>CM067346.1:9819101-10259612 GCA_034190875.2 Urechis unicinctus
ATATATATATATATATATATATATATATGAAATAAGTTTTCATATGAGTGTTATGGTGTTTAGGTGTGCATTGCTGCACTATACCGTGGTTAGCCTTCACCAGTGTGTTGCGAAGTTTGACATGTCTATATTTTACAAACTCATCAACACAAGTAGCGACTGATTATTTTAATATTATATATAATAGTCTCAATGTTATTTTGTGTGTTAAAACAAAACGAATATTGCAATCAATATATTAATATGTTCCCGTAGTGGTTTGTTCTAGGCATGAAAACAAGCAGCGCTAAGTATGTAAGAGCTATGAGCCGTCACAAAAAATGCAATTTTATCTTGTTATATGTCATTCCGAAATGCTTTGTCTTGTTGGAAGGCTGCTGTTTCTTCAAAGGTGAAAACATGAACTGTGCATATGAAATTATTAAATGTGCAATTATAATTGTGTATCATCCATCCACGCTCAGTGGCGATGAGTGCAGATAAGACCGACTGATCTGCGCTGATTGTGACACATCGCATGAGCGAAATAAAAACTTTGAATGCATGCAAAGCTACCTGCGTTCTAATATAATCATATTTTGTACCGGTCAATGAGATTGCCATCCGTCAGTATCCGACTAGGAGTCTCATGGTGCATCAATATTTTAGCATATAAGCATTGCATAGCAAACATATCTGCTTATCTTGCGAGTTGTAATTATTGATTCACCTGCAAGTCTCGGCACCTTATCAACTTGCCGTCCGTACTGAGTTGCTTTAACCCTATTACGCAAATTGCATTTGCAACCAACCGTTCTCAGATAAGTAGCCAATGGGATAAGCCGTTTAAATGTGATCCATGCTCATTAAGATGATAAATGGTAGTTACTGTAAGCACCGAGAAGGAAGCAAAATGAAAAACATATATTCCACTTGGAACCATGTCATGCATGCAAATAGGACGTCTGGTGCCAGTTACTGTTGGGGAATAAGGGATACAATCCATCCGATTCTATTGCCGATTTAGTTATTTAGTGTTATGAAGCACTCCTAACGAGAAGCTAAATTAATGCCTCAACATAAGTAGTGATAGTTATAGATTGTTGACATAGCAATAGCCGTCGCCGCATGAAGGTTGAAAATATTCATGTAATTATTAAATGTCACATGCACCGTTTTTTGTGTTCATTCACCACCTAAATACAGGCCAAGTTAGTAGATATGAATGTATTCATCACCCTGGCTAGTCCATTTAATGGGCAATTAATCATGCAGTAGGTGAGTTTCCCGCCTGATGTATTTAGTTGCTGCACTCCAGATAAAGCGATCTCCTGGCCAATTTGAGTCGTTGAAATATACATTTTTGCTTTCACGGAAATTGATATGAAGCATTCCTGGTCGCATGCATCATTACCCTCGCTGGAGCGATAACTGAACGGCAAGCATTAAGAGATACAGGTCAGTCTATTTCATCTTTCCGCCATGGTAAGGGGTATGTCTATCATTCATCATTTGTGGATCATCAATATTGCAACAAGGTTTTTAAGGATAGTAATACAGAACATTAATCACTATGACGTACCACCTGTTCGACGTACCTGGCACTGTGATATCGCATTACATAACGATATAATGGCCTTATCGTATGCACAAGCCGTAGGTATTACATAGATATATGAAGGGCTCAAATGTTTGGTGCATAAACAAATGATTTATAGAACATGGTCGTATAATTGACGGCCAGGACAAGAAGACTTCCGGTATTAAATTGGTATTGTGATGTATTCTGAAACGGCATTATACGGTGGAATGGCCTTTGATATGTCCTTTCGGCAAACCCACATCTATTTTTACGGTTATACTTCCGCATTATTATTCCACAAATGTGGTCATTGATTAAATAATTTGCCGGCTGCGATATGATATCCAACATGACCGCATGTCCAGATTTACTGTAGCTGTGATAATCATATATTTCCTCATCAACGAAAAACACCTGTCAGTAATCATCTTGAGTGGGGATGGGGCCTGGTAAGAGGGGTGTTCGTCTTTAAGAGCAAGCAAAAGGCGAGGCGGGGATTGTTCCTGACGCTATACAATGATGAAATCGCCCTAACTAAATATGCTGCCATACAATATGGGAATAAAATAAATGTTTGCGAAACAAAGTCATGCTGAATACTTCGTCCATTAATATAATGCATCTCGTTATCATCTTTAATAGGAGGCATTACATTGGTGAGTGTATAATTGGAAAAACATTTGATCTGCGTTATCACTTGACATGATCTAAGTTGAATAGATGGGAGACATACCGAGGGTTAATGTGAACGGTGCCGTGCGCATTATTAGACAATCCCATGTTTCGTAATCTGCCATTGCCGTGGTTTTGGAAACGAACCGGCATAGGTTTTATGTTGCATTGTTAGATGGATGAGTTAAAATTGTTTGCGCCATAAGCGGTCAGATAACTCTATACTACTAACTAGGCTGAAGTGAGCGCTGTCTCATAAAGTATGCTTGCTGAAAGCGGTGATTCTTATTCTGTTAGGCCACTTCCCAATTATTGTATGTTAGTATTATGATAAACTAACTCAAATTGCCGAGCGATATAATTATAAGCAGGTTTTCGTCGTTTTGATTCTACACTGGAATTATTGCGACTAAGGTCCATAATTTCTCATTCACGAGACAGCTACTACCATACTTAAGGCGGTGTCGTATTTCACCATTACATACTGGCATATAATTTGAATATGCAAATGGCAAAACGCTATGGAACTTTCGCCACTCCGAGGACAAATAGTAAACACCACGTGTCAGAATAACATTCACGACCTCCTCCATTGAGCTCAAACCTCGCTTATGGGAAGTACAAATGTCTGTAAAGTAGTTGATACGAGAAAAAAGCGTCAGTGCTTTATGATGATTGTCATATACATCGAAAGTAATTGCGTTCCTAGAAGCAGGTTGACTACGACATTAGTCGAAAGGTTACTCACAGTGCGTAAGGGCAAACAAATAAAACTGATTACCAGCAAATATTCTTAGTACGAATGCATTAGATTTTATTAATGATTTTATTGAACTGTTTAGTAAGGCGTTATATTTCCGCAAAGCCGTTGACTGAACGTCTATGGATCCAACGGTCACTTCACCGTAGCCACCTATCCACTATTCAATCCTTCTTGCAATGATTTAAATATATCATAGCAATCAGGTTAACTTTGATATCATTTATCGACTCCAACTTTGCAGAAGCTCTTATTCCAGTGTTTCTTTGACACATTTGTTCAACATGCGTTTTTCGACAAGTTGTATCAAAGCATATTACATTCCCGTCATCGCAATAATATTAACCGTGTGTTTAGTAACTGTGGTGGTACATTACAATCAATACTAGGCAATGAGCTATTTGAGAATATCGATCATACAACTGTCTGATGCTTAACCTATCGTCCCTGTTATGGCATGTTACTTTTATTACGCGGTTGTCATCGCAGATGCGTCTTTGAAAGACACTTATGACACTACAATATTTGTGATCTATTGATTATGATACGACCTCCGACCTAGTGTGGTTTTTTAATAAAAAGTACATATATGTTGCTATTTCATTGCTGCATGCATCACAAGCTACATGTGATATAAATAGAACACTGTAATGCCTCAATCTAGTATGTATCTCTTAATGGTTAACTATCGCATTAACAATGCAATAATCTAATAGGATGTTGTGCGTATGTTGGACGTAGGACGTTCTCATTGTCTCATGAAATGAGCGTCCAGATTATATTATTCACGTCATTCTACTGTTGATTTCTATCATCTTTATGAATAGCAAGGAATTCGTTAGGACCTTATGTCAAAAGCGTGTTGGCTATTAGAAATTTGCACTAACAATAATGTGATACCATGGAAATTTCTACGAAAGTGGATGTAAAACACTAAGAACGTCATCTGTTCGCAAGTGATAATGTATATGTAACGCATAGATTGTTTTACTTGTCCATGAAATTAATTACAAACCAGCATAATCATTGATCAGCCAGGTAACACCAGCGGCTTATTTGTAGGAACTTGTAGTAATATGAGATGATGTAATTTGGGAACATCACCCTTTTGTCGTGTACATTTCCCAATGCCTGATCCAATCCACATCAGCTTATTGCTATTGCTTGACACTCTGAACACTTGGCACTATGTGCTGATTAATTTTCCTTGCGCTCTGGTGGAACAATTCAATTTCGAACATTTATGCAACGCCTCGTAGGGTTGCCAGTCCAATATACATTGATACCATAAAGCTTCTTCGATCGATTAGAATCTACGGGAACCACAAATCTCTGCTGCGTTCCGCATCTAGTTCCCTTTTCCTTGTCAATTATTTGTTGTAATAATGAACAAGGCGTCATTTTAACGATGCTTTGAATATTCACAAAAGGCTACACTCATATGCAGTTGTATATCATAAGCCAATTGATCAACTGATTGAACTAGCGAACACAGCTACATTTATCAAGATGCTAAATATAGTGGAAAATCCGAGCCAGAGCAAATCTGTCTTGAATCAACTGTTCTTGACCGGTGTATGTAGTTCCTATATAGCGTTTATATAATATATATTGCAAAGCAAAAGCGACTGGACCCTAAGAATTATATGTTTGCAATGTATACGGCGTCTGGAGCTCATATAGCTTATTCAACAGAGACATCAAAATGTAAAACTGTTATGGGTTAGCGGGGCAAATGGCTCATTACTCAAGGGTGATATAAATTGGTAAAATTACATACACGTGTATTGCACGTAAATGTGTTGTATTCTGATATTGGAGTTTTGAAACCATTTTTTTCATGACGCAATATTTGCCCAAGCTGAGTTTTTGAAGAAACCAAACAGGAAGCTAAAATGAGGATATAATACCATTATGGGAATGCTGCACGGTAAAACACGTCATTCTAGTGATTCCTGTCGCTTGCGTGCGATGCAAGAACATGTGCTGGTTAATGTAATGAAATGTTTTATTCTTGACATCAATCGGCCGAATTAATGCATACATTAACGAAAATCTTGCAAAGAGAGAGAGAGAGAGAGAGAGAGAGAGAGAGAGAGAGAGAGAGAGAGAGAGAGAGCGGAGTTGCCATTTACACACTGTAAAACGCAAATACCGCTCATACGTGAAATTGGATTGAACGGTATTATTCGAGCCTCATATATGAATATATATATAGATATATATATATATATATATATATACATATATATAAATATATAAATATATATATAGATAGATATATCTATAGATATAGAGATATATATAAGATATATATATATATACATATATCTATATATATATATATATATATATAGATATATACATATATATATATATATATATATATATATATATATATATATATATATATATATATATATATATATATATATATATATATATATAGGATCTTCTCTGATGTAATGGTATGGAATAAATACTTCTCAGTTTGTTCTTATTTCAAGTTTTCATTACATAACTGGTACAAACGATTGCAACATGCATTAACACAAATATAGTAAGACTCCGCAAATTGTCAAGTTAATGCGGATGCTGATCGCTGCTATTGGCTTATGTAAACTTGTGAAAGTTGCAGCACCTTTTTAAACTCGAAATATGTGTCACAATAAGCGAATGGTTGCACCCGCATATTGGTGAGAGTAATACGTCTTCAATAATCAATATATAGATAACTCAAGACCAGTCAATAGACTCGTCGTTGCATTAATAATGGTTATTCCTCATCAATATATGAACAAGTATATAACCTAGTCAGTATTAACGAAGCCTGGATATATTAGTGGAAATAAATGAATACAAATAATGAATATCCCACAGGTATGCTGAGCTACTGTCGATGGAAACGCAACATCAAACGTACTTTTTTACCGATTGCCATCAGCATTTACCGGGTATCCTTCTAATAGGTTCAGAGCGCATCAATATTGCATCTTATATCATACTCATCTTATATTTTGATTTGTCATGATATGCGAATACAGATTTATTTGAAGGTGTCGGCAACTTGTCAACTCTGCAAGATGAATACCTATTACGGAAATTGGATTGCAGCCGGGTGTTTAAAGAGTTTTTAGACGTAGCTTAGCACATATAGCCCCCGACAAATAATGCGCTAAGTCACTAAATTGGGATGCTCACTCATTCAGAAGATAAGCGGTAGCTGTAGAATTGCGTCATAAAAACAGCAAAATAAAAGATAATAAACGTCTGGTAACTCGCAATACTGCCAGTGTGCCAGCTCATGTGAGGAAGCAATACAGTAAATGTGGCAGTATGAGCGCCCAAGAAGTAGGTTAATCCACTGTTCATCCGAAATTATTATAATGATGGGCTGTTGTATGATTAAGTAGCTATGATTAAGATATATATATCTGTTTGAATGAATACAGCCTCGATGTATATATATATATATATATATATATATATATATATATATATATATATATAGATATATATATATATATATATATATATATATATATATATATATATATAGATATATATATATATATATATATATATATATATATATATATATATATATATATATATATATATATATATATATATATAGTCAATGCTTGATCCTATCAACATCAATCTATATGGCCTTACATTTCGAGCTTAGGGTTTTTTATGTGCCTTGAGGTAGAACAATTACCCCTTGTAGCATAACTGTTGTGTGTTGGATGTAGCCAGAACAATGTACAACGAGTCTATAACGATACTGAGATGAATAACAATTTACACAGAACACAGACGTCTTTTGCATATGTACTTTTTGTTATAACAGATTGCATAACCCTTCGGTTTTTTAAAAACTTCATGTTGGAAATACCATGACAGTGTCAGCTATCAATATTCTGTTGCTGTACACTACAACAATTTTGAATCATCGACGTTCTTTGCGCTCTACTCAACCAATCACGCACAAGTTTACACAGTATTATTTTTACCAATATATGTCATCGTTAAGTAGTTTGATAAATGTATTGTGACGTGCTGTAATCCCATAATATCCATTTGCAAAGATGTCAGTATGCAAGCTGAAAGGAATATAGAAGACGGGTGCTAATTGAGCAAAAACGACGATATATATATATATATATATATATATATATATATATATATATATATATATATATATATATATATATATATATATATATATATATATATATATATATATATATATATATATATATATATATATATATATATATATATATATATATATATCTATATATATATATATATATATACATATATATATTAATATATTTTCTTGAATGTCTGGTGTCATTGTTAAGTCAGATCTGGAGAGATTGATGCAATACGCACTGCTACATTTGCGATATTGCTTCTAGAAGATAATCTCGATGCATGCATGCTACGCCGAACCAGAGATCAACAAATGAGGGTTTCAATAAAGCTACAGTTTGACATTTCATATCATTATTCATCCATTGTTCAATTTATGCTTCTGATTGATATCACACTTTGCAAACAGTTGACAAATAAAGCAATACTTGCATTCATGAAATAATTGACATAGCAATATGTGATTACACGTTGTTATCGCCCCTTTACATACAAAACGATAGCACTCACTCGCATGTTTACACAAGCACAGATTCATAATAGGAACAGCACCAGATCGCTACAATTTATTCAGAACATTATCAAAATGTTTGCAACGTTAGCTCGTAAGATCTGAAAGCGACCAGTCCTCTTGATTGAGTGTACATAGTTACTTGATTCAGTTATGTTTTAGCATGAATGTTTGTCCCAAATAAAATTACAAAGCTACCAAAACTGTCTCTTATTGTTCAATTGTGAAATGTACTTTTTGTTTCCAGGTTGCCGAGTATCTACTCAAGTTTCTTACCGCTGAGTTACACATTATACTACACCAAAGTACTCGATCTGCTTACGCATTAGCTTTTGCGCAGGCTAGGATTCGCCTCTGCCCCACGTAAATCGCGTTGGGGCATATTAGAGCCATTACGCCAGGAAATATTGATACGATTTATACATTCTTAAATGTTACAAAATTATTTCCCCGAGGTGTTTGATTAGAAGAAGAATATACACATGGTTGTAGAAAACGTTTCTGTACGCCCATAGAGAGGCATTCATTAGAAAAAAATAGTTCCGCAGACGTTTCATGGCCGTGTTTGTATCAATGGCGGCAGTCAGATGTGAAAGCGAATTTGTTATCCAAAATCTACTGAAAAAACAATAGAAAGTTACAAGTCAGTTGGAATTAAAAAACTACCAACAACAGTGTTTGGAGAAGTTATTCGTGGGAAAAGATGTTGTTGGTAATCTACCAACGGGGTATGGAAAGAGCCTGATATACCATTAGCTCCCCGATTTGCTGCCACCAAACCCCCCCCCCCCCCTCCCACCTCCCCCTCACCCCGATGAAAGTTCACGGTTTTATGGAAACAAATATTGAAACAAAAGTGACTACTAACAGCCAAATCAGTTGGTAATATAACCTAAAATAACACATACAACTAAGAAGAGTTAATATAAAAAACAAGATATGCCAAAATCAAACACTTCCTAATGTAACCTATATAATTGCAGTGTAGAAAGAGCGTACATGATTAAAGACATCGAAATGCTGCCCTTGTGGACAGCAAACACAGCTTGCTAAGTAACCGGTGGTAGTTATCCTGTGCCTTAAGTGTTCAATATACCGAGATATAGATAACTTCTAACGGCAAACCAATGGTGAACAGACTTTGTATTTTCCGAAGCTCCGTCGCTAAGGGTTTACTTCCGAGCTTGTCCGATAAGCTCCATTCATGCTCACCATTCATGTTTGTTTATGTTTGTCGCGCGCTGCTTGTTATAGCCATGGAGATTGCAAAGCGCTGTTCATCGGATCATTAGTACTGCGGATACACATGAATTTAAAATAGGCTATTTTTATCAATGGAGTTTGATTGATTTTGCACGCCGTTATCTTCTGAAGAAACTATTGAAGAATAACAGTCGTTCTAAAACAAGTGTTAACTTATTCTGAGCGTTTGTTATGATCTAGCTTTGGTAGATTGAATTTATAATTATGTATATTAGAGAATAAACCCTACTACTGACCATCTCCGCTCCTCTTTCACATGTATACATTAGATAGCTTACATATATTATACTTAGTTGTACTTACGTGATTGAAAATTTACTGATAGGTCTCGATTGCCTGTCCTTGCTTAATCCCTATCACGACACCAGTCGTAATCCTATTGGACGTTACCAAGCAAAAGTAGCCTTCGCAAATCAATTTACAAAATACATACGTGCTACTCGAGAGCGCCGGAAAGGAATCAAAATAAAAAACCAGACATTGAATATCATGTTTACCCGATTAGCAATAGTCGTCGACGCTTGGAACAAATATTGAGGTTTGATACAGGTTTGCTGCTCTCCATGAAGTCTTCTAAAGTCACAACAACCATTATAACCACCACTTGCTATGAATTCCAAAACAAGAACCAGTGCGAGGTTTTTTTTCATTCACAACAGTAATGCATATGAAGTAAACAGGCATTCATATCACTCAAATCAGGAAACAAGCTTGCAGTTTTATTCCTATAGGGTATAATACCGCTAACAGAGGGTATGGCTGAGCAACACATATTTATATCCATGGTATATGGTACGCCGCCGTTGTGTAGATATTATTTAAATAATAGCAGCACGGTTTCATGATAATAAATATGAAGCTTTAATGGTAGCATGTATCGTCAACTAAGAGGGCAGGACAACAAAGTTTTCTCTCCGTGGTATTTGTGATGATATTTATCATTAATAATTTGTTACAGTGATGCAACCAAAGATTTGAAGGATAATAATACATTTTTAATGGGATGGCATTATACGGTCATTTAATGGCCTGGTCGTGTGCTAAAACCCTATGTATATCAAATATAATGATATCCTTCGCATATGGTCGTGTGATTGTGATTTGTGGTAAGGACAAGAAAGCTGTTTCAAACATAGGTTCCCATTGAATCGTTAATCACACTATATACTGCACACATATGATGTACCATTTAACTCATCTGTTACAGTCTAAAATTATTTAAAACCGGTTCACTTGCAGCTTTTTCGTGTACATTTGGAGCGAATGGACTGCAAATGTTTAGGACTCTTAATTATCATCAACTACAAACTTAGCCGTGAATCCAAAGGCTGGCTGAGCGCGATAGGACATAGTGATATACAGCGCACAAGATCATTTTATCTGCTGCTATGAAAATCATATATTTCCGGTGAAAGATTAATTCCCGGACGAGCCATTTCAATAAATCAACTTGGAATGGGATGATGTCCGGTAAGACAGGTATCCATCTTTACTGGCCATGCAGAGGGCATTACGGGGTTTGCGTATGATCCTACAACATGGTTTATTCACATGAGGGGCTTATGATGAGAGGCATGCAATTTAAATATGCAACTTCAGAAACAATCATACCACGATGGGAAGTAATAAAAAATATCAATTATTACATAGTATTTTTGAGGATATCATGGACTATGGCATACAATGTAAGCCACTGTGTTATTTTAGACATTATAACGTAGGTTCAAGCAATTAGAAGCAATTCGACTTCGATAAAGGTCACACAGCAAAGTAGAAAAACCTTCACGTATACCATGAATGAGAAATAATAAACTGCGGCCAAGCAATACGTAATGAGAGACAAATCGCATTGCATTGAAGGAGTTTACGTGGATATGTTAGACGGTCGCTTAGGACGAAAACCATTTCGATCTTACACAAACATCCTTACATTCACTGTTTTTCAGTCGTTACAAACTAGGTTTAAGCAATAGTTTAAGAGGCTAATCGACTCCTTTACAGCTCATGTGCCCCTCGCATCGAGATGGGAATTCATAGAACAGTTTATTAGTAAACTACAATTTTTGTCCGCTAACATAGCAATGATTTTGATGATGTAAATTCAGTGATGGTCAGCTCTACTGATATATCAGTTTTTGCGTTGGAGGTTTTAATATGTATTAAGCATGCGATACTTGTTCGCGTATAGTTGTAATGATTGTACATGCAATACACTTGCGACATCTGAGAGTAAAGTATGCAATATTAACCTGCATTATTCGTAACTATGCCATCTTTGAACGACACGTTATAACATTAAATTATTGGCATTCTATTACTTATAATATCACATCTGATTTCGAGGCCTGTCATCACAAAGGGGTTTTAAAACTATTGTCGTGCTTTATATCTTTATTTCAAATACCGTCGAACAGGCAAGGTCAACAATTACGCTCCATTACATCAATCAAGTGCACCACGCAAATGGAATAAGTGAAGAATGTTTGAGAATAGCATATCAAGCAAATGAAACGAATCAACCTTGCACGAGACTTAATCGAACCGCCTTGTTTATAGCGTGTCGAGTAATATAGATTTAGCATGAAACTGAGATTGAAGATAGAGATTTGTTTTGTACATGTTATTCAACATTTCTTAGCAGCATTTCATGCATGATTTAAACTCTTTGTTGTTAATGAGACAATATATGTATTATCCAGAAATACATAACAAGCAAGTATATATTTACTATATGACATGAGCTTATGAATTCCTGTAGATGATATTATTCGTAGCGACGCTTATCAATGAAATATTGGTTCAATCAAAGAAACTCTCGAAGAAATATGGCTCGAGTAATGACAGTTTAACGACATACACCCATTTATTAACTGTTGGGGATAGAAGTTGAATATTGATTTATTTAACTTTGTATTGGGTTACTTTTTACAAACAATATAACAAATACTCTTATGAGATACACATATATATTGATACGTCTGCTAAAGGAACGACGAAAGTCCTATTCGCAGAAGACCACAAATGGAATATCCCTATGTATCGTTCGGTCCATTTCTCTGAGTTTCCCACACAGTATTTTTTGACGTATTAGACTTTGCCAAATACTGTTAATAGTTCGCCAATGTAATTTCCATTGGTGGCTATTTATACTTAAATAGGATTGAAATACCGTAACAAGTATTACGCGACTCAGGACTGACGTATGTTGGTACACTACCAAGTTCTGCCAGGGAATCTGTAATAATTTTCCGCACGTCAAATAAAGCAATGTATATGTAAGTTATGAAAAGCTAGAATATGAAACTCCTAGAATACAGGTACCGACTGATGCTAATCTAACCGATAGATGGTATATTGAGTTGTTTTTTAAACTATAGGACATGCATCACGTACTCATGACGACTGGGTTAAAGACGAATGTCTAAAGTTTACTTTGTGATTCGTTCATTGTCATTTTTGTCACAGGAAATCACTTAAATTCTTAATAACATGTAGCTGATAATTAACACAGTAATTCTTATTACAATCTAAGGTTAAACTACATTAGTGGGGTGTGCTATACTGAAGTTCAGCTGGCTTTTGTAGTACATATTCTAACCCAAACTCCTTTCACCCATATGCAAATGGCAGTATGGAAATATTTGACCACTTCAGTGTAAAGCAAAATTAACTAATTAATCAAATTGTTTATCCACATCATATCATGGCATGTGGAAACGCAGATACATCCTAGTGATATGAAAGTGCTACAATAATATGTTATGCTTTGATATCAAGTTGACACTTTCGGAAGTCATTACTCAACATGATATATTCCCACTTTATACTCAAGTGCATCTGCCCAGACCATTATCAAAATCACTTGAAATCATCATGTATGGTCATAACGGCCTGTGAACGAATAAAACTTAGCAAAGCAATATAAAATGATTGACCACTTCAATGTAAAGCTTCTTCGGCATGGTAATTATTACATTGTGACACGTGGTTTTTCAGAAATTTTTAGATGAACTTATGTTATGTCTCATATTTATGGCGTCACTAGCATGTCCCCCATTACTGTACGCCTAGTCAGTAACGAAGAACACTTAACGGGCCAAATTGCTTTGCTAAGTTTTATTATTTCAGAGGCAGTATGTGACGCTCTTAATAATATTAAATCAGATCCACACCCCTCAGATAAGGCTCTAACCCATTGGGTCGAAGAACTGTAAGGCACTCAAGTGGCTCGAGTTGGTCTTGCGTAACGTCTCGCAATCGCCAAATTAGATGATGCACGTGTTTCCCCAACAACAGATCAAATCCCATCTCAGTCACTTGCAGCCATTTGAAACCATCAACAACAATCCGGAAATACAGTTGATAGGTTACCGAGACTTGTAATCGCATTCCACAACTACAGCGGAGAACAGGAAAGCCATGCCATGAAATGCATGCAAGCTAACATAATGAAGCACACTGAACTGGAAGATACCTGCAGATGTCAATCGTTTTAGCCAGGACTATTGATAAGGATTATCGAAGCGGGAGTTAATATAGCAAAAATACTTCTACCGCACGATACCACGAAGGTAACAGTTATTGTCTCTTACACAATAGGATTAAACACGCAAAGAACATTACTTTCTCATGCTGGTTCGCGCAAAGTTTAGATAAGGGAACTGTAGAAGTAATCACATATATTTGCCTCTCTATGTAATAATAATTGGTTTAATATATATATGAAAATATCACTCGCCTTGATAGAACACAATGCAGATAATACAATCTAGTTATCAAAATTATGCAGCTTATATATCCTTACAAGGTTCACATTGCTACATAGACTGAAGACTGCTGGTTGTCAATTGAAATGCTGAGATAATTTTACGTCAACTGAATGAAGATCGATGCGGGGATAAAATTGAAGTATTTGTAATATGCTTACACGAAATGTGCCCATATTGTCATTGATAATGATACATTGATTCACATCTTTTATTGATATTATCTATAATGATTACTTACCTGGAGGCAGTGGTCACGCACTTTTATATTAGCATGATAGTCTCTTCAAATTGACTTTTATTGGCGGAAAACAAGGAGTGATAGCATAAACACTAAGATTATTATTGGCTATTAAACAAATGGTATGGACTGTTCAAACAAGAAGATAATAATATTTATGGCATGAGTATTACGGCTCATCTCGAATGTTCTCTCAGGATCTTATGGCGCATTGAAGTGCTCTTATCATCATATGCAGGAAAAACGCATATACTGGCCACTGATTCCCATGGCCACTGAAATACATGTCATGAAAGAATGATGTTGCTTCGGAGACATTAAATTTAACTCTACATGCGTTGCTCATATTGTTGCACACATCATTGACCATCTGTATCTATTGGTTGTTTAAGATACACCGGAACTCATTATCATTATTACCATTATTTGCATGTTTTAAGAGGTTTTATCTCGCAATTCTTTAAATAACGTACGATAAATAATTGTAATGATTATTTACCGAGATGAAAGCTTGTCGTCAGGTGGTAGAGCACAAACAATCACCTTACTTTGACGTCATTATTCTATCAACCCTTTTGGCTTCTGTACCTACCTACCGTCAAGAAGGAATCCCCAAAAATCTTCCCTCGAAGAACCAACCCGCGGTATGCTGCCTGGCTCTTATTTGATCTACTTGAAAATTGCCTCAACAGACGCACTGAACAAAACGGATAGTTCATTGCCCTGCTTGTTTGTCATCAGGAGAGATCTAGCGTTCAGCACACAACGTCATGTTGGGCAAATATTACAGCGCTCGTTTAAACCTTCTGTCTCCTGTAGTATTCTAGTCATGTTATGAAAGCATATGGGATGTATATAAGTTGAATATAATCATCACGAGAATGACTGGGCTTATAAAACATACATGATTTATTAGTTCGAGGGATTTTTAGAGATCCCATGCCAGTCGTCAAGGTCCTTATCTTATGATGTTTCGCAGAAGGAGCAATGCCCATGTGCCAAGGTAAGGGCAACGTATACATACGACAAATGCACTTTGTTAAGGGAATATTTCAAAATCTCATTTATGGCATAAAATAAAATGTATTAAGGGATCCTGCATGATAGTTTTGCTCTGGCTGGTGAAAATAGTTGCAGACAAGAGCAACATTTGCCAACCATGGTATGAACAACAAGTTTGGTTGATATGAAAACTATTTTTAGTTTCGACTAAATCAATACTTACAATAGTAGCAATCTTAGAGCTTGGTTTATTTCTAAGCGGCACAACCACTATGCCAGTTTCGTGCATGCACGCGTTTTGTAAATCCAAATAAATTAAACAAAACTTGTGGGGATTTATCATCTAAACATACCGCTTTTAAACAGTTAATAACTTCAATCGAATGTGGTTGGTGATCTTGTTGATGACGCAAATGACAAGCAACGAAATGACTGATAGGAGTAAAAGAATTACCCAACCTTAAAGGCAAACAAACGTTCCTAACTTAACCATCCTTTATTCCTGCCGGTTCAGGGCGTGTAGGGAGCTGCTACCGCTTATTGTTTGCAGGCTGCAGTATTACAGACATAAGACATGAACATCCTGGCTGATGTGTGTTGAAGAACAATAACATTATTTAGATCGGAGGTGGGACAATCACGGTTCAATGAAACGCGCACATGGTTGCGTCCAATGGCAAATTATAAAAGGGTTACAACATATCCCTAAACATCATTAATGCATCAACTCAAACGCAGTCAACATGAATCCTGCAAACTATAGCATTGAGTAAAACGGCACTTAAACAACATGTACACAATTGTATGATTAGGCGTACATGCTTGTGAAAAGACCAAACGTAATAAACGATGGCAAGTATAGTAAGAAAGAAACATGTTGGGTTATAGAAAACGAGTTGCAGAAGATATGATTCTGATCATGTGATTGCTGGGGGAATATTCTTAAATAAACATGCAGTAGACTGTCGCGTTTATTTTGCATATACTATATCCCACAGGTATGCTGAGCTTCCTGCGTTCTAATGAACACATACCACAACGCACACAATTTGCCTGCCAGTGATATTGCCACCTGCATTTTTGCATTTTATAGCTACCGATACTAAAGCTTGCTGTACTCACAGCGCGTGATTACGGATTCACGGAGAGGTCTCGGCAACGTATCAACTGTTCTCATTGTTGATTTATCCCTATAACGGAAATTGCATTTGCAGCCAAGCGTTCTCAGATTATACACTCTAGACGTTGCTCAGCATAAGCAGCCACTGAAAATCATTGCGGTCTGCCGTACAAAAGGGCTCCACATTCATTAAGTAAACGAGTTGGTGCTGCTGTGGAACGCCTAGAGGAAAGCTAAATAAAAAGCAGATTTTCAGTGTATGCTTGTATCTAAGTCAAACATGCAGACATGGCGCCCGGTGTCACGATATAGCATGCGCTTGCTCGTATCCATGAACACTGTGAGCTTCCATTTCTTTACACTCACGATATTCATCACCTGACCGCCTATTAAGTATTATGAAGAACCCATAGGAAGCAGCTGAACTAAACACAATTGTTGACAACCATGATGCTTGAACCGAGTTTCTATGTAAGGCTAAACAGTCAATGTGCTTTGTGTATGCATTATGAACAACGCAACGTTACTGAATATGTCTAATTTAAATAAAGAAGTAAGTGACACTGGCAACTGGCTGTTGCATGATCACATCCTGCTTGTAGAAGCGATAATTGATGCAAAGTCCTTAATATTCCGCCAGTATGCAATATGTATATAATCCATCAATTAGTCAAACAACCCTAAATGTGGGCGCATTACAGCTTAACTATATCGAGTTGTGATGATCGCGACATGCGCAGGTTTTATCGGGCGAACTACTAGGCGTGAGCATTATTTATTGCATAATGTTATAAAGTGTAACAATGTGTCTGAGCAGTAACACAGATTGCTGTTGCCTCGTGCAAAGGGTCACAATTGAAAAAAAGACTGCCAGAATCTTAGGTTCTCTATATGGTAGAATCATATGCATGTAAAGGTAAAATGGTGCTTTGTTGGTGTCAAACTCACATTTGTGAATTGCGCATCTAGCCGACTTTTGAAAATTGCCTTGAAACTATCTGCGAGTATTTAACTAAGGCGGTGATCGTTCTCTTTGAGTACACCTCGGCATAGTTTGGCTATAGAGCACATATACTGGTAATGATGGGTTATGGCATTAGTATTGGGGTTTAACGTCACTTTTAGCAACGAGGTGATATCGCGATGGTGATGGATGAGGATGATTGTGATGCTTGGACAGCTCCCCTTAAGTGCCAGCGCCCACTTGGCACAGACCCGTTGCCCCCAGCGGGCTGTGTTTGTTAATGCTCTATTGTCATGTTTAGAGAAAGATATAACGCAATGGAAATAGAACGAGGGGTTAGGTGCAATCATAATTTATCCGTTGGATAGCGATGGCCCACTGGGTAAAGTCGGGTAAGGTAACACAATTACAATCCACGCAAAGGTCATCATATGTGTCATAACCATATTACGATTGATGTTGCTCGTTGTATTTCTTGCATTATTGGAAACATACGAATATTAAAAACGTTAAAATGACTGAGCCGTCGCTTCGATGGATCTCCATCCTTGCTGCCTCCTAGTGATGATGAGGATGAATGTGTCTACGATGACTGACGAGGCCGATCCTAGACTGAAATCTCCTCTGGCTGGGCGGACAAAGTCGTCTGATGGCGTTAGATTAACTGTCGCTGCGTGCCGTGCTCTCCTTCCGGTCAGTGCGGTGTTGCTCGAAGTACGTCAGGCCGTCGTGGCAGGTCTTTTGCCACAAAGCTCTGTTCCTGGTGTGTCTCTCCCAGGTGACGTTGCCGAAGTAACAGGATTCTAACGTCGCCTTACGGACGTCTTTGTACCTCTTGTATTGGCCGCCCTGGGGTGGCGGTCATCCTCTAGCTCGCCGTAGAATAGAACCTTTGGTATTCTTTTGCCCTCTATACGCACCACATGACCTGACCAGCGTAGCTGAGCCTTCATAAGGAGGGCCTCAAACCCAGTGACGCCACACCTCTCCAGTGCCTCTGTGTCCGATACACGGTCCATCCACGAGAAGCCGCAGATCTTCCCTAGTCATCGAATATGGAACAGGTCCAACCTCCTCGCGTGCTGCCGGTACCACGTCCACGACTCGCATCCAAACAACAGCGCGGTTGGCACAGCAGCACAATAAATGCCAGCCTTTGCCATGATTTGACCACAGCTTATGCTGTAGACGTCTAAAGTTGGCATTGACTTTACCGATGAGAGATGTTATTTCGTCGTCAATCCTGATGTTCTTCGAGAGCAGGCCTCCCATGTAGCAGAACTTGTCCACAACCTTTAGCTGCTCGTGTCCAATCGTGACAACAGGGTTCTGGGGGCTGGGGTCTTCCTGGTCGGGGCTGGAATAGCACCTCCGTCTTCTGCATGTTAATGGTCGACCCATAGCGGGTAGCGGCTCTCGAGAAGTTGTCGACAGCGCTATGTAGGTCATCCTCAGTGTGGGCAATAAGTGCACAGTCGTCCGCAAAGATAAGCTCGAACAGCAGCAGGAACGACTCTTGGTGTTCGCCTTCAACCGCTGGAGGATGACAATAACGCCATCACTTCTGAACCAGATCATGGCGCCCTTGTTGCAGTTCTTAAAGGCGCCTTGGAGCATTACAGGAAGACGATAATAAACAGGGACGGAGCCATGTTTGGTACCGTTCGACACTGGGAAGGGTTCTGAGGTGTTTCCATGGTCCGGAACGCGTGCCATCATGCCGTCATGGAAGGATTAGATGTTGTTGACGATCGTTGATGGACAGCCATACTTGGACAGAAGCCTCGACGACCATTAGAGGTGGCCTACCAGTTAAAATACTTCATTGGATGAAATATCATAACAAGACACCATAATAATGTTTAAAAGTAGTATTTTCAGCTTCATTTTGATCACTTTTTCGCTGTTCATTACTCTGCTCAAGAGCGCACCGACCAGTCTGTAGATTTCGGTAGTTCTACATCTCTACATCTGTAAATATTGATAGTTAGGTGCTAATGACCCACCTTACGACCGCATATACGTATATAAATATACCACACGGTCAACATTGCTGCTCTGGGGTGAATCTACGACTTTGCACATTGAAACGAGACCATACCAATCTCCGCAATTACATTTCCAGCACGCCTATTTAACTTATCGTAATATCCTTGTAGTTGTACACATTTGTGATGACGACGATGAACCGTTTGCCAGTACCAACCACAATATTCTAGCTATTGAACTAGTTCCGAACCAGTTATAAAAAAGGTACTCATATCTGGCAGTTACTTGTAACACTTTTGCATTTTGCTTTGGAACAAGTTTCGCTTCGAGTGCATTCACCATTTATTGATACCGTTTAAATGAAGTATCTGTTTACGAGTAACGAAGATACTAACCATCGGTCATTTAATTTGCACCCAGATATAGATATGGACCCAAGTAAGAAGGGACGCAATCTCAAATGTGGTCTTGTTAGAAACACAGTGATTTGCTTGGTAATAGATCATCTCTGTTTCATAAATGCTAACTCAAAAGACGATGGGGCACCGAAATCAATTGTAATGTAGGCAAAATAACTTGTTTGTTGGTTATGATATACAACATTCATAATCCATTCCATTTCATTAGAGAATGGTTAATGTTAGGCATTTGCGTGGATGTGGCATCATCGAAAGCATGATATTATTCAAATGATCTGCACGCAATTCAAATAATTTTTAAATCTTTGTATCAAATGTGGGCACACGAATTTTACACATTATGCATTCGTAATGCACAATATTAGTTTCTGCAATGTGACATGCTGTTGGTATTTTGTTTCAGCGCCATGATCATTGACGTGTTGGATTGAATGATTAATTGTACAGAAAGATAAATTACGATATAATGGGAAAAGCGATGGCGCGACATTTAGCATCAACAAAGATGTTTATCGTAACTAAAACCAAAGGCATTGTGGACGCATATCTATGGAAATTTCTAATGATGTCCAATAAATAAAACATTCATTATTGGCCTGCATTTAGATACATAGGGAAAGATCGAAAGGACTTCCTAATTTCATATCGCTTGTTCTCAGTGCACATATTTCCATGTTTAAATATGAATGCATGTCGGTGTGCAGTATCCTGCGCATTTGGGAGTGTTAAGAGCTATGGCCAATCATGAATGAGTTTGGTCATATTATAATATGTTTAAGAAAGGGTGTGCAATGTCCATGTTGACAAGCAAACATTGTGTTCCATGTTACCTTCACTTGCCACGAAAAAGAGCAGAATAGTTTAGAGCTCATATATTCCATTGTACATCTCTACGAGTCCATTCCATTTAACTGTATCATCATCACACCAGCACCAAACCATAAACTGATTTGAATGTTTAATGCAAGGCGTAATATAATATCGATTCGGAATGGGTACGATTACATGGAAACGTCTCTAACATTTGGTCTCTTAATACACCTGACACCAAACCCGTTTCGTTGGATAAATGCTGTGTTCTGTATGTAAACAGGTCAACATCCCAACAAATACGTGTCCAACCTACAGCCCAGTAGTCCGTTAATTACGATGATTTGTCACTTGTGATTTTTAACTCAATTAAATGTACGCATGAGTTACAGTATCAATGATAACAAGTAATTCAAATTGTGCCAAAAGATAGTTTTCAAATCGTGAATTCATAATAAAATGGATAGGCACTGTGCCTTTATTATAGTAACTCGATTATCAGCCACACGGTTTGTTTACCAGAGACAGGTTAGAAATACATGTAAAAGAAAATCATTGGCACTATAGGGGGATATTGACCAAATTGGTCGTATAGCAACGGATTATTTTTCTTTCACCCTTCACGGCCATCTGTTGCGTATGTGATGAATTGATATTGTGATGGGGTTTGTAAATACATGTGTGGAGATAAAATTATTTAATGAGCAATTGTCACCCTTCACGGCCATCTGTTACATTCATATGGCTGATGAATTCAACCGCTGTCCACCGACTTCCTTTGAACTGATGGGGTTTTTAAATGTGTTTGGCATAATCAAAGTAAACGTAAAATAACATTGATACATCGAGGACCAGTGCATGACTATATGTAGAATTACTTAAATAATAATGGTGTGGTGAACACCTGATTACTGTTTTTGTATCGGCGTGTGTTGGTGTCAGGCACCGGCATTTCGTGTTTGATTGTTTAGCATATCAGAATGCTGTTAGGTTTCCAAAACAGATACGCCTTTTGTTAGCATGAAGTTCAAATCTAATCTGAAAATCCAGTCATCATCTTCACAAGTTAAATCGATTATTTAATCATCAAACAAATGTAAAAACAGACTGCCAGCTTGGATAGGATTCAACCTATCCCAAAATATAGTACTCTCTTTTTTCCAGCTAAGGTTGTTTTTTTTTTCATATTTATATATATTCACATAGATTAGGCTTTAAAGCGCAAGTACAATTAAGTTTATAATGGCGCGAGATAAATAAATCCAGGCGAGGGTGCATTACATTAGGCATCAAACAACTTGCTATCTCGCCTTGAAAATAATGCCAACAACGTGACTGAAAACACTACCTTATCAGATTGGACGGCCGTTGAATGAAGCTGCAATATATGGTGATTCATTTAATGTAGCTATATGTTAAGACGATAGAGTTCGATAATGGTCGTTATTTTTTGTGCATTGAGCTCATTTGCTTGTCTATGACGACTAGATAGCTTTAGGAATCGGCGATGAAAGTCGACGGTAGCATGCAAGAAAGCTGTTTCCGCGCATTGAGCATGACTTTTATGTCGATTGATAACAGGGTATGATTGTATTATATGTAAACTCCTTATTTACTACGGCAGTAATCGCTGTTTTATCGACTCTTCTTGCAAAGGAGGTGATAGACTTTCGAGGATAAATATCATCCCTCTAAGGAGTGAGGTTTGAATGTCAGAACACATGTTAGTGCCCATACAAGTACAGGCAAACATATACTGTATCTGCGAGCAACCTTGCATTTTTACTTCAAGCGTTTTATTTCGTTTGTATTCTGACATAACTATGCAAAAAAATAAAGCTGCTGATTGATCTTACTATATTCAATACTTAAATCCCGGTTAAAAAATGGCGCGTGGTCGAATTTGTTAAATGACACATTTACCCCTGAGTTGGACGATTCCATCCCAGATCATATCTGTAATTTCTTGTATGCAGATAGGACAATTTTCATTGATAGTATAACGCTTCCTAAATGCTTCATATTGCATTTTGTTTCATATTTTCATGTCTACCAATTTGCCGATTTTTGCATTTGACCCACCGAAATAAAGACTACTTTCTACTAGGGTCCATAATTCATACAAACATCCTGGTCATTCGATAAGGCACCGCCTAACTGAACATTTATTAGCAGGAGGGTGAGAATGGGGATAAGAAGAAGGTCATGTGCATCAATGTACGAGTGAAAAGGTAAGGTGAAAATGCACGAGGGTGGTAAAGTTAGGATGTTATGCTGGATAAGAGGACCAAAGTAGGCAGGTGTATTAATTCCTTACAGTGGTTATTATATTCTCAGTATATTATAATATTACAGAAGTGACAACTGAGCAAAATGATCATCCGACATTATCGCTTGAACACTGATTCACCGTGGCAATTGAATCACTGCAGTGTAAAAAATGATGATACAGGGAGTTTATACAAGTATATGACTCCGCTATTGGACATACAATTTCAGATGAATAATAGATCACAGTCAATTCAGATTGTGTTTGATGACAGTATAACTATGCTATATACCACTAGGCTCTACATTGGCAGTAAAACCAATACTAAAGACTGTTCGTGCAACGAGGTTATAAAGCGTTTGCTTTGACACGAATGTATGTACGAATATTAAGTCGAATCAATCAGGGTACTTTTCTTAAAAAGCGCAAATTGGATTACTGAAACGTGTAATCAATAAACAGAGAATATAAAATATATATGTACACACACACACACACACACACACATATATATATATATATATATATATATATATATATATATATATATATATATATATATATATATACATATATATACTATATAGATATGTATATAGATAGTTGTATATGCACACATATATATAAAAATATATACACATATATATATATATATATTATATATATATATATATATATATATATATATATATATATATATATATATATATATATATAAATATACATTTATAAATATAAATATTATTTATATATATATATATATATATATAAATATGTATAAATGCATAAATATGTATATATTTATATATATATATACATATATATATATATATATATATATATATATATATATATATTATAGCTAGATTTGTATATATAAATATGCATATACATATAGCTCGGTGCATATATATATTTATAGATATGTATATATAAATATATAAATATGTACATATATATATACATATATATATATTGCGATATATTAACAAGTATATATATCTCTATATATATATTATGGTGCGAGATTTATATATATAATCATGCATAAAATATATATTTATTTAGCAATCATCGTGTAAAAGAGTATCATGCGCCAAATCGTAATAGAAAAGCAAACAGAATTTCTGGACTACTGCAGCACAAAACAATTATCAGCATCCCTAATGCATTTTTCCAGCACGATTCAGTGCAATGTATCAAGCACATAATGCATTGCGCCATACCAACATGTACTAGTTAAAGATGCAACTGTCAACGCAGTGGAAATAAATAGATCATATTGCATGTGAATATGAAAAGAAGAGCACTACACGCAACAACAACATAAAAGAGCCGAAGCTCCTTCGTGATATGGTGCATATTTATCGAATAGGTCTGGCAATAAAGATGACAGTAGCTTATGTTATGTCATTCCGTCCATTTCCAATGGCGTGGCTCGAGGCGTTCCGCATTTTTATGACATACTGTCTTATTTTAAGGCTTATACAAAGTGATGGTACGACGTAATGAAATGGATGGAAATCATGAATTGGACAATTTAACACGACTAGCGTCCACCTCACGTCCATTGACGGCTTATCTGCACCCAATCGCTCGCTGGATTTTCACTCTTGAACCAAATGAAATGAGCAAATAATGCGTTCAAATCTCAGCAATCCATTAGCGCAAATGGACTGAATGTAACGGTAAGCCTTTTTAATGCATTATATTTATTTCATCATATCACGCTAGGCCGCGAAGAATGTAATGTATAAACGACGTTATAATGCTGTAAAAACTCATCGGACCTGAATCAGGCTTTTATATTACAAACGATTCTATAAGCCATCAATAGACGAATTGCACGTAAAAGGGGGAGCTGGATACTGACAATTTAATTCAGGGAATTATGTTTTGGAATGGTGTATGGTCGGTGGCTCTCTTCGTCTTGGAATATCAGTTTAGTCTATATAAATCGTAGCGACGCATCAACGACTATTGTTTTTGCACATACATAACGTCCAAATTGGTCAGTCATTTATTTTGAGAATTTAGGCGCAAATGATGCTGAGTTGTTAAAGGTAATTCAACAGTGGTCCGATATGTTATGCTTGCATATTGCCGTCGAATGTGCCAAAAAACAACAACTTGTTGATTGGTCGTAAAATATTATATGTATGCTAAATCATAAAAATGTAACGGCGCTGACTGGATACCTAGGTGAAGAAGAGCCAATCATTTCCATAGCAAATCGCACATGACCGACACAATGACGCAACCATACTAGTGTGATGTTGATGGCTGTATAGCCAAAACTCATACGATTAGGTAGTACATCAGGTACAATAGTCTTTCAGCGCATAGTTATTGGCAATGTCTGAACTAAATGGGTAATTAACATGAAACCGGCGAATGCGAGCCTTTGAAATAGTTAGGCCAAGGAAATATCTTGAACGCAAATCATTGTCTTGTCGTGGCGTACGCCAGCAATTAACTCACAGCTGCATGATGTTAATTAAATATGCAATATCTGTCATTACGTTATTTGCAGAGATGTGTATCTGACTAACCATCACACTCATATTTGGGAACTTCGGTACGATATACTGTGACCTAGCAAATTAAATTGTAGACTGAAGTACAGACGCAACATTTTACTATACTGCATGCGTTCATCGCTGTAAGATGGTCGCATCTATTGTTACTATAGCAAAACGTTCATGAATAAAACGATATGTCATTGACGAAAAGGCTCGGAGATAATGAGCTGGAAGATCGTTAGCATTTGCCTTTTTGTGTGAGCGGAAGGTAAAATAACTAGCAGAGCAGGTGAAAAGGAAGTACGTTGAGTCATGATTATATTGTACTGACCTGTCAGACATAGCAGATATTACCTTATGCGCATTCGTTCGGACAGAGATGAAACCACCAAGCAAAGTAGTAATGTTGCATAAGCGTGTCTATAATAAGTAAACCGTTGCCAAAATGGCGTCTGTGCGATTTACAAACACAGTAGGATGTCCGATTTTGAACGAATATTAGGCATGACAAGCTCGTAAATTTGACTTAAGATGGTTGATGCGGGACTGTTGGTGACCTGTGGCTTAATCGTTGTCCCTTTTAGGCTTCTGTATGCATGTAAAATACATAGAAGGTGTTCAACATATGCAAATGATTTTTGGCCGATTGTGTGGCATGAATAAGCAACCACACAAACTGCTACGGTTTCGTTTAGGGTCAAATACATCGTGGACGACCGACGCAGTTGCCACAACCTAAACGATGGACATAACTTCACTTAGTAATGTTAGGTAAGCCCACATTAACAACTTATTAGTGGCCGGGCTGTCAGTCCGTGACATTTAAGTTAGCAAATTACACTAGTTTTATAAGTTGGTGCATTGCAAAATAGAAAACTAAATACAGGCAATTGCCATTGTTCATCCCGATCTCCTTGCGCATCGGCTTCTGCATAGGCTAGAATTCGCCTCTGCCCCACAAAAACTACTTTAGGCAAATTCGAGGATACATTGATACGAATTATCAACTCTGACATGTTATAAAAATTTTTTCTGTTGTGTTCGATAAGAATAATAATATACATTTTGTTGATGAAATCTGTAGACCCAAAATTAGGCATTTATCCCAAACAACAGTTCATCGGACGTTTCATGGCCGTCAAGCGTGTCTAAAAATGGCGGAATTGAGATGTGAAAGCAAATTGGTTATCGAAAATCGACTGAAACAAGTGTATACCTTAACACTTGACACAACAAAAGTGGATTTTGTGCTCTTTAGAGCCATTCCCATTCGAGACGTGTCTATGCCGGAAGGATTTTTTCTGTAAATTTTTTGAATGGTTCCTTATTATCATATGACTGTCACTTTGGGTGCTGATCTCTGTTTGGGAAAATGAACCTACCGAAAAAGATTGAATTAATGACTGAGTATGACAGTCCAAGTGTTTGCCAATGTAAGTTTGTAGCTAAGGTTTAGTCAGACATCTGAAAATACAGTGCAATTACATTTCACTATCTAAATAGGTGTTTTGATCGACGAGCGGTTTTCTTTGTCTTATTCTCGCTGATTCATGTTGACTATTCGTGTTTGTTTATATCTGACGCGCGCTGCTAATTTATAATCGCCAGCCATACGTTGCTCCCCTGTAAATGTCATTACGATGTGGTTTTTTACAAGCTTCGAGGCAATGCAACCCTTCAAGCATGCAGCAGAGAACTGCATCTGCTAGACAGTAAATGAAGGATGTATGCCACCTGCTAGCTCATGTCGTTTTCATAGCCAGTGCCTTGTCTAAACTAATGATGCCAAATTAATATAATGGTTGCTGGCGGCATTAAAGTCTACATTTGGTCGGATATCCATGCGCACGTTTTTACAAATGTATGCGAAAAAAAGCAAACCGCATCGACACTGGCTATTGGCATTTGTATGTACCAATTACATGACTGCTATATTGTGTGAAGTGCTGCATCACGGGTCCTTTGTTGTGTCAATCTCTCAAATCCAATTAAACTGCGTTCGATGAAATATGAAGCCGGAGGGTAAGTTGGACATGTGAGAAAACAAGGACAAATATGGCAAATAATTAGCCCAACAAGGACACTTTTTTAGGTTTTCATGACTATTTTGTCTTGGAATAGAACGTTTAGAAACATTTCAGGCCGCGCTCAACATATTTAGATTGACTATCGGCTGCTGCAATAGGCTTTATGTCCGTTCACCAGAGTGCATAAATGTGTCTTATATATCCCGCTACTGGCTTTTTATAGCCAATGTGTATGCAATGCGGTCGTTCCATCTTGCTTAAATGATGCGTGAAGATTCATTGTACTGATTGCGTTGTTGTACAACATATGCTGAATATAGTAGCAAAGATCATCTACTGTATCAGAATATATAAAATGGAAGCGAAATCTACCATTCTATATAACATGATATGTGAATGCAGACAACCTCCATTTTAGCGTAGAATTTCTCCGCAAGTAAACATGGATGCCTTTATATGGTGTTTGATGTTCGAAATGGAAAATTGTATTGGTCATTTACTGCCATTTATCTGAACAGACTAATACATTAACTTGCTTAGCATACGCTCAAAAGACCAGGCCTCTGGCAAAATTGATTCTGCGGTATTGGATTGTAAAATATTTGGATAATGAAGAGCCCCGGCAGTCGCTTTACATATGTGTGTCAGATGCTGAACATATTGCAAAGAATATAAGACTGCGTTGTCATTACTATGTCTATATGTTCACCCATTATCTTATAGAGTATAATTGCGTCATCGATAGTTTTTTCATCCTTGGTGCACTGATCCATACTCGATACTGCGGTAAAATACTTTACAGGCGGGTGGATAAAGCGGGTAGCTCATACAGCCCATTACAGCAAAATCTATCATCAGGTATATCCATTAGACAAGACATTTGGTCACCGCATCAATAATACGTGGAGCTTCATATATTTGTAATATCTGAACTTTTAATTGATTGGTCAGTTATTATTTATTTCTTGATGAGTGAGGTAGATGCCACTAAGATCACTAGTTTCATTGGATTAGTCTGCTTTTATAGATCGAATAATCCTACAACGTGGTAATGAATCAACTATCATGATGTGAAATCTAAGTGGTCCGCCATTGTGACAACCATCGCTGGTTGTTGCATTACAGCATGCTTAGTTAAGTGAAGTATGGATGTTGTGATCAACTGCATGTTTTAGTCAATCGTAGATTGGCCATGTTATAACCAGGAGACCCAACTGTATTAAGTTGAACGTCCGTCTGATTAGCGGGATTTTGCAACCCGATGCGTAAATCCCATATTATATTAAGTGGGCGATGACAGGTAGCAGGTAACGGTACGGCTATTGCAGTCATCGCTATATTTCACCATGGGATTAAATATAATTTTTATGTCACGAAACGTTCGTATCCTAATCCGCTCGTAAAATGGTATATACACTTTACGTGCGATCCTACCACTTGTATTAACCATAGATTACTACCAAAATGGCGTCTTTAAGGCTAGTTAGATAACGCAGATGCTTAACTAATCCGATTTTTTTCCAGCAGATTGATGTTTAATAAACAAAAGGGATGTGCATTGAAAAATTCCCGGTTCCACATATTTTTCCGAACAGACCGAGAGAGGACCTTGAATAAGATAATTGATCTAGCCCTATCATCCATCATATAGTGACTAGGGTTTGAGGGATGTCGGGGGCATTTTTGAAAGTAGCGTAGAAGAAGCACAGATTTGCTGTTAAAAGGGTTACTGGTCGTATTCAGGTAAATCGAACAATTGTCACCATATTGCTTGATGCTCGATATGGTTTAGTTTTCCCCATATATAAAAGGTTAGGTGAAAATATCCTGTAAGGATTGAAGTCTAGAGATTTGTGCTGTGTTTTCCATCTTTAATCATTATATATTGGTCGAGTTCCGAGACTTTGCCAGGGATGGGATGCATTCAGAGACGGTCCATACTCACGGGGTGTCGACAATGAAGCAGATTTGTAGAACCGGTTGCAGCACTTCGGACATTGATTTGCCCGTAATTCGGGTTAATATTGATTAATGTAGCATGTTTAAATAGATCGTCCGCTCATGAATACACGTGTCATACAACTGTCAGATTAGACAAAATAAAAAAGGCTGGTTTCCAAGGAAGCATGTGGGTCAATGGCAGGTTTATCTATCAACATAAAATTTTAACAGAGAATGGAGGGGCTGTCGCATGATGATAGGATGTGCCCTATTCATGTATTTCTAAATACCATGCATTGAAGAAACTATTAGGGCTGAAAATATACAAAGCAGAACTAATATTAGTATTCCGTTGAAAAGCAAAAAAGGAAATTTTTTATGATATCATAGCCTGAAATGGCATCAAAACTGCTAAATGGGCCGTGGTATCTGTTCCAACTTACAGACATGTTGCTGCAACAGAAGCGGTTGCAGCTTATTGTCCACCAAAATGTCATTGAAATTTTCAAGAAACCTTTAACAGTTTACAATTTGAGATTATAACCATACATGTAGTAATGTAGTAATGAGGATATCAGTTTCATCTAAATGAACACATTGACAATAAATGTCTGATTATGTTGTGTAATTGAATCAGCATATCTGGATAATCACTTATGCATATGTACCGTGTCTAAACATAATCAATAATCGATCATTAAATGTCTTTTGTGTCTGTCATTGCATTGTACTTGCACAACTGCCCCCGTCTGGAGTGAACGGCTCTGAATCCAAAGGTAACTGCAGCATCGTAACTGAATTGACTGCATAATACCATACAATGAATGGCATTCTAATACCTACACCACATAGTAAGTCCAATGCGATTCACACACTGGGACAATCACAAAGGAATTCTAAGCAGCTCCCGCAATATATAGAGACAAACAACTACATAGAATTAAGAGATGGCAATATGAGAAAACTGAACATATTAAACTTACCTTAACCCATTCGTTTACCTCATCTTCTGTATCCACGCGATTCTTATGAGGCTGCATGTTTTACTATTTAAGATGCATAACATAATGCCATATAACTGTTACGAAATCCACTTACCATGTTTTGACATGTGGTACGTGTTAACTCATTCTTCATCTTACTATCATCGAAAGATTGCCTTTACGGTTACCCTTGACAAACTGCGCCTCGACTCTCTATGGACTGATCTTTGGTTGAGATTTGCCTTTAAAAAACTACAAATGAAGCGCGTCATTGTTGTCTCTATTCGCTTTTTGTTTAAGCGAAACCCCTGTCCAATCCAGTCTTTATCGCCGCTGCGTCTGAGGATGATATAATATATGTTGAATTTGACAATCAACATTAATTACTTTAGCAGAGCAGTACGCAGGTGCATAGATGCATCAGGCAACATCGTGTTGTTCCAGGTAAGTATCTTGCCAGCTACATGTTTTTAATCTATTCCGTTTATTTCATAGCTGACGTTGATTTTGAAGGTATCGCACGACTTTGGGTTAGTAATGCCACTGTCCGGACATTCAAGAAGTTTGCAGGGTTAAAGTAGAGTTGGCTTCACTGACATGGTCATAGGTGCTACCAAGGCTTTGAAGACAGTGTATTTCCCGTAATGAATAAACAATGTCCGTTGTCATAATCTCACTATGTGTATATTTTAATTGACCTTATTGTTTTGAATAATCTGGCAGCAGCATATTGGTATTTTTAATTTGAGACGGAATCTTGTCTGTGCACCCATCGCCTTACCGAGCATATCACATCATATATACCTCTGTTGGGTAAAACAATGCTCGAATGAAAAATGAGCTGGCGGAACATTACTTCGGTGTTAAATATTACATAGTCACCGAGACGCCATACAATTCACACCCACATATTTACTTACTCGGCAAACACAATTGTATCTAACTTCACCCTAGCCGACCGCATTATTCTTCTTCTTACGTTGTTAATGATAAGCTCTGTCGAAGGGCGTGCAGTTAGCAATAATTTGCTACGGATCCGCAAAACTGCGAATGAGATAATGAACATTATCAAATTATAGGAAGCATGAAACACTTTTGTCAAAACGTTACAAAACACTTTTCTGACACCTTATAAACTAACTGGGATTATTGCATTTCATTTTTTTTTTCTAATGTGAAGGACGGCTTTCTTTTCAAAATAAACGAGACCGAAATGAAACATTCTCTGCAAAATGCTCGGAGGCCTAGTGTCTGCTTTTAAAGAGAAGACGCCAAGATCGGAAAATACAACATAACAAAATCCTGATGAAATTGTTGTTATATTCCGTTATTCGGTTTTTTGCTAGGCTGAAGTTGCAAAGTATACGCTAACGGCACCTTAATGATAATTCAAATTTATAACGAAACCTAAAATCATTGGTTTTTGCCTTAACGATTGGCATTGTATGAACAACAAAATAATATAACAGGACCAGTACTAGCAATTATCTACATGGAATGGCGTGTACGGACAAGTCCAGAAACTTTTAAGACGTATGCTGGCTCGCAAAAGCGTAAGCTATCCAATTGGGGATTATTCAGTACATCATTTCATCCGGCTTGCCGTTCACATGACTGTAAAGTTCCCATTTCTGTCCCCATCGTAAGCAACATGACACGAAGCCTTAATTGCTTACTCCAACCTGTGACTGCACATATGAGTGCATGAACTAACTATTCCACGGTTATTTTGTGTTTAGTTTGGTCCTATGCCGTTACACAGATAGATCGATTCATACCGAACGCCCTATTCAAATTGCACCTGCTTCGATAAAAAGTTCAATAATTGACATCATGCGTGGAAAAATCTCGTCGAATTCATAGATTTGTTTACCAGTGATACATTATGCAGGCGAATAGCATAGATTAAACGCAGTTTTCTAGTTTGTGTGATTGCAGTATGACACGATTAAGTTGGGATAAAAGGGATATTCAACTATGTCCTATACCGCTTTAACACTGTTTAAGCACATCTGTTTCAATAAGAACATGAATTGTGGATGAGCAAGGACCAAGTACGATTTTAATCGGCTATTTTCAGTGAGAGATGTCGTGTATTAAAGTCACCACAGGTCGCATAAAATGCTGACACATTCCCGTGCGAAACGGTTTACGCCGTTTGCCATTATGATTAGTGGAATGTTGGGTGCAAATGTTATGAAATTGTTGACAATATCAATAATATACTTCGTAAGCTGTAATGGCTGGAAACCCTTTTATCCCATGGTAATGATAAGAGCAGCTAAGAGCTACTGTCCGGCGATGGAACAAACGCAAAATACATTGTGACATCGACAGCCTCAGCGCTAGCTAAAGGACTTCATCACCTTAAATCTTGCTTATTGCTCATGGCATTAGTGGTGAAGCTCTTTCGTGTGTAAAAGGTTGGCTGAGTAATGGAATGCAGAGGCGTAGAGGATTGGACAGACATCATGAACGGTGCTACTAAAGTGTCTGACGTGGGGTCCGTCCATTTGAAACTCAAACTGTTGTTGCTGACGAAATACTTGGAATATTAGTTACCTTTGAGCACCTAGATTAGGGTCTGTTGAAGTTGAAGGCGTCAATATGCGTAGTTATGTCTCGTTAACCTAATGAAATAGCAATTTGAATATATCACATGCTAAACCTCATCCAGAATATACAGGTCGGGTAAATATACCTTCACAATGACAAGAAAATTGGAAAGGTTTCTAAGGTGAATTATACAGCAAAACACCGATACGTCTTACAAAGGTCAGATTTGAAAGTAACGAAATCGCTGCAAAAGAATGTGAGGGTCTAACGAAAGCTTCATGCGTAATTTGTAATCGAAGAGTGTTGCTCAATACTTTATAGACATACATATATAAATATATATAAAAGAAATAATATATATATATATATATATATATATATATATATATATATATATATATATATATATATATATATATATATATATATATATATATATATATATATATATATATATATATATATTTATATTATAAGTGCCGGGCACCTGTTTACGGTTCTTGCAATCCTTCTCATCCGTCATTACGGGTTTAGTGGCTGTCTTTAAATCTCTTTGAAAATCTACTTATAGTATCCCATATACAGTAACACCTGTTACATTACCTGTTGTAGGCTACATAAGTGCCCTTTTTGCAGTCATTTATTCGTAGTGGAAGCTGTATTTCCTTATGTCGTCGAATTATATCATGCTAATAAAGCGGCAAAATATTATGCCTTCTAAGCTTATAACCATTAACACATGCTGTGTGTGGACAGTGTGGTTACCTGTAGCATTACATTATATGTCTTTTCATGCCTCCTTAATGAATGCGAGCTTTATGGTAATCTCGAACCGAATAAAAAGATCCAACTATGCATTCAATACAGCTCGGAGTAAGACTAGTAGCGACAGGCGGTTTCACAATAACCGTTGACCGGCATTATTATTGCTCTTTTATTTAAGCAATTCATGAACCAGTGCAATTATAAGTACTTTCACGCGCATGTTACTCGACTCGAGGTTTACAGGGAAAAAAATTAACTTACAATACGAAGTGAGAAATTATAGGTTGACCTTTTACAAATAAATGTCAAATAATCTCCGTTGAGTAATTGACGACCACCTGTGAGAGGGTAATCAATGACCAGACAAACATTTAAGAAGTATGTAATAACAAGTAACGGATAAAACAAACGGGTGGTGACTGCGAAATAGGTTACCGTTCAATTGTACGTAATGCAGTCTTTAAAAAGTCTTTGACACAGCACAACAAATATTCCAGCTCTACGCCGGAAGCCATGATATTATGAAAAGTTTAAATAATACTACACCCTCGTGGGATCGGAATACACTCACCTCTGTTGCAAAATGGATAAGCAGTAAAATAATAAATGTTGCCACAAGGCATATAATTTTGCAATGTAGGGTAAATTTGATTACTTCGCTTATTAGCGGTCTCTATAGACCCTAATGAATTTTAATATATTTAAATAAATAACGCAATGACACCAACCGTACGCTTGTTTATCAAATGCTCCACCATATGTATTACCAAACAGTGTCAATCCCTCAGTCTTGAAGCTATGTGCCCCCTATAGAAATACATCTCCATGCCATTAGGTAAACCGATGTAGATTGATATTCTAGTGGAACAAGGTACCACTGAGATGAAAATGTATGGCAGAGAATGTTGACAAACTGCTTGATACCGTGTCTTGTAGCTTTGGTGTGTAAATTAAGTTGTTGTAGCCGAGCAAATGCCACACCGATGACACTACAATATGCAATTCAACCATTGAAACCGAACGCTTTCGACCAACTTATTTTCTGCAAATAAAATTAAATATGAAAGAGTAGACGATTCCATACGATTTTTCTAGCAGAAAAAATAAGCCAAGACTGACGAATTTGGAAGAGGCAGAAATTAAAAATTTAGCACTTGCCTTACGCTCCCAAGTATCAACACTGAGTACGGTATATGTCTTATATTTACACCTACATGTTCAATATACTTAAAGTGCAGAGTGATGAACATATGCAATCCCCTGTAATGTCACACAGCCGTTAACAGCTTTGTTTATTATACATGTGCCTGACAATTATTTTCATGATACTATTTTGATTTACAAACTTTACAACTACGTCAAACGGGCAAAATATCGCTTTTATTACTGCTCACGTTATTGTGCCATCCTTGATGGCATCAATTCGATTCTTTTGTTCCATGTGCGTAGTTTTAAATGCATCTTGCAGTCTCCGCATAGCCCGCCTACGATCAGTCCTATCCACTTCGTATCAGAAATAAAATCAGGGGAGAGTTACAATGCTTAGGACAGATGGTGTGTCGCTATCAGATACACATGAACGTCGAATTTTGAATTTTAGAACGTTGTTTCGAAGCTGGCATTACATAAAAAAATCTCACACCTTTCTACTTGCTTTGACATAGGTTACCAAGGTTACTGCTTAAATGAGAGAGTATTGGTCCAATTAAGTTTTTTTACACAAAGTAAATGAAACCATAGCTGTTCGCATTGTTGCGAACGACACAAACAATGCGTTGGACATTCATTCCTGTTATGTGCTAAAAAATGACATCTTAATATATTTAACACAATTCTGTGATGAAGGCATGATCCGAGTTTGAATTATTATTTGTGGTAACAACAAAAACGTAGAATTAATTGTCTTCAGTAGACCTAGTTTATGAATATATTTAATTTATTGTAAACTAAATGACATTGTCTATGACATTATATATCGAGAAGCGCAAACATGTATCACACAAAGCCACAGGCGTTGCGCATGTAACAATCTAACGCATTTTATCCCCCACAATAGGTTGTTTCATTCTTTTTGTATGTCACGTCGCGGCTAATCGAAAATGCAGTCATATGTTCATATCATGAAATTTAGTAATCGTGCCTTTCAGCTTCGGAATATTGCACTTGCACTCTTCCCATCATCATAAATTACTTAACTGATAAACATTAGCGCCATCAAGTTTCTATTCGCCTAAAGACCGGTGTAGCGGATTCTTGCTATGGCGCTTCTGTCGGCAGCCGGTATAAACATTGCATATATGATATGGTCAGCTAAATGCATATTTGTATCAATATTCACCGAGTAAGTTTAAACAAAGCCTGTTTTAAGACCTTTCGTAAAACGAATATTGTTTTATTTAAATGTGATCATTATCAAGGTTTGTTAAGTTTCATATTCGAAGTCACATGTGAACCGTGATATATATTTCGTACTGAAAAAAATTCAAAAGTGTCGAAAAACTCGATCTATTGGACCTGATGGCAGCATTTGAATGAGTGAATGGCGCGCGTTTTCTCTGACTTAGTAGAATATGAAATGTAAAGATTAGCTGAAATGCTAATGATGCAAGCAGTAATAACAATAAGGATATAAATTTTATGAGGTAAAAGAAACTAAAAGGGGAATAGCACTGTAGAGACCTCCCATTAGACCAATATATTATATTTGTGATAGCCTAGGTGTTATATGCACAACAAAATAGATTTATGCTTATTTGACCTGTCTTGGGAACATAAAGTCACACAAATAGTGTCTGAAAGCATTTAATATGTGAGAGTGCATGCTTGGGTCAACATAGATGATTGCTTATTAGTTTAGGAATGTTTTTGGATTGTCGTTATTCTATGTTTTTATCTATAATGTTTACTTGGTTTCAGAGACAATAAATGATATATAATCTTTAAAAAATCACGGTATAAAACAAGTTTTGCGTGATGTTCCTTTAGATGTAAACAAACATTTGCAGTCGTACTAGGCCCTGTATATAAACTTCTGGCTCTTATTGCACGGGGTTCAAGCAGTGACTGGGATTCCTGCGGCGTTTATATGAATGATTTGTCTGAATGTCTTGCCACAAGAAGGTATGCTTGAATTATTGATATGCATAAATCACATTTAGGAGTACTACGGATTCTCCCCTAGAAAGAATGATTCTGCTCATGACAAAATTCTAATTGACACACATTAAATGTAAATAGTCGAGGGTCAACCAGTTTGTAGCTACTGAAACATGCACGCAGCACCGACCATATGTAAAACAGTGATCGATTACAACTCAGGGATGAGCTCAACAACAGTCAAACTAATAAATTAAACTGAACATGTTGTCGTTTTGCAATCCTGGTAACTAAGCCTAAATGGTTCGATTTCTGGCATGTGATGGCAGGTGGTATGGATATGCCTAGTAGCTGACTCTCACTATAACGTTTAGACAATTTATCCCAGCCTTCTACATTAGATTGTGGTCGAGTGAAGTGATGTACGACGGTGTGGGAGTGTTGTTCTAGAAATAATTCGCCCACATTGCCCCGCTCTACGTTCATATATAAACCTAAGAAAATTCTCAACGGCATCTAAATTCCTTAGACCATTCCATTTAATTTGATACAATAACGCAGTTCAATTACAAACTTATAATGTGCTTTATCATCTGCCAAATATAATAAACGTCAGACATTTTTTCGCTATAGTCTAGAGCTGTTATTATATTAACATATCGCAATACCTGGGCAGATCGATGCTTACAAGCTATCTATAACTAATATGAGAACAAGAGTTGCATCAAGCAGGAAGTTTGCTTACAGCAATGAATTACTAAAAATATGCTGCTTAATATTAATGTTTGATTCAGTCTAATTTATCAGGCATCCTAACAACAACTTGTTAAGATAGATAACTTCTGTGTTATGCACTGGAATCAGTCAAGTGAGTAGCATTACAAATGCATACGTAATGCGTGTCAATACAATACACAATTCAGTAGCGCGGATACATCTATCGTTAAGCAACACAACGCAAGAAGAATGTTAAATGGTGAGTACTCGGATCAGGATCGGATACCTAACAAATGTACGGTATAAACAGTACTACCAAATTCCTATTTTGGATTATTACACTTTTATCGGTACATGGTATCAACCACTTCAAAGACATATCGATATCTATAGTTTGCGAGTACTGCAGCTTAGACAAAGGTCTTGGCAACACGCATCTTCAATATAATCAACCCTAGCTCACAGCAACCTATATAGCTGTAAACTGTCAATGCATCAGAATGTTCTTTTACACAAAGAAAGCAAAGGTACAAAGCGTGTATGTGTACTTGAAATCTTCATGAAGCATACCTGACGAATGCAGACATTTACGGCTGTATAAGATTGTTCAGGTTCACAGTACCAATCATAACTTTTCCAGACCCGCAATGGCACAGAGTAATTATGTGTACTGAATATATGGCGTGGACTGAATATATAAAGTTGTCTCATGTTGTGGTTCTTAATATAACTGATTATCTTCGCCTAATCATGCGCGTAAAACGTTAACGCCATGGTTAGTGCTTAATCAGCTTAGTGTTCATTCAGTTACTGCATTATTGCTTTGAGCACCAGCCATGCAAATAATATGTGGACGCGCCATTGTACGGAATTACTCAATTGAAGAACGGATGCCATCTATTTCGCAACGTAAATTGCATATCAAAAATGTTTTAATACAATAACACTTATTGTACCATAGTCCATTTAATACATGAATGAAACTGTGGCATGACTGGGAAGACTACAGCCCCATTGCTCAGAAACAACAGAGTATTCTATAAGTGAAGTAATTATATATCTATGCTATATGTGAAGACATTCTATTTATCGCGCCCTAGGGTAAGGCTTATAAATTATTTTTAACCTTTTATTGCGTGTTCCTTTTAACTTCTTATTTACCAACACGGCTTATGAGTGCACAGGTAAACGAAGGTCTCCATCTTTAACTAAGGTTGGTTTATTTTCAGTACAATCCAAAACAAACAGATCACGAGGTGGCAGTGGTTTCATTTGAGTCGAAGTGATTGTGAATGTTTTTTGGAGTCAAAGTGAGTCTCTTTTGGAGTCTCTCTGGCCTGATTTTGTGATCTTATATACCAAAGCATTGCCTTTACCGCCTCCATATAAGGAAAGGAATAATCAACCATCCCCAAGCTACCTCCTCATCCAACACATTCCGATAGTATGTATCATACTAGGCATCAGAAATAGACTAGTTGGCGTGAGGGCGAAGGTAATGGTATGGGAGAGGATGCATAGTCAGTCGGTTGGGATAGAGGGTTGAGATGCTACGCACACAACACGCAAACCACCATGGCCGGACAAGAATGGAATGCCATAACTCCTTAGCAACCAAGAACTCCTTGAGTGAGCAACAAGCATGTTGTGCAGATATTAATAGACCTACAGATAGTAACAGCATCACGCTTAATACTGCCCACAAATCTCGTCATAACATAACATTCCTAACCCGCAGCCATCTTTTTCAAAACAACCTTCATGCATAAATAAATAACTTACTCCAAACCAATTAAAATACAAAATCACATTAGCAAATCAGGACAGGATCGTCACACCATTGTTGACACCCAGGTGTATGTAACGTCGCACTTCGCTGGTAATTTTTTCAGAGTTTCATATGAGGTAAGCGCATTGAATAGATGTATCTGCTCTTTCGTAAACCGACCAAATTGTATCCTACTTAGTGCATTTAGCGCCTTGCAATCTCTAAAGGTGTCATCAAGCAGCATATGTCATTGCCTATGCCAACAGATAATTGTTCGCCAGATTCTAAGAGGATTTGATAAAGCATACTCAAAGAGAATTATTTATAGCTTTCTGATTACACATTGGTAGATGGTATGCTCTATGGGGACACTGTAAAGTCTCTAGATATGCAATAATTATCAGCTGGCATAGAAATAAGCAACACCGTCATTGTAACATATCAGTGATGGCATCTGTGTCTACACGTAGTAACTGTTAAATGTTAATGTAATATGCTGCAGGATGTATTATAAAGAATGATATTTTGTTTCGGTGAAGACGTAATATGTATTGTAGGCACAAGCAGAAGCAGTGATTACAAGTCATAAATTACGCTATTTCACTAGCACTCATGCTAAATTCTGCAGTTTTACTGTCGGACAATACTTTTAAAAAAAAACCTCTTGTTGCATTAATTACCAATCAGCAAGCAGCTTCTTTATAAGGGTCTCGAATGTAGCGCTGTGGCTTTGGTATGTTTGCATGTACAATAAAACAGAACAAAATTATTCGTATACTAACCAGGATGCATTATATCAATATAACATCATGCATTCCAAGCAATATTTGTGTGTTTTCTAGATGAATTATTTTATGATATTCTACTGTGTACAGTTAATATACTCATGCGGTTCTGTTGATCACTTAACGGAAGTTGATTTTGTATCCTATCAATACCCGGTCGGGATTGCTGTGGCCAATAAGCAAAATCAAACTCGAATGTATGTGATAATACTGGGATAGATGTGCTCCGGGCTTTACAGATTTTCGATAGTTCCATCACGTAATAAGTGACACGGAAAGCAAAACATTATTGATCGTTTCCTAGAAGTGGTTGTCCAACTTTTTCCTGCAACCATCCACAAGAAGGTGTGGAAGCCATTTCTGATGTTGAAGTAATCTTGCTATCAGTGAAAGACTTGATCTATATAAAAACAAATGCTTTACGCCTTGTATTAAAGAAACTGGGCGGGCAAATTGAGAGAGGCGGCAGTTTTGGGCAAAGGGAAGTCAGGGTCTCCAAGCCCTTGGCTGCGGGCCCTGTTTACATGTTAATGTAACTCATAACTCGCGCCAGGGTCTAGGCTGATTACATCCTTTGAACTGGACAAGCATCCCAGATCGGGGATGCTCCAATCAGAAGCCCTGTCTCTCGGATACATTCGAGTCATTGTCTCTGATTGGTCAGAGTTACATTTTCCGAACATTCGGCGCCATATTTATTTTTGTACGCTCCGTTCTAAACCTTTTTTTCGCATGAACTGAATTATTTGCTGTTGCAAAACCATGGAAATGATTCCAACGGAAGCCCTTGATTACGCACAACAGTCGCATGGCGTGGTATTGAAAGATGGGTCGTGACTGTTTTGCGAATGTGCCTGCAGGGATGGGGAAACATTTTGCTATACGTTGTTAGCTACTGCTCTCAATGCAATGCTTTGAATGGGTCAGGGTTCGACACCAATGGTTGTCTGCTTGCCCGGAACAAGTGATTTGCCTGGTCAACTTGTCAAACCGGACGAGTGATTTTTATAAGCCTGGTTTGCATTCTGCAACACCCTGATTTGTTGTTTCACGGTGAGCAGCACCCTTAATCACACAGTCGGCGAGAGAAGCTGACACATAACTGGTCTATTTAACTGACTGTTTTACGTAAGCATACTATCCTGCAGCTAAGCGATTGCAGCGCTTGTTACAATTTGAACTTATTAGACGCCCCCTATTTCCCAAAAAAATTCAGTGTGCTCTCATTGGACGCATACCACAACAATGTACATGACGTCACATAAAACCGAGGGAGCATATCACTTGACAGTTTCATGAGCCAGACGCGCGCAACTAAGGTCAATCCTGGTCACAACCTTTGCGTTGATTGGTCAAGCAGAGGCTGTCACGAAGTTTACCGAACATGTCCTATGAATGTTCAGACGCACCAGTTTTAGTTGTTGTAGACTCTAGAGGGAGAAGCGTAGCGGAACCCCTGGAGTCTGGGAAGCAGACTAGGCAAAGGGGAATTTATAAGGTTTGTTAAAGTAATAAAGGTGCTTTGTTTACCGCATAAGCAGTCATTGCCTATACTTCTTTTCGCAGCGTTGAAGGATTTTCTGTTGGGACCTGAAGTTATCTCCACGCATTCAGTCTCATCCTTATATAAACGTCTTTGGGTCAGCTTAATTTAGATATCAAACAATGGACACTAGGTATAAGTTCTATAGAACAATTACTTTTTAAGCTGCGCAGGGCAATATAAAGCAGATTAAAACATAAGGATTTCAATTATAAAATAAAACAGTATGAAAAATAAAACAGTATGACTGACTGGTCTTAATTCAATGGATTATCTGCCAATTGCCATTGTAGAATCCTGTGACAGATTACATAAAAACAATAATAAAGAAAAGACTTCCCTGAGAGCGAATTATCTCATGAGATCTTCTTGATATATCCCAACATTAACTTTAATCATCAGCCAAGGCTGTTAAATTTAGGACCGTCTTGTCGTGTAGGCCATGGTGCTTGACATTGGAGAAAAATTCATATGCGACCACTTGCGCTAATGCATTGCAGTATGGGGTTACAAGTACATGCATTTACGAATTACGACAACTGCTCCCGGGGTTAATGAACGTGAGCATGTTGGTCTCCATCACAAAAGTGAGTTCGCCTGTGCGACGATTGCAGACATCGTCCAGATGATACTAGCTGCACATAATATATGGGTTTTGGGAATCTATGTTCATTTTTAAGAAGTGCAATATCGTATGTACTTAGAACCTTACTTTTCACTTTGCCGCTCGAGAAATTTGATACAATAAACGGTGATCTCATTAATAAAATCTTAGGTGGGATATTGACATAGATGAATGTCGTTGCTGTAAAATGGACGCATATATTGTAGCTAATGCATTGTGTATTCACATAATGAATGGGCATTGTTTTCTAGTTAAAAAGGCAAGATGAGCATTGCTGTAGACTCAATACTGTTTCGGACAAAAAGGCATCTGGTACACACGCACTGTGTCACTTTAGCATGTTATTGTCCTTATTATCTTGCAAGCTCATTGATGCAGATGCCCATATATTATTGGTCAAACATGGCCGAATGCTAAGCAACTATTAGATTATGCAATAAATCAAATGAGTGGTAAGAAAATGTTTCCTCCCAACTGTATGAAAACATAAGGACTTGCCTTTATACTGGCTCATGCTATGCTTATAACAAGCGTATTTTTTAAACGAAAATGGTAAAATAATCAACAAAGTAGGTGTTGTGAGTTTCTTGCATGTTCAACCCCGCCTAAGACATACTGTCTTACTATTATCACCATTGTGTTTGAATACCAGAAGTTTGGCCGTTTTGTATTCAGAATAAGAACATCTACTCATCAGCCTTGGTGATACGGAATTAAACCATCAAATAGAAATTGGGGAGGCCAATACTGAAGTTAATTTTAATAACGACCATTATGCATGTAGCATTTGATATTGTAATATATTCATGCATGAATAAGAAAACCAAATTTAACCAGTGAGTACCATTGATATTGTACAATGATTAGCACATTTATGCCACAGAACAACCGAATGCAGCAAATCTGCCTTTGAAGGGAACTAAAAAACGTAGTTTGTTTAATTTTTGCCTTAACTCAGCTCCGGTAAAATTACGCGCTAGTCGCCTAAACAACACAATATTATCGAAAGCAGACAAGATGTTCACCGAACCCATCTGTGTTATTTGACACCGACGTTGAATACGACAATGCGGCCCAGCACAGGGCCAAGAAAGGTTTACGTTTCCCTGATACAAGGAGGAAATTTACTTTATCGTTGGCATAACTCGCTGCAATGTGGTTGTCTCATGGATTATTTGTAACAATTATTCTGTTGTATATATCAATAGCCATTAACGTCTTATCATAATTCAAAATGGACGAATGCGTAAACACAAAAAATGAACATTGTATTTCCTCGGGCTGATGAATTGGTTGCTGACCAATCCTTATTTAACGCAGGGAAGTGAAATCGTCTGCAATCCAGCGTCAATCTCGCACGTCGTGCTCCAAAACCATACGAAAGACATTAAATTGAGGTGAACGATAAGGCACGATACCCTGCTGTTCCGCCATGTATCATGTTTATAAAAGATAGCCATGAACCTTATGTTAGTGACACGCCGTCTCCAATTGGAAACCATCTACATCGTGTCTTCCTCTATTTTAAGTCGACTTGGTGGCTGAAGATGTGCTTTAAGTCATAAATACTCGGTACAACTTGGTTCGCATATTTTATTTAAGGGGCAAGCTTCACTTGCAACCTTCTTGACACTGTATTTGTCGGAATTACTGCATTCAAGGCCGGTGGCAAATTCGACACTATCATCAGACGGGTTTCGTCATTGATCTAGCAAAGAAATAATTGGCAATGACATATTCTATCCATTGCGACTAAAATGCAGCATTACAAGTCTTACAAAAGTAATGATTATATCAAATATTACTTCTGGAATATCCCAGCTCAAAACAACATTTATTTCGACGCATGTAATTGTCCATGATATGGGATAATTTGTATGTATGTATGTATGTAATGTGTGCCCAATGTTTGTTAAACTGCACGTTTAATTGCATGCATTGTTGATTTTGTTTGTTCTATATACACAACAGCTATAGTATTCACGCAAATAGCATAAGTGACATTGAGTTCATATCCAAAGGGGCGCTTTTGCTATGAAATAACATCAGCGAGTCGATTCTCAGACATTTGAACGAATGTAAATTAGCTGAACTAATAGAAAAGCATATGATATAAAAATTAACTGTTCGTCACGTGGGGTTGCATAATAGTGTCTGCTTGTTGGTTTGCTTCATCATTTGGCACTAAAATAGCTGCTTTCATTCTCTAATTGAAATTTGCTTAACAAATTCCAAGAACGAGATGCAATTGAATGACTAATGACACCAGAGAGGGCGACGTCTCATTAAAACAATAATCTTGCGACATTCATTTTCTCTGGACGCTGTCATATGCAGATAACATTTCGCAAATAAGTTTGATGTTTATGTTTGAATCAACTATCCATCAGCTTTGGCCATTCATTCATGCCACTAAACATTATGTGACACCAATATGGTTGATTGATTGTGATTAAGATAGCACAAATCGGTACATATCTTAGTGATCTAGTAAGAATGTTATCTTTCTTACCAGTCAGTATTTGCATACCTAGAGTGATTAAAAAATCATGAAACGGCTTTCACGGCTCACACAGTGCATTATCAATGCTGTGATTTTCCAATGCACGTCATTTTCACAGCGCTCAATTTAATCAGCCCCGCGTTCACCATGACCATCAATGTTTTTTGTGAGCATGCCTATGCATAAGAGTGCATGTATAATCAAATGAAGCAAACATTGTGATTGTGTGTTTTCTTGAGGTGTTACTGACGATTTACTCGCGGTGCTCGATTGCTTTAAGCTAATGAGTTCATGATCGATACAAAAGCCGAAATCAATTTAATCTTCAGGGACATATGGTGTTCATTCGTTATTAAAGCAACTATGGGAAGGAAAACATGTGTAATCATGCGTTGTTGGTTCATAGCCAATGTCACGGGTGATTTACGCCCTCTAGCTTTATTCGTTTTGCCTTTTATATGCATTGCATAAACACGTCGCTGCATTTGGGGCATTCAAACCCCACGGGAAATCATGTTCAGTTGTTTATTCGGGTGATTGAATCTTTTCTGCAGACGTGACAGGTAATCCAACAGAATAAACGAATGCGAAGCAAGGAAAGAGGCGCATTTCGTAAGAAAAAACAAAACATCGGTAATGGTCAGGACATTAAACAAGCGCGCACACTGATTCAAATCATCTAATGCCTGAGTCACATGAGACCTTCATGTGCTTACGGGTCCCGTACGGGGCTGTAGTCCGTAGGGTGCCCTTAATAAATCATCCCCCATTCGAAGTAGTGGTCACATGATTTATGGGTGGTGTGCAGGCGTTCTGCAGGTGATTTGTGGGGATCTGGCCACGGGGTCGAAATAACCAATGCGTGCACTATACAGGCATTTAAAGAAACCCATAAGAAAATCGTGCGGGCCCCACAATTGCAAATAAGTTTGATGTTTATGTGCAAAGTGCAATGTCAGCAAGTATTATAGAGAGTGGGGGATCTAAGCGGTTTTCCAAACTCTGCTAACAATGGTGTTTTCTCTACTTACAATGATGTTTTCTCTACTTACAATGATTTTTCTCTATTTACAGCTAATATTTTGTCCAACTAGTAGACAATTTACAGGTATACCCCCCAACTAGAGAAATTTTTCTGCATGCCTGTGTGTATGTACATGGTGGCTCTCTTTCTGTATCGATTTCTCTATGTGCGTCTGGAAATGGGGATTCCCTGTGGCGGTGGTATATGCATGTGTGGCGCGAAAGGCGTTGGGCAGAAACAAGAAAACAAAGAGACCAAACCACGATTCCCGGAGGTAGTCCCAACTGTGTGTAGTCCCGACGTTTTATGCGCTCTTATAACTGTTGCCACCTGGACTGGCTTGGTGGGTTGGAGGCCTTGGATTGTATTGTTGGTTTGCGCTGATCAAGTTGGTTCTGCATATTATTTGCCTTGGTTTGGAGGAGGAGGTTTAGCCTATCCTATCACTGTTCGTACCCTATATGAAGTTATCTTCTGAAGAGGTATTTTATATCTATATATATATATATATATATATATATATCACTACTGATATATATATTATATATATATATATCGTATATATATATATATATATATTTATTTAATATTCTAACCAAATATTGGTATACCCGATCAGAACAAATCATTCAAGCGGAATGTTCTGGAAAACGCAATTATATCATTGTTGGCAGAGACAGTGATCCCCTTTCGGTTTTAATGTGACAGTGTTTTAGAATTATTCAGCGGTAGACGATTGTTCACTTTTTGGGCATTAAAACGTACTTTCAATATATCAAGCGGATAAGATCAGCACGATGATAAAATCTATTCTATCTTTAGATCGATTTATTGCACCATTCTTAGCAAAGTACTACTGATGGGGAGGTGCTCAAACTACACTCGATTGAGCGAGTATATTATATTATCACTATTATACTTCTTCTTTGGTATAGGTATTAGCGTGAAATGCAACATACCCGGTTGAAATATACTACTGATTGCTATAGACGAGTGCATGCGAAAGCATCGCATTAAACAACGGCGAGATATGAACAAACAATTCTTGGTAGGCATTCTTAATGTGACCGTAGCGTAATATGAAACGGAGTTGTACAGCCTAGAACATTTGTCCTGAAAGGTTTCGCATATATTAACCTCATCATCCACGCATCGTCCGCAGGGGTAGGGTTGGACACACGTGCGCTAAATTTCTTACGACATTCTTTCCACGAAATAGGGTTATTTTTGGACGCGTTTGCCGCGCCATTCTGTCGGCTACTTATTTGTCTTGTCTACGCATGACGTTCCGAGATTTCTTTATTTAGTCTGTTTAGCTTTAAGCATTATATCTTTATCTCTCCCGGTAGTAGGACATCCATTCTCAAGATAGGTTTGAAGGTGTTTTAGTACAGAATGGAATGGACGTTAGTCCAATTTATTAACCAGCCTTAACCATCGCGTTAAGGTAATAACTTTCTACAAACCAGTAGTTGACACGAAGCAGCTTCCGCTTAAGGAGGCAGTGCGTAATTAATTGCACGTCAAGCGACGGTCATCCATAACAGTGCGTTTTGCTTATTTACTCTTTACATGATATGCTATTCACCATTTTTGCTGCAGCGCACGAAATCTCCAATGCTTTTCATTCGCTAATCACTGGTGGAACTGTTAATGTGACAGTTGCAGGAAAATGTAGCTTATCGCTGCTGCGCAGTCAAACTGAAGACCAATAAGTGTAGTGATCGGTCGGATGCCTGGCATTAACTTTTTCTGCAGGTATATGAAACCTATTGTCCCTTACTTACTGCATAAAGCAAGTTTAAATGTAGAAATACACAGCAGGAATAAGCAGGAATTCATAATTAATCTCAACTAGAATAATGACAGTGCTAAGAATGTAAGTCGGCATTTAAAGCTAATTAGAAGGCGAACTTATATAGTTTTATTTAGCAGTGACGCCAGTTTCTTGCATTGTATTGTGATAGAAATTGAGCTATACTCTAAAGCTAAATTCTATCAACATACATCGATATTTCATGATAATTGAGCCAAATATCTTCTGGAAACGTCCCCCTGATGCAAGTTCTGTCTTACCAGTATAACAATATGCGAGCATAGAGGGCTACACTAAAACGGTCCCAGTTTGAATAATTGTGGCGGTCAACTGTGTCAGCGCACCCCTAATCATTTGACGCAGCACTTGCAATGTTTTTATTATAATAATCTTGCACCAAACCGTAGAAGAGCGTCGTCGCAAGTACCTTGCTGGGGATCGCTGTGAAAAGATGAGAGAAGTGAATTCAATAAAATGGCAGAAAAAATAGTGAAATTAAACACACACTAAGCAATGCAAAGTAAATGTCCTGAGCATATTAGTATCTTGGTTGAGACAATCGATTTTGACCAGAGTGCAGATCGTTGTTCTCACTTCTTACCAAATGATAAGACAAAGTAATATTATATAAGAATAGCCTATGATATAATTCAGCGAGGCGTGGTCACAAGGGAAGCACAATATCAGTTTAGTGTTGTAAGCTACAAAAAGACCCTAGGGTTGTCAGAGCTAACTCTATACAGGATATGCGAATTCTTAAACCTTCTTAGGTTTCAACATCGCGCGAATGTTCGCATCTGTTGCTGCAGGCACAGTAAACTCGCTGGCGTCAAAGTCGTCTCAGTTGAAGAGTGGTCTTTATACTTCCACAAACAGCGAATAATTGCGTTCAATAATGCCCTCCGATGTACGGAAAACAACCCACAACAGTCACAGAAATACAAAATATATAATATATTAATAGCACAAACGTCATGCGTTATTTTACATCTGCTCCATATGGATAGAAACTTAAAAACATATGGTATCACGTGACGTATAAACGTTTCAACCAACGATATATAGCATGAAATTAATCAACATATATTTTCTTTATTCTATCTCCGTTGTTAAGCTACTTGAGCATGTCAGTGAGCGACATTCAATTATATCCATATTCCTTGCAAATTCGATCCCTAGCGTATGATTTTCATCAACATTTACGCACAGTTCGTTTTGATCTTGCTTCAAAACAATTCATTTAAAGTACATTACATCATCATATTGTTTCATCCGCGGCAGTTAGAAAATTAGTTTATCTAACATGACTGTTGAAATTGCAATAATGATTGACTCTTGCATCGACCACTGCACAGAGCGTGTCAAATTAACAGGTTGATCATTAAAACAGGCTTTAAACCTGACGTTTACTATGCACGACTCTTGCTGAAATGCTCTCTTGCTAGTTATGCAATTGCTTGCAGGATGAGTTCGATGATAATTGTGATATTACTATTAAAGCGCTTACATGGAATGAGACAGATTTGCCATCACCTAAAATTATCATGGAACTCAGGCAATCAATACATTGCACTGAGTTGTACATATCGGATTGGTCTTCAATCTGCTTATTATAGCATACGTTTATTCAACATATCTTAGATGCATTTCAGATTGCCCAAATTGCCAAAATAATTATGAAATCACACATAATCTCTTCACTGAATCCCTCACCTACCCTCATGAGGTGCATGTAGCAGGTCAAAGGCAATACCCGTAGTAAATAGTTCTGCTCAAAGAACTCACATTTGCATCTTTTTTTGGATCATATGCAATTAGCTACCAACATATGATAACGGATTTGCTCTATTCAACCTAGGTATTAAAATGTCCACACTTAACATGCATAGAATTGGTTTATGACCAAGAAACTAGTTGCTGTTTTTTATTGCCCATTTGACAGCAATATGCCAAAATAACTGCATATAACAGTTTTGATAACTGTTTAAGTAACCTTTTACAATTCTGCACGAAATAGTCATTTGCGACTCTACTCTCAAAATATGCGACAGACAAATCTTGTGTGCATCGTTGTATATGTTGCAGGAATAATACATTAAGACGTGTAATAGTGATCATGTAAGTATTTAGCATCTTTCCATTTTCGGGATGTAAACAACCATGACAATGATTCTTTATGGCATCACAAAAAGCAGTGCCACATGATTTAACTATTGGAAATTACAAGTCTCGAAGTAAATGCGTGCTTACATGTGTTACTATAACGTTCATTAGTACGTAGCGTACCTAATATTAGTTAAAACACCATGAAAGAAACTATTTGAATGATTGATGTTGCTGGCTTGATGATCTTTCAGTATAATTGTCGGCCAGTCATACCCATGATGTCGCAATTTGCATGTTAACGTCAGAAGAGCCTGATTTTGGCTAGTTCAACTATATCATTCGAGGTTGGCAGAAACGCCGTTGCGCGAATATTGGGATATTATTTACCGCTATACCGACGTTCCTGCCTTCAACGTTCGCGGCTCTTACTTGCAGATGATTCATTTCGACCCCGCTGTTAATGCTGTTGGTTTGCTGAAACACATTTAGCCATTGCGTTGGTGGGTGATAATTTCCTAGTGAAACCATGACGTCATCGTAACGCTAGTTGATAATAATGTATTTGTTGGGTTGGGATCTGAAATCTATAATTATCATGGCTGACCACCCTAATTCAATCAGTCCAGTGAAATAAGGGCCGTTCATTGTCATTGAGGCCAACAGAATGCTCGATGTAGACTTTAAACCGTGGATTGGTAATTATGCTGCGTATGCTGTGTACTTTATAATTAATACCACTAAATCAATACACTTTAGTGGTTGGTGTGCATGGTAAGATCCATTCAAATTACCAATCTTGACCTGTTGTTCTTGAAGCCGATAATACTTCAGCAGCTGGCAACATAAATACTATTCATGAAACCTATTTGCAATGATAGCGGTTGTTGATGTCATCGCATCGCTACGATGTATATAGATTCATATGAAACACCAAGATGAAGAGAACATAATTCCCTGAAATCAATTGTCACTATCCAGCTCCTCCCCATACGTGCGATTCAACTATTGTTGGCTTACCAAATCATCTATAATATAAAAGCCTTATTCAAGTACGATTCTTCGCAGCACTATAACGTCATTTATACATTATATACTCTACGGCCATGCGTGATACGATGAAATTTACATAATCCAAGATAGCGCGTGCTTTTACATTCGGTCCATTTGTGCTAATGGATCGCAGTGTGAATTTTGAAGCGCATGTATTTGCCCGCTGTATATGGCCTAATTGTCAACACCCTAAGAGCGATCGGAGCGGGAGCATATAATCCGTTAATGGACCTGAGGTGGACGCTTTTTAGAGTACAATTCAAAGCTCGTAGTCGTTGATTGACAATGCATATCTTTCATATATCTATAACATCAGATTGTTGGATTATTGTGCTATGTCGATATTATGCATTTCTTTACGGATTGCTTACTTTCATTAAACCATATTTACAGGTACGTCAAATTAGGAGCAAATGTTTGAGGAAAAATAGAACATGAGTTAAGATATATTCCTTATTGCACACACGCATACTTTTAATCTTTAAGTATCCCATATCGATGCGCATAAATATCGTACAAACGCCCATGTCACAAAACATTGGTTCACAATGAGCACTGGCTTTATACCTACATCGCCTCCTCTATTATATACAGCGAACGACACGGCAACTTGGTCTTTGTACAACGTTTAAGACAGTAAATGAATGATGCTTTGTATCCACTGCATCAGTGATGTGCGTCATAATTGTGATTTGATTACCGGGAAAGAGGCTATTTTGACTGTTATTATCTGATATTTGACGCAGACTATTCAGAATACGATCAGCGCGCCCTAGAGGCGATAACGACTAGTCTAATACAAGCGTTTATAATGCTTTACGATAGTAAATTACACCGAACACTTCGACTAAGGGATGTTGAGCGATTACTAGATTCTGTATCAAGTTTCTTAATGTTGAAATTTAGATGAATGAGTTTTATGTATTTTCATAATTGGTGTTATCAGCCATTTACGAAGCGGCGTGATTTAGGGTAGGTATTCATGATAACGCTTACAGCCATATTACTTTACGTAATACTCTTAATGAGTTTTTGCATGCGTTTGTGATAACGTGGTTTGTGAGCACGTTCGTAATTTATTGTTGCAGGTTCTTTGCGCAAGGGTATTAACAAAGGTCGCTTGGGGTTAGCGCTATGAACCAATGGTCGACGGTTGGAATGTCCATGAAGGCATGATGGACATAAACGATAGATTAATCAATATGAGAGTGGGTCAATGACGGCTTATTATGCGTTTGTAGAAATAGAAAGGCCAAGCCTTATGACGTTAAGCAGCGGGGTAAGACGCTTTATCAACATCATTATGTATGCTGCACGCAAGAACGCACCGATTGTCTCAAAGGCAGACGAAAATGGTAATGCGCGCAACGTATTAAATGATAAACGAAGGGAATGGAGCTTTACTCTCTCGGCGTTGCTATGCTACAAGGGGTTGTTTAATGATTATATGTGTGATGACATCCTTTTACTTGTATTAAGCCATATTGGGCGAGCCCATTAAATCCTCTCACAAAAGGCTAAAGTCAGATGATACTAATGATACTAAATCACTGATTTGAGTTATAGCCTGTCATCTAGGGTAAATGATAAATACGACAAATCAATCCCTACATGCCGCGGTTTGGTATCCGTTTGCTACACTTAACTTAGTCCAAGTGTATTTCATATAGCTCTTATTCGCGCAATTATGCCGTAAACGTCAAAGAAGTTATTCGCTATAATCTTTATCGACGTAATTGCGTTGGTATGAATATGTATGAGTTACCATAAAATCTGCGCACGAAATCATTAACTTTTGAGATGCTTTATCTTTATAGCTGAAATTATGGCACAATAAAGTTTAATATTATCGCGGGGTGAAATAGCAATCTCGGTGTTCTCCACCTCAGTATGATTGTACAGAAAGTAGCGTTTTGCAGTTGAATAAAACAACAACGAGCCATATGTTTACTAAGACAAGCATAGGGCCATCGAAGTCCCAAGGCATATATGTTTGATTGGAAATGGAAATACGTTCATTGTTCTTACATGTTCTTGTTCAAATTGTTTTGTTTCGCCAGTCATACATATAATGATTATTCCCTTTAATGGTCATGATGAGTGCAGTGCTGTGGTAAACGCTTAGGTATGTAACGATCGCCGGTTCGTAAGCATGAACTAAAGTATGATTCTGTTCAAGAATCTTGCATAGTAGTAAACCGTTTTCTTATTAACACCTCTGACAGTGCTACTAGTGCTAGAGTGATTCTTTTCCATTCCATGATTCCCATCCATATCATTACGTCGTACAATTACTTCCTATAAGCCTTCAAATAAGACATAAAAATGTGGAAAGCTTCGATCCACATAATAGGAAATGGGCGTTGTGACATATCATAAGCTACTGCCATATTTGCCAAATTATGGTAAAACGCAATGCCATACTGTTATATTCTAGTCCTCTCTACCTGCGTTGACAGTGTTATCTGGGATAAAACGCATATGCTTTAGTGCTCGAAACAAATACTTTGGGTGCAGCATTTGTATTCACCTTACCACTTACTAATACTTACATTACACACCAGCCATTCAAGCTGACAATATGAAACAAGTTACAGGAGTAGGCCCTTCTCTTATTAACGCTGTTAAAAACCTCATTGATATATATATGTGCCTAACTTACTGTCACGGGCTGGACAATTAAACTTTAGGGTAAATAATTTAACAAGCCAAACCTGTTAAATGAATCACCATTTTATCTTCGCAAAGTCTTCTCATGAAAATCGTGCACTCTCATCTCTTCCACTTGCCTTGAGCTATCAAAAGCGATCGAAGTGCAGTATCCATGCGTTGATAAATCGACTAGAACGCTATTCGCTATATTTATATTACTCAAGACCACCGCATCCACCCCAGATAATAATATACGTTAAACTAGAGTTCTAGATCACACGCTCTCCGAAAAATTGGTACAGCCTTACAATATTTGCAGGGGAATTGTTTTATGCAATGCAATTTGCACGGAGCTGTATATGATATCACTTGATGTATATTTGTGTAAGTTTTGCCCCGCAAGAGGTCACCCGAGGCATGTACTGACGTACACATCAAAGGGTTGGCTATTGCAAAGGAAAGGTAATGTTGGTTCGGTTTTAACTGCTGCAATAACCTCGAATGCATTGTGTATTACGAAAAGACATTGTATGTGAATTATACCATTCATGCGGTGTGCAATTTTAACGTGCCTTTGTAGATGATTTTAAGTAGAAAAAAAAAGATATATTCCCAATAAAATGTGGTTTTCGGCCAACTGCCTAATTGCAGTGTATTCCTACTAAACCTAATACCATTAAGCAGATTACATAAATAACTGATTGATTTGCATTCGGAATAAACTAAAGATATCTAGCCCAACATCAGAGCACATCATTATTTGGCTGAAAGAACTTTTTTGAAAATAGTAAAATTAAGCTCGTCTCATATCAGTCGCACCTAACCAACATATATGATGAAGAACAGTTTGTTAATATATGTGTGATATTTTGTCGCTTTCAGTGGGTGATGCGTACCATCATGACAGTGGGGTGTCCTGCACCCAATTTTCCATTATTTCTATCATTAAACACGTGTTATTTCGTATGCATCATGTTATGTTTGGTTATGTTCATCGTTGTTCAGTTTTATGAATATCATTTCATAACCACTTTTTTGTAGGATATAAGAATTCATTTCGAATTCACACATGTTTCGCGTACTTTGTCTAAGGGACACACCATTTTGATTGTCTTTGTCATTACAATGCATTAACTTGCCTAAGAATAATCCCTATATTATATTCTGAGTGAACAGTAAAATGACGATAAATGGCGAGCCTTTATTTTATACACATGATGGCATAAATGTGAGGTTATGTGCAATGTACGATTCAAGGCTGCCTCTATCTTAAAGGGAGACACTTTGAAATAGGAATGTATCAATTTACAATGGAGCTTTAGCGCTTTAATACTGGTGTTGTGTTTATCGTTCTGTTTTTCACCCATGATAATGGTCTCATCTTTCACTACGCATGATGTCTACCGCTGAATGTCGTAATAACAAGTTATAGGCTATATAAACATAATTGAACGAAAGAAGACGTGATTGATTTACATACACTTATATATATATATATATATATATATATATATATATATATATATATATATATATATATATATATATATATATATATATATATATATATATATATGTAATATTTTTCAATTTTTTCAATTGCATGGTTAATGGCTTTGTCGATACTGAGACTCAAATACTATGCTCTTACAATTCATATATATGTCATTCACAGGGCATCCCCAGGGCTTAATAATTAGCTGTAAACATATCTGTAAAACTACGGCTCTGCTAAAAGGAATTCATCCAAGCCGATTCTAACAGCTGCATCTGTTGTTCAACGGCTACCATAAAGCCACCGTTTGGATAACGAGTTGTTTTCCGTATGAGCGTCATATCTTGATGGCATATCTACGTGCAGCTGATTCAACCGCCATGGCCTTCGCAGTCGCACTTTTTCACAGAAATAGGTATCACTAGACTAGGATTAATTCGTGGACCACACCGATCACCTTGTGTTATCAGCAATTGTATATTATAGTACCAGAAATCTGGACACGGCCTACATTATGATATTAAAGAGTCCTCTTCGGACGAAGAATCCACAAAAGATTTCGACGAATGGTGAATTTTAGAATGCCCTTCCTAAGCTTTATTGAACTATGTTAACTGGTAAAACATAATCGTTTGTATCAGTTACCCAATAAATTTACACATTCTGTAAGTTGACAATGGTATGTTGACAGACCTAGCTACTACAACAAATAGTACTTGGCTAGGGAATGTAGCTTTGTCATTGTACCCTCAGCACATTTAATATTGTGGACAGATGTTTGCAGCAGTAAATAAAGTATTTTCCTTTTACATTCATTCATTGTACCACAAATATAAAATTACAATGACTCTTTAATTATTTCTCTAACTTAGGTGTAGCTGTCATCACTGCATCCCAATGGACACAGCCAGAGTGTGTTGCAGAAGTATGGAGAGAGTGATGGCTATGACGGCGGAATGGACATGCATCACCACGCATTCCAGATTCCTGGCAAACTGCCTGAACACAAATGAGCTAGAAGCTTCCAAATTTGAATCTATTCAAATGGATGGACCTGTTGGAGATGAGGTCTCTACCATAGAGTAAGTTACCCATTATTGCTACCAAAAAGGACAGTTTGAGGTTGAACAACTATATGTATTGCTAAGGGAACATCAATCCCGCTGTGTAAAAATATTCAGTGTTCATATTGATAAACTACAATATATTTCACATAGCCAAGAATAAATAACACCAGTAACATGAAATCCAGAAGCAGAGCTTACAATAAAATTACAAAGTGAGGGAATGGTTGACAAATGACAGTTGTGTTTTTAACTATACAACTTATTTCAAAACCATAGACAACTAATTGACATATTGCTTCAGATTATTCAGGTATATAGCCTACCGCCAGTTTACATTCTGGATATGGCACAGACTGGGCAAAAGAAACAGGAAAGTGCTGGCAGCCTGTGAGGTAACAGCTGCTGGAGAATCCTTCCCTCACCCGGGCGGCAAATAGACAGGTTATCTACAATGGAGCTGAAGTAGATTTCTTGGTCTGGTTGAATCGACACCTGTGAGCACCTACGAGAAGATCCGTTTCAGGTTTCTCTTACTGGGAGGCAATAGGTGGGTGGACAGTCCTGTTCTCGGCAAGGACCTCAGCCAGTCTGTAGCTTGGGTATTTTTGCCTGAACTCAAGCACCTCAGCAATGAACTGATGTGCACAGTCTGAAACAAATCAACGTTATTCTTATTTTAGATAGTCATATAATAAGTTAGTTATATTATATACCCATATTGAATTGGGTAACAATGTTTGTGCATATGAAACTTATTAAGGTTTCGGTATTAAATGTCAAAATAACATGTGTTTCATTTTAGATTAATGCATATACACACCAAACGAAATTGGTACTTTGAAAGGCTTGACAACTGGGTCGCCCTGTCCCTTGCTATAACCTATAGCTAAGTAAGAATTAAAACTCGAGCACATAATTCTACAGAGAACAATACAGCTGTCACTACACAACTCTGCTAAACTTCAATACAACCGAAATTCAAATACACACAAACGAATTTCAAAATATGTTATTTCATTGGTATCACCTGGCCTCCATGGTGGCATAGGGATAGTGGACATTCTATGGTGCGAAGAATAAGACCACTTTGTGATACGATGCTAGGCTTTATGTCTGCTCTGATAGGGAAAGCCTGCCAATGTCGTTTAGGAGATGCTTGCTGGAGACTATCGATTCCAACTCTTTGTGTGGCTTCGATCCTATTTATGGTTCACACATATATCAATACAGGTAACATCTGTTTGGCAAAGTAGTACCACAGGGGACGGATTTCACCATTTTGACTCATTTAATTACACTACCACTGAAGTAAATATTTCCATAAAAACTAATACCGACCCTTCAGTATCCACTTCCTGTCCTCTAGTAGTGCATGCTCACATTCCGGGTACACCTCCCCATGCCCCAAGTTGCCCCTGGTGACACTTTTGGTCAGCACGTTGCACTGTGTCCCTATGCAGTGCTGAGATGGGCTAACTTGATTACCTCTTGAATATTTCTTTATTCCAGGAAAGATAGAACTCTGTGTCTATAGGGACTTGTCAGCCATCTATGGTATCAATACAATAAGTATGCTACAATTTCATTCATCATAGCATTGAAGGATGTATATGTTTACAAATTGCCTGTGAAAGGACACATGGATACATACAACAGAAGTTATCCCTGCCAATGCAGTTCATCAAATATAATAATGCAGTTGCCTTGTGACACTTACCGAAACATTTGCCTGCACTCCAAATGACAGTGAGAGCAAGCTTCATGGTCGGCAGACGGCAAGGCACTCGCCCCTAATGTAGCAAACAACACGGACGCTGTCAGAGGCAATTTTTCTTCGCCTTGGTCGACAGTGCTTGGGTGTGACACAGTCTGTGATTCACCACTGTCACTTGATTTAGCTATCCATTCAGCTGCCAATACCATTTCATTTCCTACCTGCATGACGAAAAACAGCTTGATTGATATACTGGCAACTTGGTGATAAATTCATCAACATCTAAATAAATATACGTCAACAGGTCAGGACCAGCCTAAAGGTGCATCCAACAGATCTCACCTGTTGTCGTTGCCTTTTCTCCGAGGCTTCTTTTCGTAGCCTAGGTTTCTTACGAAATCCTAGATTTTTTAGCAGCTCTGGGTCACTCTCATAAGCACCATTCGCGAAATGATCAGAACATAGAACTGTCGTAAGTGTAGGTCTTCAGTGTTTACGCTTGACTTTCGACACCCATATGCGGCGCATTCTGCTGTCTTTTGGCAACAGAAAACAACTAACGCCTGACTTCTGAATGTTCAGAAACAACCCGAGTGACGTTACTGTCCGGAAATTCACGAATTTTACCGAGCGATATCTTGACAGATTCGACGGGAAAATGTACATTTCAAAATCATTTTTCTATAAGAAAAAAAGCGCGCAGTCACCTTAGTTTGGTTACGATACCCTTTTAAAACATAGAACATTGGAAAAATGGAATAAAAGCAATCATTGTATTTGACCTTTAAACATGTTATGAAGCGTGATCCGTCCGTCTTATGCGACTAAAAAGGCAACTGAAACAAATGCGCCAATACCAGAACCAGTACACTGGCCCAAGGCAAAAAAATGACTGACACTGATTGAATCTGGCCTATGGTAATGCGAATGATAAACGAGCGATACGCTCGTTTCTTTCAATTATACAAACCACACACGTCCAATTACCACACAACGGCACTTTCCACATATGCTATGGTACTATTACACAACACCGCATTTCACCATCTCGACATGTGTGGTGTGTAAAGAACCTTCTCTATGGGTTCTTAGCGTATGTTGATACATTATATAGATATCGCTCGTTTATAACTATACCCCAGGATGCTCTTGAGTCTTGTGATGGCGTAAGGGGGAAAATAGGAACATGGATGGTTTTATTATCGGAAAAAAACACCCCGGCCCTTCTACCGGTATATTACTTTTAATGCAGGAGACATATGCTTTACTTTAAAACAGACCACGCTTTGTCTACGCTAGGATAAGCAGCCTACAGTTTGGGACAACCCAACAAGTGATATTATCTTTTCCTTACAAGCATCGCATGTGTGAATGTTATGCATTTATATACAGCAGCCTAGACCGACTCTGCTGCGACGACTGTATAGTGCGGAACCTGCTCACATCTTTATATTTTTCTCAAAATAATCGTGATATTTTGTCAGCTATATTCAAGGTAATACAATACAGCCTGATGACAAAGCTGATTGCGCAATCAAATATGTAAAATTGTCAACAACCAATGCTTGTATTCAACGTTTTAGTCAGTAAGCTTGGTCGTATAACAAATATGTTACTGTACGTCCACAAGCGCCATAGCAGCTATTTATTTGTAGACTCTTCTTTGTGTATTCGCTGTGTCTATGCATTATGGTGCACCGATTCGTGCTTTCAAGGGAAAGCATTCGGGGCCATTGCGTTTTGTGCATACGGATCGATAAATAATCTACATGTGTCAAAGCATTTGGTCATACATTTGTGTCACAGCACAAGCTATATAACCTCATTACACCAACGGTCTATAGCATTGGTTTTACAGGCAATTTAGAGCCTAGGAATACTGACATCATTTCCTGTTCCCCAATACATATACAATCTGCATAGACTACTCTCAATCATGTTCATTTAAGATTGTATGGCAAAATGCCTGGAACCATGTGATCATCATAAACCAATATGATTCCATGTATCACCATTGATTACAATGGTGAAACATAAGAAATCCCTTTGTCTATATCCGCCATCAATCGTAAAGTTCCTGATTGTCAGAATTCGGCACTCGCATTTTCGTATGAATCTCGTCAGGATTTATTGGTTGCTGATAATTGTAACCGCCATGTGATGTATGTCGGGGAAAATGACATTATGATAAACGTGTACACCTATACAAGTCCCAAAATTATTGACTCAACAGCCAAAGTGAATCATTGTTCAGTCGAAAAGGTCGAATGAGGATTTTGCTTATGATTATTCGATTGTCACTACTGTTGTCATATCCTGTGTTGCTATTTATCACTAAAAGGAAGTAATACACCTGCCTGCTCTGGTCCTCTTATCCAGCATCTCATCCCGTCACCAGCCAGTCGTCCCTACCTTACCTAACACCCTCGTGCATTGTGGCTTGACCTTGACACTCGTACGTTGATGCCCATGACCTTCTTCTTATCCCCACTCTTACCCTCTTGCTTATAACTGTTCAGTTAATGGGCGCCTTATCAAGTGACTATCATGCTGGTATCCATTATGAGATATATAAGCTACCCAATTGCTTCTACCGTTTAATCAAGATGAGGGTAGTCATTGTTACAGTGGAAGTGGTATTTCGTATCTACGAATAGTAACTAGCATGTGCGTCAAATGTGAACGATATATTGGAAGGTCTGTGCAGCCTGTTACAACACAAGGTAGACATGTACAGATCATTATGTGTTTAGGAAGCGTTTAACCATCAAAGTAAATTGGTTTATCTCCATAAAAGATATTACAGTTATGATCTGGGTTAGAATCGTCTAGCTCGGGAGCAGATGTGTTATTTTAGAAGCAATATATTCCCGGTAATTTTAGTGTTGATACAGTAAAATTAACACGCAGCGCTGTTTTATGCTTGGTTAAGTCTGAATACTAAACCAATAAAACGCATGGAAGTAAAAAGGCAAAGCTGCACGCAAATACAGTATGTGTTAGCTAGCATTTGAATCGGCACTTGTATGTCTTCTGACTTTCAAACCTCACTCCTTAGTGATGATACTAATCCCGGGCAGTATATCATCTGCGTTGCCTGAAGTCGATAAAACAACTATTACCGGTGCAGTAAATAAGTAGCTTACAGTCATACCTTGTTATCAATCAACATTAAAGTCATGCGAAATACGCGGAAACGGCTTTCTTCCATGCTAATATTACCTTTAATCACCAATTCTTAAAAATATCTAGTCGTCAGAGACAAGCAAATTTGCTCAATGTACAAACTTTAATGACCATCCTCGAACACTATCGTCTTACCTCAAGATACTTTTAATGATTCACCATGTATTGCAGCTTGTCTATTTACATGTTTATTCAACGGCTGTCCTATCGGATAAATTGTTGTTCTCGGATTAATGTCACGTCTTTGGTCAATATCATTATTTTCAAGGCGCGCTAACAGGTTGTTTGATGCCAACTGTAATGCACCCTGACTATTTATCCTACGTATTTATATCCATTTTACTTACGCTTTAAAGCTGATTCGGTGTGAATATAAATAACTATGAAAAAAAAGCACTCCAGTTGGAAACTGACAGTGTGTTGTTATATTCAGGTAATGATAAAATAATCGATCTCACTTGTGTAGGTGATGACATGATTTGATCTACACTCATCATGTAAATTGGAATACAATGAACCATTTGCTTACAAACATGGGCAAGTCATATTCTTTGCAGCACACAGAGAAAAGGCCCCGGAACATATAATAATGTGACCAAACACATTTATGAATCGCAATATTACGTGGGGTATACTGCCCTAATTTGTTAGCGCTAAAATAATTTTAGCTCTAGACAGTTGCAAAAATGAGCATGCTTCCGTACACCGACATGCGCTTAGCAATTTCCCATAAGGTAAATTATCTGCATACCCTTTGTTTAATATGCGGTACTTCTGGGCCAATGTAGCGTTGCATTTTGATTAATACATGATTATACTTACGAAAATATACGTTTAAAAACAAGCGGCGTAAAACATTGCAAAGCTAGTCTCTCTTCCCCTATATATCTAAATGCAGGCCAATAATGAATGTTATGTTATTTGGAACGACCTCTTCAGCAATTTCAATAGATACAGATTGTGCGTTAAAACTGCTTTTGGTGTTAGTTATGATAAATATCTTCGTTGATTAAAAATGCTACGCCATCGCTTTTTCCTTTATTGAGTTATTGTTCCGTATTTATTGTAGAATCTATTATTCAGTCCAACTCATAAGTGATATAGGTGCTTGCATTGCAACAAAAATAACCACAACATGTCACATTGCAAAAACTGATATTTTGCTTTGGGCATGCATAATGAGTAAAACACTTGCAAACACTTGAGGCAGATTATTTAAAAATTAACATGCGATCGATACTGCATTGCATAAACAACACATGCAGCCATTTAGGTGAGCAATATCAAGTAACGTTGAGTGATTGATAATACATAACCAAATTCCATGGACTGTTAAACCTTACATAACAACTCGGTTCAAGCCTCGTAGGCTGTTGCTATGTAATGTGTCGGCAATCATGTCATTATCAACAATTATTTTTAGTTCAGCTGCTTAATGTGAGTTTTTCATTATACTGAATGAATACGTGATGAATATAGAGTGTAGCGAAATGAAAGCTCACATAGTTCCTGGATACGAGCAGGCGCATAATATATCGTGACACTGGGCGCCATGTCTGCATGTATGACCTAGATACAAGCACACATTGAATATCTGCTTTTTATTCTCTTTTTTTCTCGGCGTTCTTCTGCAGCGCCAAATTGTTTACTTAATGAATGTGGAACCCTTTTGAGCGCCAGACCGCATTGAATTGCAATGGCTGCTTATGCTGAGCTACGTCTACGGTGTAAAATCTGTGAACGCTTGGCTGCAACTGAGTTACCGTAGTCGGGATAAATCCACAATGAGTACAGCTGATCGGTTGCCGCGACTTCTCTATGAATCTCCTATTACGCGCCATCAGTACCACTGTAAGCAATAGCATCTGTAAGCAATGAAATGCACACATACTGAAATATATATGGATCCGATACCTGCTGGTGGCATTATCACAGACAGATAATACATGTGTGATGTTGTATGTGTTCGTTAGAAGGTAGGAAAGTTCAGCATACCTCTGGGATATACTTTATTTATATTTATTGCCACGACCCATCTGCTCAATGTGGCACACGTGAATTAATCCATCCAAGTTGTGATGTTCTCTGGAGTTGTGTACTAACACCTATAAGGACGAATGATAAAAGTCATTGTTTACTTTTTTGCTTTAAGACTTCCATCAGATTTACCAGACCTGAATTTTCTTACACTTTTTATTCTAACTATGATGAAAGAGTTCCAAAATATAGGACAAATTCGTCCGTCTCTCAGTCGACTGTGAATCAAAACCCCACGAAAATAGTATAAGCAAAATGAACACAACAGCCTACTTTTGATAAGTGTTAGTTTATCCCAATGCTATAGTTTGCATGTTTATGTCTACTGTGTTCGAGATGATGAAGCATAAAAGATATGGAGGGAATATGTTGTATCTTTTTATAATTTGTAATTGGACGACAGCATGTGCACGATCCATTGGAAACTTTGAGTTGTCTACCTCTGGCATAAAATAATGTTGTCGTTCATCAATCACTCTGCCACATCAGCCATGATGTTTTTGGTGCCTGATATTTTGGCAATACTGCAAACAATAATCAGAAGCGCCATTGTGTTCCGGTAGTTCTATTAATCCTATCGGTCATTCGCTGCGTCACATCTGCGTCACAAATAATAAAGAAACCCACACTAGATGGAAGTTATTGATAATCTTAAGTGGCCAATATGTTTAAAAGCGGTCCGTTAAGAAAATAAATCCCTGCAAATGTGTAACAAATCATGTGAAAGCAAGAGACTAGAAATGATGCAAAAAAATACACTAATATGTTTTAATTGGTATCGCTTGAGACTATGGTCGAAAATAAGACAAACTGTCACATCAATCAAGCTTCATACCATGGTTGACAAATATTGCTCATGACGGAGCTATTTTCACCAGCCTGAACAATAGCATCATGCAGGGTGCATTAATAGATTGCATTCTATGCCATGAATGACATTCTGAAATATTCCCTTTACACAGTGCTATTTGTCTTATGTATACGTGGCCCTTACCTTGGCATATGGGCATTGCTCCTTCAGCGAAACACAATAAGATAAGGACATATGACTACTGGCATGGGAGCTCCGAAAATCTTTCCAATTAATAAATCACGCATATTATAAAAGCCCTGTCATTCACGTAATAACTATGTTAAACTTATATTTATCTCATTTGCTCCCGCGACTAGATTACTACAGGGGCATGGTTTAAAGGAGTGTTGTGTTCTTTGTCCGACCTGACGTGGTGTGCTGAACAATAGATCTCCTCTGATGACAAACAAGCAGTGCCATAAAATATTCGTTCGGTTCAGTGCGTCTATTTAGGCAAAATTCCAGTAGATCGAATATAAGGCCAGGCAACATACAAAGGGTTGATTCTTAGGGGAAAGAGTATTGGTGATCCGTCAAGCTTTACTCCTTACGGCAGATAGGGAACAAGGTCAAAACCTTGAGAAACCAGTAACAGTCGCTTAGAAATTGTTCTATTTAATCTTGTATTATCAGTTCACAACCAGCACGCTTTCCCAACGCTGAGGGGTCGTCTGACGGTGACTGAATTTGAAATATCAAAATGCACATGCTGGACAAGTAAATGGCCTGTGTTATTCCATAATACTGAGTATGAATCTAATCTTAAATGAAGCTATTTTGTGAAAGCATAACAAACCAACATGAAACTAGCTGGAGTGTGTAAAGCAATAAAATGCGCAAAGCATATATCCGTATCTAGATCAAAGTGGCTATACAACACAGTATTTGTGTCGCTTTTGCTTGGTACCCAGTGTATACATTACTGAATAATATGAATTAATTTACAGCAATCTTGACAGACAAAGCAACACATTATGTTCACTATCGAGTCGGTTTATGTCTTTTAATCTCCCTAATCGAATATTAAAGTCAAAATGAGATGAACTGTGTTATGTCATACGACTGCGATGACAAACTATCACATCTAGAAACGAGTATTACAACCAACCATCTAGAGTCATTCAGAGAATTTCGAAAAAATTTTGTTTTATTTAATGATTAAGTACTGACAATGATCCCCGGGGATTTAATTCATAAATCGTAATCGCGTATCCAGCAACACATTCCGTACACTTGACCACATAAATGAAAAGTTTAATGTAATTTCTCTTAAGCAACGCCGCCATTTCATGACTTGCATTTCAGGCAGCAGATTCACTCTTTCAAAGCAGGAAGTCAGTGGCCAACGTATGCGTTTTTCCTGTATATAATTATAAGAGCACTTAAATGCGTCATAAGATTCGGAGAGAACATTTGAAATGAGCCGTTATACTCCATAACATTTGTTTACTGGCAAATAATTTTCCAAGTATTTATGCCATTACTCCTTATTTCCCATCAAAGTCAATATGTAGAGGCTGTCATGCTAAAATAAAATGTCATGGCCTCTGCCTCTAGACAAGTTATCATTAAAGGTAATACGATTAAAATATATGACTCAGTGTATCATCATCAAAGACAATATGAATACATTTCTTCTAAGTATATTACAAATACTTAACTTTTATCTACCCTCGCGTCAATCTTCATTCTATTGACGTACATTTACCTCAACAAGTTAATTAACGACAGTTATTCCTCCGTCTTTGCAGTTATATGGGCCTTAGCAGGATTTATTAGCTTTATGTTTGTATAATTATAGTGTAATATTCGTATTGTTTTATCTGACAGGGCGAGTGACATCTTAAGATGTATTTAACAAATTATTATTACATCTTATGCTGGTTACCTTAGTTAATCAGTGTTCAGGTAACCACACTGGGTTGAGATGTTGGTTGTTTATTTGTGTTAAGGGTCATGCTTTATAAACTGCATATAGTGTAGTATGATAAATGAACATTTGAATCATTATTTGACATCTCAATCGACTTTTGATATGAATGGTTCTTGTAGATCATGGTGGACCTTGGTAGCATCAAAGCATCAACATACATTAGCCTAGCAACACCACAATACGATACAGTAATATCCGGGGTTGAATCATTCCACCTCATGGCACATAGCATTAGCTAAAATCTAAATGAGTTCAATAACAAAGACGCCTTTCATCTCAAGTTACCTGATGTTACATGGCTGTTCAATAGTTATGTTGCTATTTGATGACAGTGCAGTGTGACATATACATTTATACACATGTATTTGTTGAGCGATCTAATTATTCATCTCCTGGGTCACTGATAATACTGACCCGGCAGACAGTAATGGCGGGCTTGCTCTTGACGCTATGCAATACATAATTCATCATAAACGACGATGATGTCAATTTATTTTGATAATGGTCATGGGCAGATGTACTTACGTATAAGAGGGCATATATCATGTTGAGTAATGCCTTCCGAAAGTGACAACTTGATCTCAAAGCATAGGATATAATTGTGGCACTTTCATATCACTAGGATTTATCTGCGTTTGCACATGACATGATCTGACGTGGACAAATGTGTGACAGTACACAAGTTCATCTACAGATGTTCTAATCAAACATACGGGTCGCAGACTATTATTGCCGTGCTGAAGAAGCAAAATTGCTTAAGTTAAGGACATGTGTTGTACATAGTACAACAGATTGATTAATGAGTTTATTTCGGTGAGTACATGTACTGTATGCACAAGTTTAACAGTATAGCATACTCACTATCGCAGTTTTACCATAGTTTGTATTATGAGGAACCTAGAAAATTATCAGTTGAATTCATCATGGGAAATTGATTAAATTCTAATGGCAAACGACAATAGACGGATCACAAATAAGGGTTTAATCCAGTCGTTTTGAGTACGTGATAAACGCATACACACTTTTCATCTGTCGGTTCCAGGGCGCATACATATTTAAGCTAGTATGCTATTCATAACTTACATATACATTGTTTGTTCAGCGTGCGGGAAGTGATTACAGAATCACTGGCAGGACTTGGTGGCCTTCTAGCTTACGTCTGTCCTGAGTTGCGCAACTCTTATCATGGAATTGCATTCCTATTAAGTATAAGTAGCCACCACAAATCAATGACTTAATTCGTCCAAATGGGTTTTACGCTCATTCGGATGAGTGTTACCGGCGAGCGCCGAGATGAACGAAAAACAAATATTGAATGTGTGCTATGATTAAGGCAAATAGAACGTCAGGATATTAGGAACGTTTCTGCAAAATACAAGCCGTCAATACTATTTAGTCTCCCATTTGTGACATCGTTTCATTTTTAGATCGCGAGGATCATTACTTTGGGAGATTACTTAGGTGCTATATTGCTTTGTACTCTATAAATAGAACGAGCTCCTACTCAAAATATCTGGAATTAGTCCCAAGTAAAGCATAATGTATTGATGAAAAGCCGTATTATCTTATTAATCCATATATAGAACAATATGCGTCGGATGATGAATGCACATTTATGCAATATGTAAGAAAGAATTTCTCAACTATCAACTTTTTTATACGTCTGTACGTCTGGTTGACTAATATGGAATACTGAGAGTGAATTATGCAAAAAGTCTATGTATAATGCATAAACAAGACTATGTTAATAATGTTAATATTTATGTATCTATAATGAGTTGACATATCATGACGATATTATATAAAATGTCATTGTACCAGATATGTTCCAGTGAGTCCCCCAGGTACATTAATCATAAATGAGTTATGTATCACATAATGCCTCCCAGGGCGTCTCAATAGGAAAAGATGCATATTTCCTTGTATTCCACGCCGACATATGTTTAATCGTTGTCCTGTTGTGCAGAGCACTGTAATATGGGATGAGAATATTAACGTTTGACGAGTGGTCGATTGAACGATATATGGGAGCATTTCATTTATGGTCTTATGCGAATGGGAATTTCTTCGTTTCATTAGCAGAAATATACATATATGTGTGAAAGTAGTAAGTGTGTGTCGAAAGTTAAATGAATCAATATTTAACTTTCAGACCCAACAGCACACCAATGAGTGTATTTCTGTTTGTTACCTTTCTAAACAGCCATCACTCGAGGTATATTTCCTCGCAGATTGAACCATTATTCATAGCGATAAGCGTCTCTACGAATAACATTATCTGTAGAAACTCATAAACCTAAGTCATTTAGCAAATGTGTACTGCCTTGTTATGAACTTCTCGTTCTCGTCGCTATGAATAACATCATCGATAGGAACATATAAGCCCATGTTAGTAAATGCCTACTGCCTGTTATGAATTTCTCGTTCCCTCTTGTCTCATTTATAGCAAAGAATTCAAATTGTACATGACATGCTGCTTGGATATATTGAATAGCATATTCAAATCAAGTCTCGGCCTTAATTCTCAGTTTTCATGCTTGATCTCGATGACTAGACATTCCATAAACAAAACGGTTCAATTTAGTCTCATACAGGGCTGATTCGTTTCATTTGCTTGATATGATATTCGCCAACATTCATCACTTAATCGGTTTGCTTAGTGCACTTAGCATGATTAATGCATTGAAGCCTAATTGTTGACGCCGTTATTGAAGTTACTAGTGACAGGTGGCAGATATAAAACAGGAATATATCATTAACTAATCATTTGCGGGGACAGGCCTCGACATCAGGGGTGACCTCATAAGTAATGGAATGCCAATATTTTAATGTGGTAAGGTGTCGTTCAAAGATAGTATTACTGCGCATAATCAATTCTACATGTCATAACAGGAAAGACCAGAAGTGGCAATGCTTTGAGATGTCACAAGTGTATAGCACATATAATCATCACAATGATTGCAATACGTCACCAATTTTAAACAGAACTATTACTAATTATTGTGGTAACAGAAATGTTGTACGCCTCAATTTAATTAATCACAACACCGTATGGTAACAACGTGTGTCTTCGTTCACGTCGGAGTCGACAAATGATATTTAGAGCTGACTATCAACGAATTTTCAAGAGAACATTATGTCAGTTGCTCGAAGGAAATATATATGTTGGGTCATACAAAAATCATTACCTTGTGAGCGGACTGGAAAATATATTTGCTAATACACTGCTCCATACGGTCCCACCTCGATGCGACGAGCCATTTGACATTTATAGGAGTCAAACAGCTTCTTAGACTATTGCCTAACCCTATCGATGTCTCAGAAACAGGGAATGTTTTGGTACTTTGCTATCCGGTCCCAACTTGATGCGAGAAGCTGTTTGTAAATATGTGTTGCAGAAAGTGATGCTCAACCAGACCCTCTTCTAGCGGCATTATACCCTAACGAAAGAAAAGTGCAAACCTCAACTATACAATTACGGCTACACCATTGAAGTGGCCTAGTTAAGTGTGTAATTGTCGTCGTAGAGACCAATGCATATGTCCTTCCCTTATTGTGGCTTCTATAGTTCGCTTTAATTAATGTCTTGTCGGTGTATAAGTTATTGGTTGTGTTTTCATTAAAATAGGTAACAACATCTACAGCTCCACATTTATCCATATGCAAATGCGCTAGTGTCAGGGTGCAATGTCATTTTAACGTGGACGTCAATTATGCATTTGGATAATGTTCTGAATGAACTGTACCGATCTGGTGCTGTTCCTATTATTTCCTTTCACTGGCATCGCTTGATGTCATTAGAGATATCTTTCGGTATGTAAAGGTGCGAACACTGTGTCTAAGCACACATTGGCATGTGCACTATTTCATGACCGCAAATATTCCTTAATTCTTTTATTGTGTTTGCAATGGGTAGACTCAATCGAACATTAGCGGAATAATTATATGCATTGCCAAACCGCCTCTTTATTGAAAAGCTCATTTGCTGTTTTCTGTTTCGACGTAGCATGCGCGCATCCAGATTAACTTGTGATGATGATGTAGATGATGTAGGTGTGTATGTGAATGTTCTGACCTTTTTTTTTCAAAATGCCGGAAGGTCTGACTTCAATCCATAGTGATAATACTAATACCGTAAGATATATAACTTTCTTTGCAAGACCAGTCCATATAATTGATATTACCGCTGTAGTAAATAAGGCGCTTACAAATAACACTATCATACCCTGTAATCAGTCATTATAAAAGTCATATACAATATGCAGAAATTGCTTTATTACATGATAATAGTCAATTTTATCGTCAATTCGTGCAGCTATCCAGTCGTCATAGGCTATGCAATTAACTCCATACACAATCTTTAGCGATAATTCAAATACACTTTTATATTAGTACATAGTTATTGGTAATGAATCACTTATTATTTATACTTTCCGATCGTTATCCAGCCGCAGCTTTAATACACAAGTGGTATATTAATGAATTTGGGATAGTGTGTTCTCAAAGACTTTGCGCCAAATTAGTTGCATTTACAGATGCTAGAACAGTTATGGGTAAAAATGCCAGCCACGTCTCACTGACGCATTATAGAGGCACATGCTTATTTACATTCCCTTGTATCCATTTAATATTTTATCGCGGATTCTGCTATGTTACTGTAGTTAATTTGCTATGTGAGAAGGATATCAATGACGTTATTTCCTTTACTCACCAAGATAGTTTGTGTTTCCGCTGGTATATATCAGCGATTATCCACATTGGTTAGCATTTACATTCAGATTCCACATGCAGTTCAAAATGAATACTACTACAGGTGACTTTGCCAGACAAATGTTCACCCAATAACACATGTGCTCATGTACAAACCTTTTGATAGAAATACAATGCCTACATCACATTCTATCTGCTCTGCGATTGCAACTGTTGCAACAAACAAGCACTGGGATCAAAGTTATTATAATACAGTATATACAGTATATAGAGTAGTTATAAAGAATGACGTTAAACATGCTTAAAGGATAACCACTAACGCCATCAGTATCTTGAACTTTATCTCCCATTTAAATGCTGACCGATAGGTCTTCGGGAACTTTAGTGTCATTCCAGGTTACAAGGAATTTGCTAGCGCTGTTCGGTTCCATGAGAGATGCACCCAGTACGGTAGAACTAAGGACCTCAAACATAAATTAGAGTTTCATCTCTAGATAAGGAAGGGGACAGGAGTTGCTTGAGTCAGCTACGTAAGGAGAGGTTTTTCCCAACTCCTCCTCCTCCTATACAACTTGGCATCGAGATCAGTGTCAAACAGGTCTTTAGTATGTTGTTTTCAGCAAGTACCACTGGGTCTGCCAATCAATCCCCACAACATCCTACCCTCGCCCAGCGCTGCTGCTGTATACATTTACCTGTTTCAGAGTTGCATTGCCACATCAAGATTGTTTATTTCTTCGTTTGTTAAATAGATGACATAAGCGACGGCTGCGAGTATCTTTTTTAGCGGCTAACAAGTAATTTCACCCATTAGTTTGTTGAATGATATAACGATTACCAATTCGTTAAGTGTAACGCCGATATTGGCCAAGTTCTATTGGCAGTAATACCGACCATGACCAAACAGAGTATAAACCTAATGATGTAACTGATTTATAATCGCCAGCTATATGTAACCCAACTGATATCAAATATCGCTCTTATTGATGCGTGTGTGTGTGGGGGGGGGGGGGGGGTGTGTTTCTGCACCCGATAATCAAGTCATTTGAGGGTCGATTACAATATAGACAATTCCATGCCGAATATGAGTCTCACAGCAATGTTATTATACGTCAGTTTATTAGCGGCCTCATTTTGATTTGGAACATGAAACAGCAAATACAAAATGCAATACCACTGTGGATAAGTTCATGCATTATCTAGGCGTAGCTATACAATCTAAATGTTGCAGCTTCGTGAAAACAATTTGTTGGTGCCTAACAAGCGCTGTCACATGGTCTATACCGCTGTCTCATGAAGCACCAATATGTCCGTCGATATTAGGAGCAATGTTATATACCATTTATGATTAGCATTCCTTATTTTGCTTATCACCACAGTAACTGCCCAACAACATCAACATCGTTATTAATAATCCAACCGGGGACATCAATCAACCATATCTAGTTTGTATTTGTACTATACTCCAAGTGGCCCGAAATTATTGAAAATTGTCTCTATTGGACTAAAGCCCAGAAAAGCCATCTATGGTTTTCAATCATATTACATTGAGCTTTTACCTCCTCCAAACTACGGGTGAAAAATCAAAACAATGGTTGCTATCGGCATCTGGAATCATTGCATGGTAACTGTCCATTCCGACGTTTCACTATTGAAACATTAATGCATTCGCTTGGTCGATTATGCATGTTCACTTTTCTACAAGTGTATGCGAAAAATATTGGTTTAAACTCGTTGACAACCTATTCAGTTATTGACGAGAAAAAATTGCATGCGTTCCTTCCTAACATTTGCATAGCTAAGCACTATTCATACCAGCTTCATGAATTTGTGCAGAGCCTGTCGCTTACCAATACTCAACAATGACTATAAATGGGATGCTGACCAATCAATTGAGCCACGGGGTAATGAAGGTACTATATCTGTATTCTATTTGGGAGCTGCGTAGAGTTTAAAGTTCCAATAAATGTTTCTGTCAAGATCTTCTTATTTTCTTTAGTTGATCGTCGATATTTCTGAGTTCCTGGCACTTAATGTAGCCCGTTTTGGTTGTGTCCAATGAGGTGATATCAAAATTGGGACTGAACCAGGCCATTTCAGCGTCTCGTCTTGGTGAATTCCGGACCAAAGTGCTGTGTTGCAGATATAACCCCGCAGGGACCGCTCCAATTAACCACCAAGATCCCATCTTCCACCATCACGAGTCGGAACCAACAGTTTGCCTACTATTAGTCGCCTCATACGACATGCAGGAGGATACAGTGGGCCAGTTTTGTTCCTGGACCCTCATGGAAAGAAATGACGCTGGAGAGCTCATAAAGGGATTTACTCTCCTTTATCATAGAATTCAAAAGGATCTACATTCAATCGAAACAATCGAGAGAATATATTACTTGTGTTCTTTCATCTATTATTTTGCACCTTTATAAAGCATGTATGGAAATTATATCGGGATGCAAAAACACCATACTGGATGTTTGTTACGCGCTCTTTCATGTAGATATGTATTTAAGCATTTTGTTCTAGTTTCTGAATGAACCCATCAATCAATTAACAAAAGACTTGTTGGCAACTTAAATCCAAGAGCCATACACAGGCATACTTCTGTAGCAAAAGTGATTAAGATAAAGAGCTCATTGGCAATTTAAACCTATTAAGCAATGTATGACGAAAATAATCATATTATTAATGGATCCCGTGCAATTTTCTGTCAAGCAACAACTGCACGATATGGCTTTGCACGAAAAAGTGGGTAGTTTTGAAAATTTTTAAGACCATAAATCACCACAGATCCAGTCCTTTTTTTATTATTTAGTAGATAAACTTTTATTTTATGACTGTGGATCAATGTTATTGATTTGTTCAACCACTTAAGCGCAAGGATCCTGACACTTTAATTGGAATCTGCGATTTGTAGTCCTGTGAATTTGTAGGACTTATTGTCTTCAATATACATTACGTATTACACTCTAATAATATGTTATCATAGATTGCAAATACAAATCACTGCAGCAATCAACATAACATAACATGCAGTATAAAAAAACTATATATTGATCATATCAGGCCAGTGTTAATCTACCGACCGGTGAAGTAAACCATGTGGGCTGACATATCTTAGGGAGTGTTTTCGTGACTATTTTGTGTTGCAAGAAAACGTTATGAAGCGTTTCAGCCCAAGCCATACATGTCTACTGACTTTTGATAAGCGCTATCTCTTGCTATGTTTCCAGACCGACTAGAACCCCAAATCGCGTAGCTTACACTTCAAATGACCAAGCCTCTGGCAAAATAGATCCTGGGGAATTACATTTGAAAAACATTTAGGCTAAAGAACATCCCCAATAGTCGGTAGGTATGGGCACTAAACGGTTGTCTGAGGTTCAGCATAAGGCATATAAGATGAGGTTAATTGCTTTATTTTATCATTTGCGAGGGTCAAAATATTCAAAGCATGCAATACCCTTGTATCATATAAATATGTATATATATATATATATATATATATATATATATATATATATATATATATATATATATATATATATATATATATATATATATATAAATATATATATACGCATGCATATATATATAAATTTATATATATATATTTTTGTATATAAATATGCATATACAAAAATATGTTAATATCTATATATATAATATATATTATATATAAATATACATATATAAATATATATTTATATATATGTATGTATATATATATATATATATATAAATATATAATAATAATTGTATATCATAATTGAAAAAGCAACATCGCATGTAGCCATTGTCACCTGCTTTGAAATGTATATATATATATAAATATGTTAATGTGTATATATATATATATATATATATATATATATATATATATATATATATATATATATATATATATATATAATATATGCATATATACATACATATATATATATATATATATATATATATATGTTTATATGTAAATATATATGTATTTATATATAAATATATATATATTTATATATATATATATATTTGTTTTTAAATATAATATATATATATATATGTATATATATATATATATATATATATATATATATATATGTGTGTGTGTGTGTGTATACGTATGTATATATAATTATCGTATATCATAATTGAAAAAGCAACATCGCATGTAACCATTGTCACCTGCTTTGAAATGTTACTGCAGCGGCTATCTGACATATTGTGACCAAGAAATGAACTATGCTTTGCTGATTTGAAAATCAACAGGTGCCAAATATAACAGATAGAATGGGGACAGAAACTAGCAGGCATTAGGCAATGGTAACATACCTGAATGTTAACATTGGTGTGAAAATTGTTGATAGTTTCTGAGCTAAAGGGTACCAGAACAAATATACCAGGAATGCTGTCATTAATTGCATGTTAGGTCACTGCCACACATTTGGCGTCACGAAAAGCTGGTATTTGTTCGGGTTCATTCCAAAGTCTTGACATACACTGAGATAAAGGAAATGAGATTCGTGTCTCTGACATACAAACCAGAGCAATAAAGGAAATGAGATTCATGTCTCTGAATTAACAAACCAATGAGCTCAGCCATGTGTAGCCAGGGAAAAACACTATAAGCCACTATTCATCAAAATGATATGTTGTCTAACGATGTTTTAAACAGTTGTTTTATAATACAATGAGCTGCTTTCTAACGACTCAGTCTCGTCTCGTCTTGTTACCCCTTTGCTCGGCCACATCAGAATCGCCAATTCGTTAATCAAACGTTTTGCTTGCCCGACATATATGCATATGTTATCATTTAAAAGCAACGCCAATTATTTCTCCAGTTTAAAGCCCTTCGTAAGCTTTGTTATAAGTTATACGCTAGGTTTTGGTCTCCACTCCACATTAAAGCTTTACATCGTTTATATATATTTAGAAAAGAACTGATCCCATGACGGACCTTGTCCAATGTTATTCAATTCCATTTATCAGTACTCTCCGTCTTCTATTACTGAGCGATTCATTTATCCCAAGTGTCTACCATTTTAGAAACGTCATAGCAGTCATGAGGTTAACCATATTTCTATGATTTTAAACTGATTCCTTTAGAGTGTTTAATTTTTTTTAATGAGGCATTTACGTTAGACATCCGTCTCAGTGGCTGGGTATGGCACACCCATATTCTACTAAGTAGGGGTTTGACACCCTATATATCGCCGTGGGAATAGAAATGGCCTGGGAATCACTCTTTAAAGAACGGGTACGATTAAAAACCACTAGTACCTGTATGTTTGTTTACATCTGTAAAAGCTTTAATCGTTTGATTTTCATTAAATGCTTAAAGTCATGGTTCGCTTGGAGTTGTAACTGCAATAATCGTTTCCTTTTCCAGATTATATGGGCAAAGATAATGTATGTATTGCTCCTTTTTACAAGAATAGACCATGACCGACAAAACAAAAGGCAAACACACCTTCGAGCAAAGATGTGACAAATACGTTGGCGGTACGGTTACATTATCTTGAGAGCACATGGGTGCGTGCTAGGCTGCATCCTTTTCAATTAGTTTAAATGTCAATGGGGTACTGCATATTGAGTCGTTGACTAACTATCTGTAAAATTATTCATGGTTCATAGCCAGCATTAATCGGCCAGGTCTTTCATCGCGGAGGGGTCTATTGAATGCAGTTGGATGCGCAACGCGTTTGTCGTTGCTAAAACATGGCGCAGATGTGTTCTGATAAGCGAATATAGGATATGCTGAATTGTTACAAGCTATTGTTACTAGACCCACTTACCACAGAATATTACCGCGTAATAATGAGATTCGGAGTCTAACCTCTTGAGTATATAGAGGACTGCCAGATGTTGCTAAATGTCAATTAACTTGCAGAATGTGGCAATCATTCCGAATCCAGGTTCTCTATCGGACTGTATCAATTTTTATTTGGAATACCCTTCTCCCATAAAAGTTACACTGTTCGTACTGAGCTACGGCAACATATATAAGGGCAACCTAACAAACAAAGATCGAGAAGGCAGAAGGCAGTGTGTTACACTGATGTAAAAAAATATAATCACGAAACGCTGCAAAAGTGCTTCGATGTATCACGAATTTGAACGTCTTCTTCTGGCGATGACAAGCTAGGGAGATGGTGGTAGGTAATAGTATGCTCGTACTTTACCAACGCCACAGGGACACATTCCAAAACTGTCGCACGAGGTTTAACATAAATCTACACAAAATGAACAAAAAGGTTTTTCAATCCACAATTTGATACTCTGTGACATATGTGATACATCTGTTACAATACATACGTCATTTGGACGACAAACATCATATTATTCCGAATCACCCGTGGCCGTGAAGAACATATCGCGTGGAATATACGTTGTTATCCCGCAAAGACTGTCACTGGACAGCGGCTTTCATGTTATATGGCGCGTGATTTGATATAACCGCTTTAGGTGATGCACGCACATAGTAGACAGCCGGATATTGATGATAGGCTTCTTGATGTGTCCTCTGTTTCCATATAGACTAGTGAGACGCTATTACATTAGCAAGCATTGAAAATATGCATCATGCATATCTGTTTTGATTGTTACGACCATATACTTGTCTCAAATTTGCTTTCCTAGTGATTTAGCTAATATTAATTTTCTGCGTTTAACACAACCTACTTCGAAACTTGAATTTGAGACGATAGCTAATTATATGGCCAAAATATGGGCTAACATCCCGGACGTTATTAATAGTACAATCGATGCGGCAGTATTACAAATTGCGCTACAACAAGCAGCATGACCCGACCATCACAAGTGGCTGGAACAATTACAAATGACTATATGTGAACGAATCTAACTACACAGTCAAGTGCAAAGGAACGGTAATTTTTCATTTAGTCTGTGCAAATGCATCTTTTTATTCATTGTTGTCTATCCACGCCAAGACGATGTTCGAGTGACACTCCCTCACCGTAGCTATCGTGGTTTCGGGTTGGGAAAATACTATATAGCTCACACAGTGTTATTTGGATCAAAAGTAGATGAATTGACATTCTCTGAATAATAAATTCACCAAACATGCGCTGGTTGCTACATATGGAAACTAGAATTGAGTGGGTACACTGCTTACAGCAATCCAACAAAAGGTGCAGAATAAGTGGCTGACCGATTTTTAACAAATTTGGCATGTTATCCCCGCTGAGGAACAGGAGACCACATGAGAATATTTAATTAACAAAGAACTGACTTTGTAGTTATCATGCATATGCGGGGATCACGTATGTCATCACAGCTTGAATCAACCCTGTAAAAGAATATGGTGTGTGGATTCGATTTTGTTGCGCCAACATGATGTGCTTAAAATAACATGCGAGCTAGTGAACTCAGCGAAAGTTGGTCTAGATATGTCAATAATGTGCATGCTGTGTGTCGACCACTTTACGTATCCATTGAGCGTAACCTTGTGTAGGACTCTTTATGTCAACCTTCGTGTGAATCGACTATGACCAAGACGCTGTGCTATTGATACTTATTGGTTTCCGAAATGACACATAAAGGGTATTTTTAAGACCTCGTCGCTGAGAAGTACTGGATTGCTAAGGCGGTATGGCTCTAGAACCGTTGCGATAATTTGATCTTAAACATTGAGAATATATAACATTATCTATATGCGTGATATATACTAGGGAATGGGCTTGCGTGATTAAATACGGACATACAACCCCGTTTGATGGGCTTTGCTGTTATTCCTTAATCCTCCATGATGAATTAAATAATTTCAAAATATCGGTATTCCGCAAATATAAGCAAATATATATGGGCTTAAAAGGTTCGAATTGTACGCATAAATTAGTATCTCGACCTTTCGTGGACGGCCTTTGAGGACCAAGAGTGTATATAAGTAATAACAAGTGGCATCAATATTTTCATATGCATAAAACGTTTTCTATACATAAATTGCTATATACTGAATTGATAATTAATAATCAATGACAGCGACAGGTTGGTCTAGCATACACACACATATATATATATATATATATATATATATATATATATATATATATATATATATATATATATATATATATATATATATATATATATATATATATCAATATACATATATACATATGTATATATCTATATATATATATGGGCGACCAACATTGTGAACTGCCTATCTATTTCACCTTTATACATGCTATATCAACATAATCGCGTTATCGCCCAAAAAACCCTCCATATCAATTATCAATCGTCGATGAATCAGTTGTTGGCCATGTCCAACTTTGTAACTCTTATGAGCAATAAGTGACATTTAAATTGCAAGAAAGTAGTAGAGCAATTACATCTGTACATCGGACTGGTGTTTTATATCCTGAATGTTTAGTTGCTATTGATGTTCAAAGAGGGGTTTACTTGACACGTTTAGCTATCACGACAATCTCATCACAAATGTGCTATTGCGCTGATGGAATATAATATTGAATAATGGTGTCAGTGTTTTAATTGATAAGCAATCAGCAGTAATTGCTCCAAAGACATTTAGAATGATTGCATGCACAATGTACGGTATATCAAATAACGTCAACTCCCACGATTTGTAAGTATAGTATTACTGGTTATACGTTATCATCAATGGAATACAACTATCGTCCTTAGAAACACTGCAGAGATGGGTTCATAGCATATGGCCTGTCAGCTTGACACAGCATCCAAAGCCACTTTAATTTACACCAATAAACATCTAAAGCATATTTAATTTGCACCGTTTAACGTATTAATCAACTTTAATGAGCATCAACACATTATATAATCAAAACAGTTGTTCTTGGTCAGAAAACACAAGTTGCTATCTTTAGACATATGCGGCGGGTATGTCGTGGCAAAATGTGTCTGATGGGCGAGCCATGTTGTGATTTTCTCCATGGTTATTTGTTCCATACCTGTGTTGCTGCTCACGCTCCCGGAGATATCAACATAAAATGCGCTCGGTACAAATGTCCTTTTTGGTATAAAAGCCATTATTGGTTGTAACTGCTACATAATCTGGTTTGGTACATAATATGCACATGCAGGCGATGTAAACACTATTGCAACATTGCATTTGAATCATCAAAATGTGAACTGCATGAGGTGCTCTGGGGTCCGCAGGGGTTGGGGCATGTAACATTATCTCACTCACGCTAAAAGGCAACGTAACAACAACTGCAAATATTGTACCCCGATGTCGAGAACTAGTGTGACCCAAGAGGCCCCGACCTGATGCATAGTGTACGATACGTGAGTATTTCGTAACTGTATGTCCTGTTTCTATTATGCATAACGCTTCATAAAACACAAAGAAAAGACCACAGGTTTGTCCGCCATAATGTTGATCTATTATGATTCGATGGAATGGGGAGTAATGTTGGGATATCGATAATATATATGACGTTATAATGGGCAGGCAATGTATGTTTTAGTGTTGTCATTAGTGTTATATTAGGATGATATTAAATAGTCCGTACAATTTGTGCATGCCGTTTACGGAAAACATGGAATGATGCCAATGCAACTAGGTTCCTTATTTTCTATGACAACTCTTGCAAATGGGTAAAATAATGGGCTGTCTACAAACTCCTGACATGAATGTTCGGACTGTATTTTCCGGCATAAATCAGAACTTTTGTTCATTATGCAACGATCGATATCTATTGAAAACTGATGCAATGACTTCAGTTTTATTACCCGCAAAATACACTCCATAGAGACACAAACAATATGCCCTCTCATATAACCAAGAGTGGACAGTCGGTATTGACCAAGAGTATTGTGGGCAAATGTCAACGTTGACGATCAGGCCTTATTTTACGACCACTGGGCCTTGTGCAATTACTGAGAATAAAATATTGTTGGCATCATTATTTGATTCATAGCAATTTCATAACCCGAAATTGTGGCTTTCTCAACTTTGTGAAAGCAAAGGTGCCTTTTCCAACGGAAATGTATAGGCACCTTCCTGATTGGCAAAGTTTCAAATGCCCAATGTATTGACCAGGAGACTAACAATAGCCGATAGCTAAATGTTCATTAGCAGGTCACGGATGCTAGCCGTCAGCTCGCTTGGGTATATATAAATAAATATGTATATATATGTATATATGTGTATATATATAAATACATTTAAATATATATACATAAATATACATATATATATATAATAAATATATATATATATATATATATATATATATATATATATATATATATATATATATATATATATATATATATATATATATATACGCCACTTCACACATGTAGTCATTAGTCCGTGTTTGCGAGCAATGTTCAAGTTAATTCAACAAAAGATGAGTCCGATTCTACCCGCTTTGGTTTTTAACGATCGCCGGTTCGTAAGTTTTAATTAAGGTACTATTATGACAAAGAATCTCACAATTCTTAGGCACAGTAGTAAACCGCTTACCCATTATCTCTATCTGTGCTACTAGACCCAGGGTGAATATTTTCCATCTCATGATTCCCATCCATATCATTATGTCAGTATAAGCCTTACATTAAGACAGCACGTCATAAAATGTGCATCATTTGAAATGGACGTAATGAAATATCATTAGCCACTGTTATCTTTATAGCCCGTTGAATAACTAAGCTTCAAATCACGCCAGAGCCTATGCTATTTTATGGTGTTATTGCGTGTGGTGCTCTATTGTTCGCATTCATATGAAATATTACTCATTTAATTCTACCTGCGCTGACAGTCGTATCTTAACTAGCACATGAAGGTATAACATACTATACAGCAATGTTTGATGTATTGAGCATAATCTTACCAGAAGTAAGGGATGTATATGCGTTCTGTACTGCAGTAGTCCAGTGTTATTATGTACTTCAATTATACAACAAGGCACCAAATACACTTTTACACGATGATTACACACCCGTTTATGCACAACAGCATAAACAATAGTCATTAAACCATTATAATGAAACAGATGTGATTAATATATGGGCATGGTTCGTTTTTCTAACATCGCATATGGAATACGCCAGCCAGTCAAGCTTACAATAGGGAAACATTTTACATGAGTAAGTACTTAATATTTTTGTTGACAATACTCGTTCGTCTACTAACAGTCACGGGATCGACATTTTTTCGAGATAAAGCGAAACACCATGACTAGCCAAACTTGTTCAGTTAATCACAGTTGATCGTCGCCCGACATTTGTACACTCTCTTTCCACTAACTTGCCTGATTGCCTTGCGCCGTCAAAAGCATGTCCCTAGATCATCTTCTGAATTGCACTGATGTTGAAGATCACAGGCTTTCCGAAAATTGAAAAAACTCCATGATATTCAAAAGGGAATTGTTTTATGCAGCGCAATTTGCACGTGGCTGTAAATGCTATCACTTGATGTATATTTGGGTACATCTGATCTTTGCAAGGGGTCAGCCCAATGCTTGTACTAACGTATACATTGAAATGATTAGCTATTGCACAGAACAAGTAATGTTTGTTCGATTTTAACTGCTGCAGAAACTTCCAACGTATTGTTTATGTCATCAACTACGATAACATTTGTAAAATTCCCCTTTAAGATTCAGCTTGAATCATTTAAAGAATAATATCAGTGGCATGGCAACAATATATATTGTTCAACGAATTGCGAAACGTTGTATGCGAATAATTCCAGTCATGCGGTTAGCACATACAAAGGGCCGTTGTACACGATTTGAATAGAACAAGAAAAATATGTTCTCAATACAATGTAGCTTTTGGCTAACTGCCTAATCTTTCATACGCTGCTCATAGTTAAACAATGTTGCGACACAATCGAAATAGAAATTCAAATGTCTCAATGAGGTAAAACATAACAGGTATTGGGGGGTCTAATTAAACCAGTTATCATTAAGCAGGTTCGTTAACTAACTGATTTATTTTATAAATCTTGCTATTTCAATATTTTAGCCAGCATTAATACTTATCTTCGCAGTATGGAATATGGCATTGATATGACATTGTGTAACATGAAACGGCTTTTTTATTCTAGGTGTTCTACTTACTTGGTAACCAGTATCATGATGTCAATGACAACAGTAAACATATTTATGAATGCAAGTTAAATTGTGCTATTAATATTGAAATTATCGCTTTGACTTATATTTATATATATATATATATATATATGTATATATATATATATATATATATATATATATATATATATATAATTAATAATTGCATATATACACATGTTTATGTAAACACACACATACATATATTATCATTGCAGTATTATCTGCAATCACATCATCGAATCCTTATACCATAAAACAATTCGAACTATTTCATCCAATTTCATGAGTATTAGAATTAAATAACTGTTTGATGTCTTGGTGCAATTTAGAATTGGTTATGCGGGGGAATTTGACCAAACATTAAGAAATGTTGTAACTAATATTAGCTTTGTCGACGATTTAAAACCTGTTCGTTATGATTTTGTATTGGACCTCGTAAAAATGCTGTTACAAGAGCAAGCAGAATCATTCATGAATCTTAAACAGACTCCTCTAACAACTCACCAATATGTCCTTTACAGGGTATGTACATGCAATTAATCCAAGCCGATTATGACAGCTGCAGCTGCGCATGTTATTCAACCGCTACCATCAAGCCAAATTGTCAACAGCAAATTGTTTACGGCATAAGCGTCATAGCCAAATGGTATTTCAGTGCGGGCGCTTTATTTTACAGAATTAGTCATTGATTTATTTGGTAAACCACCCCGAGCACCATGTGTTAATCAACCATTGTATATCATTGTGCTGGAAATCTTGACCAGACCAACATTAAGATAACATGTTGTCAGAATGATCAAGCTGCAAATGTTAAAAAGCTATTGGCAACCCTCGATCAAAGGTACTACCATCATCGATAAATAACTGTCCCAATTATGTTTTAACGATGCGTAGTTTAGTAACATAGCAATAATGTGGTATGGAAATAACAAATTTAACGCAGGCCAACTCTAATAATTAGTTTGCGAAGATTGCTTGAACTTGCATTGTAGCAGTCATCTATGTCTGATTAGACTGCATAAATAAACAGTGTTCAAGAACCAATACTTGTATAACATTACATATACGTCGAGTAGTCGTGTGTTTATATCGATCATGATGATTAGGCCATGTTTGTTCGTTGATTTCTTAGGCACGCTCCCATATGGTTAAGGCTAGTATGAAGCTGGTATGGCATATTCAAATAGCTTAAACTGAACTGTTAACAAAGGTAGGCTGCTCCGTGTCAATTCATGTGTGTTTTGTGTGCATGTGTGTTAGTAAGTGTGCGTGCGTGCGTATGTGTGTGTGTGTGTGTGTGTGTGTGTGTGTGTGTGTGTGTGTGTGTGTGTGTGTGTGAGAGAGAGAGAGAGAGTGCGTGTATTCATGTGTGTGTATGTATGTGTATGTGTATTACGACTGTTTTTTAACTGATCATCCATTGGAGTCTATGTGCATTTATACTCGGCAGTAGAATTTATGCGTTTTGTTCGTGCCTCAGGTTTCCAATTATGCATATATAATCAATCGTTTTGCAGATTAACCTTACAAAATGACTGTATCTGTCACTTGGCTTAGTGTACATCTGCAATATATGCTTAATACGCATCGTTTTATCAGTGGATCAAGCTTGTATGTATCACAGAAAACACCTTTATACTCAGGAACCTTCCACTGTCATTTGTTTGACTTGTTCATTGCCACACTTCAACGACTAGTATGAATGTTGATAATCAAATATGCAACACAAATACTTGTAAGACCCTGAACGACTCGCATATCGGATTCAATCAGGATATTGATAAAACTTAATGTCTGCGGGTTTATTAATTCGATCTACAAAATACATCTTCATAATAACAGAGCTGAATGCAGGGAGGTGGAGGCCCCTTTATTTAATAATAACATGAATAAAAGATGTGCTCGGGTATCGGGTTTCAATATTGTTAAGTAAGAGCACACCGTCTCTGGTGGACACACTTCGGCATGAGGTACCAACTGGTCATAAATTCGCGCGGAAGAGCAATTAACCTGATTGATTGCTTCCAGATGTTTTACGAACAATGGTGCTGGTCTGTTATGTTCATGTACAAGAATATGAGGGTCACCTAATGTGACGGTTCTTCCATCATCCAGTAGTATGTCTGCGGACCAAAGACATATTCCTGCGCATCATAACATGACAATATGGTCCATAACCATGAGGTAAGCTTGTCGTTAAACACTAATTCCCCGTCACATTAATTAAAATTGTCATTCATGAACATGTAGTGCAATGCCACAATAATGCTATATATGCTGGAATAATGTACTGACATGCGGACTTCCGGACGTATATGACTCTTTTAATATATATCAGTTATTTTATTGCATCAATTATACCTACAAATACGGGTTATTCACACATCACCACATAGCATAGAGTAAAATTGCTAGCCCATCTCCCAGGGAGAAACTAGGTTGCAGTTGTTGTGACACGTTAGAATGCAGTAGCTACTCAGTCATTTCACTGAAGATTCATTGATTAACATGCTAACAAGGGACAAACATTATCAGCATTCCTGCTTATATCAGATAACATGAGGTTCCGCACATACATATCCCACTCTAAAAAGTCCTGTTTGTATTAAATATAATTAGCAATGGGAGTCTTATATATTTGTATAAATCTTTTCTTTTAATAACACATTTCAAAACTCTTCGTCGTTGCATACATTAGCTCAATCTAGGTTTGATTTATCAAACGCATTGTCATATGGCTTATATCAGCTGAATGGTTCGTATTGTTTATATAAATCGTTAAGATGGTATCGACACAGCATCCGACATGCTCTTTCATATGGCTTTTCTGCATAATGAACAACCTCAATAGAATATTCCTCATGCGTGGCCACTGATGTATTGTATTGCCATGACTTATATGCCTGCCAACCCATGACTATCTGCGTGGATGAATACTGTGTTTGTACTATGGCATATATGCAACAGGTTATCAAAATTAAATACATTTTCAGGGGATGTGTAATGACGTTTGCATTAAAGGTTTGCTAAAGAGATATATACGCGATGTTTTAGTATGTAGAAGGGGACAGTTTAATGATTTACTGAGTGGTGACTACTAATTTATAGTTCAAAATTTATATGATGCGTGAATCATATTACAAACCAATCCGCCTCGTGCAACGGAATGGTAACTAGAATTAATGCACCTTATCACAGCCAGCGCTATGCCCTATGGCAAAGGGTAAACTGTTCTAATTGAATTTGGTGGTAACACGAATGATAAATGAGTAATAGGCTCGTTTTATTCCATTAGCGAGGAACCATACAATGTAGTTATCACATATAGTCAGTTTCCAGGTGTGATATGGTACTCTAACACAACATTACATTGCGCCGGGTGGTTTCATTTCACCATCACCGCATGAAATATGTTTTCCACTGCGCTATATAGACATCTCTCTCTATATTTATACCCAAGTATGCCCTTGAGTCTGGTGATAGCTTTAGAAGGAAAATATATGATGAACCATGATTGGTTTTCATCACATCAACCTACCTTTTACCTTACATATAAGAGAATGAAGTTGAAAAAAGGCCACATTTTGCTATGTTATGTTATTTAAGCTTTGGCAAACAACCTACAGTTTTCGACAAACTGACAAATGGTATTGATCGGGAAGCGATGAATAAATCGGTAATTAAGAACAAATTGTAAGGGAAACATTTTCGAACCGGCTGATTAGGGCCAAAATGCCAGACATATACCTATATGCCAGTGGCTACATACAGCACCTTGAATTAAATATAAATCAAGTTCACCAACAAATAAAGGTATGAGTTGATGTTTCTTTTGTTTGGTTATCTTTTACCTTCAAGCATTTCATTGATTCAAGAATATAATGAATGTATATGCAGCGGTCTAGACAAACATGGCAGATATGATTATATAGTGTATATCCTGTTCATATCCTACAATTTTTTTTCAAACTAATCGTGAGATTACAAAACAACCTTGCAAAATTAAAATTTGTTAAATTGTCACAAACAAACTAGAACAATGATCGACCTTTGTTGTTTATATGGACAATAATGCACGTATACAAAGGTCTATTCAGTACAGCGGGTCGTATTAATAATTATGTTAATGTATGCCAACAAACTTCTTAGCAGATACTTGTTAGTAGATACTCTTCTTTTTATGTTTGCTGTGCCTCTTAGACTTCAATTTCAGTAAAAAGGTTTACGCTTTCAAAGGAAAGCATCCGGGGCAAGTGCTATTTATGCATAAGGGTGGATAAATTAACGGGTACGTTTTAATGTAACATTTGGACATACATTTGGGTAAAAGCAACAACTACATAACCCCATAACCAGGTAAGTTTACAGAATTTTTACAGCCAATACAGAGCCCAGTAATATCGAGCCTAATAATACTGACACCATTCCGTGTTTGTAAAGGCATACACAATCTACATTGGCCAAACATACGTAAGCAGCTCATCAACGCATGATATTGGTGGATGTTCTGATGCTATAACATACCACCAAGCAGGCGTAAATGAGACCTACAAAAGCATGTAAGCAAGTGTTACTTTGTAAAACAATAATGACTTGTATATATTAGTTTTTGATATTCTGAAACGCTTTAAAAAGTTCGGTCACGCACCATGTTTTACCAGTGAATCTAGTATATAGTGTAGTAATATTAAAAAGCTGCCACAATAGTGACTAAATAAGTAAGCTAGTGGTATTGTTTTATGCATGTCTAAAAAAAACCTTACCCTTCATCACTTAAACGTTTTGAAATAAAAAATGTAAATTTTCGCATAAATGCACGATTAACCTAGTATTTGAATGGGTTCCAAATTTCGAACATATCTCTATAGCGGTGATACTAATCTCAGGAGGTATATCAATTTCGTGGCATGAATAGTATGTAAAACAAGCATTACCGCTGCAGTAAATCGAGAGCTTACATATAACACAATCATACCCTGTTATCAATCGACATAAAAGTCATGTACAATCTGCGGAAACAGCTTTCTTGCATGCTAATATCAACTTTTATGGCCAATTCTTATAGCTATCTAACCTGAACGACCATCCCCGAGCACTCTCGCCTAATCACATTATTACATCAAATGAATCATAATATATTGTAGTTTCCATTTATCCATATTCATAACTCTGCCCCATATAGGATATCAGTGCATCCAGTGAATTAGGTACTGTGGTCAATCTCATCATCATAATCATGCGTAATCATCATAATCATCATCATCATCATCATCATCATCATCAAGACATGATTGCAGCTTGTTTGATGCCTACTGTAATGCACCTTGTCGGGATGTAATTATCTTACGCAGGTGCTAAACCGTCATTGTGCTTACGCTTTAAAGCAGTAACTGTATGATAATTTATTCGCATTAAAAACAACTCAACTCAAGCTGGAAACAGGATGGGCTTCTTATTTTTATTGGATAAAACCTGTCCAACCTGGTGGTCTATTCTTATATTTTCCTTGTGATTCAATAATCACTTGTGAAGATGGTGACTGGATATGAAAATTTATCTAATCCTCATGCTAAACAAATCGCACACCTCCTGAATGAAACCGTAATGCTGGTGGCCGACAACAACACATAGCAGAAGTTGAAGTGATCAGGAGTGTCAGTGGGCAGCTTACGACGTTACCTAAATCTCGCTTGAGATTTTTTTCTATTGATTCACCACGACCTTATCCCTGTGACTTGTGAATTTTTAGTTATTTATGCATCACACCCAGTTACTCAAGCAGCATCTGTATCCCATTGCACTTAGCACCATTTCCGTACAAACCCCATAATAATAGCAGTTGTCGCTAACATTTATTAGAAACGCTTTTGACACTCGACGCAGATGGTAGAAATGATGAATGAAAATAACCCCATAGCTGTTCATTCCTTGGTATTCCGCTTGTATTGTTCCTGGCACATTCTATATTGTGGCACCGGGCGCCATGTTTGCATGTAAGACCTAGATACAAGCATACCGTGAATATCTGCTTTTCCTGTACCTTTCTTCTCGGCGTTCTACAACTACATCCACAGATTTTCGTAATAAATAAGGATCCCGTTTGAACGGTTGACCACATTGATTTCTAGCTGCTTCTTGAGCTAAGCTACTTTAAGAGGGTCTAATGTGAGAACGCTTGGCTGCAAATTCCTTATCAGGGATAAATCAACAATGAGTATATTGATAGGTTGCCGAGATTTCCCCGAGAATTTTAAATCATGCGCTACAAACTCAACGACATTTCCTATGAAATGCACACAAGCTGAAATATCAATGCATCCTGGACCCGATACCTGCTGATGGCAATATCAATGACAGGTAAAACGTGTATGAGGTGGAACGCAAGAATCTCAGCATTGCTATGGGACATACATTATTTAGAGTTATTACCATGCCACATCTTCTATATGTGGCGAACGTCAACGAATCTATTCAAACTGTGTATCTACCGAATGGGTTTTATACTATAATGCGTATAATGTAGGCGGACCCCAAATATTTGGTGTAATCCCACAGATTTACAGGGCTTGAATTATATTATCCTTGTTTTTTTAAAGAAGTAAATTAAGGGCAAATTCGTCTTTCACTTGATATTGGAAAGAAAACAAAAATAGTATAAATAAAATGAACACCATCTGCTACAGATAGCCAAAAGTGTGTTTAAGAGTTGTTCGCAAGCAATCACAATCTACTACTCATATTCTGTACCCCAACATTTGTGTTATTGTCTTACTAAGTGCAGCTTCACCCTAATGCTATAGTTGAGGAATTCATGTCGACTGCATTCGAGTTGACTAGTCATGCAAGATTATAAGGAAATTGGTTTTAACCCGGTTTAATATGAAACATTTCTTTGTCTACCTACGACACAGGATATTGTTGTCGTTCATCAATTACTTGGCCACATTGGCCAAGATGTTGATAATGCCAGAACTTGGTAATGCTTCAGTCTGTGAACATACTTAGTGACGGTTGCCTACACGTCATGAGCTGACAAGAACTATGGATGGTAAAGTTAGGAACGTTTGTATGACGTTTTGGAAATTGCCATTGAGGTTGGGTAATTATTGTTAACCTATCTTTCATTTGCTACTTGTCATCCGCGTCATCAACAAGAAAACGAACTACATTTGATTGAAGTTACTAATTATTAACCCAGCTAATATGTTAAAAACGGTCCGTTATTATATTTGGGTTTACAAATCATGTGGAAGTAAGAACGAGAAAAATACACAATGCATCTGACCGGGAAGCACCAAGCAGTATCAATGGCCGGGAACAAATTGGACAGCAAAGAAGATAATGCTACCGTGTGATTTGGGGCAATCAACAGGAAATCAAGTTGTTGATATCGACTGGATATGTAGTCGCGAGCAGGCGTTTGCGTTCTATTCCCAGCGATAGGGATCTTGTATGAAACAGATATCAAACATTTACCACTCTGTAAAGGGATTTTGCAATTTGGTTTCTTATGATCCCAACGACGATAACGCAATGTATTTAAGACAACCGACAGCCATATAATATATCGCCCAATGAATTGGGATCTTAACAAAGGCCATTTATGTGTGTCGATGCTGTTCTATGGTGGCATCGGTATGGATTTATATTTTTTATAGCAATTTTACATGGTTGGGGGATTGTTTAGTGAGCAGGTGACATTGGCCCTTTTTGTGCGTGAATCTTAGACAAGTATATCAATACAGACCATCCCATAAACATGGAAAATGGACCAAGCCCCAGAGGACTTATCTTGGCGGTTGATGAATTATATTGTTTGTGCCGCTTAGAAATGAACCATAGTCTAATATTGCAACTATATTAATATTTGAGATATTAGATGCACAATTACATTGGTAATTATTGGAAAGCGAATATGGTCAAAACTAAGAGGATTTGACCCATCAACTAAACATGCAATGAAATATCCGTTTGGGTTCAATGCGTCTGTCCAGGCAAAATTACGGCAAATCGAATATAAAACCAGTCAACATACTTAGGATTGATTCTTAGAGGGAAGGGTATTGGTGCTGCCGCCGTTTTCCTATTGACAGCAGGTTGATTGAATTGTAATAGAAACATGACAAAGAAAGAAATACCAAATAAAGCTTTAGACATACGTTTGTGCATTAGTCTGTAACCTAGTCGATGTGTGCATTGCATGCTAAAAAAATTCATTCCCCTCATCAATTTTCTTCCGTCGGTTAAATTTACATCAGTCGGTACCCGTCTTCTAGGCTCAGGGCGCATATATATTTTAGCTTTTATGATATACATGACGTACATATTCATTGATTTGTTTTAATCAAGGGACATGATAACTGATTTGCCATTAATATAAGTTAATCTCCTATTTGTGACACTGCAACATTTTTAGATCTTGCGGAACTTTACTTTGGGATATTACGTTGGTGCTATATTGAAATGTAAAGAGAACCCTCTCCCATTCTGAATACCTGGTCCAAAGTAACATTGATGAAAACCCCAAGTAACTTATATTAATCCATAAATATAACTGCGTTTGTTGAAGATGGCACCTTTATGCAATACATCGGAAATAACCATTTCAATATCATATACGATAATGAACCAATCAACTTTTTATAATGCGCTTCGGGTTGATTTATATGGAATATTGCTGCGCTGACAAGAGTGAATAATATTGACAATGGAAGTCGGGATGACTTGTTCTACCGAGTCGCGATGTTACCATCAAGGAAATACCATTGGCTCTCAATTAACATAATTATGCCTGCGAAATATCCAAACTGAATTTGATACCAATAGATCTGTAGTATTTGTATGGGAAACTACGATAAATGTACATGGAATCATTTCATTTGTGGTATTCGGCAAATTGGACATTCTTCGTTACTTTAGCAGAAATACATTTATGTGTGCATCTCATAAGAGTATATGCCATATTGTTTGTATATAATCCCATTTCAAAATGTATATAAAACGCTCAATTAATCAACATTTAACCTATAGACCCAGCAATTCCCCAGTATCCAGCATTGCTGGCCGTATGGAAGCATTTCTAGTTAATACGTCACTTAACTTTCATAACTCGAGCCAGATTTCTTTGAAGGTAACTTTCGATCGAACCAATATTTCATGCCAATAAGTTTAGCCACGAATAACCTTATCTCAAGGAGCTCATATGCCTATGTCATATAGTAAACATCTACAAGCCAGTGTTGAATTTCCGGCATAATGAGATCTTCAAGACTTACTTAGTTACCATATCATGTTCCCATTTGTTTCATATATGGCAAGAAATTTCTTGTATTTATTGGATGTTGCTAGGATATATTGGATAACAGATGCGCAATAAGTCTCTTCCTTAAGTATCTTGCTTAATTTTGATGACTCAACGGACCATTAAAAAGTCCTATTCTAGGCTGATTCTCTCCATTTGCTTGACATGATATTCGCACACATTCATCACTTAAACCGTTTGCTTGGTGCACTTAACGTAATTGATATGCAGAACCCTAACTGTTTAACCATTATTTAAGGAGAGACCCCGACATGGGGTGATCCCTTAACTGATAGATTGTCAATATTTTAATGTCATATGTCGTCGTTCAAAGATGACATCACCATGATTAATGTGATTTAAAACTACATGCCAAAACAGGAAGTGCCAATTCTGATTGCAGGTCTATAGCACATACAATCATCACTGCCATACGCTAGCATGGTGTCAATACAGCTAAACTCCAATTAAATATTGCAATGTGGCATCACATTTAAACAAATTAGTGACCCATTATTGCAATAACAGAAATGCCTCAAAATAATTCTTCGTTCAAGTCGGAGTCGATACATGTTATCCGAGTAGAGGTGACCATTATGTAATTTAGAGGATTAACAAGAGGATATTCTGTAAATGGCTTGATCTATATATCTGCATTGACTTCTGTAAAGGTTATTGCATAACACTGCAGCTATAAGAGCGTACTGAAAGTATCCTTTCTAATAAACTGGTGTATCTGGACCCAACTGGTTGCCATAAGCTATTTTGCCCGTATTGGAGTCGAATAGCCCATTTCTTAACCCTAATTTGTAATAACTGAAAAATTATTATGTTTTGACGAGAATCAGTTTATAATTTGCAAAGTAAATCAAGGTTTTGTGGAAGGACACAATGGCTTTAGTCGTATACAAAGGTCTAGGATATCCACGAAAATAATCTGCTATTATTATTAATTTGTCCCTCGCTTTGTAATGTACAGACGCAGTTTATAACTTCCCTTCATAGTCCCATTCCAAGTTGATAAATTGAAATGGTTTTTCCGGGTTTTATTCTTTCACCGGAAATATATGGCACTCATAGCCACAGATTAAATGTACGTGTACGTTGGTTATCAGTTTTTCGCTCAGCCCACTTTTTTAATTAACGACTACGTGTATCCGATGTGCATGATTCTAACGGCAAGCTGTATCTCAAGCCGACTTCTTGTCCTGGCAACAAATCCCTCGACCAAATGCGAGGGAAATAATTGTAAATGTGCATACACGTTTTAACCTATCGTATATCTATTAAATACTTAACAGATGAACATGAGCAAATGGTACGTCATAATGATAAGTGGTCTGTAAAATAATTCATCAAATCCTTGGTTGTATCATTGTCGCTAATGATTAATGACGGATAACATCATAATTGTGCAGAAAAAACACTGCTGTCCGGTCTTCTTAATGCTACACGTCGAGCTATTGCACGAGTGAGGTTAATGATATATACGACCATGAAAGCGTCATATCTATCATCATGAAAGCGTAGATATCAAGTAGGTTACGCGATCGTTTTAACCGGGGTTGTTGTGCGCTGCGAATAGTTAGAGTGCAACTCAACGGCCGTATATTAGCTACCTTTGGTCTGATATATGTGTTGCAGATAGTAGTAACAATTTGCATCCATCACACTCTCTGCTTGTGTCATTATACTCTGAAAGAACAAAACTGTAAACCTTTGCCAGTTTCGTAACGCTAGCGATATGAGTGTTTGTAAACTTGACATGTATTTATGTGGTGAATGAATACAAAGAAGCACTGTTATGAATGGTTGATGCGTCATAAACAGATTCCATAGAAAGCATCAATCTCTATCACACCTCAATATTTGTTCAGAACGTCGATATCGGTATATCGGCAATCATGGTGTTATAACTATTTTTGTTGAGGCGTCGATTCATATGCTTCTTTGGGGTACCTAATGATACTAGATGACATAGCATGTGATGTATACTGCGTTGGAAATTAGTAAAATGCATGTGTTGTTCCCAAAGCGAGCTGGCTCCAGCAATATTGTCATCCACCCTACTGCCTGAAGTACCTGGATTCCAGGGCACATTTAATATCTGATTTTCATTGTTCTTGCTTCTCGGCGCTCTTAATTAGCTCTCATTTAACGTCTAAATGACTTGGATCCCATTTAAATGTCTTACCTCACTGATATGTGATGGCTGCTTATGCTTTGAAATATGAGAACGCTTGGTTGCAAACGCTATTTCGGTAATAGGGATTAAGCAACTCGGTAGAGGTAACCGAGACTTATCTTTAATCACATCCTGTATGTACGACAAAATATAGGATCAGTAACCTATGAAATGTGTACATGCTACAATATTGACACTCTGTGAACCTACAAAACGGGTAGCGGCTGTTGTCAATGGCACTAAAAGCATGTTTCCGAAATTACATCTATCGTTTGGTATGTTAAGACGCCAACACTGCGTCTAAGCACACATTGCCGTATGAACTATTCCATGGTTTCGCGTATTGCTACCTCCATCAACAGTGTTTGCGCAGTGTGATATCAATTACTGGAATCAATCGAAAGAATTGAAAAATAATGACAAGCAATGTCAAACTGTATCTTTATTGAACGATTAGGTTGTTGATTTCTGTTTCGGTGTGGCATGCGTGAGTCGGGATGGACTTCCACAACTTATATCACAAACGTCGCTCTGCATCGTACACATCATAATCTGACTTAACAACCCCACATCTCGTGCAAGAAGGTAGAAATTGTCAACAAAGTGTCAGAAAGAGAATCGGCCCCTGTTCCCGATTGATGATGATGATGACGATGATGATGATGATGATGATGATGATGATGATGATGATGATTATTATTATGATGGCAATATGGATGTCGAAATAGATGTCGATATGGATGAGGATGTTTCGAAGTCTATACTTTCACCGGATGAATATTGGTGGACCCTTTGATTAAGGTTGGCAAACTTCGCTGACATCATCTTACATGGACAAAGGGAGAGGCGGATTTACAAGAGAGAAGGCCATTTGTTAACGCGCCAGGGAATGTGGTAACGTTTGTCATAGCGATGGTAATAATGGCTATTAGATAGTTAAAAGCTTATGTAGAACACATATGCTTTATTAATGTAATACACACAGGGTGTCGTTAGCGAAGAGATAATGTACAGAGATGCTATGTATGCTGTTTTATAGCTTGGTATACTCGTTCACAGTCGTAGATAAATAATGAGTGCTTATATATTGAGTGCCATTGCAAAGCGCTTGACTGCATCATCATAACCAACGTTGATGATGACGCAATCAACATAACGCTTTCCACTGACTTCTCCGAGTTATGGTGCACAAAGCGTATGGCTGTTAAGCACCGTACAATGTTTGCCTCACAAACTGTCCAATCGTTGGCCCTTAAATTTCGGTTTGCTATGCAGTAGTGTCATCTATGTTGAGGCATATGCAACAGCTGCGTTTATGGTAAAGATTACCGGAACTGAACATCGGTGTAATACACAGCCAGGTAAACTTGCAGTGGTGCTTCTAAATATACTCCAGGTGTTTTGCACATGTTTGCAATTTTGTTAATATTGTTTTATTCATAACAGGAGATGACATTTTATTTGCTGAACCATGCCATTTCATGCACATGCGAATCATCCGATGAATCATGAGGTTCAGATAAGATAATCTTCCACCTCTATGACCTTATTATGTCTCGTTGTACGGACATTCCAATGGCTTACGTTGCAGCTAGGCGTTAGCTTCGTGGCGTGCACAGTGTACGCTTCTAGTGTACACTACAGCGACCCTATTACTTGCACTTATGTTTGGTCACAGCTAGATTGATTATCACTTATTGGTTGAACGTCAACAAGAGCCGCCCCAGTATGGATACTGCACGCCTGTCTATTTGCAATGATTTGCAATGATGACAGCCAAATGCCTTATGGTGAATAGTGTCTATAGCAAAAAGACAATTGGACATCAACAACTAATTATTAATCAGGTAAAGTTAATCATTACTTTCTACCATTTTCCTTAGAATACATATAAAGTGCTGTGAAGTGGCAAAAACTATCATGGTAGGTTAACTAGTCCATGGGGGGCACAATGCGATAAGGAAAATCTATTTCTTCTTAATTGCGTCATTACTATGGGTATTGTCAATGTGTGTGAATGATAGTTAGCACCATTGCCAGGCTGAAGAACCAAATCAACACTAATGTTGCCCAATCTATAGATCATATTGTATTCCTGTGTGAAGTCCAAATGCGTACGTCGCGTTCTAAGAGTTGTGATAACCCCGCCTGAATGACATATTCTATGGGGCCTTTCACGAGCTTTATAAAATTGAATATAAACTACCATGTGATCGACCAGTGGACGTTCGCCTGATCACCCCGAGAACCTGTTTGCCTTAATTTTCCTGCATTTTAATGACTGAACAATTATGACACCGTAATCCTATTTCCGTGACCATCTACAATAGATTCAAACTTTTCATTTGTTCGATCTATATGCAGTGCTTTGCATTTTGCTAGGTTAAAATATCATGGGCTTATCATTTCCCAAGTCTTGAACCATACCGTGAAAGTACGCCTGACATAATTGAATTGAGGTGAACATGGCTGACAGTATGATATATGTGAATGTAAGGTCGTTAAGGTTAATCGGACATCATATCCGCGCCTGGTTTATTCGTGGTTGGATTCGTCTGCACATGTACAAAAACACCTTCATACATCCACATAACATCTAATACAGACATACCCTGCAGCTCATCGACGTAAAATAAATTGCTTTCTAACCTGGAAATGTGCTCACAGCTATGTAGCTATCGCATCGATTTATCATTATTGACGACCAACATTAACAACTTTAGTCTCAACTCATTGCATCATTCAATATTCCATCATACATTTTTTTTGCCTTATCAATCTTCATTCCTTCTTAGTCACGTTATATAAACATTAGAGAGTACGGCTTTGACCTTCACAATTATTGCAGTCATTGTTCTGGAATAACAACCATGTAAAATAGGCTTGGTAATGTATTCACTTTTAAAGAATCACGTTTGTGACAACTTTGTTGCGATTATTCGCTCTGGCCATAGGGTCAGCGATACCTTCTTTTGAGATTTAATGGAAATCAAACATAAATATACTTCTGGTTAGCTATTGGAAGACAATATGATACGTTGTTTCTCGATTAAAAGAGCCTGTTTAGAATGTTAGTTCAGAGATTAGTATTAGTTGCATGAATAATCTGTTTCTATGCTTAGCGAAATACAAAACATATTTATTGATCACTGGTTTAGAATTGTGTGGCATGTTATAGCGCGATACCATTGATAAAATCAGTATTAATGCCACATATCCAATATCATAATATTTAAACACAAACTAGCTTTACCCTACTGGGTAAAGCATTCAGTTAAAACTAGTCGAATGCATTACAATGGTCACTGCAAATACTTAGATATTGTACTATCAACCTATGAACGATGTGTCAAGTAAAATATGAGTTCATCGAAACGATGTACACAGACTAAAAAACAAATAGAATTGCAGTTGATAGAAGGAACAGAATACAGAAATGTTAGCCGTTCACAACGTTCAAACTCAATTTATTCTTCATCGTAAGAACCCGAATTCATTATGACACAATGTACACTAAATGTACGCCGGGCTCAGATTTATAGCACAATAATGGTTATACAACACAGTATGTAATTTACAAATTAGACCGAGTCTAGCCAAGCTTTTTTTGATTGTATTTACTGCTATTGTTAATTGTCTAGCATAATGCGTTACTTTCAAGTAGATTTATTGTCAGAAGCAGACGACCATTTACCATAAAACCACTACAAAATGGCTCACCATAGACAGCAAGACGATACCGACCATTCCTATGACTATTTTTGGCCTACTTTCCCGCCTCAGGATGGATAGATAAGAGCGCACACCATACTAGAATAGTAAATGTAAGAAAAGGGTAACCCCCACCTCTTCACCTCCAATACAGACAGACACCCCCCCCACACACACACACACACCCACACACACACACACACACACACACACACACACACACACACATTATTTAATATGGCGAGCTCGTAAATCTGCTCAAGTCAATCATAAAAGCACGCACCATAATCTTAAGTTAAAGTTTATTGCACACGAACACGTCTTTTATTGCTGTCAGTATGTCCCATGAAATTTCTATGGTGCCGTCCGAGACAGCCATATTACTTTGAAGAGATTGCAACCGGAAATCCGAATCAGGTTACCTTCATATGTATTTTGCACCCTTTGATATCCTGAGGGTCCCCATGATTGACTACTGAAATGCATGCATTTGTGGGGACGTTATATAATAACAGTCAAATATATGCAAACAAGATATCCTCGCGCAAAACAGATCATCACATAGCGTATTGTACACACCCGTGTACAAAATAAGAGCACAAGAGAAAAGCGACTGTGATGGGCTCTACTGTGGCCCTGGGCAAAACAGTTTGCATGTAAGCAAAATCCGAGTGGTGTTTGCTCTCGGATGGAAAAGTGCCATTTGTCTGACGCTGATTGAATCTGGGATGTGGTAATGCGAATGATAAACGGGTAAAAGGCTCATTTTATTACATTGTACTGATAGCAAGCGCACAAGACAAGTCCAAACACAAAGTCATCCACGCGCAATGTAATGATATGTGTTTTGCATATTCAAGCGTTGTAATTCTTAGCAAAAATCAATTATAATGCATGACTCAGACATCTATTCGGGATTATTTTACTTACCTTTAAACAATATTGACCTCAAGCAATCACGAAGTTAATCTACCTAACTGCTTGGAGAATAACGGTAGCGATTTTGGTGTATATTTTGGCTCACTATATTTGGTTTTAACTTCACATTATGTATGCCTTGACCAACTTGAGATTAAAACAAAAAAGCACTCAATCAAATCGTTAATGACTTTTGCTTGCAGTGAAGTTACTTTGACCAGCAGGTCACATGCGACGGAATCTTGTCTCTGCACCCATCGCCTTACCGAGTATATGCCTATTATATATACCACTGTTGGGTGAAACAATGATCGAACGAAAACGAGATGGTGGAACATTAGTTCGGGGGTAAATATCGCATGGTCACCGAGACACCACAAAATGTAACCCACTTATTAACTTACTCGGCAAATAGAATTGTATCTAACTTCACCTTAGCCGACCGCATTATTCCTCTTCTTACATTGTTTATGATAAGCTCTGTCGAATTGTGTGCAGTGTGGAAAAATTTGGTACGGATCTGCAAAACTGTCGCAGAGATAATGAACATTACCACATTAACGAAGAATGAAACAGTTTTCCGACACCTTGCCAAAACGTTACAAGACACCTTTCCGACACCTTATATGTGCTAAACAAATATTGCTTTTATGGTGTTTTTTCATGTGAAGGACGGCTTTCTTTTTAAAATAAACGAGGCTGAGATGAAACGTTCGCTGCTGTCAAGAGGCTTTGTGTCGCTTTACCGAGTATACGCCGAGATCGGAAAATGCAACATTAAAAAATCCTTATGAAACTGTATTCATATTCAGTTAATCGATTTTTTACTAGGCTGAAAATTACAAAGTATACGCAAACGGCGTAATGTTTTATTAATGATAATTAAAATCTAAAACCAAACCTAAAATCATTGGTTTTATCTCAACGATTTGCATTGATAATATAATAAGACCAGTATTACTAATTTTCTGCATGGGATGGCATGCAAGGACAAGTCCAGAAACATTTAGGACCAACGGCGTAAGCTATCAAATTGGGGATTACTATTGCTTAACTAGGCCTTCTTTTATTTCCACGCTGGATATATTGTGTTTAGTTTCCGTGCTATATGTAAACCTTTCATGCCGTTACACAGATAGATCGATTCATACCAAACGCCCTATTCAAATTGTACCTGCTTCGATAAAAAGTTCAATAATTGACATCATGCGTGGAAAAATCTCGTCGAATTCATAGATTTTTTTACCAGTGATACAATATGCAGGCGGATAACATAGATTAAACGTTGTTGTCTAGTTTGTGTGAATATATAAATATATGCACAGCACTTATAATATATATATAATATATATATATATACATATATATATATATATATTATATATATATATATATATGTATATATATATATATATATATATATATATATATATCTATATATATATATATATATATCTTATATATATATATCTATATATATATATATATATATATATATATATCTCTATATATATATATATATATATATATATATATATATATATATATATATATATATTTTAAGTGCTGGGCATCCGTTTACGGTCTTGCAATCCTTCTCATCCGTCATCACGGGGTTTGTTGTGGCTGTCTTTAAATCTTTTTGAAAATCTACTTATTGTATCCCTCATACACAGTAACACCTGTTACATTACCTGTTGTAGGCTACATAAGTGCCCTTTTTGCAGTCATTTATTCGTAGTGGAAGCTGTATTTCCTAATGTCGTCGAATTATATCATGCTAATAAAGTGGCAAAATCTGATGCCTTCTAAACTTATAACCATTAGCACATGCTGTGTGTGGACATTGTGGTTACCTGAAGCATCACATTATATGCTTTTTCATGCCTCCTTAATGAACGCGAGCTTTATGGCAATCTCGAACCGAATAAAAAGATCCAACTATCCATTCAATTCAGCTCGGAGTATGACTATTAGCGACTGGCGGTTTCATAATAACCTTTGGTCGGCATTATTATAGCTCTTTTATTCAAGCAATTCATGAACAAGCGCAATTATTTGTACATTCACGCGCATGTTACTCGACTCGAGGTTTACAGGGAAACAAATTGACTTACAACACGAAGTGAGGAATTATAAGTTGACCTTTTAAAAATAATCCCGTTTTAATAAGTAATCCCCGTTGAGTAATTGACGACCACCTGTGAGAGGGTAATCAATGACCAGACAAACATTTAAGAAGTACGAAATAACAAGTAACGGGTAACACAGACGGGTGGTGACTATGGAGTAGGTTACCGTTCAATTGTACATAATGCAGACTTAAAAAGATCTTTAACACAGCAGAACAAATATTCCAGCTCTACGCCGGAAGCCATGATATTATGAAAAGTTTGAATAATACTACACCCTCGTGGGATCGGAATAGACTCACCTCTGTTGCAAAATGGATAAGCAGTAAAATTATAAATGTTGCCAAAAGGCATCTTATTTGCAATGTAGGGTAAATTTGATTACTTCGCCTATGAGAGGTCTCTATAGACCCTAATGAATTTTATTATATTCTAGATAAAGAGCGGTTCTTTTGACCTTCACCAGCACGCTTATTGAACTGAGCGCATTACTGAATATATTAACAGAAGAGCCGTGTTGTACTTCGGGATGCAGTGTTAGTTGAGCCCTACATTAGCAATATGACATGGCCTAATGCTTGTAAAATAACTTACGTTCTGTTTGATGGTCACTTCGTTTTCAATACAACAATTATTCAAGAATATGTAAATAGCAAAACGTATACTGTATTGTTGAACCATTATCACATAATCGGTCGAGATATCGACGCCGGCTGCGCTTGGATTACCTAGCCTCAGCATGACCTTGTGTAAGGCTTAACTGTAGCTATGAATGCAATATATTTTCTGTGCAAACTTGAACCTTCCAAAGCGTTCCCACTTGATCATGCTTGGACGAGATGACGGCTGCTAAGTTTGCTGTATATCATTCGAACGCGGCAATCATTTTCCTCGTCTCTGCATGGTGGCCCTCAAATATTCGAATATCGCCTTGTTGAATGGAATTAGTTCAATGCTTATCAATAACTATGTTCTATTGCGCATTTGTATTAAACAGACGTACAGTAGTGTTTTATACGATAACCAAATATATTCAGCACCTGTATTAGGTTGTTTCTTTTGCAAGACGCAACAATGAAACATATAATACAACTTTGTCAAACGGGAAAAATATCGTTTTTATTATCTCTTCTCGTTATTGTGCCATCCTTGATGGTGTCGACCGGATTCTTTGGTTCCATGTTCGTAGTTTTTAAAGCATCCTGCAGTATCCGCGAAGCCAGCTTATAATCAGTACTATCCACTGCGTATCACGAATAACATCATGGGAGAGTTACTATGTCTGGGATAGCTGATTCGTCGCTATCAGATACACAGAAACGTCGAATTTGGAATTTTAGAACGAAGCTGGTATTACATAAAACATCTCACACCTTTTTACCTGCTTTTACATAGATCATCAAGGATTCTGCTTATATGAGACAGTATTGGCCCAATTAAGTTTTTATTTTGCTTAGGTAAGTTACACAAAGTAAATGAAACCATAGTTGTTCGCCTAGTTCATATATATATATATGATATATATATATATATATATATATATATATATATATATATATATATATATATATATATATATATATATATATATATATATATTTAAGTATGTGTAAACTAAATGACATTGTCTATGACATTATATATAGAGAATCGCAAACATGGAGCTTTGTATCACACAAAGCCACTGGCGTTGCACATGCGACAATCTAACGCATTTTATCCCCCACAATATGTTAAGTTTCATTTTGTTTGTATGTCAAGTCGCAGCCAATCGAAAATGCAGTCATGTGTTTATATCATGAAATTTAGTAATCGTGCCTATCAGCTTCGGAATATCGCACTTGCACCCCCCCCCCCCAATCATCATAAATTACCTAAGTGATAAACATTAGCGCCATCAAGTTTCTGTTCGCCCATAGACCGGTGTAGCTGATTCTTGCTAAAGCGCTTCTTTAGGCAGCGGGTATAGACATTGCATATATGATATGGTTAGCTGAATGCATATTCATATCAATATTCACCGAGTAGATTTGAACAAAGTCTGTTTTATGACACTTCGTAAAACCAATATTGTTTTATTTAAATGTTCATAAGCATGGATTGTTAAGTTTCATGTTCGAAGTCACATGTTATGCCAGGTGAACCGTGATATATATCTCGTACTGAAGAAAAATTCAAAAGTGTCGAGCAACTCGATCTATAGGACCTGGTGGCAGCATTTGAACAAGTGAATAGCGCGCGTTTACTCTGCCATGGCAAATATGAAATGTAAAGAATAGTTGCAATGCTAATAATGCAAGCAATAATAAAAATAAGGATATAAATATTACGAGGTAACCGTAACTCAAAGGCGAATTGTACTGTGGAGACCTCCCATTTGACCAATATATTATATTTGTGGTAGTCTCGGTGTTATATGCACAATAACATAGATTTATGCTTATTTGATCTGTCTTGGCATCATAAAGGCACATAGTGTATGAAGGCATTTATCATGTGAGAGTGCATGCTTGGATCAACATAGATGATTGCTAATCAGTTTAGGTTAAAGTGAGTAGTATTAAAAATGCATATGTAATGTGTGACGATACACAATTGGCCTGATACTGAAAAGAGCTTTACGAAACTAGTTTATTTCATTTCCCTCAAGCTGCAAAAAGTTTAAACATTACTTGATTGATCTTATTAGGTATCATATTGATGAAAAATGAATATGTAAGTAGCAGAACGTATACTTTATTGTTGAACCATTATCACATAATCGGTCGAGATATCGACGCCGGCTGCGATTGGATTACCTATCCTCAGCATGACCTTGTGTAAGGCTTAACTTTAGCTATGAATTCAATATATTTTCTGTGCAAAATTGAACCTTCCAAAGCGTTCCCACTTGATCATGCTTGGACGAGATGACGGCTGCTAAGTTTGCTGTATATCATTCGCACGCGGCAATCATTTTCCTCTTCTCTGCATGGTGGCCCTCAAATATTCGAATATCGCCTTGTTGAATGGAATTAGTTCAATGCTTATCAATAGCTATGTTCTATTGCCCATTTGTATTAATCAGACGTATACTAGTGTTTTATACGATAACCAAATATATTCAGCACCTGTATGAGGTTGTTACCTTTGCAAGACGCAACAATGAAACATATAATACAACTTTGTCAAACGGGAAAAATATCGTTTTTATTATCTCTTCTCGTTATTGTGCCATCCTTGATGGTGTCGACCGGATTCTTTGGTTCCATGTTTGTAGTTTTTAATGCATCCTGCAGTATCCGCGAAGCCAGCTTATAATCAGTACTATCCACTGCATATCACAAATAACATCATGGGAGAGTTACTATGTCTGGGATAGCTGATGCGTCGCTATCAGATACACAGAAACGTCGAATTTTGAATTTTAGAACGAAGCTGGTATTACATAAAACATCTCACACTTTTCTACCTGCTTTTACATAGATCACCAAGGTTTCTGCTTATATGAGACAGTGTTGGCCCAATTAAGTTTTTATTTTGCTTAGGTAAGTTACACAAAGTAAATGAAACCATAGCTGTTCACATTGTTGAGAACGACACAAGCAATGCGTTGGATATTCCTTCCTGTTATGTGCTATAACAAAGACATCTTAATATAATTAACATAACTCTGTGTTGAAGGCATAATCCGCAAAGAGTTTGAATTATTAATAGTTGTAACAACAAAAATGTAGAATTAATTGATTATATCATGAAATTAAGTAATCGTGCCTATCAGCTTCGGAATATCGCACTTGCACCCTCCCCATCATCATAAATTACTGATAAACATTAGCGCCATCAAGTTTCTATTCGCCCATAGACCGGTGTAGCTGATTCTTGCTAAAGCGCTTCTTTCGGCAGCAGGTATAGACATTGCATGTATGATATGGTTAGCTGAATGCATATTCATATCAATATTCACCGAGTAAATTTGAACAAAGTCTGTTCTATGACACTTCGTAAAACCAATATTGTTTTATTTAAATGTGATCATAAGCATGGATTGTTAAGTTTCATGTTCGAAGTCACATGTTTTGCCAGGTGAACAGTGATATATATCTCGTACTGAAGACCAATTCAAAAGTGTCGAGCAACTCGATCTATAGGACCTGGTGGCAGCATTTGAACGAGTGAATAGCCCGCGTTTAAAGAATAGTTGCAATGCTGCAAGCATGGATATAAATATTACGAGGTAAAACTAAAGCGACACTGTGGAGACCTCCCATTTGACCAATATATTATATTTGTGGTAGTCTCGGTGTTATATGCACAATAAAATAGATTTATGCTTATTTGACCTGTCATGGCATCATAAAGTCACACACATAGTGTATGAAGGCATTTATCATGTGAGAGTGCATGCTTGGATCAACATAGATGATTGCTAATCAGTTTAGGTTAAAGTGAGTAGTATTAAAAATGCATATGTAATGCGTGACGATACACAATTCAGTAGTGCAGATATACCAATCGTTATGCAACACAACGCAAAAAGAATGTTAAATGGTGAGTACCCGGATCAAATGTACGGTATAGACAGTTCCACCAAATTCCTATTTACAATCATTACACTTGCATCGGTAGATGGTATCCACCACTTCAAAGACATATCGACAGCTATAGTTTGCGAGTACAGCAGCTTAGACATAGGTCTGGACCGCACGCATCTTCAACAATAAGCAACAATAGCGCACAACAACTTATGTAGCTGTAAACTGCCAATGCACCGGAATGTACTTTACTCAGGGAAAGCAAAGGTGGAAAGCGTGTATGTATATTTAAAATTTTCATAAAGCATACCTGGCAAATGCAATCATTTACGGCTAATTATCGTCACCTAATCTTGCCCGTAAAACGTTGACGCCCTGGTTAGTGTGTACTCACCTTAGTGTTCATTAAGTTACTGCATTATCTCATTAAAACACCAGCCATGCAAATAAAATGTGGACGCGCCATAGTACGGAATTACTCAAGAACGTATGCCATCTATTTCGCAACGTAAATTCCATATCAAAAAATGTTTTAATACAGTAACACTTATTGTGCCATAGACTTTACAGTCCATTTAGAGCACGAATGAAGCTGTGGCATGATTGGGAAGACTACAACCCCATTGCTCAGAAGCAACAGGGTATTCTATAAGCTAAGTTATTATGTATCTATAACTATGCTTTTTGTGAAGAAGTCCCATTGTTGACACCCAGGTGTGTGTAATGTCGTACGTCGCTGGCAATTTTGTCGGAGTTTCATATGAGGTAAGTGCATTGAATAGCAATTCCCGTTCTTTCATAAACCGCCCAAATTGTATCCTACTTAGTGCATTTAGCAAAGGTGGCATCAAGCAGCATATTTCATTGCCTTGGCCAACAGATAATTGTTCGCCAGATTCTAGGAGTATTTGATAAAGCATACTCAAAGAGAATTATTTATAGATTTCTGATTACACATTGGTAGATAGTATGGTCTATGGGGACACTGTAAAGGCATGCAATACTTATCAGCAGGCATAGAAATAGGCAATACTGTCATTGTAACATGTCAGTGATGGCATCTGTGTCTATACGTAGGTGATGGTGAGGGTTTTGGTCGTTACTTGGGGTGCACCTACTTAGTCCAGTAAGTTACGTGATGTACTTTGGGGAAATATAGGTGGAAGGGTACATTCCTTACATTTAATACTGAGCTTTTACTTTTGACACTGAAATCGTTGATTGTGATCGACTGTATTGTATTGTAATGGACGACAAGTATGCAATACAATTTCACAGATATATACGTCAATGTTACACCGTAGTTTGGTCTTAGTGTGTCCTATGCTGAGACTAATGGATGCGTAGGCGTTAGCAGCACAGCAGTGTTTGGAATTAGTGTTCCAATGCACAATGTGTATCACGCGAAATGTACTATCAAACGACACAATCCTGTGACAGATAACTTTAAAACTGTTGTTAAGAGTGCGAATTATCTCATGAGGTCTCCTTGATATCTCCCAACATTAACTTTAATCCACAGCCAAGGCTAATAAATTTAGGACTGTCTTGTCGTGTGGACCATGGTGCTTGATATTTGAGCAAAAATTGATATATGCGCCCACTTGCGCTAATGCATTGCAGTATGGGGTTACAAGTACATGTATTTACGAATTACGACAACTTCTGGTCAAACCTTGCAGAATGCTAAACAGCTATAAGATTATGCAATAAATCAAGTGAGTGGTAAGGAAATGTTTGCTCCCAACTGTATAAAAAGGACTTGGCTTCATACTGGCTCAGGATATGCTTATAACGAGCGTATTCCATAAACGAAAATGGCAGAATTATCAACAAAGTGGGTGTTGTGAGCATCTTGCATGTTCAACTCCGCCTCTCTTATTATTATCACAATTGTGTTTGAATACAAGAGGTTAGACCGTGTTGTATTACACATAAAAATGAACATTGTATTTTCTCGGGCTGATGAATAGGTTGCTGACCAATCCTTATGTCACGCAGGAACTATAAGTGGAATCTAGAGTCAATTATGACACGGCGAACTCCATAACCATGCAGAAGGACATTAAATTGAGGTGAACGATAAGGCACGATACCTTGCTGTTCTGCCAAGTACTACGTTCATAAAAGATAGCCATGAACCTTGTGTTATTGACACGCCGTCTCCAATTGGAAGCATAGCTTACCATCAACGTCGTGTCTGCCTCTATTTTAAGTCGACTTGGTGGCTGAAGATTTAAAGCAACAATACTTGGTAAAACTTGCCTCGCATATTTTATGAAAGGGGCAAGCTTTACTTGCAACATTCATTGACTATGTATTATGTAGCATTATTGCATTTCAGGTCTGTAGCAAATTTGACTATACCATCCGACGGTTTTCGTCACTGATCTAGCAATGAAATTTACAATGACATATTCTATTCATTGCGACTAAAATGCAGCATTACAAGTTTACTAGAGTAATGACTATATCAAATATCGCTTCTGGAATATCACAGCTCAATGCAGCATTTATGTCGACACATGTATAAACACACATGGGTCGAATGTCCCTTGCAGACAGAAAAACGGATCCATGATATTGGATATGCTGTATGTATGTAATGTTTGCCCAATGTTTGTTAAGCTTAACCTATTTCAGGTCACAGCGCCTATTAATATCAATGTAATTTCGCTGTCATAAAAAAACATCAAGACATATAATAGGCTTTCGGGTATATTTTGCTGATGTAAGTTAAAATGTAGTGTTACTTGACGCGATAAAATGCTAAAATGAGGAATATTTACACTCGCACCGAATATTTTATACAACATCTACTAGATGCGTCACTGAATCTTATGATCGTGAGATATCTCACCGCACTGGTGAATTACGCCTCCGTATTTGATTTCATTTACCTTTCATTTGTATTGAATAAATAAGGCGCTTGTTTCTGAGACAGTCAGAGTAAAGAGTCAGCACATTTAATTGTATGCTTTGTTGATTTTGTTAGCACTACATACACAGCAGCTATAGTATTCACGCAAATAGCATACGTGACATTGAATTCATACCGTAAGGGGTGCTTTTGCTATGAAATAACATCAGCGAGTCGATTCTCAGACATTTGAAAAAATGAAAATTAGTTGAACAAATACGATGGGGTTTAACATGGTAGCATCATATGTAGCCATCGTCTCTTGCTTGGATTTGTGATAGCAAAAGATATCTGGAACATAATGACAACAATTACACTATTTGCCAAGCTCAAAGTGCCTAATATATCAGCATGGGGGCAGTCACTAGCCGGCAAAAGAATAAGCTAACGTTCCTAAGTGTCAATATTTTTATGTGAAATAGGATTCGTGCCAGAGAAAGGCTACTCCAGATGGTCGAATTTGTGACATAAATGTTATTTGTTCGAACATAGATGGCAGGCGTTAATGCATTGAGGTTTCAGGAAGCTCTCTGCACCTTGCACTCATGCAATATCAGTGGAACAAAGATGAAAGATTAATTTATGTTGAATCACATGTTATTATTAGATATCACCTGATATTTACAGATTGATAAATTTGCAATGTGGCATTGTATAACTAGTGCGTATCTGATTGTATGTCCTCTACCGATGCGTACATGCTCTGTGCTGGTTGGAAAGGTTATCTATCTCTTTGGGTTCTTTCCAAAGCATCAAGACGCACGCACAGATATTCGCTAACATATTTGTGCATATTAATTCGACTAAGCAACAATATCGATTTGTTCAGTTACCACTTACAGTATATTCACATATAAGGGATGCATTGATTTATGCCTCTAATTGGCTTGACATATGCAGTATCCTTTACGAAACAAAGGAGAATTTATATATATTTTGTATCAAAACCTTATTGCTTTTTGAGCGAGAGATATAGATATAGTTAGATTTGTCTGCCTCCATAGATGGCGTAACGCCACGACATACCAGAACAGATGGGTAAGTTGTCTGATAAACCTAATTATCCACATGATCAGGCGCAACTTATTTGAAATGCGAGATACGTATTACCCCCAATTTAATGTCCTCGTTCATGGAATTCCATCCTACAAATTATGTTATTATATGTGCGGCTAGCAGGACCTAAGAGATGACGCCATTTCTCGTTCATCGTCTTGACGAACCACTGGACCATCGAAGAATAGTCATCGCCTACATCGACTCGCCGCTACGTCAGATAGATATGTAGTGTATGATGTATAAAATGACGTTATCTATGATAAATCATCAGATCGACGTACGAAATATCGCTGTATAATTGACTAAGTAACAACCAATTGAAGATCAGCTAAAAGTCAGTAGGAAAACCGCTTGATTCCACTTTTACGCGTTATCAGTCTGAGTATGAGTCACCTGCTCCTAGGATGGGCATTTGTCCCAGTGCCGGGGTCTAGCAGCACGATTAGGACAACCCTTAATATACTAAGTGGGTGTTGCAGTCATCCTTGTCTGTCACCGCAAGATAACAATGTTCCATTTCATCACATTTCATCACATTTCATCACATTTCATCACCCATTAATCCAATAACATTATTTCAAAGTCAGGCTTGGTTGGTCGCAATATCTGTTTTGACGGAAACACAGACGAGGGGAAAGCGTTTTTCGGGTTGTTCCTGCAATATCTTACCGCTTATGTAGCGTACAAGTTCTGTCTATTTGACAAATGTTAGTTTGCAGGTGCAGGTGCACGTGCCCTATATTCTAGAGAAGCAAACACGTTCCTCAACCAGCAATACTGATAAATTGCCAACAAATAAAACAGCGATTTCACAATACACCACACGCTTTATGTCATTTTTACGGCATCAGTTGATTGTCATGCTCACGAATCTACCTGGTGTTATTGCGGAAGTAAAATGAAATTTAATTGATATTGAAAATAAGTCCAATATATGCGGTGCCCACTTATACCGTCACATGCTCAGATCGTCGATTTGTTTTGCATCTAACAAAACGCCGGCAATGTATTCCCCAGACAAGAGTCACAATAAAGACGACCAAATCCTAAACACGCGTGTACAAAATCACATTGGTTATGGTTTTATTGTGGCATGCCCCCGTGCATTATCAATTTCCGAGTGCATGCCATTTTCACAGCGCTCAATTAAATCAGCCCCGCGTTCACCATGCCCATCAATGATTTTTGTCAGCATGCCTATGCATAAGAGTGCACGTATAATCAAATGAAGCAAACATTGTGATTGTGTGTTTTCTTGAGGTGTTACTGACGATTTACTCGCGGTGCTCGATTGCTATATGCTAATGAGTTCATGATCGATACAAAAGCCGAAATCAATTTAATCTTCAGGGACATATGGTGTTCATTCGTTATCAAAGCAACTATGGGAAGGAAAACATGTGTAATCGTGTGTTGTTTGTTCATTTACGTCTCACATCTCCGAATTCACGGGTAATTTACGCACTCTAGCTTTATTCGTTTAGCCTTTTATTTGCATCTCATAAACACGTGGCTGATTTTGGGGCTTTCAAAGACCACGGGTAATCACGTTCAGTTGTTTATTCGGGTGATTTGATCCATTCTGCAGACGTGACAGGTAATCCAACAGAGTAAAATGAATGCGAAGCAAGGAATTAGGCACGTAGGAAATAACAAAACGTCGGTAATGGTCAGGACATTGAACAAGCGCGCACATGGATTCAAATCATCTAATGCCTGAGTCACATGAGACCTTACATATGCTTACGGGCCCCGTACGGGTCTGTGGTCCGTAGGGAGCCCTTAAGAAATCATCCCCAACTTGAAGTAGTGGTCACATGTTTTATGGGTGGTGTGCAGGCGTTCTACAGGTGCTTTGCGGGGATGTGGCAACGGGGTCGAAATAATCAATGCGTGCACTATACAGGCCCTTAGAGAACCCGTAAGAAAATCGTGCGGGCCCCACAAGGGCCCTGCATGACTGCCTATTGGATATCTACGGGGCCTATACGGGGCCATGATACGACACACCCTGCAGCCTTGCACGGACTCGCAAGGTTTTTGATCGTAAGGGGCAGTAGACAGCCCTTAGTCTCACGAGACTTAGGCATTATGGAGAAACTCAACTGCTCGTCTGCCAAAGTTAAAGTCACTCAGCATCAGATTTTTTATTTTTAAAAATTTAATTATTACGAATATGTTAGCTCCCTTTGTCTTATAGATCTGTCATTCATCTAATGATTTTGCCAATATTGTGTAGCATTCAAGTCACAATAATAGTAGAAGACCAAAGTGCAATGACACCAGAGGGGGTAATTTCCGTGTTATGTATAAACACATACATGTCTCTCTCTCTCAACCAGAAGACTAACGATAGCGATAGTTCAGATCTGTTCTACTACTTAAGCCAAATCATCATATCTCCAAGGTGAGCTTACGGGAGCTTAGGATGGGTATTTACAATCAAACTCAGGGTAGATCGTGGACACTCGATTGAGCGCCACAAAAAACTATTGATGAACTAATGGGTTTTTTTTCAAGTAATCAAGTTTACTCGATAAGCTTGAAATTTTTCTACATAAACCAAACGCAATACGTGATGGTGAATAAATTCCCCAGAGGTGCTCTGAAAAAAATGAATATTATAGTATTAGTCAACAACATTCAGTTGACGATGTTTGGCTATGCAAAATTCTTGGAACATTCAATTATCACTGATAGATGATGAAACCGACCAAGCAATGCAACTATGTCATAAAGGTGCATTGCCTGCGTAAGTTGTTTTTGCACATATATGAATAAGTTATCGCATGGTCACGTGGGTGATATCGGGCGACAAAACGAGGACGCGGAGCGTCTGAGTTTGTTTACCCATACCATCCGTGTGACCACGCGCTGACATACATATCGCAATGGCACGTCCACGCGTTTATCAAGCGCAATTTCACACCCAAATGATTGCTGTGTATATTAAGCTACACTGTTCGGAGTTGTTTTACATGATTATACGGCCTCGTGTTTGAACTGTGCATAAATATGCTAGTGCGACATATTTAAAATACTACCGCGGCATTGAAGAGGTTTGTAGAATAAGATAAAAAAGATAATATCTCAACTTACTGATACTTGCAATGAAGTCATTCTTCACCTTGTTGTGTCTAAAACTACTGATCAGCATCGTATATCAACCTTCCCATGTTTATTCGAGAAATGGACTGATTGACATCCTCAGCACTGTTTTGTCTTCATGACGTTATTAATTTATTTGATATTCTAACCAAATATGTAGAATAGAATACAGAATAGAATTTATTTACTTGCAGCAACGGCAACTCATCGATATTGATTGCAAACAAACATATAAACAACAAATCCAGTGCTGCAAGTAGGGACAATGCAGCCAGGGGTTGTCTTCCTATTGTCCCTAAGTAGGCCCTGCACAAAACAGTCTTACGATAACGATGCTAGTGATATTCCAGTGCATTCAAGTGAGAATCATTGTTAAATCACCACAACTGCTGAACGGGTGCAGGGGCAGGGGGCCGGCAACACCTATCCACACGCTACCAGACCGGGGTGACACTGCTCATGACTGAAATTTCATTCAGGCGCACATAAGCACAAATATTAGCTACACAGGTATATAAACATATTGTAGAATATGGAAATAAACAATTTGCATACATTTTGCATACATTTCAGTTATACAGGTATATGTGTGAATATATATATATGATAGTATACGGTAACATGCATGACACAAAACATAATACAATATTAAGTAAGTTCAATATACATGCGAGTAACTCGTGTAACAAATCAGAGGGTTGGACATTACAGACTTCAATCCGCACACTTTACATTGTTGCACTGTACAATATTCAGGTAGGTAGACAACATGCTGTTTCGGACGCTATTTTAAAACTGTGAGATGGACGACATAGTGGCGTCATTGGAACACCATTTGTTCCATAATCGGCGAAAACTACGCAAGGGTAGTCTGTCTGCAAAATGTATTTTAGAGGGTGGTACATATAACAGTTTGGAGTTTCGCATTTCATATTTGCATTTTATTTCATAGTTTCGATGTTTTTGGTGATTATTAAGTTCGTACATAAACACGGCCACGTGATATTCGTATAAGTGTTTCAGTTTCAGTATTCCACAACGCCTGAACAGGGGATCTGTGTGACTGTTATAGGAGGATTTATTTATATAACGTATGGTGCGATTTTGGAGAAGTTCCGTTTTTTTTGTACAGAGTTCCGTGCATTACCCCATGCCAGGATGCCGTATGGTATGTATGGTTGCACCATAGTGAAGTAAAGAGTACACAAGGCTGATTGGGGGAGCATGTATTTGACTTGTTTGATAGCGAATAGAGCGCGAGAGAGTTAAGTGTTGATGTACATGGCATGTGGTTTCTATGATAGGTGCTCGTCAATAAATATACCAAGAAACTTGTAAGCTTCTTCGTGTTGTCCTGCACCTACTCTTGCAACGCATTGACCATTGATTTTCAGAACATGCTCATTTATCTTTATGTATGCAGATTTATAAGTTGGTCTAAATACAATATATTTTTTTATTGGCACAAAACCAGTCATGTAATTTTCCAAGTGCATCATTAGCCTGCAAAAGAGAGTATTTAGGTCACAAGAAGAAGTCAGTAGTGTAGTATCGTCCGCAAACGAGAGAAGGTCTGCTGGGCATGACATAGATAAGTCATAGATGTATAATAGGACAAGAAGCGGGCCGAGTATTGACCCTTGAGGGACTCCGCACTTTATTGGTTGCATTATGGATTGTGTTCATCGACTTCTGTGTATTGAAATCGATCGGTTAAGTAGCTTTTGAACCATACAAGCGCTATCCCCCTTACCCCAAGTCTAGACATTTTTTTTCCCACGAGTATACCGTGGTCTATCATATCTGCGAGTGTATACTCTTTTGGCGAACTATTGGATGAAATATCGTATTTTTTAAGTAACTGTAAAATGAGGTGTAACTGTACAGTGATATTTTCTAAAGCCATATTGATGTTCATATAGTATGCTATGAGTATTTAAGAAATTAATAATTCTAGGGTACATCAATTTTTCAAGAAGTTTAGAGAATGCAAAGACTAAGCTTATAGGGCGGTTATAGGGCGGTAGTGGATATCCATTTTTAATTGATCATGGGTCGGATGACTTGTGGATTGAGGTATTAATTTTGCAGTTTTTTAATTTTGATCAGGAACTTTGGCGATCGTTGATTGGTTAATGTTCAATGTTATGTTAACTCGATGGGCTATTGAAATAATCTTGGATTAGTAACTGGTTTTCATGCAAATTGCAACTTATGCTTACAAAGAAGTTTCGATCGTTGATTCATCTGTAATGTTATGTTAATCGATGCTTATTGATCTTGGAAACTGGGGTTTCTTTGTTGCGTTTCCCATTGCCTGTTTTAGTACGGCCCACGTTTCTTTTATATTAGAGTTATGTTCATTATTCAATTTAACATAGTAGTCTTTCTTTTGCTGCCGTTTTATTCGGTTATACGTGTTATTGTATTGTTTATATTTGTAAGTGTTATGAATATCTGGTTTGGTTTTCATCAATTTATAAAGCTTATTTTAAGTCGGGATGATTTGATTAAGCCAGAGATCATCCAGGGTTCACGAATGACTTTTCTATGTGTCGTTGTTTTAGGTTTTACTGGAAAGGCTTGATCGTAAGCTGATTTTTATTCTTGCAAGAAATGATCATATGCTTGTGAAGAATATTTGTGATGATAAACTCTGGAAAAATCAATATTTACCAGGGAATTCTTGAACGTGCTTATTCCTCCCGGCGTAAAGGTTCTGCACATTTTTCTGGGGGGAACGGTCCTTTCCACTTAGTGAATTGCAATGTGAAATGTTCCAAAGTGGTCAGCTAAGTTGGTGATGATTATTCCTGACTTACTTTGGGTTGATAAGTCGTTTGAATATATATGGTCAATAAGAGTGGCTGAGGTGTTGGTAACCCGTGTTGGTTTAGTAATCGTTTGTACAAAGCCATTGGCAAAAACATTGTCCACAAATTCATGGATTTTACGGTGAGTCCGGTATTTAAGTAAATCGATGTTCAAGTCCCCCATTATTATACATTTTTTGTGTTCAACATTGATTAATTCCATAAGTTCAAGTATGGTTTTGGCGGATACATCAAAGTCGGCTTCGGGGGTCGAGTTTGGTCTGTATATCGAACTAAGTATTGCTTTGAATACAGTTTCATGTTGAAGTTATGGGTGATTGCTTTGCCCTCAGTTTACAACAATCAGCTGTGACTTTGCCCAGGTTTAATTGTAAATCGCAATGGCTGACACGAATGAACCGTGATCGCGAGGAACGTAACATTTAATAAGCTCACCTTTATAGTCAACTCACCTTTACAACTTGCGCATCTATTAACGCTCATGTATAACTGAAGCTATTTTGAATGTGCTGCGATGTATACTGTTAGTAGTTATCAATTGACAATATATCGCACAAAGGAGGTGAATAAATGATATATGCTAGCCCGCAGTAAAGACATTATTGGTTCTGAGTGTCTTTAGCAATTACTTTTCTGGAGCATAAATCATGGGATATGGCATCGCAGATAGTGATGATGTGACATTTTCGTCGATGGAAACATAAGCTGAGGCAAATTGCTTCTCAAGTGACGAATCGATTGGCACTCCCTTTTTATACACTCGGTTTATCAATTTAATACCGTTTGTATCTTAAGGCCTTTCAAGTGGATATTTTCAAGCCGACATTTAGCACTTGCTACCAAGCCTTGCGTCATCGGGGAACACTATCACAGCAGTATTTGATCTTCAAGTTTAATGAACTAGATTTACTAATGTAATAATAGAATGATTTTTGAATGCATTCAGATATTGTTTATTCGCTCGATCAAATCCACCTATCACACGGTCAGTGTTCATGTCCTGCTAATACGTGACCATTATACAAGGATTTATTCGAAAGGGATGGATCTACCCATACCAAACAAAAAAACCAATATAATATAGGTCCATCCTCGAACTAAAGTACTTGGTATAATAAGTAACTTTGACTATTATTTGCAATTTTACCGGCTAAATTGTCGATGCATTCATTTTCATCGTTCACTTGCAGGTATAGAAACGTCGAGGTAAAAATAATGTCCCCTACAATGACACAATACCATTCACCAGGACCTACAAAGTTGCATAGACTAATTCATAACTATACTTTAAGCTTCTCACTGTTCATTAATACCTATTGTATACCATTCTATGCATCATGAAGGATATCCACGTCCTAGGACATGATAATAATCAACGATAAGACGACCAATCAAATCCACTCCATTGCAGCTAACGATACCACGAACGGATGGTATAAGTGAGCGCACAAGTCGATATTACTATGGCAAATGTCACACAGACGTGACTAACATCATTCATGTAAAAGAGTTCCATAAAACAGAACAAAGCCTTTTACCATGTCGTTAAAGACCCTCATCAGCTGCGTAAATTGACGCAAGATATGAAACAAATACATGCTCATTTTCCTTCGTCGGCATGAAATGACAATTTTAGAGCTGCAGTGGAACGTCAGAGCGACACGTCAGAGGTCTGATGAAACACTGACATAGTACATATCATTTGATATGAGATCCGGGACATATGTTATGAATCAGCACCCAGCCTAATATGATGAATTTAGTTTTGAATTTTGCTATAACTGACTGTTGCAATAACTGATTTACATATCATGGGCATTGTAGCGTATTCATGCATATGGATCGAGCGAAAAAGGCACACTTTTGTACCAGGTAACCTGATTCAAAACCAATTGTACCGCTTGGTCCAACAACTGACAATATTTGCTTAACACCATTCTTGCTAATGAAATCCTCAGAACAAGAAGCATTCCATCGGACTTTCAGGTTCTGATGTGTGTACATATTAATAATTCTGCCTGAGACACGCAAACAATTTAACATAATTCACACGAGCAAATGCTTTAGATGCGACCAATAAAATTTCAAAATAAGATGAACCCTGAGCTACAAAGTCATCAGCAATCTCTTGCAAAACAAACGTGCATTGAGTAGTATAGTGTGACTGTTTGAAACCGAATCGCAGATCGCTTGTTTTCAGTGCGTCTTTCTTGGATGTTGAAATAAATTTATCAAGTAATTTCCCAAAATACTACTGATTGCTATGGACCTGTAATTATCACTATTATTCAACGATTTCTTTCCATTCTTTGGTATAGGTATCAGCGTGGAATGCAACATTCCCTGTGGAGCATATGCATGCGAAAGCATCGCATTAAACTACAGTGAGAATTGAACAAACAATTCTTGGTAGGCATTCTTAATGTGATCGGAGCTGATTTCAGAATTACCATCGGTTTTGTCTGGTTTCAAGTTATGTTCCGGATTCGACCTGCTTAACGCTTATGACATGATTAGAGGTGCATTTGCCCGTTTTGCAGCATAATGTGGCATCTTTACATATGGATCTGTAAAGATCGTTGATTTCAAGCTCGTAATATGAACCGGAGTTATACAGCCTAGAATATTTGTCCTTAAAGGTTTCGCATATATTAACCTCATCATGAGCATCGTCCACACGGGTAGGACTGGACACACGTGCGCTAAATTTCTTACGAACTTCTTTCCAAAAATTAGGGTTATTTTTGGACGCGTTGGCAGCCGCCATTCTGTTGGCTACTAATTTGTCTTGTTTACGCATAAGGTTCCGAGATTTCTTTTTGTAGTCATTTTTAGCCTTAAGCATTATATCTTTAATTGTCCCGGTAGTAAGGCATCCATTCTCAACATAGGCTTGAAAGTGTCGTAGTGAAGAATGGAATGGACGTTAGTCCAATTTATTAACTGGACCTCATCGCGTTAAGCTAATGGTTTTCTACAAACCGAAGGTTGACTCGAAGCAACTTGCCCGGTTGACTACTTCCGCTTAGGGAGGCTGCGCGTAATTAATTGCACGTAAGCTACGGTCATCCATAGCAGTGCGTTGTGCCTATTTACTTTTTACATCATATGCTATTCACCATTTGTTAAGTGCTGAGGCGCACGAAATCGCCAGTGCTTTTCATTCGCTAATCACTGGTGGAACTTATATCTGTTGATGTGACAGTTGCATGCAAGGATAGCTTATCGCTGGTGCGCAGTCAAACTGAAGACCAATAAGTGTGGTGATCGGGCTGATGCCCGGCAATAACTATATTTCTGAAGGTATATGAAAGCTTTTGTCCCTTACTTACTGCATTAACTAAGTTTATATGTAGAAATACACAGCAGGAATAAGCATGAATTCCTAATTAATCTCGACTGGGATAATGAAAGTGCTTAGACTGTTAGTCGGCATTTTAAGCTGAATAGAAGGCAAACTAATAGTATTATTTGGCTGTGACGCCAGTTACCTGCATTACATTGTGATAGAAAATACTATACTCTAATGCAAAATTCGTTGCAAGCCCCAATTACACCCTGACTGTCAACATACATCGATATTTCGTGATAATTGAGCCAAATATTCGATTAACTACTGGAAACGTCGCCCTGATACAAGCTCTGTCTTACCAGCTTAATTATATGCGAGCACAGTTGGCTACACTAAAACGGTCTCAGTTTTGCTAATTGTGGCACTCAAAACTGTGTCAGCGCGCCCCCAATATTTTTATAATTATATATATTATTTATTTCGTACATATACACGTACAGATTTGATTAAAAAATCAGTTAAAAAAGAAATGAAGATTAACATCGTAACGTGCAAATTGTGGACAGGAGCTCGTCAATTTCCTCTGGGGTAAGAATAGAAATTGCTCGCCCATCCCGTTGCATAATGAGCTCTTTTAATAAAGAAATAGTATTTAACACATTAATGTCTATTACATTCTCATTCAACCGGAGTAGGTACTCATTCGGCGTGATTTCTGCCGAGAAAATAGCGTTAGTACTGACACCAATGGTGGACATTACAATTCTCAGATTGCAAGCCACAGTCGAATAACTAGATGCGCAGAGTCTGCTCACAAAGGACAACACATTGTTACCACTGCTTATGCATTTACATAGAAACATGATATAGCGCTTCATTAATTGTTTAATAATCGGTTGTTGACCTGTCAAAAGATGTAAGTATATGGAACGCGTTTGTGGATGGAGCTTCCAGACACGCCTAATACATTTTCGCCAGGTTCGGCAAAATACCTCTAAGTGTCGATGGTCTAAAAACTCCATAAGGGAGAACAATAAAAACTTGTACAGAAACTAATGAACAACTTGTTTCTCACATCTACATTGCAAGCCCCAAACCTGGACATCAACAAATGTGTTTGTGACACTAAATTAGAACATGCTACATTCATATTATTATTATTACAGTCCTTACCGATATAGGTACCAAGATGCAAAGCATTTTCCCTGATAGGAATAGTGCATCCATTAAGCTTTAAATCTACAGTGCACTGGTTATCATTAAAAACTAATAAATTGCTCTTCGCTGAGTTGAAAACGACACTATACTCAGCCGCAAATTGCTCACATGTTTCAATCATTATCTTGGCGGCGGTCAATGAGGGTGCAATTAACGACAGATCATCAGCATAACCAAATGCCCCCACAAATTCATGACCAATATGACATCCAACTTTAGTGTGTGACAGACGGGTGAGTAGTTCATCCATATAAACACAGAATAGAATCGGAGACAGAACTGCGCCCTGCTTTACGCCGCCGTTTGTACAGCTAAAGCTGTCCGAAATTTCATTATCCCATTGCACGCGCAATTGTTGCTGCGTATACATGTTCAACATCATCTTAGCTGTGGTAGGACACATGCCTCGCTTGCGTAGCAGCATAAACAGTTTAATATAATCAACACGATCAAAAGCCTTAGAGGCATCTAATAACATCACATAACATGGAGAGCCATGACCAACATAGTATTCAATTATCTCTTTGAGAACAAATGTACATTGCGCCGTCGAATGAGATGGTTTGAATCCGAATTGCAAGTTACTTGTCTGAAGAATATCAGCATAAGATTCAATCAAAATATTATCTAGTAATTTCCCTACTACGCTACTGATGGCTATGGATCGGTAGTTTTCGCTAACATTCATCGATTTCTTCCTATTCTTGGGGATAGGGACGAGCGTGGACAGCAACATGCCCTCGGGGGAATACATATGTGACATCATAACGCTAAATAACAATGACAAATGGATATACAGTTCATCGCAGCCATTTATGATATTATCAGATGAAAATGAGCTAATTGCATCCGATTTTCCCTTCTTTAGCCTACTCACTGCCCTTTTCACTTGATCTACATTAACATAGTGAGCAGCGGTACAATTGCCCACGTTGCACTGGCAATTGATATCCTTTGAGAGCAGCTCCTGAACTTCTGACAGTTCAGATTCGTTGTAAGAAACGCTATTATATAATTCTTTATATTTGTCCTTAAACAACGCGCAGATATCTTTGTCCCCTTGAACATTATCAATGAGAGACGGCACAACTGCCGATTTTTGAGTTTTCTTATTCACCTCCTGCCAGAAATCCCGCTCTTGATTATTGATCAGAGCGTTCGCCATGCGACCTGCCATATATTGTTCTTGTTTGCGGATTACGCTGCGGGAAACCCGCTTGTAATCCCTTTTAGCTTTGCATTTAATGTCTTTAAGGATTCCAGCACAAGGGCTTCCATTTTCAACCCATAAACGGGACCAGAATATCGATCTTTCTTTAGCAAGAGCGACATGTTCGCCCCAACCCGCAATTCGCTTTCGGCCACCTTTTGCCAACGAGCTGTGGATTCCAGCTTGTACACATGCATTAATTATATCATTGAAGTATTTGTCAATCATTTCATAATGCGTTTTACAACCAGATATGGTACATGTCGCAACAGATGTTGGTAGTTTGACATCGACAAAAAACCGCTCAAGTAGCGTTTATAACTGCTGATGCCGTTTTCATCGGCAGCAGACCACTTAATTTTACTGGATATGCTGCGCCTCGGTTTACCTGACTTTGAAACATTAACATTCAAACTCAGAAAAACAGGGCTATGGTCAGATAAGTTGTCCCCATCATGAGTACATGTATATCTTGAGACTAACGGCAAAATATTTTCAGATATTATGAAATGATCCAAAACAGATCTTGCATTCGACATGTCGCTCTCGTAGGTGAAATCAATGACAGCTGATCCAATCGACTCGCAAGGTCTCAAACCTTGCTGCTCACAGAATGCATTCATTGAAATTGTATTTAGTGAGCTATTGCGTCTAAAATCAGTGATAAGGTCACCCCCTAGAACCACGAAATCCACATCAGAGTTGGCGTTGATGATAGAATGGACATCATTAAGAATTTCATTATACATATTGTTACATGGAGTTGAAGATGACACATCGCACGGCATGTACAAATTAATAACTAAAATTGAAGCGGGTCGACCGTCACAATTTACAGTAACCACACAAGCAATGCACCTGACACTATTACATTGCACAAGACGGATTGAAAACTTCGAATCCCGCTTATGCAGAAATGCACAGCCTCCATATGGTCTCCCCCCTTGAGAACCCGAGATGAATCCATACCAGACACCCCAGCCACAATTATACCATCTAATTTAGTTTCCAGAACATCAAATTCGTTTTCATGTAACCAATGCTCTTGTAGAAACAGAACATCACATTCGTTCATTAATTTCTGAATGTACAAAATCGTATCATCCCTATGGCCTCTACTATTATATGTACAAAACGTTAAGTTGTGACACATTGACAGTTAAAATCAGCGACAAATACAACCTAATTGCTTTCCTGTTTGCGATAAAATCTCCTAACACATATGCCAACCGGCCAAAAACAATCATTCAAAAGATTGTCCAGATCAGAGAGTTTTATTTCCACGCGGAAACTGTCAAATTTGGCGGCGTCATTTGACAGCTTCTCTACCTTTCGACATTCCACTCCTTTATCTTGCATGTACCGTAATAGCTCATCTGTAGCGGTATCCTTACAGACTCTGTATACGAACAAGTCTCTGCTGGGTTCTGGTGCTCCCCGCAGAGTACTGGAGGTAGCAATCCCCTTGACATGGGCTTTCTTCTTGACGTGTGTTCTCTTGCGTCTTTCTACAGTTTGTAACCGTCGTTGCTTCGGTCGGTCGGTAGGGGCACTGACTTTGTTTTCATGTACATCCTTTTGAGAGGTGATTGCTAAATTCGGTGTAACGGTTCCAGTCTCGGTAATCGTTTTACTGCTAACAGATTTTGCAGTGGCTGTGGCTGTGACGGCAGCATATGACGGGCTGTTACATGGCGTTGGAGTTGGCGTTGGAGCAGATAGACGGCTCTCTATGCGCTGGATGCTGACCATTGCTTCGTCGAGCATCTTGAGCTTGCCCTCTATGTCATTGACTCGTTCACATATGCTAATGGCGCACGTTTCCGCAGGGGTGGCCCTGGGGATGCGATGTAAGCCCTGCGGATCAACTGCAAAAATGGGCATCTTCTCGGCAGCTTCAAGCTTTTGAAGTGCTGTCAATATGTCATCAAGTATGGCATCAACTTCAGACCTCGCTACAGAGTCGCGACGTCGAATAAACGGAGGAAGGACTTCCTTGTCACTTACTTGCCAAAGAACTTCCTTGGCCTTTTGTAGCTCTTCAAGAGAGTAAAAATCTTTGCACACTTTACAGATCAAATCGTGAGCCGACGAGTCGCGACTGAAAGCGACATAAACGAGCACAGGGTTTAGTGTTACATTGTCCACTAACACGATCTGCTCACTCGCCATTGCGGTTAAAGTCTTTAACTAGTCACCAAACTGGTAGTTTTTTGAAGAACAAACTTATGTGTCACCTTTTTATGGGTAATTGTATGATCGTTCCGATGCTCCATTCGAAGACCTATCCACCGATGTAAGAAAAACGGCGAAATCACAAGCAAAATCCGTGTAATTACACATACAAGCACGAGCAGTCTTTCGAACGACCCGCGGCCATTAAAGGTCCACTCAGTTATTCTTGAACCAAACCATAGACGCAAGTAAGTCACAGGGGATCGTTCGCTGTGAAAAGATTAGGCAAGTGAATTCAATAAAATTGCAGAAGAAATAGTGAAATTAAACACACACATGGCAATGTATAGCAAGCGTTCTGAGCATATTAGTATCTTGGTTGAGACAATCCCTCAACTACCCTCACGAGGTGTATGTAGTAGGACAAAGGAAATCCCCATAATACATAGTTCTGCTTAAAGTACTCACATTTGCATCTTTTTTCCGATCAATTTGCTACCAACACAATATAACGGATTTACTCTATTCAACCTAGGTATTAAAATGTCCACACTTAACATGCATAGAATTGGTTCATGACCAAGAAACTAGTTGCTGTTTTTTATTGCCTCTTCAACAGCAATATGCCAAAATAACTGCATATAACAGTTTTATAACTGTTTAAGAAACCTTTTACAATTCTGCACGAAAGCGTCATTTGCGAATCGACACTCAAAATATGTGACAGACAAATCTGGTGTGCATCGTTGTATATGCTGCAGGAATAATACATTAAGACGTGTAATAGTGATCATGTAAGTATTTAGCATCTTTCCATTTTCGGGATGTAAACAACCATGACAATGATTCTAGATGGCATCACAAAGATCAGTGCCACATGAATTAACTATTGATGAGCATGTTATTGGAAATTACAAGTCTCGAAGTAAATGCGTGCTTACATGTGTTACTATAACGGTCATTAGTACGTAGCGTACCTAATATTAGTTGAAACACCATGAAAGAAACTATTTGAGTGGTTGGGGCTGCTGTCTTGATGATCTATTCAATATCATTGTCGGTCAGTCATACCTATGATGTCGCAATTTGCAAGTTAATGTCAGAGGAGCCTGGTTTTGGCTAGTTCAATTATATCATTCGAGGTTGGCGCAAACGCCGATGCTCGAATATTGGGATATTATTTACCGCTATACCGACGTTCCTGTCTTCAACGTTCGCGGCTCATACTTGCAGATACTTCATTTCGACACTGCTGTTAATGCCGTTGGTTTACTAGAACACATATAACCTTCGCGGTGGTGGGTGAAATTTCCAACTCAAACCATGACATCTTCGTAACGTTAGTTGATAATTATGTGTTTGTTGGGTAGGGATCTGAAAGACTTTGTGCATTGTTGAACTTCAGCTTTGCAGTCAAATATTGCCAAATCAATAATTAACATGGCTGACCACCCTAATTCAATCAGTGCAGTGAAATAAGGGCCGTTCATTGTCATTGAGACCAACAGACTGCTCGAAGAAGTCTTTAAACCGTGGATTGCTTATCATGCTGCGTATGCTGTGTATTTGTATGATTAATACCACTGAATCAATTAACATTAGTGCTTGGTGTGCATAGTAAGATCCATTAAAATTACCTGAGACATATTAATCTGGACCTGTTGTTCTTGAAGCCGATCATACGTCAGTAGGTGGCAACATAAATGCTATTCATGAAACCTATTTGCAATGATAGCGGTCGTTGATGTCATCGCGTCGCAACGATGTATATAGATTCAAATGAAACACCAAGAAAAAGAGAACATAATTCCCTGAAATCAATTGTCACTATCCAGCTCCTCCCCATACGTGCGATTCAACTATTGTTGGCTTACCAAGTCATCTATAATATAAAAGCCTTATTCAAGTACGATTATTTGGACTATAACGTCATTAATACATTATATCCTTTACGGCCAAGCGTGATACGATGAAATTTAACATAAACCAAGATAATGCGTGGTTTTACGCTCGGTCCATTTGCGCTAATGGATCGCAGTGTGAATTTTGAAGCGCATGTATTTGCCCATTGTATGTGGCCTAATTGTCAACACCCTGAGAGTGATCAAAGCGGGAGCATATAATTCGTTAATGGACCTGAGGTGGACGCTTTTTATAGTGCAATTCCAAGCTCGTGGTTGTGGAATGACAATGCAGATGTTTTATATATCTATAACATCAGAGCGTTGGGTTATTGTGCTATGTCAATATTATGCATTTCTTTACGGATTGCTTACTTTCATTAAGCCATAATTACAGGTTCGCCAAATTATGAGCGAATGCTTCAGAACAAATAGAACATGAGTTAAGATATATTCCTTATTGCACACACGCATAATTTTAATCTTTTCTTTAGGCGTCCCATATCTTTACGCATGAATACCGTACAAATACCCATATCACAAAACATTGCTTCACAATGAGCACTGGCATCATACCTACATCGCCTCCTCTATATGCAGCGAACGACACGGCAACTTGATCTTTGTAACAGGTTTAATACAGTAAATGCATGATGCTTTGTATCTATTGCATCAGTCATGTGCCTCATAATTGTTATTTGATAATAGGAAAGACGCTATTTTGACTATCATTATCTGATATTTAACGCCGACGATTCAGAATACGATCGGCGCACCCTGGAGGTGATTACGTCTCGTCTAATACAAGTGTATATTATGTTTTTCGACTAAAGAGTGTTGGGCAATCACTTAATTCTGTATCAAATTTCTTAATGTTGAAATTATGATGAATAAGGTTTATATATTTTCATTGTGGTGTTATCAGCAACGTACGAAGCAGCCAGATTTAGGCTAGGTAATAATGATAATGCATAGAGCCATATTAATTTACGTAATACTCTTAATGATTGTGTGTTTCATGCGTTTGTGATAATGTGGTTTGTGAGCACGTAGTTTATTGTTGCAGGTTCTTTTCGCAAGGGTACTAACTAATGTGGCATGGTGTTAGCGCTATTGACCAATGGCTGACGAAGGTCCATGAAGGCATGATGGAGATAAACGATAGATTAATCAATATGAAAGTGAGTCAATGACGGTATTTTATTCGTTTGTAGAAATAGAAAGGCCAAGCCTTATGACGTTAAGCAGCGGTGTAAGACGCTTTGTCAACATCATTATGTATGCTGCACGCAAGAACGCACCGATTGTCTCAAAGGCAGACGAAAATGGTAATGCGCGCAACGTTTTAAATGATAAGCGAAGGGAGTGGAGCTTTTCTCTCGGTGTTTCTATGCTACAAGGGGCTGTGTACTGATTATAAGTGTGATGAAATCCTTTTACTAGTAGTAAGCCATATAGGGTGAGCCCATTAAAACCTCTCGCAAATGCTAGAGTCAGGTGATACTAATGATACTAAATCACTGTTTTGAGTTATAGCCTCTCATCTGGGGTAAGAAAACTCGGTCTCTATGGAAGCGTCAACGTTTGTCTGCACTAGTTAGAAGTGCCATCATGTGGCACAAATGATAAATACGAAAAATTAATCCCAACAAGCCGCGGTTTGGTGTCCGTTGGTTACACATACCTTAGTCCAAGTGTATTTCATACACTTGGACTAAGGTATGCGCAAATTATGGTAAAACGCAATGCCATGCTATATATTAGTCTTTACTAAAAACAAAGGCTTTGGGGATGCATATGCGTTCTGTGCTGTCCAGCATTTTTATGTACTTTACTAATACGTACATGGTAAACCAACCATTCAAGCTGACAGTATTAAACAAGTTACAGGAGTAAACCCTTCTCTTCTTAACGCTGTTAAAAACCTCTTTAATATATATGTTGCCAAAGCCTCGTAGGTCAACTTACTGTCACGAGCTGGACAATAAAACTTTAAGGTAAATAATATAACAAGCCAAACCTGTTCAATGAATCACTATTTTATCTTCGCAAAGTCTTCTCTTGAAAATTGTGCACTCTCATCCCTTCCACTTGCCTTGAGCTATCAAAAGCGATCAAAGTGCATTATCCATGCGTTGATAAATTGACAAGAACGCTATTCGTTATATATATATTACTCCTGACCACCGCATCCACCTTAGATAATAATTTCGGTTAAACTAGTGTTCTAATCACACGCTCTCCGAAAAATTGGTACAGCCATACAATATTTGCAGGGGAATTGTTTTATGCAATGTAATTTGCATGGAGCTGTCTATGATATCACTTGAGGTATATTTGTGTAAATCGGATCTCTAGTTTAGCCCCGCAAGAGGTCACCCGTGGCATGTACTGACGTATACATCAAAAGGGGTCAGCTATTGCACAGAAAAGGTAATGTTGGTTCGGTTTTAACTGCTGCAATAACCTCTAATGCGTTGTATATTACGAAATTACATTGTACGTGAATTATGCCATTCATGCGGTGTGCAATTTTAACGTGCCTTTGCAGATGATTTTAATAGTAAAAAAAGATTTATTCCCAATAAAATGTGGTTTTCGACCAACTGCCTTATTGCTGTGTATTCCTATTAAATCTAATACCATTAAGCAGATTATATCAATAACTGATTAATTTGCATTTGGAATAAACTTAAGATATCTAGCCCAACATCAGACCTCATCATTATTTGGCTGAAAGAACTTTTTTGAAAATAGTAAAATTAAGCTCGTCTCATATCAGTCGCACCTAACCAACATATATGATAAGGAAATGTTGGTTAATATGTGTGATATTATGTCGCTTTCGATGGGTGATGCGTACCATCGTGAAATTGGGGTGTCCTGCACCCAATTTTCCATTATTTCTATCATTAAACACGTTTTATTTCATATGCATCATGTTATGTTTGGTTATGGTCATCGTTGTTCAGTTTAATGAATATCATTTTATAACCACTTTTTGTAGGATAAAGAATTAATTATCGTCTAATTCACAAATGTTTCGCGTACTTTGTCTTAGGGACACACCATTTTTTATTGTCTATGTCATTACAATGCATTAACTTGCCTAAGAATAATTCCCTATATTATATTCTCTTTGACCAGTAAAATGACGATAAATGGCGAGCCTTTATTTTATACCATGATGGCATAAATGTGAGGTGTGTGTATATTCTCTTTAACGGGAACACTGTAAATATGAATGATAAATGGCAAGCCTTTATTTTTGTACACATGATGGCATAAATGTGAGATAGATGTGATAATAGACCCATTAAAGCTGATAGATCCATCTTAACGGGATGCACTGTGAAATAGGAATGTATCAATATACAATAGAGCTTAAGCGCTTTAATACTGGCGGTGTGTTTATCGTTCTGTTTTTCACCCATGATAATGCTCTCATCTTTCACTACCACAAGCCGTCTACCGCTGAAGGTCGTAATAACAAGTTATAGGCTATATAAACATATTGAAAAAATATCCCATAACCAAAATAATTAGCCGTTAAACATATCTGTAAAACTACGGCTCTGCTAAGACACCAGTTGAGCTTTTCACATACCAACTGTCATGACAATGTTTTCCGTATGAACCAGGATATCGACGTGCAGCGGATAACCTCCCTTCGCAATCGCTTTGTTTCACAGAAATAGGTATCAAGACTGGAATCCGAGGACTTTGTGCAAAACCATAAGAAGCCAATTAATCAAGCTTAGCTGGATGACACTCTGTCATGTCATCAGACAGTATTGCTCGGCATAACCTCCTGTGTTAGCCAAACTCTGTTTGTGTCCCCCTGTGTCATTGCTATTGTGTTGACAATCTATAGTTGTTGGATGGACACGTGCCTCAATAACACAACCAAATATGTAATTCATCCGGAATGAGCTCTTAACTTAATCAGAAACTTCGAAGTCTATTATTGTTAACTGGATGCCCCTTGCTTAGCCAAAAATAAGATGAACGCAATTTCCATCCGTAGCTTCTCGCGTCTGCAATCAGTGTCGTAACAATCGTTAAGGATATACAGGGTGCGGATTTGCACGGCCACTACATGCTGAAGTCACTTTTCCAAATTATCTATCTATAAGCTCCATATACATCAAGAGCCAGAGATGAAAGTATCGTTCTATTTGTTTGAGTGCCTGTCATCTGGAGCGAGCTTTAGGATTTGAAAAAACTGGATGAACTAGACTACAGCGTTACTACTCGAAAGGTGAATGTTTCATTTGTTTTTGATCTGTGACACTTTGTTATACTTAAATTCAGTCCAGCAATATATATAAAAATCTAAAATGACCCTTCGTTTTGTTCACTTATAGACGCAGGCATCATATGTTAATGGTGTGGTGTGTAACCTGAAAAACTCAATCACTCACAGTTTTGACACAGCGTCTTCATATATGGAGCTAAAAGTAGGTTTGTTACATAGTGCAAATGAAATCATAGCTGTTGTCATGCTTGCAAACGTTTTGTTGTATATTCCAACCTGTATGATGCCAACACAACGACATCTTAATTTGGTTTCAAGCGCTTCTGATATCTCTGTAGATGTCTTAAGCACACAAAAAGTTTATAATGATTATAATGAATTTTACAAAATACTGCAGTAAGAGTTGTCTTTACGAAGCCAATTTTTTAACTAAGTGCCAAATTATCGATATTCCTTGTAACATTAGACACAAATATGCAATAACACAGATGTTATGATTATACCAAGCATTTGTATAGCCGCATATTAGATATTACATTATTAACAAGCATTAGTTTGTGACGCACTGTAAAATAAAGCAAGCTTACTTAATTGGAGGGTGTGAAATTTGTCGGGCTTATGTGTTAGGATGACACTTTCACGATGTTCCAATACAAATTAATCATTTTTAAATTACGGTCACATTAAGCCGTAAGGAGCCAACCCCTTAGAACTGACTCTTCGAGGAATACAAATAAATGAACATGCGTTAATTATGTCGAAAGGATAGTGGATAGAATGGTGATAATGTGTATTTAAGTGTCCCGGTACCTACTTAAAGTTATACATGTTATGATGCGTGCATCACTTTACAGCATGATCCGCCTTATGCGACTAGAAGGCAATTGAAACAAATGTGCCAATACTAGAATCATTACACTGGCCCAAATGCAAAACGATCGCCTGACACTGATTGAATCTGACCTATAGCAATGCAAATGATAAATGAGCAATAGGCTCGTTATATTCAATTATACAAACAACACAATTCCAATTACTACACAACGGCACTTTCCATATGCTATGTACTGTTACACAACACAGCATTTCACCATCTTTTTTATTCTCGGCGTATATTGATACAATTCCTAACCATACCCCAGGATGCTCTTGAGTCGTGTGATAGCTTAAGGGGGATAATCGGAACACGGATGGTTTTATTATCGTAACAAAACGCTCCGGCCCATCTACCTGTATATTGCCTCATATGCATGTGACACGGGCTCTACTTCAAAACAGGCCACGCTTTGTAGTGTTATATCCCGTTTGTCTACGCTTGGACAGGAAGCCTACAGATTTGAACAACCCAACAAGTGATATTATCTTTTACCTACAAGCATCGCATATGTATGTATGAATATTATGAATTTATATATAGCAATCTAAACCAACTTGGCAGCGACGACTGTATAGTGTGGAACTTGCTCACATCGTGATAGTTTTTTCTCAAAATTTGATCAGCTATATATTTAAGGTAGTACAATACAACCTGATGACAAAGCTGATTGTGCAATCAAAATATGTTAAATTGTCAACAACCTATTCGTGTATTCAACGTTTTGGTCAGTAAGCTTGGTCGTATAACAAATATGTAAGTGCATGTCCATACAGTGTGAGCTAGCTAGCATTTGTTTGGGCCCTTGTATGTCTTCTGACTTTCAAACCTCACTCATTAGTGATGATACTAGCCCCGGGCGGTATATCATTTTCGTCTCAAGAAGAGTCGATAAAACCACTATTACCGGTGCAGTAAATAAGTAGCATGCAGTCATACCTTGTTATCAATCAACATAAAAGTCATGCGCAATACTACCTTTAATCACCAATCCTTAAAGCCATCTAGTCGTCAGAGACAAGCAAATTAGCTCAATGCACAAACTTTAACGACCATCCTCGAACACTATCGTCTTACCTCACAGATACTTTAAATGATTCACCATGTATTGCAGCTTGTCAATATGCATGTTCATTCAACGGTCGTCATATCGGTTCATGTTGTTCTCAGAGTAATGTCGCGTCTTTGGTCAGTATCATTATTGTCAAGGCGCGCTAATATGTTGTTTGATGCCTACTGTAATGCACCCTGATTATTTATCCTACGTATTTATATCCATTTTACTTACGCTTTAAAGCTGATTCTGTGTGAATATATATAGCTATTAAAATTAAAGCACTCCAGTTGGAAACATGGCGGGTACTGCTGCTTCGATAGAGTAAAGCCTATCCAAGATCACCATGTGTTGTTATATTCATGTAATGATAAAACTAATCGATCTCACTTGTGAAGGTGATCACTTGATTTGCAGATTAGATCTACACTTCATGGCAAAAGACGGTCAAATGGAATCCAATGAACCATTTGCTTACAAACATGGGCAAGTCGTATTCCTTGCAACACAGAGAAAAAGCCCCGGAACATATAATTATGTAACCAAACACATTTATGAATCGCAATATGACGTGGGGTATACTGGCCAAATTTATGAGCGCTAAAAATAATTTCAGCTCTAGACAGTTACAAATGAGCATGCTTCCGGACACCGACATGTCATTAGCAATTTCCCATAAATTAAATTATCTGCATACCCTTTATTTAATATGCGGTACTTCCGGGCCAATGTAGCATTGCATTTTTATTAATGCATGATTATACTTACGGAAATATACATTAAAAAACAAGCGGCGTAAAACTTTGCAAAGCTAGTCTCTCCTCTCCTATATATCTAAATGCAGGCCAATAATGACTGTTATGTTATTTGGAACGACCTCTTCAGCTATTTCAATAGACACAGATTGTGCATTAAGACTGCTTTTGGTGTTAGTTACGATAAACGACTTCGTTGATTAAAAATGCCGCACCATCGCTTTTTTTCTTTATTGAGTAATTGTTCCTTATTTATTGTAGAATCAATTATTCAGTGCAACACGTAAGTGATGCTCTAGTGAACATAAGTGTTGGCGTTGCAAAAAGATAACCACAACGTGACACATTGCAAAACCTGATATTTTGTTTTGGGCTTGCATAATGAGTAAAATATATGCAAACACTTGAGGCAGATTATTTGAAAATTAACATGCGATCGATGATACCTAATTGCATAAACATGCAGCCATTTAAGTGAGCAGTATCAATGAACGTTGCGTGATTGATAATGAATAACCAAATTCCATGGACTGTTAAACCTTACATATCAACTCGGTTCAAGCCTCGTAGGTTGTTGCTATGTAATGTGTCGGCAATCATGTCATTATCAACATTTATTTTAAGTTCAGCTGCTTCTTGTGGGTTTTTCCTTATACTGAATAGGCTGTCACGTAATGAATATCGTGAGTGTAGTGAAATGAAAGCTCATAAAGTTCCTGCATACGAGCAGGCGCGTGCTATTTCGTGACGCCGGGCGTCATGTCTGTATGTATGACCTACATGCAAGCACACATTGAATATCTGCTTTTTATTCTCCTTTCTTCTCGGCGTTCTTCAGCAGCACCAACTTGTTTACTTAATGAATGTGGAACCCTTTTGAGCGGCAGACCGCATTGAATTGCAATGGATGCTTATGCTGAGCTACGTTTACGGTGTAAACTCTGAGAACACTTGGCTGCAACTGAGATTCCGTAGTCGGGATAAATCCACAATGAGTACAGTTGATCGGTTGTAGGGACTTCTCTATGAATCTCCTATCACGCGCCGTCAGTATCACTGTAAGCAATAGCATCTGCAAGCAATGAAATGAACACATACTGAAATATATATGGACCCGATACCTGCTGGTGGCATTATCACAGACAGATAATACATGTGTGATGTTGTATGTGTTCGTTAGAAGGTAGAAAGTTCAGGATACTTTATTTATATTTATTGTCACAAACTATCTGCTCTATGTGGCAAACGTCAATTAATCTATCCAAGCTGTGTAATGTTCTCTGGAGTTGTGTACTAACATCTATAAAGACGAATGATAAAAGCCATTTTTTACTTTTTTGCTTATAGACATACATCAGATTTACCGGGCCTGAACTGGCCTACCCTTCTAATTCTAACTATGATGAAAGAGAGTCTCTCAGTCGACTGTGAATAAAAACCCACGAAAATAGTATATGCAAAATGAACACAACAGCCTACTGCCGATAAGTGTAAGTTTATCCCAATGCTATAGTTTGCAGGATTTATGTCGACTGCGTTCGAGATAATGAAGCATAACAGATATGGAGGGAATATGTTGTATCTTTTTATAATTTGTAATTGGACGACAGCATGTACATGATCCATTGGAAACCTTGATTTGTCTACCTCCGACATAAGATAATGTTGTCATTCATCGATTGCTCCGCCTCATCAGCCCTGATGTTTTTGTTCCTGATATTGGTGTTTACTGCAAACAATAATCAGAAGCGCCATTAAATTTAGGTAATTCTTTAAATTCTGTGTGTCATTTACTGCTTGTCATTTGTGTCATCAACAAGAAAACGAACCACATTCGATGGCAGTTATTAATTATCGTAAGTAGCTGATGTGTTTAAAAGCGGTCCGTTAAGAGTAAAGTCTAATCAAATGTGCAAGCAAGAAACTGGCTAAGTGTTTGTGCCCACTAGAAATGATGCAAATAATTACACTGAACTGTTTAAATTGGTATTGCTTGAGAAAGCGACTATGGTCAAAACTATGACAAATCGTCACATAAACCAAACTTCATACTCGGTTGACAAATATTGCTCTTGTCTGGAACTATTTTCACCAGCCTGAACAAAACCATCATGCAGGGTGCATTAATACACTACATTTATGCCATGAGTGATATTCTTAAATATTCCCTTTACAAAGATTTATTTGTCGGATGTTTAGGTTTCCCTTACCTTGGTACATGGGCATTGCTCTTTCAGCGAAAATTTCTGAAAATCTTTTCCAACTAATATATCACGATGGTTCTTGTAGATCATAAAGGACCCTGGTAGTATCAAAGCATCAACGTAGCCAACACCAAAATATGTTACAGCAATATCAGGGGTTGAATCATTCCATAAGCAAAAATTTAAATGAAAGCCTCCTGTTACCTTAAGTTACCTGATGTTACATTGCTATTCAATAGTTGTGTTGATATTTGATGACTGATGCAGTGTGTGATATATTCAAGTATTCCACATGTTTTTGTTGAGCGATCTGATTATTACATAAACAAATATAGCTACTGCCATGATCAAATTTATTAGGGTATATGTAAAGTGACGCCATTTTCGTTGTCATCGCTAATAATTGCACCAAAAAAGTGAACAAGATGCAAAATTTTACAGACGGTTTCGGTTCTCTTAGATCATGATGGACCTTGATAACAGTATAGCGTAAATGTATATTGGCAAAGAACTACCCAAATGAGTTGAATTATTGTACATCAGGGTATAAAACGGACACAAAGGGTTAGGGCCCTATCTGAGGGGCGTTGGATCTGATTTAGAGTTAACGAATAAAACATCGCAACTTCGCCTGGTAAGTATGTCTCCTTCTTTAATGACTAGGCAGACAGTAACAGCGGGCTTGCTCTTGACGCTATGCAATACATAATTCACCATAAATGACGATGATACCAAGTGATTTTGATAATGGTCTGTGCAGATGTACTTACGTATAAAGTGGGCATATATTATGTTGAGTAATGCCTTCCGAAAGTAGCAACTTGATATCAAAGCATAAGCTATTATTGTGGCACTTCCATATCACTGGGATTTATCTGCGTTTGCACATGACATGATTTGACGTGGATAAATGTGTTACATTACACAACTTCATCTACAAATGTTCTGAGCAAACATACCTGTCGCAATCTATTGTTGCCTTGCTGAAGAAGCAAAACTGCTTAGATTAAGGACATGTGTTGTACATTAATATTGCAGATTGATTAATGAGTTAATTTTGCTTTATACCAGAGTTGTCAAATATTTCAATTCTGCCAATTGCATATAGGTGAATGGAGTTTCTGGGAGTACATGAACTGTATGCGTGGGTTTAACAGTATAGCACACTCACTATTGCAGTTACCATAGTTTGTATTAAGAAGAACCGTGATAAATATCAGCTGAATTGCTAATGGGAAGTTGATCGTATTCTAATGGAAAATGACAATGGACGAATCACAAATTAGGCTTTAGACATCCGTATACGCATTAATTTTTAACCCAGTCGTTGTAAGTACGTGATAAATGACCTATGGCATAAAACATATCCATACACACTTTTCATCTGTCGTTTAGATTTGCAGGGCGTATATATATTTTAGTTTGTATGCTTTTCATAACTTACATATACATTGTTTGTTTCACGTGCGGGAAGTGATTACAGAATCACTGGCAGGACTTGGTAGCCTACTACTTACGTCTGTCCTGAGTTGCGCAAATCTTATCATGGAATTGCATTCCTATTCAAGTATAAGTACCCATCACAAATCAATGACGTAATCCGTCCAAATTGGTTTAACGCTCATTTGGGTGAGTGTTACCGGCGAGCGCCGCGATGAACGAAAAACAATATTGAATGTGTGCTAGGATTCAGGCAAATAGAACGTCCGGGTATTAGGAACGTCCGCAGAATACACGCCGTCAATACTATTTAGTCTCCCATTTGTGACATCGTTACATTTTTAAATCGCGAGGAACATTACTTTGGGTGATTACTTTGGTGCTATATTGCTTTTTACACTATAAATAGAACGAGATCCTATTCAAAATACCTGGAATTAGTCCCAAGTAAGTGAAGCATACAGTATTGATAAAAAGCCCAAGTAACTTATTAATCCATAAATATAGCTATCTGCGTCGGATGGCGACTGCACCTTTATGCAATATGTAAGAAAGAATTTAACTATCAAGTACGATTATGTACCAAACATCTTTTATATAATGTGCGTCTGGTTGACTCAGATGGAATATTGCTACGCTGACAAGAGTGAATTATGCAGAAAGTCTATGTATAATGCATAAACAAGAAAATCAACCTATGAAAGCTATGTTAATAATGGCAATATTTATGTATATATAATGCATTGACGTATCATGAAGATATTATATAAAATGTCATTGTGCCAGATATGTTCCAGTGAGTCCACAGACAATATTCCCCCATGTCTATTAATCAACAAGTTTACCATAAATGAGTTGGGTATCACATAATGCATCCCAGGGCGTCTCAATCGGAAAAGATGCACATTTCCTTGTATTTCACGCCGACATATATTTAATTGTTGTCCTTTTGTGCAAAATACTGAAATATGGGATGAGAATAAATTACGTATGTGCTCACTTTCGACGAGCGGTAGACAATGGGAGTCGGGATGACTTTTAACAGCATATGCCTGTACACAGTTGAATACGTAAAAGTATACCAACAGAATGACCATATTGGTATGGAGAACTGAAAAATGATGAAAGATATATGGGAGCATTTCATTTGTGGTCTTCTGAGAATTGGATCTTTTTCGTTGCATTAGCAGAAATATCCATATATATATTTGTAAGTTATAAGAATATGTGATATATTGTTAGTAAAGTATCCCAATCAATATTTAACTTTCAGACCCAACCGTACGCGAATGAGTGTATCTCTGATACTTTTCTAAACAGCCATTACTCGAGGCATATTTCTTCGAAGGTACCTTTGATTGAACAAATATTTCATTGCGATAAGCGTCGCTACGAATAACATTATCGACAGGAACTCATAAACCTATGTCATTTAGTAAATGTGTACTGCCTTGTTTTGAGTTTCTCGTTCCCGTCGCTCTGAATAACATTAACGATAGGACCATATAAGCCCATGTCATTTAGTAAATGTGTACTGCCGTGTTATGAATTTCTCGTTCCCTCTTGTATCATTTATAGCAAAGAATTCAAATTATACATGATATGCTGCGTAGTTATATTGAATAGCATTTTCAAATAAAGTCTCGTCCTTAATTCTCAGTTTCATTCTTGATCTCGATGACTAGACACGCACAAACAAAGCGGTTCGATTAAGTCCCTTACACGGATGATTCTTTTTTTTATTTGCTTGATATGATATTCGCCAACATTCATCACTTAATCGGTTCAACGATACTAGTCACAGGTGGCAGATATAAAACCGGTATATATCATTAAATAATTCTTATTGAGGACAGACCTCGACATCAGGGGTGATATCATAAGTAATGGAAAGCCAATATTTTAATGTGGTAAGGTGTCGTTCAAAGATAGCACTATGCCATAACAGGAAAGACCAGAAGTGTCAATGCTTTGAGATGTCGCAAGTGTAAAGCACATATAATCATCACAATGATTGCATACGTCACCACATTTAAACCCAAACTATCACCTATTATTGTGGTAAAAGAAATGTTGTACGCCTCAATTTAATTAATCAAAACACATGTCTTTGTCGAAACATGATATTTAAGTAGAGCTGACCATCACTGAATGTTCAAGAGAATATTATACCAGTTGCTCGAAATATATGCGTTGCGTCATAGAAAGATCATTGTTGTGTGAGCGGACTGAAAATATATTTGCTAATACACTGTTCTGTAAGGTTCCACCTCGATGCTACGAGCCAATGGACCATTTTATAGGAGTCGAACAGCTTATTAGCCATTTACCTAACCCTATCAATGTCTCTGAATCAGAGAAAATAGGAATGTTTGTGACCTATGCGACCTTTTAACATATCATCGTAAACATTCTCCAATGCCCTGAAATTCTGTCCCTCATTATGCATTGTACAGACGCTGTTTATTATTTCTCATTCGTACATTCGTTTCTATATGTTTTGCTAAGATATTCTCAAAAATATCATGTAATGCACTAAAAGTCATTATCTTTTGTACAGACGCAATTTATTACTTCCCATCGTGGTATTAATGTTTGTCTATGTTTTGCTACATGTAGATGCATATTCAAATTGCAATATGTAACCCTCTTATGAATTAATCGTATTGTAGGACCAGGAGCAAACCCTGTGGTGCCCTCTGCATGGCCAGTAAGGATGGATACCCGACTTACCGGGCATCATACCATTCCAAGTTAATTTATCAAAATGTCTTGTCCGGAATTTATTCTTTCTTCGGAAATGTAAGGCCATCATAGCAACATATAAAAAGTTGTATATCAGTATATTCTATCGCGCTCAGCCCACTTTTAATCAACGACTAAATGTGTAGACGTTGCCACGTACCCGTCCCAAACATTTGCTGTCTATAAGCTCCAAATATGAACAAGAAAGCTGCAAGTGTCAGGGATTGAAATGACTTAAGACCTCGGAACAAATGACGGGAACCTATGTCTCAAACAGTCTTCTTGGCATTACCATACATCACACGACCATATGCGAAGGAAATCTTACATATGCATAAACGATTTAACATATAGTGTATATTTGATATTCGTATTGTTTTACCCCATTAAATGACCCTATAATGCCATTTCATCACAACACGTAATATGACCCTTCGAATCGTTGGTTGTATCTTTGTCGAAAATGATTAATTATAGAATAATGAGAGCAATATAAACTTGTTTCTCGTTTAGTTATGGCATGAGTGAGGTAAATGACCATGAATGCCTCATATCTATCACCATGAAAGCGATATCAAGTTGGTCACGCATTCACTTTAAACGGAGTTGTGATGCGTTGCAACTAAATAAAGCATAGCTACATAATTGATGCATAGGATACCGTGGGCCTACATATGTGTTGCAGAAAGTAATCCTCAACCATACCCTCTGCTAGCGGCATACGCTAAAGGAAGAAGAGTGTAAACCTTTGTTAGTTTCCTAATATTTTGAGCGATATGAGTGTTTGTAAACTTAGCATGTATTTATATTGCGAATGAATACATAAAAGCACTAGTCTTTAATTCGGAATTTATTAAATGCGATGGTATGAAAGGTTGATGCGGCATCAATGGAGAGTGACAACCTGTATCACAACTAAATATTTGTTCCAAGCATCGACGACTATTGCTATATCGGCAATCATGACATATTTCTGTTAAGCTGTTTCATGGGGTTGCTTCATGATACCAGATAACATGTTATGCAATGAATACTGGGTACCATGCATGTATTGTATTCATTGGGCTGACCTGACTCGATATAATTCCCATAAAACATTCCATTTAATATGTATTAAAATGTAGTGCCAGAATTAGGATATCAAACGCGTTGATAATTTTGGTTCGTTAAAATTATGTCAGAATCGTTATAACTTTAGTCATATCATTGTAAATAATCTCTCATTTGTTATCTTCAGTCATAAAATAAACAAATGTCTAAATATATCAAAACTGCATGACGCGTTCGTCCATCGTACCGCCAGGTTTCCTGTCCTGTCGGTGTTACGTTGACGATTTACATACGCGTAAGCACATTTACAATTATACACTCATCTTAATTTTAAATAACATTCTACGTTGGAGTCGATTAACGAATAAAGCGATTTATGTCTACCACAGCTCATTAGAGTAGACTCATTCAATTTTAAATCGCAATTGTTATTGCTTAAGCCCCATAGGCACTAAACGACGCAAAAATATAGATAACCTTAAGAGACATACGCATCAATAAATGTGGTTTATGTATTTTTCTTCCTTTTATGTTGAGATATTTGATGGATGAAATTGCGCACTGAATCATTTTCAGCCCCGCTTTAGGGTTATTTCCTTCCCTAATGCCTACCATACCTCACCTTAAAGCTTTGAGTAAACGTTTGCTCTCTGATACGGAAGTAGAAGAATACTTAAAAAAATGACCCAAATCATTGCGGGATGTCGGTTACATTTTATAATGTCTTGAAACCCGATCTCTCAATCGGCGTCGTAAATAAACTGTTCATTGTCCGCCATCTGCAGTTAACATCTACAAGATAATGGGGCATACGAGACGAAGGTACGGATGATTTATGTTTCAAAATCAGTAATGTTTTGCAAAGTGTAAAAAAAGAATGCTTCGCTCATTGAGTTTGCATATCTCATGTCATTAAGCAGCAAAATACTCATTATCTCTGATAAGGATGCCCGTAACAATCACGACATGAAAGAACAAAAACAAACCAGCAGCGACGATTATTTTAACCTATGATTGCGGGACAATCAACGGGAATAAGTGTTCACGAGCATATGCCGGCTGTCCAAGTATACTGAAAAAGATACTTTGATAAAGCAGCGCCCAACATTTACCACTCCGAAAATTATACTGGCAAAATTGGCTCATTTGTTTCCTAACAAAAAAAGCAATGAATAAACACGACATAATATAACGTTGCAAATATCAAAACGTTTATAATTAATTGTGATCCCAGCATGCGACGATCATGCAACTTTATGGAACCAGTCAGTATTTTAATCACATGGTTAATCCGTTTATATCGGCCTTAGGGCAACATACATGTTAATCGAAGCTGTCGCAAATTGGAAAACGTCTTAAATGCATGTTTGATGGGATGACTTCACTTGGAGTTGAGGAGAACTTTGCAAGCTTGTAACTCTGGTATATTTATTAGATTCTAAAAGTAGTGCAATAATGTTGTTGTGTTCTCGGTCGAAGATATGTAAACAAACACCTGAATTAAATTGATTACTTCGATAGGTAACAAGACCTGCAAGACGTCTGTTAACTGTTAATGAAATAACGCAGGGCTTAGTTAAGTGTGTGATTGTCGTCGTAGAGACCATGCATATGTCCTTCCTTCTTTGTGGCTTCTATAGTTCGCTATAATTAATGTCTCGTTGGTGTATAAGTTATTGGTTGTGTTTTCATTATAATAGGTAACAGCGTCTACAGCTCCATATTTATCCATATGCATATGCGCTAGTGTCAGGGTGCAATGTCAAGTTAACGTGAACAAAGTTAACGCCGTATCATCAAAATATTAAGCAGTAAACAACGGATATAGCGCATTAAGGCTACGTATCATCTGGTATTTCAATTTGCAACACAAGAGTTCATGACATAACAAATGAGCCTCATATTACGTTATATAATGGCTTTTTAACCTCTTTGTGTATGGCAAACCATACCATTTGCACATGCTATAATTAAAATGCATTCATAGCATAACATAATTTGTTCGACAAAAAACACATACCTTGAAATCGAGACAGAGTAATGTTTCATTATCCCCAAAAGTCTGTTCGTTATTAAGGAATAATGTTCAAAGATATCAATAACGTCAATTATGCTTTTGGATAATGTTCTAAATGAACTTTACCGATCTGGTGCTGTTCCTATTATTTCCCTGCACCCGCATCGCTTGATGTCATTACAGATATCTTTCTGTATTTAAAGGTGCGAACACTGCGTCTAAGCAGACGTTGGCATGTGCACTATATCATGACTTTAAATATTGCTTAATTCTTGTAAAGTGTTTGCAATGGGTAGACTCAATCGAACAATAAAGGAATAATTATATGCATTGTCAAACTCCCTCTTTATCGAAAAGCTCATTTGTTGTTTTCTGTTTCGATATTCCATTGTAACGTTTATAAATGATTATTTAGCGTCTCCGCGTGCTAAGACCTAAAACTCTTACTGTGCGTGTTTTTAATTGATGGATATTATGTGGCTCAGGCTCAAGATGACGGAACATATTTAAACAAGTGAACATATCCATATTTGTTTTCTACTTAACTTCATATGGAGAGCTATTGTAAGCGGAGTATGCAATTAGTGAACTAGAGTACCCGGAAGTAACGATGAGCAATTGCACTAAAATAAATTGTGATTGACCATGCATATCAACGGGGACTTCCTTATATTATAACGATGTGACTTCAATCCACAGTGATAATACTCATACCGTAAGGTATATATCTTTCTTTGCAACACCAGTCCTTATAAGTGATATTACCTCTGTAGTAAATAAGGCGATTACATACAACATTATCATACACTGTAATCAGTCAGTATGAAAAATTGTAATATTACATTCTAATAGTCAATTTTATTTTCAGTTCGTGCAGCTATCGTGTCGACATCCGTCTTCATTTCATTGCACTCCTTCTATCACGACAGGAATGTAATAAACCGACATTGTCCAAGTAATTTGTACTTCCCAGTCATAAGATTATTTTGAGTTATTTATCTCTAACTGGATACCATGCACCACACCAGGTTACTATAAAAATCCCCTTGCATTCAACACCATCTCTATACACCTCTATTACCGTATATCGTATCAAAAACGTATTTGACACTCGGTGCAGATGACAGAAAGGTAGAAAGTTAAATGCTCAGTAGCTGCAAGATACGTTTACTTGTATTACCACTTATTGTGTCAAAATGTTTTCTGGAAATTATATTAAAGAAGTGTTGGATACTGGCTTTAAATACCTCAATGCTGCCAACATTTTATGGCACTCTTTAATGATGTGAAATGAACAGACTGGAACAACTAGTAATTATTGACTACAAACAAGGAAAATCTGATAGCCATATCTATATTAGCCGATCATCCTGATACATGTGCTTAGGTAAACATATACAATGCAAAAAGAAGGTATTAACACAATGAGCTCCTTGATTGATGATTATTCAACCAAATTCATTCATGGTTTGCATTATTAGGTATTTACACATAGTGTTATACTGTCTTATATCTATATCTAAGAAACTACACATTGTAAAATCGACCTCCGTGTACAACTTTTGAGATAAGCTCAGGTTGATCACAATTAAGCATGCTGTAGTTATATATTTATCTTAAGCTAACCTATCTTCACACCCTTCATTGAGCGTTGTGTACAATTTAATGTATCAACATATGAGTTCCGTTAACTTATCAATATAGCAATATACATTCAGGGAATAAACGACACCTTCAATTTCCTCATTGATAAATAGTTGCACACCATCACGTCGTCTTTGTTTTGTTTTTTGACTTCTTTAATAGATATCCATTACACGCAGTGTTAACATCAATCATTATCAAGACCCTGAAATAGAACAAATATAGATTTTAGGTGGATCATTGGAAACATCATATGCGTTGGATGATACCACATATGGTAAAATGTCGAGTGTAAATCATCCTCTGTTGAAATGAAGTTAAATTAATACATTATTTTCTCCTGCATTGACACAATGACTTCTTTATAACACTAAACCGGCATTGTAATGCACAACTGTCTCCTGAACCCTATCCTTACTGCTGACATTAATGATGTTGGATGCGAATATATGTTAAGCAAAGTCTGGGAGTCTTATCCCTGAGCAGTTGGGTGCATACGTAATTTCCTAATAGGGTTTTAGCATCACAGGATGGAGAAGAGAGAGAGAGGTGACCACTATATCCCAGCAAATTTTTAATAGCAATTATTGCATTATTCTGATAGTTTTGCAGAAAATCTATTTAATCGAGTAAGCATGTTCGTAACAGAGATTGGAAATTACAAAGCCCGACCACTTATACATATTATTAAATTTCACTGCTAATCGTATGGTTTTGACAAAATATAAATGAGATAACATCGATTGCCTTTGAAAATCGAACAAATGAAATGGCAATACCGGAATAATAATTTGCGACTATTCTATAAATAAGGAATATGCATTTAGTGGGATGGAAATAGCCAGTATATCTAATTACATGACCGTATGTGTGTATGGAGTGACAAATAATTTGATTCCTTCTTAATTTTTGTCGTATGAATATTTAATTTACCAGATAATAGGACATGCATGGCTATTTCATCAGCCAAATAAACAGATTAAAATATTTGCACATGATAGTCGGGAAGTCTTCGTGACGATTAGCAATGCAATCTTGAGAGTGTATCATATAATATACAACTGTAACTTGCATAAGTTACAAGCATAATGAACTCTTTAATACAATATTTAAATCGGCTACAGCACACTGAGTCTTCTGAGTTTTAACATGTGTCCTGTCACACAGTTATATACATTAGATCGCGTCACGTGCAAATGCAGTATATCTATACGATATGGTTTTTTTTGCAAGTGTTTTCCATTCAATGATTCATATTGGAAATTGATCTAAACTTCAAGTCGGAAGATATTGTTACTGAGTGTGACAATTTTCTCAGACTTCAAGTTTTACCCCGCATTTTACGGAAGCGCAAAGCAGCTGACACCACAAGAAATTACACTTGTCAATATATTTATTGATGGCAAACTCAGTGTGATTCGAGACGGAAATAGCAAACCCTTTATTACTATCTATCATAGGGGATACCGTACTTACTTGGGCTCATCTCTTGGCTTGAAGATGTATTCATTCATTCATTTTGCAAGGCTGTATTCATTCAAACAGATATAAATCACAATCATAGCTACGTAATCATACAACATCCCGCTTTAAGCATTTGCTAGCTGTGTTATTTACAACCCATTAGTATCAATCAACGATAACTTGCATTCCTGAGGTGGATGTTTCTAACAGAGGGTGGTGTTGAGATATGTCACGAGGGTGGTACTGCATAATTGAAATCAAATATATTATTTGCTTCATGCGCCGTTATTGCTGCATTCTAATTATTTCTGTTGAAGCGTGGATTAACCTAAAACTTTGGCGCTCTTACTACTACAAATGCTGTTTTGCTTCCTAACGTGAGCTGGCACTGGCACTATTGTGAGTCACCAGACGTCTATTATACATGCGTGACCTTGTATTTCGCAGTTTTCATGGTGCTAAGCTACGTCTAAAAATTATATGAACACTTGGCTGAAAACCCAATTTCAATAATAGGGATTAATCGACTCAGAGTTGACAGGTTGCCGAGACCTCCCAATGAATCGGTAATTGCATGTCACGACTAATCAATATGTGAGCTTAATAACTGATGTATATGTAATTGATTTGTGCACAGTTCCATCCCATCCAGACAAAATGCGGGTACCACAATTCGCTTGTTGTGGCACTTACAACGTATTTCGAGTTTTCCCATAAAAAGGTGCTGCAACTTTGACAAGTTTACATTAGTGTGTTCTCACAGACGTTGCGCCAGATTAATTTCATTTACAGATGCTAGAACAGTTATTGGTACGAATGCAAGCCACGTCTCACTGAAGTATTATAGAGGCACATGCTTATTTGCATTACATTGTATCCATTTATTACTTTGTCGCGGATTCGGCAATGTTACTGTAAGATTGAAATACAAGCATAGGAAATTTATTATCTCTCCATTCATTCTTAAAAAGTAGGAAATATTCACCAGTGGTTTTGATCATCCAAAATATACAATAATGAGCCCTCAAAGAGCACATGAAAAGCACACGTTCTATGCCTTACAAACGACATACTAAAGCATTTGATTATTTGGATATTACCGCAACATTTCTCTCTCTTAGTAAGGTTTTTGTCAATATGTTCAACAATAAAACGGCCGATTGATGTCAAGAATAAATCATTCCACCCGCTAAACAACACATTTCTTGCGTTGCATGCAAGTGACAGGAATCAACTCGTGAATGAGGCGATTTACGTGCAGCATTCCTTTAACGGTAATATGGGTAATATCTTTTAACCTCAATGAGAAACAACTTACAGTTTACGAACACCCAACGAGTGATATTGATTGAGCATCTAACAGCATCTCGTTTAAGAGTAACAAACTATCATGAAACACATAGGATAGTAAGAATAAAGTGCAACCAATATAGGCATGAGTCACGCTATTTCTGCTATCACTCCTTGTTTTCCATACAAAGTCAATTATATGAGACTATCGGCCCTATGTTTCCAAACACGTAGTTGTTGTAGAAAATATCGCCAAGCAGTCCGAACGCATGCATCTATGGCAATACAATACCATTTCTTCTCAGCATATATATATATATATATAATTTCGATATCCCCACATGAATCTCAATTCCAAAGATCAGCAGGTTAATTGATGACTAGAATTTGCAGTTAACTCAGTAGAACTTCAAGCAATTAAGAAACCACATTTGTGATTCTCGCCACCGCCCCTCCCTGTCTTTTCACCATGACCATATCGTTTTAAAACTCTGTACAATATCTGAAACACAACACATTGACGTGCACAACATGTGCATGTAATTGTACCAATTTATATCCCCTTAGAGTAATGAACCGTTTATCTCGCTAATCGATTATATTTGCACATTGTGGGCATCTGCACTCGTTGTGAGGTCCCTGTCTATCAAGCGATATGAAGCTGTATAAATTGCAAACATTAAATACTTAAGCTCCAGTCGCTTTGGTTTCGCTTCCATAATGATGAAGCAATTAATATTGTATAAACGCTATATAGACACTGCACACAACGGCCAGAATCAGTTCAAGACGTCGTTGGTGTGCACGCGTTGCCATTTAATTCATCAGATTAAGTCATATGATTGACTAGTATCGTCAGCTGTCGGCATTAACAGCCTTCCCCCTGTTATTCATGTGGCTTTTATTGCGTATTTGTCAGTGCAGGATTTTTTTATATGATCTTAATTAATCAAAGCTTTTCACACACGTTGTTCTTAATTTGATCATGGCCCAGTATTGAATGTCATGTACCACCACAGTTGCTTTAAACCCGGTTCCTATTTATGCGATGACGGAAATGCTAAATGCCTCAATACAACTTGTCAAAAAGCTCATAGTGTCCACATGTGTCGACGAAACATTGGAATAAGAGCTACGTCCATGTATGTTCTCAATGGCTTCACGAAAATGTGCATATAACTCCTAACAAGACAGTCCAATAAAGATCATTAATAACACCTTGTGAATGCAGACTAAGTATCTTTGCTAGTAAGCAGTTTTATTTGACCCTAGCGCAACGCGAGTAACCATTTGACCAATGTCGTTGCCAACTTTCTTCTACACAATGACTTGCGATGTATGCGACCATCTTTGATACTTTCATTAATATTCTATAATGCACTGAAGCTTTTTTCTCGCATCAACTACTTTACAGACATTTGTACTTCGCATAAGCGAGGATGGAGCTCACTGGAGGAGGTCGTGAACGCATTATTGTCTTGTGTGGTCCTCACTTTTTGTCCTCTGAGTGGTAAAAGTTTCATAGCATTTTGCCAGTAACATTTGCATATTCGAATTGCATGTCAATCTGTAATGGTGAAATACGACGCCACTGGCAAGTCTGGTAGTAGCTGTTTCGTTGAATGGGACAATAATTGTCGCAATAATTCCAGTGTAGAGTCGAAACGACAATAACTTGCTAACATTATATCGCTATAATTGGGAAGTGGCATAACAGAATAAGGTCCTCCGCTTACAGCAAACTTTATGAGACTGCGCTCCCTTCATTCGAGTTGGTAGTATTGAATTATCTGCCCGCTTATGTCGCAAACAATTATAACTCATCCATCTTACAATGCAACGCATAAGCTATGCCGGTTCGTTTCCCAAACCACGGCAATGGCAGATTAAGAATCATTGGAATGTCCAATAATGCGCACCGCATCGTTTACATCAACCCGCGACATGTCTCTCTTCTATTCGACTTAGATCTTGTCAAGTGTAAACGGAGATACATTGTTATTTTAATTATAATCTCCCCGGTGCAATGCTTCATATTGAAGATAAAAACGAGATGCATTATTTTCGTGGGCTCAGTATTTAGCATGACTTTTTTTCGCAAACATAAATTTTATCCCCGCATTCTATGGCAGCATATTTAGTTATGGCGATTCCATCATAGTATAGCGTCAGGAGCAGTCCCTGCCTTGCCTTTAGCTTGCCTGTAAAGATGGAGACCCGTCTTGCCAGGCGCAATCCCCACCCAAGTTGATTTATTTACAGGTGCTTTTCATAGAGAAGGAAATATATGACAGTCATAGCTACAGTAAATCTGTACTTGCAGTCATGTTGGATATAATATCGAAGTCGGCCAAATTTGCGGTATAAAACATTTGCGGTATAAAAATGCCAAAGTATTACCGTTAAATAGATGCGGACTTGCAAAAAGTGGCATCTAAGGCAATTATATCACCGAATAATGCTATTTCAGAATATATCACAATGCCACTATAAAAAAAGAGAACCTATATCTTGGACCGCCTTCTTGTCCTGGTAGTGCGTCACAATGCCAGGTACTTCGAACAGGTTGGTAAGTCAGAATGATAAATGTTTGGTGTTATTATTCAAAAAAACATTGTCGCAATATTGATGAGCACCAAAGGAAGAATGGTAGCATACAGTTGTAAATGATAGAGAGTAGAACACATCAAATGTAAAATGCGAAGAGGTGGGCCTATCTATTTAGATGATATAATGCTGCAAGTATATATACATGTATACATATATAAATGCATATATATATATATATATATATATATATATATATATATATATATATATATATATATATATATATATATATATATATATATATATATATATGTGTATATGTCTGTGTGTGTGGATATATATATATATATATATGTATATATATGTGTGTGTATGTGTATGTGTGTGTATATATATATATATATATATATCTCTCTATATATATATATATATATATATATATATATATATATATATATATATATATATATATATATATGTATGTATTTATGTAAATGCATATATATATATGCATCTGTGTTACCATTCCCCGAGTGAATATTTTCCATCCCATGATTCCAATCCATATCATTATGTCGTATAAGTCTTACATTAAGAGAGCACGTCATAAAATGTGCATCATTTGAAATGGACGTAATGCAATATCATAAGCCACTGTAATCTTTATAGCCCGTTGAATGAATATGCTTCAAATCACGCAAGAGCTTATGCTATTTTATGGTATTGTCGCGTGTTGTGCTCTCTTTTTCATATCCATATGAAATATTACTCACTTAATTCCATCTGCGCTGACAGTCTTATTTTAACAAGCACATGTAGGTATAATGCAATGCCATACTATACAGCAATGTTTGATGCATTAAATCATAATCTTACAAGAAGTAAGGGATGCATATGCAATCTGTACTGCAGTAGTCTAACTTTTTTATGTACTTCAATTATACAACAAGGCACCTAATAAACTCTTACACGATGATAAGCACACCCGTTTATGTACAATAGCATAAACAATAGTCATTACACCATTATAATGAATATGATGAAATAAATATATGTGCATGGTACGTTCTTCTAACATACACATATAGGGTACGCGAGCCAGTCAAGCTGGCAATAGGGAAACATTTTACACGAGTGAGTACTTGAGATTTTTTTTGACAATACTCACGGGATCGACAATTTTCTAGATAAAGCGAAAGGCCATGACTAGCCAAACTTGTTCAATTAATCACTATTTGATCGTTACCCGACATTTGTCCACTCTCATTCCACTAACTTGCCTGATTGCCTTGCGTCATCAAAAGCATATCCCCTAGATCATCTTTTGAATTGCAGTAATGTTGAAGATCACAGGCTTTCCGAAAATTGGCAAAAACCCTGATATTTGCAAGGGAATTGTTTTATGCAGCACAATATACACGTGGCTCTAAATGCTATCACTTTATGTATATTTGGGTACGTTTGATCTTTGCAAGAGGTCACCCCAATGCATGTACTAACGTATACATTTAAGGATTAGCTATTGCACAGAAGAAGTAACGTTTGTTCGATTTTAGAAGGAAAAGGTTTAGAAGGAAAATATGTAATAGTACATGGGTGGTTTTCATCACATCAACCTACCTTTTGTATATTGTTGACTTGCATATATAAGTTAGTGATATTATGAAACGCTTTAAAAAGTACGGTCAGGCGCCATGTTTTACTAGTGATTCTAGTCTTGAGTGTAGTAATATTAATAAGCTGCCACAATAGTGACTTAGTATGCTAGCTATTGGTATTTTTATGCATGTCTAAATACAAATATTACCCATCATCGCTTAAACGCTTGGATATAACAATGTACATTTGTGCATAAATACATGATGAGTGACCTAGCATTTGAACGGGTTCCAAATTTCGAACCTTCCTCTATAGTGGTAATATTCATCCTTGGAGGTATATCACTTTCCTGGCAAGAATAGTCTGTAAAACAATTATTACCGCTGCAGTAAATCGGGAGCTTACATATAACGTAATCATACCTGCTATCAATCGACATAAAAGTCATGTACAATCTGCGGTAACAGCTTTCTTGAATGCTAATATCAACTTTTATGGCCAACTCTTATAGCTATCTAACTTTAACGACCATCCCCGAGCACTCTTGCCTAATCACATTATTACATCAAATGAAACATAATATATTGTAGTTTCCATTTATCCATATCCATAACACTGCCCTCATGTTTCCAGTGAATAAGGTTCTTTGTTCAATCGCATCATCATCATAATCGTCATCATCATCAAGGCGTGATAGTAGCTTGTTTTATGCCTACTGTTATGCACCTTGTTGGGATGTATTTATCTTATGCATGTATAACCGTAATTTATGCAAAGCAATGGTTTCCGTAATACGGATTAAGCATATCAGGATTGTAAGCTAAGTTAGAGATAACCAGTTTCCATTTTCTCGAGTTAACATCTATGAAACAGAGATCAGGCACCAAAAGCATCTAACTTGTTATAGGGAAAATCTTAGAGATGGCGGTCCTACTCACCGGGGCCACATGTGCAATGGTCAACGGATGTAACCGGGCTCATAACTTTCAATAATGATTACTTAATGCAATAGACTAGAGCAATTATTGGTAAATGCTTCGTTACCTAGAACATGTAATTCGTAAGGATCGGACAATTGACAACTTTGCAACTCTCCTCTACAGAAGAGATATAGATATATATTCGTTATAACTGATCAGTCATTCAAATCAAGCAAACAGTACAGAAACGGTCAAAGGGACACCTTGAAAAACTGCTGTGTAACCGCTGGGTCTGATTTAAGTTACGAACAAAGATTCTCTATTTAGGAATCACAAATCAAAAACCCGACGTTTCCATCTGGACCTGATAAAGGTATGCGACAATGCTGACGCCATGCTGTCCAATCGAGCATACTGTGAGCTTTCCGATACAGCTATTTGTAATATGTATTGGTGCACATTAAATGATCTTTAAATTATATACTTCCAAGAACGAATTTACCACTAATTCCCGTAATTCAGGTGATCGCAACGTTGCACACCAAAACACAGTGTACATTTGTAATAGAGCATAGGGAATAACGCAAGTCTATATTTACCATGCTATGGCGTATGCACCGACGTTTCGAAAATATCTTTATTCGCTACATATATGTGATTGTTATGCTTATGTCAAATGATCGTTTATCTTCTAGTAGGCATATTAATAATTGAGCGGAACGACGATTGTTTATGACTAACAATGTCAAACAACAGCAGTGTTTGTGCCCGTTTTATGCTTAAAACATGCGTCGATATTGCAGAAGAATTCAGTGTATTATCAAACACATCAAGGGGCATTGTTTTGCTGTTTAATGGTCCAGGTGCAATGCAGATAAAATGGTTTTTGATTTAATGCTATCAATGGCACTACCCATCCTGGATCATTAGAAATAAGTCCTACAAATATAACATCCTTACTGCATGTGTTTACCATGCGTCGATAACCAATTTGTTAATGTCACGGTACCTGATGTGTACAAGTAATTATGGTGCCTTGTAATGGAATTCGTCCAATACATTGTTTTAGTTCGTTCAGTTTTACATGGCGCAAATATATCACTTACATATTGAATCTGCCCGTTGTTACAAGGCATTCGAATATTCTTTATTTAGCTGGTAGGCCACCTGTAATGGCTCTATAATTTATTAACTTAACTTGTATTTACAGTCTGCCAGTTATACGCTTTTAACAATTCAAATGATTCTTATAGTGCAAGAAATGGAATGCGCACCATCAATCGTAAAACGAAAGCCATACGACACTAATAAGTGCATGTAATCTTTACTTGACGTCATGAAGGATGTCATTAATCTAATCGCACATGCGTGTCATTTTAACATGTGATTATTATAAAACAAACAGAAACAGTCGCGAGGGCGGTGAATCAGCCGCTGTGACGTATTTCCGCATGTCCAATCATCATCAGTCAAAATATGCCTTGTCCAATTATCATCAGTCAAAATATGCCTAAGTGCACTCAACGTGAAAGAGCACCTCTTTAGTTAAACACTCGCGGATAGCTCCAAAGACATTTCAAAAGTCAACTGGATGCGCAATTCACAAATACGCGTTTGACACCAGTAATGCACTCTTTAACCTTCACCTTCTATATGAGACCACCAAAATGAGAACCTAAGGTTCAGTGAGTCTTCTTTCAATTGGCACATTCTATATTGTGGCACCAGACGCTATGTTTGCATATATGACCTAGATACAAGCACACTGTGAATATCTGCATTCCCTTCACCTTTTTTCTCGGCGTTCTACAACAACACCCACAGGTTTTCGTAATAAATATGGATCCCGTTTGAAGCGGTTGACCACATTGATTTCTAGCTGCTTTTTGAGCTAAGCTACTTCAAGAGGGTCTAATCTGAGAACGCTTGGCTGCAAATTCAATTTCCATATCAGGGATAAATCAACAATGAGTATAGTTGATAGGTTGCCGAGACCTCCCCTTGAATCTTTAATCAAGCGACACGAGTACAATACACTATAGGATCTGTTAGCTATGAAATACACACCAGCTGAAATATCGATGCACCCTGGACACGATACCTACTGATGGCAATATCAATGACAGGTGTTCATTAAAACGCAGGAATCGCAGCATAGCTGTGGAATATACATTATTTATAGTTATTACCTTGACACATCTGCTCTATGTGGCGCACGTCAACGAATCTATCCAAGCTATTTATCGACTGAATGGGTTTTATACTTATATATATATATTATGTTGGCGGACCCGATTTTTGGTGCAATGCAGTTCGTAAATTTTTCTGTAGACTTCCATCAGATTTTCAGGGCTTGAATTTTATTATCCTTGTTATCCTAACTGTTAAAGTGTTCCAATATTACGGAAATAATTGTCAGTCGTTCTCTTGATTGTGGGAAGAAAACGAGAATAGTATATTAGTATATGCAATATATGAAGTATAACGTTTAGTTAAGAGAAGTCTGTTCAATTCCCTGTTCAATTTGTTGTATGTGGATGTTTCATTTGAAACCTTTCTTCGTCTACCTACGACACAAGATAATGTTGTCGTCAATCAATTTCTTCGCCACATTGGCGATGATTTTTTTTCATGCCAGAAGTTTGTAAAACTGCAGTCTGTAAACAGTAATCAGTTGCAGTTCCCTACTTGCCATGAGCTGACAAGAACTATGAATGGTAAAGTTAGAAACGTTGGTTTGACGTTTGGACAATCGCCATTGAGGTTGGTTAAATATTGTTATCCTATCTGTCCTTTGCTGCTTGTCATCCGCGTCATCAACAAGAAAACGAACCACACAGAACGAGAAAAATACACAATGCATCAGACAGGGAAGCACGAAGCAGTATCAATGGCCGGGAACAAATTGGCAGCAAAGAATATAATGCAAACGTATGGTTTGGGGCAAGCAACAGGTATTCAACTTGTTGATAGCGACTGTATATGTAGTCACGAGCAGGCGTTTGCGTTCTATTCCCAGGGAAAGGGATCTTGTATGATACATATATCATACATTTACCACTCTGTAAAGGAATTTAGCAATTTGGTTTCTTATGATCCCAACGACGATAACGCAACGTATTTAAGATACCCGACAGCCATATAATATATCGCCCAATATATTGTGATCTTAACAAAGGTCATTTATGTGTGTCGATGCTGTTCTATGCTGGCATCGGTATGGATTTATATTCTTTATAGCAATTTTACATGGTTTGGGGATTGTTGAGTGAGCAGGTGACATTGGCCCTTTTTGTGCGTGAATACGCCCAGGTGTGCGTGTTATCTCAGACAAGTATATCAATACAAACCATCCCATAAATATGGAAAATGGACCAATCCCCAGAGGACTTATATTGGCGGTTGATGAATTATATTGTTTGTGCCGCTTAGAAATGAACCATAGTCTAATATTGCAACTATATTAATATTTGAGATATTAGATGCAAAATTACATTGGTAATGCATGGAAAGCGACAATGGTCATAACTAAGAGGATTTGACCCATCAACTAAACATGAAATGAAATATCCGTTTGGGTTCAGTGCGTCTGTCCAGACAAAATTACGGCAAATCGAATATAAAACCAGTCAACATACTTAGGATTGATTCTTAGAGGGAAGGGTATTGGTGCTGCCGCCAGCTTCCCTCTTGACAGCAGGGTACACAAGTCAAATCCTGTGGAAACCGTGGACAGTCCCTTATAAGTTTTTCAGACATTGTTCGATTTGATCTTTGACATTCAGTTCAGAACTAGCGCATATTCCAAAGGCAGAGGGGTCGTCTGGCGGTGACTGAATTTGAAAAATCGAAATGCACATGCTAGACTTGCTAAAGACCTCTGTCTTCCTTTGTACTGATGATGATTCAAATATTTTGACAAATAAGCTATGATTATTTTTCCCTTGTGAGTCTTAGTCGACCACTCGATACAGACGGTCAATGATGCATGTATATAACAACTCATTCAATACACTGGACCGCATAAATGACACCCTTCTTCCTATTCACACTTTCGAGGATTATTTGAGCACTTTCATACGTCATAAGATTCAGAGAGTCCATAACATTTGTTTGATAGCCAATAAACAATCTAGTATTTATGCCTTCACTTCTTGTTTTCCGCGAATAAAAACCCATTTGTAATGGTAATATAAAATTTCATGTCCACTGCCATCAGGCAAGCAATCATTATAGATAATATAATCAAGGGATATGACTCGATGTGTCATCATCAGTGACTATCTGAACAACTTTCTTCTAAGCTTTTTACAAATACTTACATTTTATCTATCCCCGCATCGATCTTCATTCAGTTGACGTTAAATTCCTCAACATGTCAATTGACGACCAGTATTACGCAGTCTTTACAGTAATATTGATTTATATTAGCTGCAAATTTTTGTCCTACTGCCATGATACAATTTATCAAGGCATTGTTTATGAGACGCCGTTTTCTTGGTCATGGCAAATAATTGTCTTTTGAACGGGAACATGATGCGGTATGGAACAGACGTTTTTGGTTCTTGTAGATCATAATGAGCCTTGGTAACATTATAGCAACAATGTACATAACCAAATGAATACCCAAAGATCAAATCAACGTTTTATTTTGTTAGGGTACTAATGCTTTACCTTTCTATATCTACATTCGCATCGTATTTATCTGGTATCGCATGCTTCCATACAATTGAACCGTTTTTTATGCAGCAAACATATCAATTGGTTGAAACCCTATATTCGTGAGCGTCGTTACATTCGGGAATTATTCCAAGACATTATCACCCTACCATCCCCATTATTTACATTGCAATACCAGCTCATTTCAGTTTATTTAGGATTAACAAATAGCGAGCTCACAATCCATTTTATTACCAATGCCTGCTTATATGTAATCATTCAGAAAATAACACAAAGCTATGGGACTTCATTAGTGCAAAGCCTAAAACTCGCTCTTTAGCATATCTAACGTCCACAATTTTGGCTATATCACCTCTTTATCCCAGTTTTTTTGGTTATTGTTCATGATTTAACATTAATAATACACATTCGCGCAATTATACGTGTAATTACATGTATATAGATTGATTGAATGTTCACATACAGGTGCGCCAATACTGTATAATCTGTAGTATCGTGGTTAGCGCATTACATTTCTGTGGCCCAAAGGTCTCTGCAATATTCTGCTCTGCTCTGATAGCATATTTCGAATAAGCAAGGGTGCGCATATATAAACCAGATACAGGCCATTCCAATGCCCAACCAAATATACATAAAAGAAACATACGAAAAAACATATATATGTGTGCCATAAAGTACAGAACATGGTTATAAAAACAACTATTGCATGCTCGATGAGCTATTCATCTCGCAGTGAGATTGTTATCTGCAGGTATCCGGGTATCCTTCTAGTTGGTTTAGCTTGCACACATTTCATGACATAAGTATTCGATTCTTCGCTGAACTCGTGGGATGCAGTAATAGGTCTCGATATCATATCACCTTTATGCATGGACTATATCAAATATGTGGTATATCGTAGTTGAGACATTGTGATTTCGTATTCGATAATGCCAACTGACCCAATCCGTTGCAGTCGTATTCTTTTGCCGTGTATATAACGGTGTTTGGCACTGGATTATCACAGCGATCTTTATCAATACTGGCAGATAATACCTTGCTTTTCCGATGGATAACATGCGACCAAACCCTCCGCTGATGCTTTGATCTTTTTTTTTAGATTAGGCACATCATGTCGTATTCTACAAAACCATTTCTGGTTAAGCAAATCTACTTTCCATTGTTACCTAACCAAGACATTTCACTGACATAGTCAGTTTATCGACAAAACTATTTCTCGGTAAATAAGTTGTGTTCTCAGCAACAGCAATGAAAAAATCATCAAGAAAAAGAACCACAAAAAAGAACGCACAAACAATATCACGGCCGTTACATATCTTCGTGAGCTATGGATTCGTGCGGTCGTGCTGGCAAATATTTGATGTCAGACATGATATTGTTTACAGTCTAATACCGATGGCATTTTCCTACTCATTCATATACTACCATCAACAAAGCTTCTTGAACACACACAAGTTCTTGGATGCACAATACACGATATTCCTGTGATGAAACCTGACTCTAAACGACACATATTCTATTCGGTAGCTTGGCTAAGCCAAAGTAGGTTACCTCAAGACGAGCTTGTATCTGAAGCAAAGGTTTAACTTCCGTGACGATTAATTAACACTACCAACATTCTCGCCGATTACAAATTCACTTTGTCACCAGACGAGTTTGCCTTAAATATCTAAAAAGGTGCTAGTGGTAATTGATCAGAGCGCAACCGATAAATTCTTATAAATGAGATCCTAAACGAGGGATTAGCATATATACGACACGGTGGGTGTTGGCTCTTGCTTATGGGTGATAAACTGTACTTCCCATAAGTCACTGTGGATGTTTTTCCATGCATATGTTTTTAGCTTAAGCTAAAACATCATGACAACAACACGCTGGAAACTCCCATTAGTTTAACCAGTGGATTAAATGCTCAGTACGGCTTATAGGAATTATGAATTATTTCCCCTGATTGTACACGCAAACCTTGTAAAGGTACGATGACGATGACAATAATGATGATGATGATGATGATGATGATGATGATGATGATATGGATGTCGATATTGATGTCGATATGGATGTCGATATGGCTGATGATGTTCCTATACTTTCACAATGCCAGATATATAATGGTGGTCCCTTTGATTAAGGTTGGTAAATTTTGTTGACATAATCACAACATGGACGAGGAAGAGGCGGACCTACAAGAGAGAAGGCTATTTGTTAAAGCGCCTGGGAATGTGGTAACGTTTCTTATAGCGATGGTAATAATGGCTACTTCCATAGTTTAAAGCGTATGTAGAACACACACGCTTTATTAATGTAATACGCACAGTGTGTCGTTAGCAAAGAGATAATGTACAGAAATGCTATGTATGCTGTTTCATAGCTTGTTTTATTCGTTCACAGTCGTAGATAAATAATGAGTGCCTATATAATGACATCCATTGCAAAACGCTTGACTGCATCATCATAAACAACGTTCATGATGGTGCACAAAGCATATGTGTGTATGCTGCAAAGCACCGTACAATGTTTGCCTCACAAACTGTCCAGTCGTTGGCCCTTAAATTTCGGTTTTCTATGCAGTAGTGTCTTCTATGTTGAGGCATATGCAGCAGCTGCTTTATGGTTAAGATTACCGGAACTAATAATCGGTGCAATACACAGCCAGGCAAACTACGTTTCTTGCAGTGGTGCTTCTAAATATGCTCCAGGTGTTTTGTACATGTTTGCAATTTTGTTAATATTGTTTGATTCATAACAGGAAATGACATCTATGTTTGGCCAAAGCTTGATTGATTATCACCGCTCGTTGATTTGCAATAATGACAGCTGAATGCCTAATTGTGAGTAGTGTCTATGGCAAAAAGACAAGTGGACATCAACAACTGAATACTAATTAGGTAAAGTTAATCATTACTTTCTACTATTGTTCTCAGAATATATAAAAAGAGCTGTGAACTGGCTGAAACCATCTTGGCTAGTAATAAGTCCATGGGGGGCACACTACGATTGGAAAAGCTATTTCTTCTTAATTGCGCCATTACCATGGGCATTGTCAATGTGTGTGACCCCCCCCCCACCCCCACACCCCCCTACTACACACACGCGCACACGCGCACACACATATACAAGTCGAGTTACACAAACCGTATGTCGACGTCTGGTGTCTTTCTATTTCCCCCATTTTATTTTGAGTGTATAAACATCGCTTAGCCGCTGCTTATGCAATAATGAACAGAATACTACAAAGCTCACATGATCAGCCCCGCCTTCCAGTCCAGTATCATCGTCAGTTGCGTGTGCTGTACGGAAAACATCAATATCCATGGTGCTAACTATACCCGCTCCGAGACAGCCAAGATTATGCTATTGCAACCGGAATCCGACCTTAACTGCGTATCTACCCTCTCGTCCTGAGCACCGGTTACTGAAACCATGCATTTCTTACCGTTTAGATACAGCAACCCTGCAAATAAGATATTCTCGTGCAACGCCTTATTATCACATAGCGTATTGAACGTACCATTGTACAACGGTACAAGAAACGACATGGGGGGGTAATGTGGCAAAAAAGTTAGCTTGTACAATTAAGTTGTGTTGAAAGATAAATAAGCAATTTCAGCGGTTGGCTAATTTATGCAGTCTAGAAACATAAGTTATTGCATGACCTGTGTCGCAGTTTTAATTCAGCTTCATCATGAGCATTGTATATCGTTTCCTTTAACCTAATCCTTCAACGTTTTCCAATGTCTTGAAGCATATATAACATTATCCTTATATCTAACATGCGGCTAAAACAATATTGCAGCCCCGATAACCAAGTGGTCCCACCTTAGGCACCCACTCCCTGCCGCTACCAGAACACAGCCTGCCCTTTACGAACCGATGCCGTTGGTCGTCCTGTTTATTCACCAATGGCGCAGTTGTGTTGACGCATCGGCATCCAAAGAATGGTGCTGAGTTGCATCTGCGTTATGACGTAGTGTGATAGAATACAGCTAGCTCGCAGTTATCAGTCCAGCCAACATCAGAACTTGTTTTTGGAAGCATTGTGAGCTATTTATTCAATTTCTCTTAACGTGTGCATAATTATCTTATATTAAAGATGAATTGTGCGAAAGGGAACTGCCAATTCCACCAAATTACCGGTGTACTTACACCTAACCTAATGCGCAGACCGACATCTCATGAACACGACACTTATTCTTACCAAGGGTTTAACTGTCATCCGACCAGCCCCCGCTTTCTTGTGATCGCGCTGGGGCATTATTTATTATGCGGCTCTTCATGTTTTATGCTATCTAAACAAACTATTTGTTCTATTTCTTGTTTGCATGACATATCAAAATGCAAATATAATCTGAAAAACGTGCTGTTTTTCAAATGTCTCATTGACAAATGCAGATGGTACATGATTTCCCCATGCGCGTTAATTTCGCTTGATAATGTTCTATGCAGATGAAATGAACACGTTTTGATAGATACTTAAAAAGACGAATGATCTCAAGCCATTCCATAATATTTATAACGATTTTTTATGTGTCTTTCAGCGACGAAAAACATCACACTCTTGTCAAAGCATTGTTTTAGCTCCATATTACTGAGTGAGTTGCAATCGAGTATCCGAGGGTTGTTATTTTAAAATGTGTAGTGGTTAATGATATGTATACATATAAAAACTTCATTTAACGCATTGGCCTCCTTGCAAAGTACGGTTAGTCTCCACGAGCCATATTGGTACTTATTGCGACTATTCAGTAATCACCCACTGGAATATATAAGAAATGCCATATAGACACAATCCTAACAGGGTGTAAATATCATTGTGTCTTATCCATTTGTAAAACAGGAATCATTTAGGAACACGTAAAAGCCGCTAGACGCATGATATTTGAACGAGATGCGATGTAATTGCGAACAGTTTCTTACACCGAGAGGCTTCGGTATGTTCTAACATATAAAATTATCTTGTCGAGAACAATTGCAAACTGCAGGAGACAGCCATCATTCTAAAAAAAGCGCAGGATGGTAAAATGTAATGGAGAGGACGCGTGATTCAATCATAGATGTAAACGTGAACATGACGACGGTTAACCATTTGTGACACATTATGTACTTTCTACTGCAAAATAACATATATCATGTATACGTGTAGGCTGCATATGAAGAATTACATAAGCTAATAGGTGCATTTCTTGGCTCGTACATTTTTGCCTTCACATTATGCAATAAAAGCATAAAGGCACGCGCCGTAATCTTTAGTTAAGGTTTATTGCTCATGAGCACATCGTTTATTGCTGTCTGCATGTCCCGTAAAGCTAGAGCTCCTTATTGCAATGCATAACCCACTCCCATATTGGTATAAAGAGATACGCATCAGTCTATAACAATGTTTTACAGCCATCGTCGCCCCGAATTATGCAGCCAGCGGCGTAAGTAATTTACAATGTGTAGAGACTGCCTTTAATCGTGATAATATAACATTTTTGTGGCCCATTACTGCCATCATGTTACCATTGTAGATAACATTATTTTCCGATGTGACTCATGTTGCATCATTGATAACAGATATAAAGCATTTCTTCTCAGCACATGGCAGCAACATATCCGTACATCAGTCTCTCTCTTTCCCTCTTCATATCTCTCTCGTTATCTCTCTCTTCTCTCTCCCTCTATCTCTCTGTCACTCTCGTTTTCAGTCTATCTTTTGCCCTCTCTCTATCTAACTCTCGATGTAGATATATATATGTATATCTTTCTCTTCCTCATTCTCTTTTACTCTCTCTCTCTCTCTCTCTCTCTCTCTCTCTCTCTATATATATATATATATATATATATATATCGCTATACATATTTATATGTATACATATATATATTTATATATATATATATCTATTTCTTTCGATTCTCCCTCTCTGTCTAACTCGCTTTCTCGTTCTCTCTCTCTCCACACTCTCTCCCTCTCTATCTCTTTTTCTCTATCCATTTACCTCTCCCTCTCTATTTCACTCTTTTGCTCTCTTTCTATTATCTTTTTCTCTCTCTTTTTGTTCTATATAACTCTTTATATATCTCTTTATATATCTCACTCTATTTCTTTATTAGCGCTCAAGCTGAATCACGTGTGCCTGGCAAGTCATGTTAGTGAGTTGTGGTTTCGGGTGCGATTCACGCCGATGATCCATGAAGCTTGTACTGCTCAGGAACAGATTATTGATAGCTGACAAACTCATTGTATTTCACAAGTGAAGGTTTATAAACCATAGGGGTTATGCAATCAGTTATTACAGAAGTCAGACATCGTCCAGAGGGAGTAGAATGCTATGTAATTCGGTATGCTTGTTGGTGGCATTATAGTCTCAGTGTTAATTTCTCGGGCTACATCAAAGACTTTGCAGTTATGCTTCGAGGTTTAACTGTTCTACCTGATGTAGAATGGAACTAGTATGGAGTAATGTACACGATCAATGGTTTATGTTCTCCAATTCAACTGAGTGCAGGTACAGAAGGTAATATTATAGCAAAAAAGCCCCTGATATTATTCGACTATTCAATGTAACAGAAGGTCGGGCTGATCGATACCATACCAACGGTCATATCGTTGCGTCACAACGATTGCATTGCGATGATACTTAAGACTTACTTTGCAAGAACAGTCCGTAAAACGCATATTACCCCGGTAATAAACATACCTTGACATAAAAGTCATGTAGAATCTGCAGAAATTGCTGTCTTGCATGCCAGTAGTATATTTGATCGCTAATTGCTGCAGCGATGCAGTCATCATCGACGTTGGAAATAACTCCATACACATTTTTAGCGATCATTCAAATTTTTCTATTTTCCAAGAATTCAATAACAGGGGTTAGGAGTGTCGAATACCGATATTGCCCTCCTCTCAATGATTTTGAGTATGCTGCAATCAGCTGAAGTTTACTGAATCTTGCAAAAGTTTATGCTCATATCTAGCCTACATATAATCCAAGTCATTTGATTATTTTGAGCTACATATCTCTAACTGGATACCATGATGAAAACGAAAGAAATCTACCTAAAGCAGGCGGAAAGAAAAATGTACTGTACTGTCCTCTTAATGATTCCTTTTTGTTTATATGTTAATGAAGTTAATGGTGCAATGCGACCAAGAATGCACTACTAAATAATATAAACCACTGGCACCAGAAATCTTATTTGCATGCATTACCTGGATCCAAGCATATATGGATTCCTTCTCAGCGCTTAACAATAATTCCCACTTATCATCTGAATGAAAGTGGACCCCATTTACACGACTTAGCTCATTGATTTGTAATGGCTACTTATACAGAGCAACTCCCATGTAGTCTAATCTGAAAACGGTTGGTTGCAAATTCAATTTCCGTAATACGGTTTAAGCAACTCAGGACGTACGACAGGTTGATAGGCTGCCGAGACTTCCCAGTAAATCAGTAATCACATACCGCAAGAACCACAAAGTATACAGTATGTTTGGTATGAATTGCTTATATGCTTAAATATTGATGCGCGATGCTTCAGAAATGGGTACTGGCGGCAATCCCACTGACAAGTACGTTTTCATTAAAACGCAAGAATTTCGGCATACCTGCAGGGTATAATTTATTATCATTCATTGCCACACACACACACTAATTTGTTCATGTTCATTAAATACTGACAAAGCAATATACCAAAGTGCATACTAGTGGCGGAAACTTCTTATCTTCCGTTCGTGTTAATCTTCCCCGTTGACTTCCAGCCGGTATACCGTTGTTGAGTTGTCTAATTATTGTTCTCATTTAACAATCAACATAACACTTGAACCATTGACATGCCAATGCAACTATGATTCCATTGTATCCAAATTTGCATACACATTGTCACCAACATAGCCGCCCGAATCAGGTCCCTTGCAAAGTTGATAATACACGATGATATTAAACGTCAAGTATTTCGTTTGCAAACTTAGCCAGGCGAATGTATTGCAAGGTCAATCTGAATCTGAAGCATAGGATTAACTAAAGCTAAATTTGCAATAAATGCACGCAGTGTATTTATCAGCTCTTAGGCTCGTTCGCGGATTTCAATGTACATTTATTTCACCAGACGCGTTCGCCCAAACGTCTGTAGAAGTGCTTCGGGTTATTTCTCAGAACGCGACAGGTAATGCTGGCAAATGACCTCGTAAAAGAATACATAGTGGATAACTGTTTATGAGAATTGCCTCTAGATGTTAAGCATTATACCTGCGAATGACATTATACCTGCGAATGTCTTTCCAAGAAAGGAAAGCATCTGCAAGCATATTTTGTTAGCTTGAGCCACAACAACATGACACGAAGTTGATAAAAACTCCCATTAATTAGCTCATTGGATTGTTGCATGTACCAGTGTTGTTACCCTGTAGCACAGTAGCGAACAGACTTGTCAGACAAACGCAACTTCGATTAATATGCAATACAATTTGATACCGAAGTATCACACGCCTCGCGCGTTAAATTGCCTTGTAAATTGTGCCAGAATCGTTATATCCTTAGTGGTATTGTTGCAATATCAGTTTGATATCTTCTATCATAAATCATGCAAATGTCGAAGTCTCTTTTAACTCTGTGGCACATTACATAGGCCGTGTTTATAATTCACATGTGGAGAGTACAATATAAGACAAAATCTGAATTATACATTATATTCTACATTTGAATCGACTAATGAATAACTGGCGTAACTTATTGAAGGAGACATATTTGCTTCTATAAACGTAAATTACCATTGCTTCAGCCTCGTTAGATACCAAACGAAGGAGAGAGGAGAAGGGGTCTAAACCAAATACGGGATATATACCCGTCAATATCTGAAGTTTATGTTTTTTTGACATTCTGATTACGACATACGATAGATTTGTCATTCAAAATTTTGTTCAGCTGTGAGTCAGGATTATTTCGGTACCTAAAGCCTGTTTAACTTCGCCTTGTACACAAGAGCGAGTTGCACTTCTTTGCATGCACTGAACACTGGAATTGAATTAATTTTCAAAATCTGCTTTAGTTAGGACTTTGAAACAACGATATTTGTTGTGTAATGAGACAGTAAAGATGTTTGAAGAAAATGCCTACAGAGGAACCCCATTAACGTTCTGTAGTGTCTTGAAATCCTAACTCTTAGGGCATGTCATCTGCAAGGAAACATTAACAAGGGCGCGGGGCTTTATGGGACAAATCATGGATGATTTCCAATTAACTATGCTTCCACAACCAGTTTCCTAATTGTAAAAAGTAAACACACGAAACGGCAAAATACAGATCACCTCTGATTAGGATGAACGAAGGAAATGACACTGACAGAAAACAAATAAGACATCAATGAAGATGATGCCTTCCTATGGTCAGGGAACAAACCATGGGAATGTAACTTGTATCTTACGATAAGGCGTGTTTTCACTAGAATGAGTTTGCTATCCACGCATACTGAAAGAGATCTTTATGAAACGGTACCCTGCATTTACCACTGCCATGAACATACGACAACCGTATAATGTAACGTGCATTCGTCATACGACATATGTGTAGCACATTCGAACTAAGGGATCGTGCATTACATATCCGCCGATGGGGAGGGGTTAGGGCGTGTTCCCATTTTTTCAAAGTCAACAATATATTGTTTCGCCCCCTGAAAAGGTTAACCTAATTTGACCCAGCTTCCATATAAAGTCAACGTTTGTATGACCTTACCATAAAACTAACTTAAAATATTGATATGCTTTGCACTGGTTATTTATGAGACAATGTAAACGTACACCTGTATCTTTGTGCAATTTTAAAGTTCAATGGCTTAACATCTTTGCTATATGAGCGGACTGAATGTATCATTGCTAATAAACTGTTTTATCCAGTCTCAACTAGATGCGAGAAACTATTTTACATGTAATGGTGTCTAACTGTTTCTAAGCTTATTGGTTAGTTTGTAATGTCTGAGAAACAAAGAAAATGAGGATGTTTGTGCAAGAATAAAATGGCTTTAGTATACGTATGTTCAAATTGTATGCCTATTATCACAAGCATGCAATATGCGACACCTCTTATGAATCAATCGTGTTGTAGGATCAATATATTCTTTCGCGCTTAGTCCATTTTGTCATTAACTTTTTAGGTGTAGCAAATTGACCGTTTTAACATTTGCCGTCTGACAGCTGAAAATATATACAACGAAGCTGCAAGCGAAGGGGTAGTTAAAGATTTGGGAACAGATAGCTTCATTGACGTAACTAAATATTACATCATATTTGTGCTGTATCTAGTGTGTGTAACGATTTTAACGGGAACCTGTGTTTGACCGCAAATCACATATGCTTTGGAATTCATTTGGCACACGTATTTGACATCACCTGATATGGACAAAGGATGAGGCGGACCTGCAAGAGATAAGGCCACTTGTTTAGCTCCCAGGATTGCGGTACCTGTTCTCATAATGATGACAATAATGGCTATTGGATGGTTTATTAATACTCGTAATGTAGAATTCGATTGATAATGTAATACCTACAGCGCGTCGCTAGCAAGGAGATAATCGACAGCACTAGGATTTATTGGTCCACAGTAGTAGATAAACAATGAGTGCCTATATAATGAGAGCCATCGCATAGAGCTTGATTGCATTTTCACAAAAACCGATTATGACGCAATGAACAAAAATCTTACCACTGCTTTCTCTGGTGTGATGTTGACGTGTTACACAAAGCGTCTGAATGTATGTTACAGATTATTCTATACAACACCCAATGCTTAGAAATACAATTTATCTACACCAAACACCAGCGTTAAGAGATTTTGATTCTTTTTCTTGTCAACCAAGCATACTACTGAAGTGATTACTTGTGGGAGTGTTTTTACCACAGCTCTTATCCATGCGCTAACCAACACTTATGAATACAATTGGGCGCAAGTGGTAATTATGCTTAGAAACATAGATCATATTCATGCTTATCCATTCTACTGTTACAAGCATCATGTTGTCCTATTTTGTAATTCCATCATATGTGATTAAATTGAGTGGATAAGCTCTACATCAAGCTATGACAGCTGCAGTAGCCCTAATAACGTAACTCATTTGATTCAATCGGTACCTATAGGATGACCATAAATCGTGACATAGTGGGAGAGGTAACTTGGCGAGGACATTAGATATACAAAAACGGCGAGCTTTGAATATGAGAATGTCGTTCAGCAGGTAACACCACACTGGCACATTTATTGCTTATATGATTACAAATGACTGTAAGCAGCAATGCTTTATCTCCATATTGTAACCAAGCAATTTCGACATGTGCTTTTAGTAACTAGATAGTACAGGCTTCAAAGTTCTTCAACGAAAATGGAGCCTTTTCAAGCATTGGCATTGTATAGCTTGCAGAAAAAATCTATATTATTCACCACTTGTAGTTTGTGCACTCGACATGGCTCAATAACGGTACCTTTTATCAATGTTGAAATACTACCCTCAAGTTCTATTGCTATTATGTTAACAATGTTCATTTGAACGGAATCCATGGCACCATATAACACACTAGTGTTGGAGTGCCGTTAAACCCTATACTTGCCTTACCTTTATGCGGAATCTTAACACGAAGCTTCTTGCGTCGTTCAATCTGCACTTTAAATCGTAACAGCCGTAATAGCTATGCATGATTCATATATAAACTATATATACATCATCAGGCGGGAGTCAACAACGAAAGCATCTTTCATCAGAATCGTTCCCCGAAATGCATCGTCAATGTCGAACTGTCCGCCATGCGACACGAGTCACCCGGAACAGATTGACCACATCAGCTTTATATACAATCACACTCAGTGTCTTGTTAGGTCTTCGCAACATGCTTCTCGGCATCCTTCACTGATACTGTGATCTCATGACAGGATACAAGTAGATGACTGCATTCATGCTCGCTCCATTTGTTTGTATTGGGAAAGGTATTATATTTTTCGCCTAAAACCGTGTGACCGATAGACACATCAATGGACGTGTTGTGGCACTTAGCCATTGTAAATATGTGGGCTCTTGGTCTGGGATTGACAACACATACGATATTCTTGTTCAATATATCTATATAATCGTTCTGTGAGCTGGTTCATTTTATCATATATAATTCAACGCTATGTCCATTTGATATAGGTTAAAGCTGGATTGTTTTAAATATCAAGATGACAGATATGTAACATTAAAGGACCTAAATGAAGTAACCAGTTGGCTTGGCAGTAATATTACTTTATGAAATGAGATCGTGCGATAAGATGCCAAAACAATCATGAACCAGGGATCTTTGATTTGTTTTGGTATTTCATGCAACTCACACAAATTAGAATCTCGGACGATACTTTGGCCTACACATTGGACTTATGCCCGAGGGATACCGGAAAGGTGCACTTCACATGTCACCCTGGTGACCTAAAGAATATAATAGTCCGATAATAGATTTAAAACGTTGTTATTCGGGAACAATTACACAAAAATTGTGAAGGCCAAAAGTCTCATGTTTTTATAATGTGACTAAGAAGTAATGATGATTGATGAGACTAAAAGGATAGTACATGTTGAAGCATTAATTAGTGCAATGAGTTCAGACTAAAGTGATTGAGGTTGGTTACCAATGACGATTAATGACTCGTGCGATAACTACATAGCTGTGAGTGTTGGCAATAAATCATAATATTACCAGTTTATAAAAACATTTATGTCAATGAGCCACAAGATATGCTTGTATAAGATGTAATGAAGATGTATGAGGGTGTTGCATGTGTGCAGTCGAATCCAACCACGAATAAACCAAAGCCAGGAGCGACCTAATATGTCAATATAATATACCTTTGTACGTTTTAACATTTCCGTAAAGATCAAGTAGAATTTATCAAAGCCGATACCCTCATACACATTTAACTGATTCACCCGAATGCAGCTAAAATAGGACCAGAACATATGAAAAGAACGACAATACTAACGTCCAGTCACGGGAAGATGCGGAAAGTAGCACACGTTTGCAATCGGAAATACTTTAGTATATATTATTGCGTAAATGTTATAGCGAAATTCGTCTATCGGTTATTAACGATGTCGTTAAGTGTATCGATAGTTTAATACAACGGAAAACAACACAGCGATTAGTTGATAAATGTTCGTATGTTTTTGCAAACCAAGCACCAGAGTGGAGTATAATGAATTGGCAAAGACCAACAAGTGTTAGAAAGTAGACAATTCACCTGATTACGCTGCATTCTTTAATTGAACTTTACCATCGTAATAACGTAATAAGCCATCAAATCCTTATTATATCCATGAAATTCTTCTTAGCGTAGAACTATCTTACACCAATACACATTTAACACATTAAGATATCCAATCATCAACACCATTAAAACCTTGTAGACATGCATTAAAAGCACCCAAAGCAGCAAAAATCTTTGCGTCGTTCTTAACATACGCCCCACAAATACAAATATATTGATGGCAACAGGACGACCAATGTATAGCATTGCGAGTATGGTGTTTTGAACAAACAAGGCCGGCACCCTTAAATGGAATATCAATGACAAGAATGCAAATTTACCATGCATATGATGCAATAGTGTCCACATCTTGTAACATTTATCTATTATGCTGTGCATGCTCCTCGTTATTTTCTTGCATCGCTAGGAATCATAACGATTGCCAAATATCATAATATTTTTATTTTACGCGTCTGCCAAGTGTATGAGTATCGTGAAATGTTGCGATAAAACATGTCGAGTGCCTTAATTTTACATGAAAGACAGACGGACGACTAGTAGATTCATAGCACGCGTGTACCCACTTGCAATGTTCTGTAATATGTGTCTGTTGCAAATCATTGTCGTTTGCTTATATCAAGCGTTGTGCATTCATAACCTCGATAAACTGGCTTACCAGCAAGCAATTATATTGCATGACTCCGACATTATCTCTTCGTGATTGTTTGACTTACCTTTGAACAATATATACCTCAGACAATTAAGTAGTTAATCTACTTATGTATACTAATTTCTTGCCGCGGTAGCGATTCATTATACTACCTCATTATACTTGTATGGCTTTCCGTTCCTATCATACATACATACCTCTGTTGGGTGTAACAATGATCGAATGAAAAAGAGATGGCGGAACATTAGTTCGGTGTTAAATATTACATAGTCACCGAGACACCATAAAATGTACACCCACATATTTACTTACTAGGCAAACACAATTGTATCTAACTTCACCTTAGCCAACTGCATTATTCCTCTTCTTACATTGTTTATGATAAGCTCTGTCGAATTGTGTGCAGTGTGCGTTAATTCGCTACGGATCCGCAAAACTGCGACTGAGATAATGAACATTATCAAATTATAGGAAGCATGAAACACTTTTGTCAAAACGTCACAAAACACTTTTTTGACACCTTATATACTAACTGGGATAATTTTATTTTTTTTCATGTGAAGGACGGCTTTCTTTTCAAAATAAACGAGGCCGAAATGGCTTTGCGTCTACTTATAAAGAGAAGTCGCTGAGATCGGAAAATATAACATTACAAAATCCTGATGAAATTGTATTCATATTCAATTGCTCGTTTTTTTACTAGGCTGAAGTTACAAAGTATACGCTAACGGCTCGATGTTCTATTAATGGTAATTCAAATTTATAACCAAACCTGAAATCATTGGTTTTTGTCTTAACGATTGGCATTGTATGAACAACAAAATAATCTAACAGTACTAGCCATTATCTGCATGGAATGGCATGCAAGGACAAATCCAGAAACGTATAAGACGTATGCTGGCTCGCAAAAGCGTACGCCGTCCAATTGGGGATTATTCAGTACATCATTCCATCTGGCTTGGCGTTCAAATGACTGTAAAGTTACCATTTCTGTCCCCATCGAAAGCAACATGACACGAAGCCTTAATTGCTTACTCAAACCTACCACTGCACATGTGAGTGGATGAACTAACTATTGCTTAACTAGGCCTTCATCTATTTCCACGCTGGAGATTTTGTGTTTAGTTTCGAGCTTTATGTTAACCTCCCATGCGACTCACAGATAGACCGATTCATACCGAACGCCTTATTCAAATTGTACCTGAATCGATAAAAAGTTCAATAATTGACATCATGCGTAAAAAAATCTCGTCGAATTCATAGATTTGTTTAACAGTGGTACAATATGCAGGCGGATAGCATATATTGATAGCAGTTGTCTACTTGTTTTCATTGCAGTATGACACGATTAAGTTGGAATAAAAGGTATATTCAACGATGTGCTATACCGCCTTAACACTGTTTTGGCACAACTGTTTCTATAAACACATGAATTGTGGAAGAGCAATGACCAAGTACGATTTTAATCGCCTATTTTCAGTGAGAGATTTCGTGTATTAAGGTCACCACAGGTCTCATAAAAAGCTGACACATTCCCGTGCGAAACGGTTTAAGCCGTTGGCCATTATGATTAGCGGAATGTTGGGTGCAAATGTTATGGACTTGTTGACGATATCAATAATAAACTCCGTAAGCTGTAATGGCTGGAAACCCTTTTATCCCGTGGCAATGATAAGAGCGACTAAGAGCTACTGTCCGGCGGTGGAACAAACGCAAAATACATTGTGACAGCTACAGGCTCAGCGTTAACTAGAGGACTTCATCACCTTAGATCTTGCTTATTGCTCATTAGTGGTAAAGCACTTTCGTGTGTAGAAGGTTGGCTGAGTAATGGAATGCAGAGGCGTAGTAAATACAGAAGAATGCGATTGGACAGACCTAATGAACGGTGCTATTAAAGTGTCTGACGTGGGGTCCGTCCTTTTGAAACTCAAAATGTTTTTGCTGACGAAATAATTAGATACCTGAAGAGTACATTAGATACCTGAAGAGTACGCCAACAAAACGACACTCATTTCTTTTCTGGCATATATCTCGATAACCTAATGAAATTGCAGGTTTAGTTATGTCTATAACACGATAAACCTCATCCAGAATATACAGGCCTTGTCAATATACCTTCACAATGACAAAAGTTTATTACAAAGGTTTCAAAAAGGAATTATACAGTAAAACACCGATACGTCTATCGGGCCCAACAAAGGTCAGATTTAGAAATTATGGCAACGCTTTAAAATAATGTGGAGGTCTTACGAAATATATATATATATATATATATATATATATATATATATATATATATATATATATAGAGATATATATATATATATCTATATATATAGATATATATATATATAGATATATATATATAGATATATATATAGAGATATATATATCTCTCTCTATATATATATATATATATATCTATATATTATATATATATAGATTATATGCAAATATATATATATGTGTATATATATCTCTATAGATAGATAGATATAAAATATATATATATATAAGATATATATCCCTATCTATATATCTCCTCTATATATATATAATATCTCTATTAGATATATATATCTACTATATACATATCTATATTATCTATCTCTATATATATATACATATATATACCAAGCTTAGGACGACGGTGTATTCTGTAGTTAAACCTTCGCATTAGGACGACCGAATTATCGTGCTATCTTCTCATAGTAAGAGTTCGGGTGAGTATATTTATATATATAGAGATATATATATATATATATATATATATATATATAGAGAGATATATATAGATATATAGAGATATATATATATATATATAGATAGCTATATAGAGATATATATATAAGAGATCTTATTAGAGGATACTATCTCTCTATATCTATCTCTCTCTCTATCTTCTCTATCTCTCTTTCTCTCTTTAATATTCTCTACTATCTCTATATATATATCTCTATATATCTCTCTCTCTCTCTATCTCTCTCTCTCTATCTCTCTCTATATCTCTCTCTATATATATATCTATATATATATCTCTCTATATATCTATATACATATATTTTGCTGTAAGTGTACTGGGTGGTTTTTCATGCTTCCACAGTAAACGCGAGCTGTAAGGCAGTCTCAAACCGAATAAAAAGATCCAACTATGCATTGAATTAAGCTCGGCGTAAGACTAGTAGCGACAAGTAACATATTAAGCGACTGGCGGTTTCATAATGACCATTTGTCGGCATTATTACAGCTCTTTTATTCAAGCAATTCATGACCCAGCGCAATTATAGGTACATTAAGTTATCGAATATTATGTTTTCTATTCAGGCGCGCGTTGTTACAAAGATCAATGAATCGTTCCTTTGTTTGAATAAGTCGTAGCTGCTGCCCATGGTACTGCAACATTGCACGCGCAATATAGCCTGTCTGCGTTAGATGTTTTGAAAAATGATAAACACGAAAGGTACTTTTGTTGGGTCACGAAGTTAAACTTATTCATCTGGAAATGCAAAAGATAATGTAGGTAAAAGTATATTAATACACAACACAATGGCCCGTTGACATATTCAAACAATATGACACGTGGCTTCACACAGAATGAACAAGGAGGTTGTTAGTTTACGATTCGTTAAATGTGTATCGACACGGAAACCTATATGATGCATCTGTTTTATTACACACGTCCATTGGACAAAAAAAAATCATATTAGTCTCAGTCACGCGTGGCCTTGAAGAGCGTATTCAGTGGAAATGACGTTGTCCTCCTGCGAAGACTGTCACCGGACAAACGCTTTCATGTTATATGGCGGGTGAATTGATAAAACCTTTATTCCCGCTCATGTTACTCTACTAGGTTTACATTGAAACAAATTTACTTACAACACAAGGTGAGGAATTATAGGTTGACCTTTTAAAAATAAATGTCAGGTAATCCCCGTTGAGTAATTGACGACCGCCTGTGGGAGGGTATCAATGACCAGACAAACGTAATAACAAATAACAGGTAACACAAACGGGTGGTGACCGTGAAGTACGTGACCGAACGTAACATTTTGCATTCTTAACAGTGTCTTTAACACAGTAGAACAAATATTCCAGCTCTACGCCAGAAGCCATGGTTTTATAAATAGGTTGAACAATACCACCCACTCATGGGATCGGAATAGACTGACCTCTGTTGAAAAATGGATAAGCAGTAAAATTATAAATGTTCCCCCAGGGCATATAATTTTGCAATGTAGGGGAAATTTAATTACTTCGCATACGAGCGGTCTCTATGGACCCTAATGAATTTTACTATAAAGCTAGATACAGAGCGGTGCTATTGACCTTAACCAGTACGCATATTTTATATATAATACCGTTACGTTCTGTTAGATGATCACTTCGTTTCATTAAAGCAAGAGTTCAAGTCCAGTAAGTATTTTAGTGGCAGTAAGCTAGCAAAACTCGTATTTTATTTTGCACCTGTTTCTACCACTTTGGTTGCCAGTTCTGATGTACAATATTTAATGCCTGAAGGATATTTTATGGCTTTTGATGAGATCTGACAGGTCATGCCCCTTTAGTGTGCGGGATAAATATCTTAGTTTCATTAGATTTTGCATTGCCGGATGGATTAACCCACGGCCAGAAATATCAACTGACTTCTTGTTGCGGCTGTAAATGCGAATGGACAAGGCTGAGTGTTGTGGGTTACATAAACAACTTTAAATACATTGGTAGCCATAATTTTGTTAGCGGTTGACGCGTTCTGAGGCTAATAGGTAACGGGCTATAGCCTTCATCGAATGTTTGTGAGTTTGTATCTCTATATGAGCGGACGAGCAATCCCCCACTTTTGCCAGCAAAGAGGTGAATACAACTATGCTCAAATAAACCGATGCAAGGTTCATAATTGTGATCCGGTCACATTACATACCTGCTGTTAGCTCGTGGTTAGAATCAATATACATTAAAAAATATAACAGTAGCGTCATTATGGACAGCATTGTGACATTTCACTAGCGCAGATTATATTGGCCTGATACTGTAAAGAGCTATACGAGACTAGTTTATTTCATTTCCCTCAAGCTGAAAGAAATTTGCCTGTGGCCTAGGTTCAATGTCGGCATCAATTGTCATGAAATAAAAGGGTATGCTTTAATTTCTGCGGTTCACGGTTTTGTTCGTGTCGGATGAGCTTGGTGTCGGCCTTCCCAGCATGAACACACAACTTGAATAATTCAATAAATTTCAACTTAAAGTTACCTTACTGTTAAACTCATTAGATGATATATTATATCACGTTAAGTGGCCTCGCATGTTCAAAAACTAAATATGGATGTTGTTAATTAGATAGGAAGAAGTCCTTTGGGATGTTGCAAGCTATCCCAACGTAGTATCTACACATATTTTCTACATACACCAACAACATAAATATGTTGATAATTTTGCTGTTGAAGATAATGCTGACAGAGCAATTATAAAGATGCGTGCTTTTGGGCTTTACAAGATTACCATATAGCAGCACATAAATAATCAGTCGGCATCAGATATCATCGATAGTTATTATGACGATTTGATGCATGGCATTTTATAGATAAACTTCCATTCAAGAATGTTTAAACATTACATAATTTATCTTATTAGGTATCATATTGATGGAAAAGGAGAATATGTAAATAGCAGAAGGTATACTTTATTGTTGAACCATTATCACATAATCGGTCGAGATATCGACGCCGGCTGCGCTTGAATTACCTAGCCTCAGCATGACCTTGTGTTAGGCTTAACTTTAGCTATGAATGCAATATATTTTCTGTGCAAACTTGAACCTTCTAAAGCGTTCCCACTTGATCATACTTGGATAAGATGACGGATGCTAAGTTTGCTGTATATCAATTGCACGCGGCAATTATTTGCCTCGTCTCTGCATGGTCAAATATCGCCTTGTTGAATGGAGTTAGTTCAATACTTATCAATAACTATGTTCTATTGCGCATTTGTAATAATACGACGTATGGTAGTGTTTTACATGATAATCAAATATATTCAGCACCGGTATGAGGTTGCTAGCATTGCAAAACGCAATAATGGAACACAATAATGGTATGGTCATGGGTTCTATTGTTGGTTATTATCCTCGGTATTTCGGCTTAGGGCATAATCTTCACTTGCTGGTTGTCTAAACACTACTACAACATTGCGCTTGTAGCCTCACAATGTGATTTGGTTCGGATGTATGACATTATCTTACTCACGCTAACATAGCCTTGAGTGGCAACCAAATGATGTCATATATGTCATATATTAAGACAATATATACTGAAGATCGTTTGTTTTCGAAACTGTATGATGCAATGATGATGCAATGATGTAATAAATTGATTTTTATCAACCAGCTCTCTAGAGTTCATGTAATATTACAAACTATGTCTAAAATGCTGCACAGATAACTGGATCATTTTCAAGTTCAGGCAATGCTTGTATGCTAAACAATAACATGGCACTCAGTGACGCACACCTGCATTGGTAAGGTAGCCCAATTTGTATACAAATAGAAGCATACGTATTGATAAATATATTGTGCCTTTCATTTACCGATAAATTAGATTGCCGGAGAAGTTCAGGATATCTTAATTGGAGAATATATATAGTATGACATATCTATTCATTCTAGACAATTGTCGGATTGCGGATCATACGACAGCTTGAATATCACCATAAAGGAGAATGTTATTGCACCTAACGGAGGCGGATCTTAACTTTCTGCACAGCGTAACAAAAACCCGATTACACGTACCAATGGTGGATATCCTAGATGTATTCGGCATGTAACACTTGAGTAGGAGTTGAACTGATAACTTGATTATAGGGGTTTTATACTTACAATTTACGCAATGTTTATAAAATGCGCTACCATATGCATTACCAGAGTCAAACTACGTCAAACTACCCCTCAGCCTTAAAGCTATGTGCTTAGTGGAAATACCTTTCCATGCCATTAGGTAAACCGATGTAGATTTATATTCTAGTGGAACCTGGTACCACTGATATTACAATGTATGGCGGAGAATGTTGACAAACTGCTGGATGCCGTGTCTTGTAGCTTTTGTGTGTCAATCTTGTTGTTGCACCCGAGCAAATGTCACACCCATGACATTACAATATGAAATTCAGCCATAGAAACGCTTTCGACCAACTAATTTTCTGCAAATGATACAAAATATGTAAGATTAGATTTTTTAATCCATGCGATTCATTGAACAACCCACGCGTTCTCTCGCGTGAGCGCCTAGAAACGATGCTATTAGTGGCATTGAGTTAACAATAATGTAAGTATATTATGTTAATTGCTAGCAGAATAAATTAGCCAAGACTGATGAATTTGGTAGAAGCAGAAATTGACTATGTAGTACTTGCCTTACGCTCCCAAGTATTAACACTGAGTACGGTATATGTCGTATATTTACACGTACTTGTTCAATATACTTAAAGTGCAGCGTGATTAACATAGGCAATCCCCTGTATTGACACACACAGCCATTAACAGCTTCGTTTATTATATATGTGCCTGACAATTGTTTGCCTGATACTATTTCGATTTACACAATTTACAACCTCGTCAAACGGGCAAAATATCGTTTTTATTATCTACTCACGTTATTGTGCCATCCTTGATGGTGTCGACCTGATTCTTTTGTTCCATGTGCGTAGTTTTAAATGCATATTGCAGTCTCTGCATAGCCAGCTTACAATCAATTCTATTCACTGCGTATCACAAATAACATATGAGGAGAGTTACAATGCTAAGGATAGATGATGCGTCGCTATCAGACACACAGGAACGTCGAATTTTGAACTTTAGAACGTTGTTCTGAGGCTGGCATTACATAGAAAATCTCAGACCTTTCTACATGATTTTACATCGGTCACCAGGGTTACTGCTTGTATGAGACAGTATTGGCCCAATTACGTTTTTGTCGTGCGTAGGTAAGTTACACAAAGTAAATGAAACTATAGCTGTTTGCATTGTTGCGAACGATACAAGCAATGCGTTAGATATTCATTCCTGTTATGTGTATGTGTACTTGAACTCTTCATGAAGCATGCCTGACGAATGCAGTCATTTACCGCTGTATACGATTGTTCAGATTCACAGTACCAATCATAACTATATCAGACCCGCAGGCACAGAGAGTAATTATGTGTACTGCATATATGGCGTGCACTGAATATATAATGTTGTCTCATGTTGTGATTCTTAATATAACTGACTATCTTCAACTAATCCTGCGCGTAAAACGTTGACGCCATGGTTAGTGCGTGCTCAGCTTAGTGTTCATTCAGTTACTGAACTATTGCATTGAGCACCAGCCATGCAAATACTATGTGGACGCGCCATAGTACGGAATTACTCAATTGAAAGAGCGGCTGCCATCTATCTCGCAACGTAAATTGCATAACTAAAATGTTTTGATACAATAACACTTATTGTGCCATAGTCTTTAGAGTCCATTTGATGCACGAATGAAGCTGTGGCATGATTTGGAAGAAAACAACCCCATTGCTTAGAAATAACAGAGTATTCCATTAGCGAAGTAATTATGTATCTATAACTATGCTATTTGTGAAGAAGTCCCATTGATGACACCCAGTCGTATGTAATGTCGTACTTCGCTTGCAATTTTGTCAGAGTTCCATATGAGATTAGTGCATTGAATAGCTGTTACTGTTCTTTCGAAAACCGACCAAACTGTATTCTACTTGCCGTCTCTAAAGGTGTCATCGAGCAGCATATTTCATTGCCTTGGTCCACAGATAATTGTTTTCCAGATTCTAGGAGGATTTGGGAAAGCATACTCAAAGAGAATTATTTATAGCTTTCTGATTACACATTGGTAGATGGTATGGTCTATCGGGACACTGTAAAGGCTCTAGGTATGCAATACTAATCAGCTGGCATAGAAATAGGCAAAAATGTCATTGTAACATGTCAGTGACATGTGTCTATACGTAGTAACTTAGAGTAATATGCTGCAGGATATATTATAAAGAATAATATTTTGTTTTGGTGAAGAGGTGATAATGATTGTATGTATAAGCAGTAGCAGTAAATACAATTCATAAATGACGCTGTTTTATTAGCACAGGAACATATTTGCATCATGCTGCAGTTTTATTGTCGGACAATACATTTAAAAAAACACTTTGTAATATCAATTTCCAATTAGCAAGCAACTTCTTTATAAGGGTCTCGAATGTGGTGCTGTGGCTTTGGTTGGCCACGATGCATTATATCAATATTGCATCATGCATTCCAATCAATATTTGTGTACTTTCTAGATTAATTTTTTAATGATATTCTCCTGTGTACTCATGCGGTTCTGTTGATTACTTAGCAGCAGTTGATTTTGCATCCTATCAATACATGGTCGGGATGGCTGCGTCCCATAAGCAAAACAAACTCGAATGTATGTGACGATATTGGGATATATGTGCTCCGGGCTTTACAGATTTTCGATAGCTCCATCACGTAATAAGTGACATGAGAAGCAAAGCATTGTTGATCGTTTCCTTGAAGTGGTTGTCCGACTTTTCCTGCAACCATCCACGAGAAGGTGTGGAAGCCATTTCTGATGCTGAGGTGATGCTATCAGTGAAAGACTTGATCTATATAAAAGTAAATGCTTTACGCCTTGTTATCAGGGACTGGGCGGGAACATTGAGGGTGGTGGTACTTTTGGGCAGAGCGTAGTCAAGGTCCCAAAGCCCTTGGCTACGGGCCCTGTTTACATGTTAAAGATATTCAATAATCGCGCAATAAAGACTTACTATATCCATTGAACTGGACCAGCATCCCAGATTTGGGATGCTCCAATCAAAAGCCGTGTCTCTCTGGAACTTTCGAGTCATAGTATCTGATTGGTCAGTGTTACATTTTCCGAAGATTCGGCGCCATATTTGTTTTTGCAAGTTCCGTTTTGCACCTCTTTCGCACGAGCTGAAGTATTTGCTGCTGCATAACCATGGAAATATTTCCAACGAAGCCCTCGATTACGAGGAAGTGTCGCATGGTTAGGTATTGAATGAATTTCAAAAAGCTCTGCTGCTTGATGGGTCGTGACTGCTTTGCAAATGTGCCTGCAGGGACGGGGCAACATTTTGCTACACGTTGTTAGATACTGCTCGCGATGCAATGCTTGGAATGGGTCAGGGTTGTCCGCTTGCCCGGGACAAGTGATTTGCCTAGACAACTTGTCCAACCGGGCGAGTGATTTTTATAAGCCGGGCACGCATTCTGTAGCAACCCGATTTGTTGTTTCACGCTGAGCAGCATCCTTAACCACTCAGTCGGCGAGAGAAGCAGACATATAACTGGTCTCTTTAGCTGACTGTATTACGCAATCATATTATCATGCAGCTAGGCGATTACAGCGCTTGTTATAGTGCCAATTTGAACTTGTGAGACGCCCCCTGTTTCCAGAAGACATTCAGTGTGCTCTCACTCGACACAGATCACAACAATGTACACGACGTCGCATAAAACCGAGGGTGAGTATTACAAGCCAGATTCATGAGCCAGACGCGCGCAACTGAGGTCAATCCGGGTCACAACCTTCGCGTTGATTGGTCAAGCAGAGGCTGTCACAAAGATTAACGAATATGTCTTATGAATATTCGGACGCACCAGTTTTAGACCTTGTCTAGTCGTAGACTCTAGAGAGAGAAGCGTAGCGGAACTCATGGAGTTTGGGAAGCAGACTAGGCAAATGGGAATCGAATGGGTTTGTTAAAGTAATAAAATGCTTTGTTTACCGCACTCGCAGTCCTTGCCTTTACTACTTTTCGCCGCGTTGAAAAATTTTCTGTTGGGACATGAAGTGATCTCCATGCAATAAGTCTCATCCTTATATAAACGTATTTGGGTCCGCTGAATTTAGATATCAAACAATTGACAGTTGGTGTAAGTTCTATAGAAAACAGCACAGGACATTATAAAGCAGACTAAAACATATGTATTTCAATTATAAATAAAACGGTATGAAAGAGAGAGAATGATGACTTGTCTTAATTCAATGGATTATATGCCAATTGCCATTGTAGAAGGGAATGAATGATAAGCCCGATACCAACTTGATGCTGTTAAATGAAGCCACCAACTGCAGATGAAGAAACAGTAACTGACTTTACTATAGCCGATAAAGAATGATAAGTCCTGCTGATAGACCAGGACAAATATAACTTGTGCAAACCCTTCCCTGACGCTTTTTCCATGATATTGCCAATTGGTTGGGCCTCATAGAACCTGATGGTGAGGGTTTCGGTCGTAACTTGGGGAGCACCTACTTAGACCCAGTAGGTTACGTGATATAATAGGTAAAATGGCGTTCCTTACATTTAATACGGAGCTTTTAGTTTTGACACTGAAATCGTTGAATTTGATCGACTGTATTGTATTGTAATGGACGACAATTATAATGATAGTATGCAACACAATTTCACAGATATATGCGTTAATATTACACCGTAGTTTGGTCTTAGTGTGTACTATGCTGAGACTAATGGATGCGTAGGCGTCAGCAGCACAGCAGTGTTTGGAATCAGTGTTCCATTGCACGAGAGAACGCACAATGAGTATTACGCGGAATGTACTACCTTACGACACAATACAGTGACAAATAACTATAAAACTGTAGTTAAGAGTGCGCATTATCTCATGAGGTCTCCTTGATATATCCCAACATTAACTTTAATCATCAACCAAGGCTGTTAAATTTAGGACTGTCTTGTCGTGCAGGCCATGGTGCTTGATATTTGAGAAAAATTCATATATGCGCCCACTTGCGCTAATGTATTGCACTATGGGGTTACAAGTACATGTATTCACGAATTACGACAACTACTACCGAGGTTAATGGACGTGAGCATGTTGGTCTCCATCACAAAAGTGAATTCGCCTGTTCGACGGTTGCAGGCATCGTCCAGATTGATACTAACTGTACATAATATAATGGGATTAGGGAATCTATGTTCATGTTTCAAGAAGTGCAATATCGTATGTACTTGGAATCTTTCTTTTCACGTTGCCGCTTGAGAAATTTGACACAATAAACGGTGTTCTCATCAATGAAAGTTGGGATATTGACATAGATGAATGTCATTGCTGTACAATGGACGCATATATAGTAGCTAATGCATTGTGGAATCATTTTATGAATCGGAAAAAATAAAGTGTCATTGAGCATTGTTGTCAAATAAAAAGGCAAGATTAGCATTACTGTACACTCAATACTTGTTCAGACAAAAAGGCATCTGGTACACACGCATGGCGTCACTTTAGAATGTTATTATCCATATTATCTTGCAAGCTCATTGGTGCAGATGCCCATATATTACTGGTCAAACATGGCCGAATGCTAAGCAGCTATAAGATTATGCAATAAATCAAGTGAGTGGTAAGGAAATGTTTGCTCCCAACTGTATATAAAAAATAAGGACTTGGCTTCATACTGGCTCATGCTATGGTTATAACGAGCGTATTCTATAAACACAAATGGTAGAATAATCAATTAAGTAGGTGTTGTGAGCATCTTGCATGTTCATCCCAGCCTAAGACATACTCTCTTAGTATTATCACCATTGTGTTTGAATACCAGAAGTTAGGCCGCTTTGTATTAAGATTAAGAAGATCTACTTATCAGCCTTGGTGATACGGAATTAAACCTTCAAATAGTAATTGGGGAGGCAATATTGAAGTTAATTTTGATAACGACCATTGTGCATGTAGCATTGAATATTGCAATATATTCATGCATGAATAAAATTCGAGTGAGTCCCATTGATATTGTATCATAATTAGCATATTTATGCCACAGAACAACCAAATGCAGCAAATCTGCCTTTGAAGGGAAAAAAAGTACGTAGCCTGTTAAACTTTTGCTATAATTCAACTCCGGTTTAATTTCGCGCTAGTCGTCTGAGCGACAAAATGTTATCTAAAGCAGGAAAGATGTTCATCAAACCCATCTGTGTTGACTATTTGACTCCGACGTTAAGCACGACAATGCGGCCCAGAACAGGGCAAAGAAGGGTTAAAGTTCCCCTGATAAACGAAATTTCCTTTATCGTAGGCATAACTCGCTGCAATGTGGTTGTCACATGGATTATTTTTTAACAATTATTCTCTTGTATATTTCAATAGCCATCAAATTATTATCTTAATTCAAAATGAACGAAAGCGTAAACGAACATGAACATTGTATTTCCGCGGGCTGATGGATAGGTTGCTGACCAATTCTTATGTCACGCAGGGACTATACGTGAAATCCAGAGTCAATTATGACACGGCGTGCTCCATAACCATGCGGAAAGACATTAAATTGAGGTGAACGATAAGGCACAATACCCTGCTGTTCTGCCCAGTACTACTTTCATAAAAGATGGCCATGAACCTTATGTTATTGACACGCCATCTCCAACTGGAAGCATGTCTTACCATCAACGTCGTGTCTTCCTCTATTTTAAGTCGACATGGAGGCTGAAGATGTGATTTAAAGCAACAGTACTTGGTAAACTTGCCTCGCATATTTTATTTAAGGGGCAAGCTTACCTGCAACCTTCATTGACTCTGTAATTAGGCAGCATTATTGCATTTAAGGTCGGTAGCAAATTCGACAATACCAACAGACGGGTTTCGTCACTAATCTAGCAATGAAATTTACAATGACATTCTATCCATTGCGACTGAAATGCAGCATTATAAGTCTTACAATAGTAATGGCTATATCAAATATCGCTTCTGGAATATCACAGCTTAACGCAGCATTTATGTCGACACATGTAAGTGTCAGGACTACGCATAAACACACATTGGTCGGATGTCTTTTGCAGACAGAAAAAACGGATCCATGTTATTGGATATGTTATATGTATGTAATGTGTGACCAATGTTTGTTAAGCTGAACCTAGTTCAGGTCATGATGCCAATTAATAATGATGTAATTTCGCTGTCATAAAAAACAAAAAGACATATAATAGGCGTTCGGGTTTATTTTTAAAATGTAGTGTTATTTGACGCGATAAAATGATAGAAAGAGGAATATTTATACTCGCGCTGAATATTTTAGACAATGGCTAGTTATTCTACTAGATGAGTCACTGAATCGTATGATCGTGACATATTTGATCGCTTTGATGAATTACGCTTTCCTATTCGATTTCATTTACCTTTCATTTGTATTGAATAAATAAGGTGCTTGTTTCTGAGACAGTCAGAGTAAACAGTCTGCACGTTTAATTGTATGCTTTGTTGATTTTGTTTGCTCTTTACACACAACAACTATACACAAAAATAGAGTACATGACATTGAATTCATACTGAAAGAGGCGCTTTTGCTATGAAATAACATAAGTGTGTCGATTCCCAGACATTTTAAAAGAAGTTACTTAGTTGAACTTATAGAAAAGCACATGATATCTATATTAACTGTTTGTGACGTGAGGTTGCATAATACTGTTTGCTTGTTGGTTCGTGTCAGCATTTGGCACTAAAATAGATGCTTTCATTCTCTATTTGAAATAGAGCGTAGCGAAACATATTCGTTTTAAAAATGAATACAATGTCATTCTTAAAATGTCGATAGAACAATTAACTTGCGCAATTCATTTTCTCTGGACGCTGTCATATGCTGATAACATTTTGCAAAGACGTTTGATGTTTATGTTTGAATCAACTATCCATCAGCTTTGGCCATTCATTCATGCCACTAAACCTTATGTGTCACCGATATGGCTGATTGACTGTGATTAAGATAGCACAAACCGGTACATATCAGAGTGAATCAGTAAGAACTAGTATGAATGTTATCTTTATTACCAGTCAGTATGATTGCATACATAGAGTGATTAGGAATTAGTCGGTCAGTGTAGATAATCAGTACTCAACACGAGTGATATGGGCAAATGTCAACGATGACAATTAGGCAATATTTTACGGCCATCTTAATGAGAAAACGCGTATTGCTATGCAATTTCGTTACTCGCATATTGTTGGCGTCTTTGTTAGATTTATCGCAATATATTATTGGTGCATTTTTGTTTTATAAGCAAGGCATCGCGTAATTGTTGCCATTATGTTCCAGAAATCTCTTTTTTACTGTCACAGGTCCAAGCAAGAGACGATGGCTACATATGATGGTACTATGTTAATGACGATAAACACGAGTATATTAACTTTGATTCACTTTACTTGATGCATCGATGCTTATCAGTTGCAAATGTACGTACACAAAGAAATGATGTTGTCTTTTAAGTATGTGTCAACAGATACACAAATTACAAGTCTATACTTATGAGAGGAAGGCAATGCCCAGACACCATTTGGTTGAACGACCTGAATCTTTGCAAATTATGTACTTTATCAACGTATTGTTTCATAGATTTCGTATGAGAGATCAAAATACACCACAAACTTCACAAGCATAGTCTGATCATACATTTGCCGCATGTGAAGAGATGTCACTGACATGAACTTAACATGGCCCAAGAATAAGCCATATATTCAACTAGGCACATTTAGATGAGAAATGAATGCTAGTCCACAGGGTCGTATTTTGGACAAATATCGTGACTTAAATGTTATTTGTTCGAACATAGAGGACAGGCGTTAAAGCATCTTGCAACTTCCTACATCTTGCACTCATGAAATATCAGTGGAACAAAGATGAAAGATGCATTTGTGGTAAATCACATGTTATTATTAGATACCACTTGATTCTTACAGATTAATTAATTAACCATGTGGCATTGTATAACTAGTGCGTATCTGATTGTATATCCTCTGCCGATTGGTACATGCTCTGTGCTGATCGGAAAGGCTATCCATCTCTTCAGGTTCTTTCCAATGCATCAAGACGCACGCACAGATATTCGCTAACATATTTGTGCATATTTATTAGACAGACTAAGCAACAATATAGATTTGTTCAGTTATCACTTACGTATATTCATATCTAAGACATGCATTGATGTATGCCACTAATTAGCTTGACACATGCAGTATGCTTTACGAAAAAAAGCAGAATTGTTATATATATTTTATTACAAAACCTTAAGTATTACCCCTAATTTAATTTGACCATCGAAGAATAGTCATCGCCTACATCGACTCGCCGCAACGTCAGATAGATATGTAGTCTATGATGTATAAAATGACGTTATCTATAAAATATCATCCAGGTAATCAGATCGACGAACGGAATGAAGCTGTATACTGGTCTTAGTAACAGCCAATCGAAGATCAGCAAAATGTGTTATAAGTCAACAGGACAACAGCTTGATTCGACTTATACACGTTATCAGTTTAAGTAGGAGTCACCTGCTCCTAGGTCGGACAGCTGTCCCAGTGTCGGGGTATAGCAGCACGATTAGGACAACCCTTAATATACTAAGTGGGTGTTGCAGTCCTTGTCTGTCACTGCAAGATTACAATGTTCCATTTCATCACATTTCATCATCCATAAATCCAATAACATTATTTCAAAGTCAGGCTGGATTGAAAGAAACACGGACGAGATAAAACATCTTTCGGGATGTTCTTGCCGTATAATACCACATATGTAAGCAATTAGCGTACAAGTTCTGTCTATTTGACAAATGTTAGTTTGCAGGTGCACGTGCACGTGCCCTATATTCTAACGAAGCAAAGACCTTCCTTAACCAGCAATACTGATAAATTGCCAACAAATGAATCAGCGATTTCACAATACATCATACGCTTTATGTCATATTTTACGGCATCAGTTGATTGTCTTGCTCACGAATCTACCTGGTGTTATTGCGGAAGTAAAATGAGATTAAATATATATTGAAAATAAGTCCAATATATGCGGTGCCTTCTTATATCGTCACATGCTCAGATCGTCGTTTTGTTTTGCATCTAACAAAACGCCGGCAATGTATTCACCGGACAAGAGAGGTAATGAAGACGCCCAAATCTTAAACACGCGTGTACAAAATCGCATTGGTTATGGTTTTATTGTGGCATGTCCCCGTGCATTATCAATTTCCGATGCATGACATTTTCACCACGCTCAATTTAATCAGCCTCGCGTTCACCATGACCATCAATGATTTTTGTCAGCATGCCTATGCATAGGAGTGCACGTATAATCAATGAAACGGTCATTGTGAATATGTGTTTTCTTGAGGTGTTACTGACGATCTACTCGCGGTGCTCGATTGCTATAAGCTAATGAGTTCATGATCGATACAAAAGACGAAATCACTTTAATCTTCAGGCACATATGGTGTTCATTCGTTATCAAAGCAACTATGGGATGGAAAACATGTGTAATCGTGCGTTGTTGGTTCATTTACGCCCTCTAGCTTTATTCGTTTAGCCTTTTACTTGCATTGCATAGACACGTGGCTTGTTTGGGGGCTTTCAAAGACCACGGAAAATCACGTTGAGTTGTTTATTCGCGTGATTGGATCTATTCTGCAGACGTGAAATGAATGCGAATCAAGGAAAGAGGCACATTTCGTAGGAAATAACAAAACATCGGTAATGGCCAGGACATTGAACAAGCGCGCTCATGGATTCAAATCATCTAATGCCTTAGTCACATGAGACCTTACATATGCTTACGGGCCCAGTACGGGTCTGTGATCCGTAGGGAGCCCTTAAGAAATCATCTCCCATTCAAAGTAGTGGTTACATGCTTTATGAGTGGTATGCAGGCGTTCTGCAGGTGCTTTACGGGGATGTGGGGTCGAAATAAACAATGCGTGCACTTAACAGGCCCTTAGATAAATCGTAAGAAAAATGTGCAGGCACACAAGGCGTTCATAACTGCCTATTGGATATCTACGGGGCCCATACGGGGCCAAAACAGTTGCAGGCCCATCACGTGGCAGCACGACACACCCTGCAGCCTCGCACGGACTCCCATGGCTTTTGCTCGTAAGGGGGCCATAGACAACCCTTAGTCTACCCTGACTTAGGCATTATGTAGAAACTCAACTGCACGTCTGTCAAGGTTCATATCACTCAGCATCATCATTTTGTAGATTTTCAAATTCATTTATTACGAATATGTTAGCTGCCATCGTCCAAATGAAGATCATCAAATGATTTTTCAATATTTTGTAGCATTCAAATCACAATAATAGTAGAAGACGAAATTGCAATGAGACCAGAAGTGGTAAATTCCGTGTTATGTATAAACATATTCTTGTCTCTCTATAAATAAATATACATATACACACATACATATCAGGAAGTATATCTAAGCGTATATATATATATATATATATATATAGATATAGAGATATAGATATATAGATAGATATATGATATATATAGATAGAGATATATATATATATATATATATATATATATATATATATATATTAGATATATATATCTAGAATATATATGTATATATGTATATATATATATGTATATACATATATATATATTTATATATGTTTCATATACATTTATATATATGTATATATACATATACATATAAACACGTATATATCTATATTTATATATATATATACATATACATCATATATGTATTTATGAATATATATGTGTTTATTTATCTATATATATCTCTATACATATGTATATAAATATTTAAGTACATATGTGTATTTATATATATATATCTATGGTGATATATATATGTCTGACTCATACATAGTATATATATAGTTTCTCCCTACATATATATATAAAGAGATAATATATATGAGATAGAGAGATATAGATATAGATGAGATATATATCTATCTCTGAGGTAGACATATATACTATCTATATATATCATATATATAATATTCTATATAATATATATATCTATATATCTCTATATATATAATTTATCCAGATATATCGATATTGTATATATCTATATATATATATACTATATATAGATATATATCTATATATCTCTATATATATATATATATATATATATATATATATATATATATCTATCACAATCATTGTAGAAGACGAATGTGCAATGACACCAGAGGGGGTAATTTTTGTTTTATATTTAAGCACATAATGGTCTCTTTATAAACAAATATACATATAAAAACATATGTATTATAATGTATATCAAAGCGTATATATAAATGTATATATATATATAACTATGTATTTAAATTCATGCATATTTACATAATATGTACATATATATACATATATATATATAAATGTAAATATTTATATATATCTATATATATATATAAAATGTAAATATTTATATATATATATATATATATATATATATATATATATATATATATATATATATATATATATACATATATATATATATAAAAACTATATAACCTACTCTGCACATTTGATTATTGGTTTGGTTGTGCATCACTGTGGTTCCGCTGTACTCATTATTCAGACAGCAATCTCATAAACAATCTTCGTGGATTATTCAATCGTGTGACAGCAAAGGTGCTTTTTGCATTGGAAATGTATTGGCACATTTCTGTTTGGCAAAGGTTAAAATGCCCAATATATCAACCATAAGACAAACGATAGCGACAGTTCAGATCTATTTTACTACTTTTAAATCATCATATCTCCATGGAAAGCTTACGGGAGCTAACTGCAAGCTCGCATTGGTACCTGCGATCAAACTCATGGTAGATTGTGGACACTCGATTGAGCGCCACAAAAAGCTATTGATGAACTGATTTTTTGTTCATGTAATCACGTTTACTCGATAGGCTTTTAAAAAACTTCTACATAAACCGAGCGCAATACGTGATGGTGAATAAATACCCCTGAGGTGCTTTGTCTGTAAGCAACATGGATAGAGAAAAAAAATGAATATTATAGCATCAGTCAACAACATTCAGTCGACGATGTTTGGCTATGCAAAATTCTTGAAAGTTCAATTATCATTGATAGATGATTAAAACGACAAAGCAATGCAACCACGGCATAAAAGTTCGCTAGATCACGGTGCATTTCTCTGTATGTTGTTTCTGCATATATATGAATAAGGTATCGCATGGTCACGTGGGTGATATCGGGTGACAAAACGATGACGCGGAGCGTCTGAGTTAGTTTCCCCATACCATCCGTGTGACAACGCGTTGACATACATATTGCAATGGCACCTCCTTGCCATAATCAAGCGCAACTTCACACCCAAATGATCGCTGTGTATATTAAGCTTCACTGTTCGGAGTTGTTTTACATGATTATACGGCCTCGTGTTTGTACTGTGCATAAATTTGCTAGTGCAACATATTGAAAATACTACCGCGACATTGAAGAGGTTTTTAGGATAAAATAATAAAGCTAATATCTTAGCTTACTGATACCTGCAATGAAGTCATTCTTCACCTTGTTGTGTCTAACACTACTGATCAGCATCGTATATCGACCTTCCCATGTTTATTTGAGAAATGGACTGATTGACATCCTCAGCATTGTTTTGTCTTCATGACGTTATTAATTTATTTAATATTCTAACCAAATAAGTAGTATACCCGAGTCAGAACCGATAATCATTCAAGCGAAATGTTATGGAAAACGCAGTTATATATACTGTTGGCATCAGACACGTGATCCCCTGCAGGTCGGTTTATTATTCAGCCAGAGGCAAATCATTTTGTAGAATTATTCTAAAACGCATGGTAGACGATTGTTCACTTTCCTTATTCAATGCTGACGTACTTTCATGAGATTGAGCGGATAAGATCAGCACGGTGACCCTGAGCAACAGCAACTCATTGATGTCTTTAGAGCATCGATAAAGGCATATGTATGCTGCACGATATATATATATATATATATATATATATAGATATATATATATATATATATATATATATATAGATATATATATATATATATATATAGATATATATAAATATATATAAATATATGTTTATATATATATATATATATATATATATATATATATATATATATACACCAATTATATATTTATATATGTATAACTGCATATATATATACATATATATATATGTTTATATACATATATATAATATATATATATATCTCTCTATCTCTATATATATATCTATATATATATATATCTCTCTATCTAGTCTATCTATATGTATATATATATATATATATACAACTTAGCTGTGACTTTGCCCATATTTATAGTATAGCAATGGCTGACATACCATATATGCACGAAGAAACGTATTTATATCTATAGTCAAAATCAAATTTACAAGCTTGCGCATCGATAAGGCATCATGTATGCTGCACGATATATATAATATATATATATATATATATATATGCGATGTATACTATAGTATATAATATATATATATATATATATATAATATATATATATATATGCTAGCGCTATATATATGTATATATATATATATATATATATATATATATATATATATATATTTATATATATAAACTGCATATATATATACATATATATATGTTTATATGCATATATGAATATATATATATATGGTATATATATATACATAATATGTATATATATGCATATATATATATATATACATATATATATATCTTTTAATATATATACATATATATATATATATTTATATATATATATCTGCTATCATATATATATCTATATATATATATATAATATATATATATCAGTTATATATATATATATCCAAAATACTATAGCTTGTTTTCAGTGCGTCACTCTGGGATGTTACAATAATATTATCAGTTATTTTTTTCCAAAATACTACTGATTGCTATAGACGTGTAATTATCACTATTATACTTTCTTCTTTGGTATAGGTATTAGCGTGAAATGCAACATACCCGGTTGAGCATATATATGCGAAAGCATCGCATTAAACAACAGCGAGATATGAACAAACAAATCTTGGCAGGCATTCTTAATGTGATCGTAGCGTAATATGAAACGGAGTTGTACATCCTAGAACATTTGTCCTTAAAGGTTTCGCGTATATTAACCTCATCATCCACGCATCGTCCGCAGGGGTAGGGTTAGACACACGTGCGTTAAATTTCTTACGACATTCTGTCCACGAAATAGGGTTATTTATGGACGCGTTTGCAGCCGCCATTCTGTCGGCTACTTATTTGTCTTGTTTACGCATGACGATCTGAGATTTCTTTATATAGTCAGTTTAGCTTTAAGCATTATATCTTTAACTCTCCCGGCAGTTGGACATCCATTCTCAAGATAGATTTGAAAGTGTCGTAGTACAAAATGGAATGGACGTTAGTCCAATTTATTAACCAGCCTTAACCATCGCGTTAAGGTAATAACTTTATACAAACCAGAAGTTGACACGAAGCAACTTCCGCTTAAGGAGGCTGCGCGTAATTAATTGCACGCAAGCTACGGTCATCCATAACAGTGCGTTGTGCCTATTTACTCTTTACATGATATGCTATTCACCATTTGTGCTGCAGCGCACGAAATCTCCAATGCTTTTCATTCGCTTATCACTGCTGGAACTGTTAATGTGACAGTTGCAGGAAAGGGTAGCTTATCGCTGCTGCGCAGTCAAACTGAAGACCAATAAGTGTAGTGATCGGTCGGATGCCTGGCAATACCTATTTCTGCAAGTATATAAAACCTATTGTCCCTTACTGCATAAACTTAGTTTAAATGTAGAAATGCACAGCAGGAATAAGCAGAAATTATTAATTAATCTCGACTGGAATAATGACAGTGCTAAGAATGTTAGTCGGCATTTAAAGCTAATTAGAAGGCGAACTTATAGTTTTATTTTCAGTGACGCCAGTTTCTTGCATTGTATTGTGATAGAAAATGAGTCCATACTCTAAAGCTAAATTATATCAACATACATCGATATTTCATGATAATTGAGCCAAATATCCGATTAACTTCTGGAAACGTCACCCTTATGCAAGTTCTGTCTTACCAGTATAACAATATGCGAGCACAGAGGGCTACACTAAAACGGTCCCAGTTTGAATAATTGTGGCGGTCAACTGTGTCAGCGCACCCCTAATCATTTGACGTAGCACTTGCAATGTTTTTATTATTATAATCCTCACCAAACCGTAGAAGAGCGTCGTCGCAAATACGTCGCTGGGGATTGCTGTGAAAAAAGATCAGGCAAGTGAATTCAGTAAAAAAAATAGAAAAAATGTGAAATTAAACATACACTAAGCAATGCATAGTAAATGTCCTGAGCATATTAGTATCTTGGTTGAGACAATCGATTTTGACCAGAGCGCAGATCGTTGTTCTCACTTCTTACCAAATGATAAGACAAAGTAATATTATATAAGAATAGCCTATGATATAATTCAGCGAGGGGTGGTCACAAGGGAAGCACAATATCAGTTTAGTGTTGTAGGCTACAAAAGACCCTAGGGTTGTCAGAGCTAAATCTATGCATGACATGCGAATTCTTAAACCTTCTTTTATTTCAACATCGAACGAATGTTCGCATCTGTTGCTGCAGGCACAGTAAAATCGCTGGCGTCAAAGTCGTCTCAGTTGAAGAATGGTCTTCTTATAACACGACATGGCTTGATACTTCCACAAACAGCGAATAATGGCATTCAATATGCCCTGCGATGTACGGAAAACAACCCACAACAGTCGCAGAAATACAAAATATACACTATATCAATAGCACAAACGTCATGCGTTATTTTACATCTGCTCCATATGGATAAAAACATAAAAACATATGGTATCACGTGACGTTTCAACAAACGATATATAGCATGAAATGCATCAACATATATTTTCATTATTCTATCTCCGTTGTTAAGCTACTTGAGCATGTCAGTGAGCGACATTCGATTATATCCATATTCCTTGCAAATTCGATCCCTAGCGTATGATTTTCATCAACATTTACGCACAGTTCGTTTTGATCTTGCTTTAAAACAATTCAATTAAAGTACATAACATCATCATATTGTTTCATCCGCGGCAGTTAGAAAATGAGTTTATCTTACATGACTGTTGAAATTGCAAGAGCTTGTCAAATTATCTGAAATGCTCTCTTGCTAGTTATGCAATTGCTTGCAGGATGAGTTCGAGGAGAATTGTGACATTACTATTAAAGCGCTTACCTAAAATTGTCATGGAACAATTAATACATTGCACTGAGTTGTACATATTGGATTGGTCTTCAATCTGCTTATTATAGCATACGTTTATTCAACATATCTCTTCACTGAATCCCTCACCTACCCTCATGAGGTGTATGTAGTAGGTCAAAGACAATCCCCGTAGCTGCCCAAAGAACTCACATTTGCATCTTTTTTTTTGATCATATGCAATTTGTTACTGACACAACAGAACGGATTTGCTCTATTCAACCTAGGTATTAAAATGTCCACACTTTACATGCATAGAATTGGTTTATGACCAAGAAACTAGTTGCTGGTTTTTTTTGCCCTTTAACAGCAATATGCGAAAATAACTGCATGGAACAGTTTTGATAACTGTTTAAGAAACCTTTTAAAATTCTGCCCGAAATTGTCATTTGCGACTCTACTCTCAAAATATGCGACAGACAAATCTGGTGTGCATCGTTGTATATGTTGCAGGAATAATACATTAAGACGTGTAATAGTGATCATGTAAGTATTTAAGTATTTTTTCTTTCCATTTTCGGGATGTAAACAACCATGACAATGATTCTAGATGGCATCACAAAAAGCAGTGCCACATGATTTAACTATTGATGAGCATGATATTGGAAATTACAGGTCTCGAAGTAAATGCGTGCTTACATGTGTTACTATAGCGGTCATTAGTACGTAGCGTACCTTATAGTAGTTAAAACACCATGAAAGAAACTATTGCAATGATTGGTGTTGCTGGCTTGATGATCTATTCAGTATAATTGTCGGCCAGTCATACCCATGATGTCGCAATTTGCAAGTTAACGTCAGAAGAGCCTGGTTTTGGCTAGTTCAACTATATAATTCGAGGTTGGCACAAACGCCGATGCGCAAATATTGGGATATTATTTACCGCTATACCGACGTTCCTGCCTTCAACGTTCGCGGCTCTTACTTGCAGATGATTCATTTCGACCCCGCTGTTAATGCTGTTGGTTTGCTAAAACACATTTAGCCATTGTTGGTGGGTGATAATTTCCTAGTCAAACCATAACGTCATCGTAACGCTAGTTGATCTGAAAACTGTATTTGAATTTCAGCTTTAGGTCATATGAGATATCTATAATTATCATGGCTGACCACTCTAATTCAATCAGTCCAGTGAAATAATGGCCGTTCATTGTCATTGAGGCCAACAGAATTCTCGATGTAGACTTTAAACCGTGGATTGGTAATTATGCTGCGTATGCTGTGTACATATATAATTAATACCACTGAATCAATAAACTTTAGTGGTTGGTGTGCATGGAAAGATCCATTCAAATTACCAATCTTGAAGCCGATCATACTTCAGCAGCTGGCAACATAAATGCTATTCATGAAACCTTTTTGCAAAGATAGCGGTCGTTGATGTCAACGCGTCGCAACGATGTATATATATTCAAATGAAACACCAAGAAGAAGAGAACATAATTCTCTGAAATCAATTGTCACTATCCAGCTCCTCCCCATACGTGCGATTCAACTATTGTTGGCTTACCAAATCATCTATAATATAAAAGCCTCATTCAAGTACGATTATTTGCAGCACTATAACGTCATTAATACATTATATCATTTGCGCCAAGCGTGATACGATGAAATTAACATAATCCAAGATAATGCTTGGTTTTACGCTTGGTCCATTTGCGCTAAGGATCGCAGTGTGAACTTTGAAGCGCATGTATTTGCCCATTGTATGTGGCCTAATTGTCAACACCCTGAGAGTGATCGGAGCGGGAACATATGATCCGTTAATGGACCTGGGGTGGACGCTTTTTACAGTACAACTCCAACCTCGTGGTTGTTGAATGACAATGCAATTGTTTTATATATCTATAACGTCAGAGCGTTGGATTATTGTGCTATGTCAATATTATGCCCTTCTTTACGGATTGCTTACTTTTATTAAGCAATATTTACAGGTACGTCAAATTAGGAGCAAATGTTTGAGGACAAATAGCACATGACGTGTGATATATTCGTTATTGCACACACGCATACTTTTAATCTTAAAATATCTCATATCGATACGCATGAACACCGTACAAATCCTCATTTCACAAAACATTGGTTCACAATGAGCACTGGCTTTATACCTACATCGCCTCCTCTATCACATACAGCGAACGACACGGCAACTTGGTCTTTGTAAAACGTCTAAGACAGTTAACGCTTAATGCTTTGTACCCACTGCATAAGTGATGTGCGTCATAATTGTGATTTGATAATTGATATTAGACGCTGACTATTCAGAAAACGATCGGCGCGCCCTAGAGGTGATAACGTCTTGTCTAATACAAATGTATATTATGCTTTTCGATAGTAAATTACACCGAACACTTCGACCAAGGGATGTTGGGCGATAACGAAAATCTGTATAAATTTTCTTAATTTTGAAATTTAGATGAATGAGTTTTATATATTTTCATAATTGGTGTTATTAGCCACGTACGAAACAACCAGATTTAGGGTAGGTATTTATGATAACGGTATACAGCCATATTACGTTACGTAATACTCTTAATGAGTTTTTGCATGCGTTTGTGAAAACGTGGTTTGTGAGCACGCTCGTAATTTATTGCTGCAGGTTCTTTGCGCAGGGGTAATAACTAAGGTCGCATGGTGTTAGTGCTATGGACCATTCGCCGGAAGGCTGGAATGTCCATGAAGACATGATGAACATAAACAAAAGATTATTCAATATGAAAGTGGGTCAATGATTACAGATGATGCGTATGTAGAGGTAGAAAGGCCTAGCCTTATGACGCAAAGCATCGGGGTAGGCCGCTTTGTCCACATCATGACGTATACTGTATGCAAGAACGCACCAATTGTCTCACGGCAGATGACAATGGTAATGCGCGCAACGTTTTAAATGATGAAGGAAGGGAGCGGAGCTTTTCTCTCTCGGCGTTTCTATGCTACAAGGGGTTGTTTATCTAGGGTAAGCAAAGTTAGTTTTCCGTACTAATTTGAAGTGCCATCATGTGGCACAAATGATAAATGCGACAATTTAATCCCAACAAGCCGCGGTTTGACGTCCGTTTGTTACACATACCTTAGTTCAAGTGTATTTCATACACTTGGACTAAGGTATAAGCAAATTATGGTAAAACGCAATGCCATGCTATATATTAGTCTTTACTAGAAACAAAGGCTTTGGGGATGCATATGCGTTCTGTGCTGCAGTGGTCCAACATTTTCATTCACTTTACTAATACTTACATGGTACACCAGCCATTCAAGATGACAATATGAAACAGGTTACATGAGTAAGCCCTTCTCTTCTTAACGCTGTTAAAAACCTCATTGCTATATATGTTGCCTAAGCCTCGTAGGCCAACTTACTGTCACTGGACAATTTAACTTTAGGGTAAATAATTTAACAAGCCAAACCTGTTCAATGAATCACCATTTTATCTTCGCAAAGTCTTCTCATGAAAATTGTGCACTCTCATCCCTTCTACTTAACTTGAGCTATCAAAAGCGCATTATCCATGCGTTGATATATCGACTAGAATGCTATTCGTTATATTCATATTACTCAAGACTACTGCATCTACCCTAGATAATAATTTGAGTTAAACTAGTGTTCTAGATCACACGCTGTCCGGAACATTGGTAAAGCCTCGCGATATTTGCAGGGGAATTGTTTTATGCAGCGCAATGTGCACGGAGCTGTATATGATATCATTTGATGTATATTGTTGTAAGTCGGATCTCTAGTTTAGCCCCGCAAGAGGTCACCCCGAGGCATGTACTGAGGTATACATTAGGTTAGCTATTGCACAGAAAAGGTACTGTTGGTTCGGTTTTAACTGCTACAATAACCTCTAATGCATTGTGTATGACGGAAAGATATTGTATGTAAATTATGCCATTCATGCGGTGTGCAATTGTAACGTGCCTTTGTCGATGATTTTAATAGAAAAAGAATGATATATTCCAAATAAATGTGGCTTTGGGCCAACTGCCTTATTGTTGTGTATTCCTATTGAACCTAATACCATTAAGCTGATTTTATAAATAACTGATTGATTTGCATTCGGAATAAACTTAAGATAAGATGCAAACCAACCTGCTGCTTAGCAATCATCCAATCAACCTCGTCTCATATCAGTCGCACCTAACCAACATATATCAAGAGCTGTTTGTTAATATGTGTGATATTTTGCGGCTATCAGTGGGGTGTCCTGCACCCAATTTTCTATTTTTTCTAACATTAAACACGTGTTATTTCGTATGCATCATGCTATGCTTGGTTATGGTCATCGTTGTTCAGTTTTATGAATATCATGTCATAACCTCTTTTTGTAGGATAAAGGAATTACGATTGTCATCCCTGCCGCGAGCGATTCCACGTCTGAAACTATCGTCTGATTCACCCATGGTTGGCGTACTTTGTCTTAGGGATACACCATTTTTTATTGTCTTTGTCATTAGAATGCATTAACTTGCCTAAGAATAATTCTCTATTTTATACTCTCTGTGAACAGTAAATTGACAATAAATGGCGAGCCTTTATTATTATACACATGATGGTATAAATGTGAGGTGTGTGTAATGACTATTCAAGGCTGCCTCAATCTTGACGGAAAACGCTGTGAAATAGGAATGTATCAATTTACAATAGAGCTTAAGCGCTTTAATACTGGCGTTGTGTTTATCGTTCTGTTTTTCATCCATGATAATAGTCTCATCTGTTACTACCGCATGATGTCTACCGCTGAAAGTCATAATAACAAGTTATAGGCTATATAAACATAATTGAACGAAAGAAGACTTGGTTGATTTACATACATTTATATATATTTTATATATATATATATATATATATATATATATATATATATATATATATATATATATATATATATATATATATATATATATATATATATATATATATAATACCATTAAGCTGATTTTATAAATATATATATATCTGCAAGACTTCAAGAAATTATTCAAGACAATGTGTCACTCATTGTAATTTGTTCAATTGCATGTTTAATGGCTTTGTCCATGCTGATACTCAAATAGTGTGCTCTTACAATTAATAAATATGTCATTTACAGGGCATTCTAAGGGCTAAATAATTAGCTGTTAACATATCTGTAGAACAACATCTCTGCTAAACAGAATTCATCCAAGCCGATTCTGACAGCTGCCGCTGTTATTCAACCGCTACCATAAAGCCACCATTTGGATGACGAATTATTTCCGTCATAACTTAATGGTATATCGACATGCAGCTGATTCAACCACCATGGGCTTCGCAGTCGCATTATTTTACAGAAATAGGTATCACTAGACTAAGTGTAATCGGTGGACCACACCGAGCACCCTGCGTTATACAACAATTGTATATTACTGTGCCAGAAATGTGGACACGGCCTACATTATGATATTATGCTGTCAAAACGATCTTGGATGTAGCTCAACCTTCGCTACAAGCGTCTTGTTTTGTCATTGTATTCGTTACCTTTGTAAAGTAATCTCAATTAATCAAGCTTCATCTGGATGACACCTGTTTAGTTGGTTATCTGTCATTGCCATCAATGTAAGCAAGATTGCTCGGCGTAACCTTCATATAATAAGCTGCCGGTATCGCTCTAAGGACTGAAAAAACCTTAAAATGGAATACTTTGCTAACACAAAAGAAGCTTTTTGAAGGCTTTTCATTGTACAATCGTTGGTGATAATCATAACGGTCCATCAATTCTAATTTATGTGATTAACAAAACTCTATGAGACAACTTTCCTATGCCCCCTGTTTCTGTGGCATTGCTATTTTGTTGACAATCTTTAGTTATTGCATGGACACGTGCCTCACGAACACAATCAAAAATGTAATTCATCTGGAATGATCTCTTAACTTAATCAGAAACTTCGAAGTCTATTATTGTTAACTGGATGCCCTTTGCTTAGCCAAAAATAAGATGAACGCAATTTCCAACCGTAGCTTCTCGCGTCTGCAATCATTGTCGTAACAATCGTTACGGATAAACGGGGTGCGGATTTGCACGGCCACTGCATGCTAAAGTCACATTCCAAATTAACAATTTATAAACTCTATATACATCAACAGCCAGATATGAAAGTATCTTTCTACCTGTGTGAGTGCCTGTCATCTGGGGCGAGCTTTGGGATTTTGAATAAACTTGACTAACTAGACTACAGCGTTACTACATGAAATGTGAATGTTTCATTTGTTTTCTGTCTGTGACACTTTGTTGTAGTTAACTTCAGTGCAGCTATATATCTACCGAAATCTAAAATGACCCTAGGTTTAGTTCACATATAGACGCAAGCATGATATGTTAATGGTGCAGTGTGTAACTGGAAACACTTACCTCAATCCCTCACAATTTTTACACAGCGTCATAAAATTTAAAGCTAAGCGTAGGTTTGATACATAGTGTAAATGAAATCCCAACCGTTGTCGTGCTTGCAACCGTTTTGTTGTAAATTCCAACCTGTATGATGCCAACACAACGACATCTTAATTTGGTTTCAAGCAGTTCTGATATCTGTGTTGATGCAAAGAGTTTATATTGATTATAATGAATTTTACAAAATAGTGCAGTTAGAGTTGTCTTTACAATGCCTATTTTTAACATATGTGCCAAATTATCGATATTTCTCGTAACATTAGACACAAATATGCAATATCATAGAAATTATGATTATATCAAGCATTTGTTTAACCTCATATTATATATTTCATTATTAACAAACATTAGATAGTGACGCGCTGTAATATAAAGCAAGTGTACTTAATTGAGGGGTGTAAAAATTGTCGGGCTTATGTGTTACGATAACACTGTCACGATATTCCAACTACTAATTAATCACTTTTAAATTATGGTCACATTAGGCCGAAAGGAGCCAACCCCTCATAACTGACTCGTCGAGGAGTACAAAGTAGTGAACATAGCTGTCATCTTGCTAGAGCTGATTGTAGTCAACGTGAATGCAGTTATTTGATTGAGACAAATGCAAAGCATACATCACTTACCTTGCTTTCACAGTATGCTCCAGATAACAGGCAGATGTTGACTTGTCTAATTAACGTGTTTGGTTGCAGATAGCACTGTGCTTCAAGTTACGAGAAGTGATGTGTTCGAGACAAAAGTAGATCATATGCTCAGTTGAAAGAATAGCCTGCAATTCAGAGCAGAGCGCTGATTCAGTATTGTGGTAACGTCGTCTTTTTATGACGGTATACACATGCTATAGTGTATTCTTGGATCGGGTAATTATGTACTGCTCATCGGCTGAAGACAGGACCCTTCTAGGGGCGCTCTAATATTCAAGTTTAAGGAGCACGAACACACAATGTAGGTAATAAATACAATGTGGCCGCATGATGTGTGTGTTGTCCAGGTATACGGACCCATATCGCTATGATGTTCTGTGGAATCGTAACTGAAGCACAGTTAGAGTATGGGTGGCATCTACTTTGTTACGATAGGCGTACCAATGTGTATCATTGATGTTGCTAAATGTGGAGATTGCAAATAGCCCAGTTAGAGTTATATAACTATGGCACCTATTTGGGAGTACCCTATAGATACAACAGCCCACCATTGAAGGTAAATGGATGACATATCAACCTATATGACTACGGGTAGGTAAAAACAGCTATAGCGACAGGACACAATCCGTCTGGACAAGAGATAGTTAGATGTGTGACAAGAGTGTGTTCGGGTGAGTAGCAAGTGACCGCAATTTATCATTTATCACTGCTGGTGTGTGTGAGTGAGCTCACTACGAGAAAAAAGCGGCGTAAATTTGTGATCTTGCGTTTGCTGTGTATTTGGTAGGCCTTGGCCCAAAATCAAATGGTCCAAAAGCCTGACGTCAGCCATAAATAGATTATAGCATCGCATAGTACTGATGTTCATTGTTTGATTGCACGGATGTGATTGTAAAAAGGCTATGGTTTGAGATGCTCAACAGAAGGACGCGCAATTGTGTGTTTGGTAGTTCCGAAGGCATGGAATCGGACTGTGGCGCATTAGTGTTTGGCCGTGTAATTTCATACCGTATTGTCAGCCATCAGCTGGCGGCAAATAAAAGATAACGACGAAGCTAAAAAATGTCTATCAAAAAAAACGTATCTGTCTGCATGCAAAAAAGCAGTCCTTCAGTGTTAAAATGAATGCGCAACTTTCAAATGATGGTTTAGTAATAACCATAGACAAGAATAGCATTACTGGCAACAAAATAAATAAAGAGTTCAATCGTGTAGCCGAGAAAATGACACGCCATTGGCAGACCAAGGGTATTCTGCTACTAATTCTCAGATATTCCCGATGATGCGGCTGAACACATTTATACCGAGCGGGCCTAATTAGCATTGTCAGCCACAAGTAGAGATAGGAATAACATAGTTATTTAGATACCCTTAACAGGCCCGGGCTATCTACATGTACGTTACAACACGTGGGTGAAGTCAAGGGTATATAAATGCTCACTATGTGCACCACTATATTATTCGCTCGCAATGAACCTGGCTCAGCTATGAATAATAAGACACTCACAGTGTAAGTGACTATAAAATTGATTATATATCTTTCTATAAAGTGCATATCCATATTTATATCCATCATCAACAAACAATGTCTAGTCTACTGTGGTAATATCAGCTAAACGTATCGGCGGGCGATCATCGTTGCTATGTCAGATGTTCCAGTGTGATGGCTCGCCAGTACGAGTGCAGCAAAATGTGCTCACGCAGAACTAATGTAAACCGCAAGGCAAACCAGAACAATGTTTGACAGCCATCCTCTTACTCGCACATCATCAGAATATATCAATATTGACACGCATTGGTGCACAGAATATAGCTGGAAGCTCCGACCCATGTTGGCTGAGGCTGACAAGCCTCGTTGATTTGCAATGTCTTCGACGACTGGGTGTCTTTATTTCTGAACGGTTGGTTGATAATGTGATTTATTAATTAAACACCGACCAACCCAGGGCTGGGAAAAGTCACCAAACAAACAAACAGACTGAATCTACTGATGGATGTCTCAAATGTGGACAAAAATGCGCATGCCGCCGTATATGGAGCGGAAGAACAATTTATCAATGTATTTGCTTAAATACTTGTTTGTTTGGAAATATTTTACTAACTTATTATATGTACTGCCATCTGTCTAATTCTATGAAACGTCAGATAATCCCTTGGATTTTGTAAAAGCCAAGCATAATCCTGGTGTATTCTGTATTGGGGACGATATCTGTAGAAGATATGAAATATTCAATGTTTTACTCTATCATGTAATGTCTTTGAGAGGAATATTTTGAAATAGCACCAATTTTAAGTTAGCTCGGCAAATGCAAACTATGTTTTTATTGGAATCTAATTGGTGCGTAAAATATACTTATACCACAGGCGACCTAGTTTGTACCGTCCGAGAAACAGAGAAAGATAAGGATTTTTGTGTAAAATCTTCCGTCGTATATATATAACTAACCTAAGATATATATAATATAATTTTCGTAAATATATCGTATATGATATTAAGAATGTTTTATACTTATAGATGCATTTGTATTGTGTAAATCTATATAATATATATATAATATATATATATATATATATATATATATATATATATATTATATATACACTTGAGATCCATATAATATATATATATATATCGTAAATGTATAATCGAGTCGGTTCGATTAACTTTCATAGATATCAGGGTATGGTTACAAGACCTGTGCGTATGTATCTTAATATACGTATATATAAATATATCGTCAATGTGGCCTAAGAACACATACTATATATTATATATATAAATTTATATATATTACTTTACTATAGCATCTCAAACACCTAACATATCTATATTATTATATGACTTCATGCAGTTATTTTAATAAGATATTATATCTATCAATATTTCATATGCATCATCTCCCATTCTTGATAAAGCCAGAAAGTAATTCTGATGTAACCTAAGGGTTTCAGGTTATAATTATCTACAAGTGTTCTTGATTCATAGCATTCTATCTATATAGTCTATAATACCTGTATGGCTATATAAAGCTACATATATCAGACTCATACAGTCTATAGCGTATTTTACAGGCAATGTTAGAGCCTAGGCATACACAACATCATTTCCTGTTTCCAAAGACTATACACAATCTGCATAGACTACGCATCTCAATCATGTTCAACAAGTATTTTATTGGCCAAATGCCTGGAGCCATGTGACAGATCATAAACCAATATGATCACATTCCATCGAATCTCCCATCATTGATTACCAATGGTTTTCTGATGTAACTTCGAAATACCTTTGTCAATATCAATTATCTAAAGCAAGTGTTCTTGAGAATTAACAGGATTGTCAGAGATGATTGACTAGTATAATTCCGCACTCGCATTATCGTATGAATCTCGTAAGGATTTATTGGTTACGAACACTCATTCCTGATAATTGTAACCGCCATGTGATGTTTGTCAGGGAGAATGACATATTATGATTAACGTGTACACTTCAACTAGTACAAAAATCATTGACTCAACAGGCACAGTGAATCAGTCTTCAGTCGACAATGTCGGATGAGGATTTTGCACTACTGTTATCTTATCATATCCTGTGTTTCTATTTAGGTTCCGCACATCACAAGAAACCAATATCGATTCCATGTATCATCAATGGTGATTTGAAACATTTATTTGTCAATATCCCCATCCTAATCGTAGAAGTTCCAGGATTGTCCTGCACTCAAGGCTAATCGTATGAATCTATGATAGCGTAAGGATTTATTGGTTACTTTCACTATTTTGTAACCGTCCTCTTAACCAGCACTTCAACTAGTACATCATTGTCACAGGCACAGTCAGTCGTCAGTCCAATACCTTATCTTATCATATCCTCGTTTCTATTTATCACCAGTCTGGTCTCTTATCCCTTGACACTCGTACGTTGATGGCCCTTGACCGTACGTTGATGCCCATGGCCTTCTTCATATCCCCACTCTTACCCTCTTGCTAATAAATGCTCAGTCAATGGGCGCCTTATCGAGTGATCATCATGCTGGTATTCATTATGAGGTCTAGGGGCTACCCATCTGCTTCTACCGTTCAGTCGAGATTAGGGTCGTCCTTATTACAGTGGACGTGGCCTTTCGAATTTACGAATAATATCTAGCATATGCGCCAAATGTGCGAGATATATTGGAAGGTCGGTACAGCCTGTTACAACAAAAGAGCATTATGTATTTAGGAAACGTTAAACCATCAATGTCAATTGGTTTATCTCCATAAAAGACATTACAGTTATGAAGCAATATATTCCCAGTAATTTAAGTATTGAATGTAGTAAAATTAACACGGAGCTCTGTTTTATGCTTGGTTATTTCTGAATACAAAACAAATAAAACGCATGCAAGTAAAAAGGCAAAGCTGCACGTCAATACAGTATGAGTAAGCTAGCATTTGTATGGGCACTTGTATGTCTTCTGACTTTCAAACCTCACTCATTAGTGATGATACTAATCCCGGGCGGTATATCATCTTCGTTGCCAGAAGCGTTGATAAAACAACTATTACCGGTGCAGTAAATAAGGAGCTTACAATCATACCTTGTTATCAATCAACATTAAAGTCATGCGAAATACGCGGAAACCATCCTCGAACACTATCGTCTTACCTCACAGATACTTTAATGTTCATTGCAGCTTGTCTATATGCATGTTCATTCAACGGCCGTTCCATCGGATAAATTATTGTTCTATAGTAATGTCACTTTTTGCGTCAATATCTTTATTTTAAAGGTGCGCTAATAGATTGTTTGATGCCTAATGTAATGCACCTTGATTATTTATCCCGCGTATTTATATTAATTTTACTAACGCTTTAAAGCCGATTCACTGTGAACATAAATGACTATGAAAAATAAACCACTTCAGCGAGAAACAGCAGGGTACTGTTGCTTGGACAGGGTAAAGTCTATCCAAGCTGCCAGTGTGTTGTTATATTCATGAGATGATAAAATAATCGATCTCACTTGTGAAGATGATGACTTGATTTGGAGATTATATCTGCACTTCATGGCAATGAACCATTTGCTTACCAACATGGACAAGTCGTATTTGTTGCAACACACAGAGAAAAAGCCCCGGAACATATAACAATGTAAACATTAAATAGAAGTTATTGATAATCTTAAGAAGCCAATGTGTGTAAAAGCGGTCCGTTAAGATACGAAATCCTTGCAAATGTGTTAACAAATCATGTGAGAGCAAGAGACTCGCATAGTGTTTGTGCCGCCTAGAAATGATGCAAACAAATACACTGAACTGTTTTAATTGGTATTGCTTGAAGCTTTGGTCGAAACTAAGACAAATTGTCACATCAACCTATTCTCACCAGCCTGAACAAAACCATCATGCAGCGTGCGTTAATATGTTGCATTCTATTCCATGAATGGCATTCTGAAATATTCCCTTCACAAAGCGCTATTTGTCGTATGTATACGTTGCCCATATCTTGGCATATGGGTATTGCTCCTTCAGCGAAACACCATAAGATGATAAGATGGCATGGACATTTTATAACGACTCGGCATCACATGGCGAGATTACTCCATGAAAATCGTTTCTACTACCTAAATCACGCATATTATCATGTGAAGCAACAGCCCATAGTCATTCTCGCCTATAAAATATGTTAAACTTATATTATCTCATTTGTTCCCGCGACTAGATTACTACAGGGGCATGGTTTAAAATAAGTACTGCGTTCTTTGCCCTACTGACGTGAGGTGCTAAACGCTAGATCTCTTCTGATGACAAACAAGTGATGAATAAAATATTCGTTCTGTTCAGTGCGTCTATTTAGGCAAAATTCCAGTATAATTCGAATATAAGGCCAGGCAACATACGAAGGGTTGATTCTTAGAGAGAAGAGTATTGGTGACCCAGCCAGCTTTACTCTTGACGGCACGTAGGGAACAAGGTCAAAATCTGGAGAAACCCGGGTCAGTCGCTTGCAAAATGTTCGATTTAATTTTGTATAATCATTTCACAACCAGAACGCATTCCAAACGCTGAGGGGTCGTCTGACGGTGACTGATTTCGAAATATCGAAATCCACATGCTTGACAAGTAAATGGCCCGTGTTATTCTATTATATTATTATATCATATTATGAATCTATTCTTGAATAAAGCTATTATTTGAAAGCATAACAAACCAACATGAAACTTGAGTGTGTGAAGCAATAAAATGCACGAAGAATATATTCGTATCTAGATCAAAGTGGCTATACCACATAGGTATGTGTCACTTTTGCTTTGTACCTGGTGTATACATCACTTAATAATATGAATTAAGTTACAGCAATCTAGACAGACATAGCTAAAAACATGTACGTTATCGAGTTGGTTTATGTCTTTGAAATCTCCTTGATCGAATATTGAAGTCAAAATGAGATCGATTATGTTATGTCCTACGACTAGATGACAAGCTATTATATCTTCAAACGAGTATTACAATTACCCATCTAGAGTCATTTAAGGAATATTGATTTAAAACATCTTATATTTTCAAGAATAAGTAATTACAATGATCCCGGTGAACTCATCCGTGAATCGTAATCGCGTATCCAACAACACATTTAGTACACATGACAACATAAATGCAAAGTTTAATGTAATTTCCCTAAAGCAACACCGTACTTTCATGACATGTATTTCAGGCAGCAGATTCATCATTTCAAAGCAAGAAATCAGTGGCCAATATATGTGTTTTTCCTGCATATAATTTTACGAGCACTTCAATGCGTCATAAGATTCAGAGAGAACATTACAGCTGAGCCGTCATACCCATGCCTTCTTGTTCAAACAGTTCATAACGTTTGTTTACTGACAAATAATTATCCTAGTATTTTTGCCATTACTCCTTATTTTCCACCAAAGTCAAATTTGTAGAGGCTATCATGCTTATATAAAATTGCATGGCCACTGCCCCAGACAAGCAATCATTTTAGGCAATACCATTAAAATATATGGCTCAGTGTATCATCAAAAATGACAACATGAATAAATTTCTTCTAAGTATATTACAAATACTTACATTTTATCTACCCTCGCGTCAATCTTCATTCAATTGACGTACATTTTCCTCAACAAGTTAATTAACGACAGGTTTCCTCCGTCTTTGCAGTTATATTGGGCCTTGCCAGGATTTATTAGCTTTATGTTTGTATAATTATAGTGTTATATTAGTATTGTTTTATCTGTCAGGGCGAGTGACATCTTAAGAGGTATTTAACAAATTATTATTACACCTTATGCTGGTTACCTTAGTTAATCAGTGCTCAGGTAACCACACTGGGTTGAGATGTTGCTTGTTTATTTGTGTTAAGGGTCATGCTTTATATATTGCATATAGTGTAGTATGATAATTGAACATTTGAATCATTATGTTACATCACAATCGACCTTTGAATATGAATGATTCGTGTAGATCATGATTGACCCCGGTAGCATCAAAGCATCAACATACATTAGCCTAGCAACACTAAAATACACTTTCAGCAATGTCCGGGGTTGAATAATTCCATCTCACGGCACATAGCATAAGCTAAAACACAAATGAGTTCAATAACAAAGCCTCCTTTGTCATCGCAAATAATTGTCCACCAAAAGTGAACAAGATGCGAAATACAGCAGACGTTTTCGGTTCTTGTAGATCATGATGGATCTTGATAACATTATAGCGTAAATGTGTATTAACATAGCGAAACTAAAAGGTGTTGAATTATTGTTCATCAGGGTATATAAGGGACCTAGAGGGTTAGGGTCCTATATGAGGTGCGTTGGATCGGATTGAGAAATACTAAGAGTTTCACATACTGCATGTGAACGAATAAAACTTCGCAACTTCGCCTGGTAAGTATGTCTCCTTCTTTACTGACTAGGCAGACAGTAATGGTGGGCTTGCTCTTTACGCTATGCAATACATAATTCACGATAAATGACGATGATGTCAGGTTATTTTGATAATGGTCTGGTCTGATGTACTTACGTATAAAGTGGGCATATATCATGTTGAGTAATGCCTTCCGAAAGTGGCAACTTGATATCAAAGCATAGGATATTATTGTGGCACTTTCATATCACTAGGATTTATCTGCGTTTGCACATGATATAATCTGACGTGGATAAGTGTGTGACATTACACAAGTTCATCTACCAATGTTCTGCGCAAACATACGGCAATCTAATATTGCCGTGCTGAAAAAGTAAAACTACTTAGGTTATAGACATATGTTGTAAATTACAGCAGATTGAATAATGAGTTAATTTTGCTTTTTAACAGAGTGGTCAAATATTTCTATTCTACCATTTGCATATATGTGAATAGAGTTTCGGTGAGTACATGTACTGTATGCGCACGCTCAGTATAGCCCACTCACTATTATAGTTTGTATTATGAAGAACCGTGAAAATTATCGGCTGAATTTGTATTGGGAACTTGATCGTACTCCGATAGAAAATGACAATGGACGATTCACAAATGAGACTTTAGACATCCGTATAAGCATTAATATTTAACCCCGTCGTTGTGAGTACGTGATAAATCCCCTATGGTTTAAAACATACCCATGCACACTTTTCATCTGTCAGATAGATTTGCATCAGTCAGTTCCAGGGCAAGACTTGCTAGCCTACCAACTTACGTTTGTCCTGGCTTGCGCAATTCTTATCAAGGAATTGCACTCCTATTTAAGTATAAGTAGCCGCCACAAATCAATGACGTAATCCGTCCAAATGGGTTTAACGCTCATTTAAAAGAGTGTTACCGGCGAGCACCGCGATGAGCGAAAAGCAAATATTGAATTTGTGCTAGGATTCAGGCAAATGGAACGTCCGGACATTAGTAACATCCGCACAATACACGCCGTCAATACTATTTAGTCTCCCATTTGTGACATCGTTTCATTTTTAGGAACGAGGAACATTACTTCGGGAGATTACTCAAGTGCTTTACTGCTTTTTACACTATTAATAGATCGAGCTCCGATTCAAAATACCTAAGATTAGTAAAGCGTAATGTATTGATAAAAAGTCCAAGTAATTTTTCATCCATCAATATAACAATCTACGTCAGATGGCGATTGCACCTTTATGTAATATGCAAGAAAGAATTCATTAACAATCAAGTACAATTATGTACCAATCAACTTTGTTATAATGTGTGTCTGGTTGACGAATTTGGGAAATTGCTACGCTGACAAGAGTGAATTATGTAGAAAGTCTATGTATAATGCATAAACAAGAAAAACAACCTACGAAAGCTATGTTAATAATGGCAATATTTATGTATCTATAATGCATTTACGTATCATGACGATATTATATAAAACGTCAGTGTACCAGATATGTTTCAGTGAGTCAACAGACAATATTCCCCCATGAACATTAATCGAAAAGTTTACCATAAATGAGTTTGGTATCACATAATGCATCTCAGGGCGTTTCAATCGGAAAAGATGCACATTTCCTTGTATTTCACGCCGACATATATTTAATCGCTCTCCTGTTGTGCAAAGCACTGTAATATGGGATGAGAATAAATTACATTTGAGGGATGGTCGACAATTGGAGTCATGATGACTTTTCTCTCCGAGTCGCTATGTTATCATTAAGGAAATTGCATTGGCGAACATTTAACAGCCCTATGAATGTACAACGTTCAATATGTAAAAGTATATAAAGAGAATTACCGGATTTGTATGGGAAACTCAATAATGGACTTGAACGATACATTGGAGCATTTCATTTGTGGTCTTCTGCGAATGGGAATTTCTTCTTTGCATTAGCAGATATATCAATATATATGTGTAAGTTATAAGAATGTTTGATATATTGTTAGTAAAGTTTCCCAATTCAAACTGTGTGGTAAGTTATAAGAATCAATATTTATCTTTCAGACCAACAGTACACCAATGGGTGTATTTCTGTTTAATACTTTTCTATACAGCCATTGCTCGAAGCATATTTTTTCGAAAGTACCTTTCGATAGAACCAATATTTCATTGGGATAAGCATCGCTACGAATAACATTATCGGTAGGAACTCATAAACCTATGTCATTTAGTAAATGAGTTCTTCCTTGTTATGAATTTCTCATTCCCCCTTGTCTCATATATAGCAAAGAATTCAAAGTATACATAATATGATGCTTAGATAGATTGAATAGCATATTCAAATCAAGTCTCGTCCTTAATTCTCTGTTTCATGCCTGATCTCGATGACTAGACATGCCATAAACAAAGTGGTTTGACTAAGTCACCTACAGGGCTGATTCGTTTCATTCGCTTGATATGATATTCGCCAACATTCATCACTTAATCGGTTTGCTAACTGCACTTTGCTTGATTAATGCATTGGAGCCTAATTGTTGACCTCGTCTGTTCGAAGGTACTAGTGACAGGTGACAGATATCAAACAGGAATATATCCTTAACCGTTCCTTTGTGAGGACAGGCCTCAACATCAGGGGTGATATAATAAGTAATGAAATGCCAATATTTTAAAGTGGTAAGGTGTCGTTCAAAGATAGCATTACTACGCATAATCAATACTACCTGCCATAACAGGAAAGACCAGAAGTGAGATGTCGCAAGTGCATAGCACATATAATCATAACAATTTAATTAATCAAAACACCTTATGGTTACAAAGTGTGTCTTCGTTCACGTCGGAGTCGAAACATGATATTTAAGTAGAGTTGACAATCATTGAATTTTCAAGAGAACATTATGTCAGTTGCTGGAAGGAAATCTATATGTAGCGTCATACAAACATCATTGCCTTGTGAGCGGACTGAACATATATTTGCTAATACACTGTTCCATTAGGTCCCACCTCGATGCGACGAGCCATTTGACCTGTATAGGAGTCGAACAGCTTCTTAGCCTATTCCCTATCAATGTCTCAGAAACAGAGAAAATAGGAATGTTTGTGGCAATTTATTACTTCCAATCGTGGTATGATTATTTCTCTACGTTTTGCTACATAGTAGTTGCATATTCACATTGCAATATGCACATCCTCTAATGAATTAATCGTATTTTAGGACCAGGAGCAAACCCTGTGGTGTCCTCTGCATAGCCAGTAAGGATGCATACCCGACTTACCGAACATCATCCCATTTATTTATCAAAATGGCTTGCCCGGAATATATTCTTTCAACGGAAATATAAGGCCATCATAGCAACATATAAAAAGTACATTGTATATCAGTATATTCTATTGCGCTCAGCCCACTTTAAATGTGTTGACGTTGCTTCTTACCCGTCCCAAACATTCGTTGTCTAAAAGCTCCAAATATGAACAAGAAAGCTGCAAGTGAACAGGTTTTGAAATGATTTAAGACTTCGGAACAGATGACGAGAACGTATGTCTCAAACAATCTTCTTGTCACTATCACACATCACACGACCATATGCAATGGGAATCTGAAATATGCATGTACGATTTAACATATAGTATATATTTGATATTCTTATTGTTTTATCCCATGACCTTATAATGCCATTCCATAACTAAACATATTATTACCCTTCAAATCATTGGTTGTATGTTTGTCGCAAATGATTAATGATAGATTCTCGTTTAGTTATTGCACAAGTGAGGTAAATGACACATGCGACCATGACTGCTTTATATCCAGCACCATGAAAGCGATATCAAGTTGGTCACGCATTCAATTTTAACGGAGTTGTTATGTGCTGCAACTAAATAAAGCATAGCTACGCAACTGCTGTATATAATATACAGTGGGCCTACATATGTGTTGCAGTGATGATCCTCAACCACACCCTCTGCTAGCGGCATACCCTAAAGGAAGAAGAGTGTAAACCTTTGTTAGTTTCCTAATATTTTGAGCGATATGAGTGTTTGTTAACTTGCCATGTATTTATATTGCGAATGAATACATAAATGCACTGGTCCTTAATTCGTAATTTATCAAAAGCGATGGTATGCAAGGTTGATGCGGCATCAATGGAGAGTGACAACCTGTATCACAACTAAATATTTGTTCCAAGCATCGACGACTATTGCTATATCGGCAATCATGACATATTTCTGTTACGCTGGGGGTGCTTCATGATACCAGATAACATGCTATGCAATGAATACTGGGTACAATGCATGTATTGTATTCATTGGGTTGTTGTCTGACTCGATGTAATTTCCCTGAAACATTCCATTTAATATGTATTAAAATGTAGTGCCAGAATTAGGATGTTACACGCGTTGATAAGTTTGGTTCGTTAAAATTATGTCAGAATCGTTATAACTTTGTAAATAATCTCTCATTTGTTATCTTCAGTCATAAAATAAGCAAATGTCTAAATATATAAAAACTGCATGACACGATCGTCCATCGTACCGCAAGGTTTCCCGTCGATAGCGTGTCACGTTTTACATACGGCGTAAGTATTATTACAATTATACACTCATCTTAATTATAAATTACATTCTACGTTGGAGTAGAATAACGAATAAAGCGATTTATGTCTAGCGTAGCTCATTAGCGGAGACACATTTTAAGGATCAATTATTATTGCTTAAGCCCCGCTAGGCACTAAACGACGCAAAAATATAAATAACCTAAACAGACATCCGCATCGATAAATGAGGTTTATGTATTTTTCTTCCTTTTATGTTGTGATATTTGATGGATGGAACCGCGCACTATGCTTGCGAATCTTAAACTTTTTAGCACCGCTTTAGGGTTATTTCCTGCCTTACCTCACCTTGAAAGCTTTGAGTAAACGTTTGCTCTGTGATACGGAAGTAGAAGAATACTTAAATAAATGACCCAAATCATTGCGGGATGTCGATTACATATTATAATGTCTTGAAACCCGATCTCTCAATCGGCGTTGTAAAAAAACTGTTCATTGTCCGCCATCTGCAGTGACATCTACAAGATAATGGGGCATAAGAGACGAAGGTAAGGATGATTTATATTTAATAATAAGTATTGTTTTACAAAGTGTAAAAAAGAATGCTTCGCTCATTGAGTTTGCATATCTCATGTCAGTACGATGCAGCAAAATACACATTACTTCTGATAAGGATGCCTTGGACAATTACGTCATGACAGAACAAAAACCAAACCAGCAACGACAATTATTTTTACCTATGATTGCGGGACAATCATAGGGAATAAGTGTTCACGAGCATATGCAAACTGTCCAAGTATACTGAAAAAGATTTTCTGATGCAACAGCACCCAACATTTACCACTCATACGGCAAAATAGGCTCATTTGTTTCCTAACGAACATAATGCAATGAACAGTACGACATAATATAACGTTGCAAATGTCAAAACGGTTTATAACAAATTATGATCCCAGCATGCGAAGATCATGCACCTTTATTGAACCAGTCAGTATTTTAATCACATGGATAATCCGTTTATATCGGCCCTTGGGCAACATACATGGTAATCGAAGTTGTCGCCAATCGGAAAACGTCTTAAATGCATGTTTGATGAGATGACTTAACGTAGGGGTTGAAGAGAAATCAGCAAGTTTGTAACTCTGGTGTATTTATTAGATTCTAAATAAAAGTAGTGCAATAATGTTGCGGTGTTCTCGGTCGAAGATATGTAAACAAACACCTGAATTATATTGATTACTTCGATAGGGACTAAGACCTGCAAGACGTCTGTTAACTGTTAATGAAATAACGCAGGGCTTAGTTAAGTGTGTGATGGTCGTCGTAGAGACCAATGCATATGTCCTTCCTTCATTGTGGCTTCTATAGTTCGCTATAATTAATGTCTTGTTGGTGTATAAGTTATTGGTTGTGTTTTCATTATAATAGGTAACAACGTCTACAGCTCCATAATTATACATATGCATATGCGCTAGTGTCAGGGTGCAATGTCATTTTAACGTGGACGTCAATTATGCATTTGGATAATGTTCTGAATGAACTGTACTAATCTGGTGTTGTTCCTATTATTTCCCTGCACCGGCATCGCTTGATGTCATTACAGATATCTGTCGGTATTTAACATTGCGTCTGAGCACACATTGGCATGTGCACTATTTCATGACTGCAAATATCGCTTAAATCTTTTATTGTGTTTGCTATGGGTAGACTCAGTCAAACAATAGAGGAATTATTATATGCATTGTCAAACTGCCTCTTAATTGAAAAGCTCATTTGTTGTTTTTGTTTCTCGCATCCAGATTATGATGATGTAGATGATGGTGTTGATGATGTAGGTGTGTATGGGGACGTTCTGATGTTTGTTCTTTCAAAATGCCGGATCAACTTTTATGGAAGCAATGATTAAGTTTGTTCCACAATTTACAATTAAGATATATCTCAATTCATTGACATCATTATTCATGGACAAAAGAAGAGGCGGACTTTCAAGCGCCTGGGATTGCGGTATGGTTTCTTGTAATGACAACTCGATAGTTGATCTTTTAATATTTCTAATTAGTTTTTGGAAGTGTTTGTGCGTAGCAAATTTGGTATTAAATGCCTTTAACAGGTATTTCGTGGACCTCATATTAGACATTATATTATATTATTTTGGTTGCAAATATCCCGATAAATAGAACGTTCTGTTAATGCAGCGCATGAACCACGCAGTCACGCATGCTGCTCGGTCACCAAGGTGGATAAAAGCACAAGCTGATTCAGGTGTGCTTGTATAAACAGGTGAGAGCGTGGTGAAGTCGGGTGCGACTAACGACGATGATCCAACGTTGTTTAACTGCTCAACAGCAGATTTTTGATAGATGACACTGTCATGGTATTTTACACGTGACGTTTTATCAACTGGATGAGTTATGCAATCTGTTGTACAAAAGTAGACATACAACAATGAAGCAAGATGCTATATGTAGCAGACATCTTCAGTGTGTGTAAATCGTTAAGTATCTCAGTATCGTTATAGACTCGCTGTACATTGGTGTGGCTACATACAATACATAACAGTTATGCTCCGATGGTTAATTGTTCTACCCCAGGGCACATAGCAATTAGCCGAAAACTTTAAGAGTAAGGTCGTAAAGGTTGATTTTGAATGGATCAGGCGTTTAATAATGTACACGATAAATGGGTTATGTTCTACAATTATATGTTGCCAAAACGGCTCCCGATATTACTAAATTTTTAGTGCAACGCAAAGTCGAGCTCAGATATTCCATTGAAACGTTTATATTTGAAATGATTATTATGCTTTCCTGCGTGCTAAGGCCTAAAACTCTTACTGTTTGTGTTTTCAATTAATGGATATTATGTGGCTCAGGCTCAAGATGATCGAATATATTTACCTAAGTGAAGAAATCAATATATATGTTTTCTACTTAACTTCGTGTGGAGAGCCCTTGCAAGCGCAATAAAAAATAAGTGAATTAGATCACTTAGAAGTAACGATGAGTAATTGCACTAAAATAAATTGTGATTGACCATGCATATCAACAGGCATATATTTATGTTATAACGATCTGACTTCAATCCATAGTGATGATACTCATACCGTAATGTATATAACTTTCTTTGCAAGACCAACCCATATAATTTATATTACCTCTGTAGTAAATAAGGCGCTTACATATAACAACATTATACCCTGTAATTAGTCAGTATAAAAGTCATATATGCAGAAACTGCTTTATTACGTTCTAATAGTCAATTTTATCGTCAATTCGTGCAGCTATATATGAGTCGTCATATGCTTTGCAATTAACTCCATACATAATCTTTAACTGTCATTCAAATACACTTTTATATTAGTACATAGTTATTGCTAATGAATCACTCAATATTTATACTTTCCACCATCCGTCTTCATGTCATTGCACTCCTTCAGAAGTGTAATAAACCGACATTGCACAAGTTAAAGTACTATGTACTACCAAGTCATAACATTCTTTCAAGCTATTTATCTCAAACTGGATACCATGCACCACACCAGGTTACTATATAAACCACCTTGCATTTGGTACCATCTCTATACACCCCTATTACACATATCGTATGAAACGTTTCTTGGAAATAATATTCAGAGGGTGTTGGATACTATCAATTCCATATAGTTTAAAATCGGCTTTAGATACTAATAACGCAATGCTGCCAGCAGTTTACGGCACTTGTTAATTATGTGAAAATAAAAATATTGGAATAACCAGTCATCATTGACGTCAACTCAAAACAGAAAACATCTGTTAGCCACACCTATATTACCCAACCATCCTGATACATGTGCTTAGATAGACGCATACATTGCAAAATATATATATTAACACAATGAGCTCCTTGATTGATGACTATTCAACCACACTCATTCATGGTTTGCATTATTATGTGTTTACACATAATGTTATACTGCCCCATATCTATATCTAAGAAACTACACCTTGTAATATCGACCTCCGAGTACAACTTTTGAGATAAGCTCAGGTCGATCACAATTAAGCATGCTGTAGTTTGTATTATATATTTATCTTAGACTAACCGATCTTCACACCCTTCATTAAACATTTGATGCGCTCGGCTGTGTGTACAGTTTAATTTATCAACATTTGAGTTCCGTTGACTCTTCAATATAGCAATATGCATTCAGGGAATAAACGACCCCTTCAATTTCCTCATTGATAAATAGCTGTACAACATCGCGTCGTCTTTGGTTTTTTGTTTTTTTTAAAGATATTCATTAAACGCAGCATTAAGATCAATCATTATCAAGACCCTGAAATAGAACGAATCCACATATGATAAAATGTCGAGTGTAAATCATTCTCTGTAAAACAATTATCATGCTAATGTGCACACATTATTTTCAACTGCATTGACCCAAGGACTTCTATAATAACATTAAACCGGCATTGTAATGCACATCTGTCACCTGAATCATACCCTAACTGCTGACATTAAAGATATTGGGTGCGAATATATGTTAAACAAAGTCTGGGAGTCTTATCCCTGAGCAGTTGGGTGCATACGTAATTTCCTTAATAGGGTTTTGGCATCACAGGATGGAGAAGAGAGGATAGGTGACCACTATCTCCCAGCAAATTTTTAATAATAATTATTGTATTATTCTGATAGTTTTGCAGAAAATCGAGTAAGCGTGTTCGTAACAGCGATTGGAAATAACAAAGCCCGACCACTTATTAATTTAGCAGAAAATCGATTTAATCGAGTGAGCATATTCGTAAGCGAGATGGGAAGCCCGATCGCTAATACACATTATTAAATTTAACTGCAAATCGTATAACAAAATATGACTGAGATTACGTCGATTGCTGATATAAATCAAACAAATGATATGGCATTACTGGAATAATAATTTGCAGCTATTCTATGAATAAGGAATATTCATTAAAAGGGATGTAAATAGCTAATATATCTAATTACATGACCTTATGTGCATATGGAGGGACAAATAATTTGATTACTTCTTATTTTTTGTCGTACGATTATTAAATTTACCAGATAATAGGACATGTATGGCTATTTCATCAGAAAAATAAACAGATCAAATTATTTGCAAATGATAGTCGGGTAATCTTTGGTCGAAAATATGCGTGACGATTAGCAAAGTAATGAGAGTGTATCATATAATATATAAACGTTACTCGCATAATTATTTGCATAATAAACTCTTTCATGCAATATTTAAAATGGCTACAGCACACTGCGGCTTTTAAGATTTAATTTGGGTCCTGTCACACATTTTTTTTGTACGTTAGATTGCGTCAGGTGCAAATGCAACAGACATAGCTACTGAGCGTGATAATTTTTCTCAGACTCATGTTTTACCTCGCATTTTACGGCAGCACAAAGCACGGGCCTCCACAAGATATTAAACTTGTATTGATGGCAAACTCAGTGTGATTCGGCGTAAAAAGCACACCCTTTTATTACTATCTTTCATAGTGGTACCGTACTTACTTGGGCTCATCTCTTGCCTTGAAGATGTATTCAAATGGCTTTGCAAGGCTGTATTCTTTCAAACATATATATATATATATATATATATCACAATCATAGCTACGTAATCATACAGCTTCTAGCTTTAAGCATTTGCTAGCTGCGATATTTACGACCCATTAGTATCAATCAACGATAGCTTGCATTTGTGAGGTAGATGTTTCTAACAGGGGCTGGTCTTGAGATACGTCACGATGGTGATACAACATAAATAAAATCAAATGCATTATTTGCGTCATGCGCCGTTATTGCTGCATTATAATTATTTCTGTTGCAGCGTGGATTAACCTAAAACTTGGACGCTCTTACTACTACAAATACTGTATTGCTTCCTAACGTGAGCAGGCGACGGACTTGCGTGACCTTGTATTTCGCATTTTATATAGTGCTAAGCTACGTCTAAAAATTCCATGAACACTTGGCTGAAAATCCAATTTCCGTAATAGGGATTAATCAACTCAGAGTTGACAGATTGCCGAGACCACCCAATGAATCGGTAATCGCATGTCCCGACAAATCCAAGGTGAGCTTAATAAATGATGTATATATAATATATTTGATACCTTATTTCATCGCTTGCACAGTTCCATCCCCTCCAGACAATATACGGGTGCCGAAATTCGCTTGTTGTGGTACTTACAACATATGTCGAGTTTTCCCATAGTAAGGTGCTGCAACTTTCGCAAGTTTACATAAGTGTGTTCTCACAGACGTTGCGCCAAGTTTATTTCATTAACAGATCCTAGAACATAAATTATTTTGTCGCGGCAATGTTACTGTAAGGTTGAAATACAGGCATAGGAAATTTATTATCTCTCAATTCATTCTTACACAAGTCGGAAATATTCACCAGTGGCTGTGATCATCAAAATATACAATAATGTGCCCTCAAAGAGCACATAAAAAGCACACGTTATAGACCACACTAACGAAATACCAAAGCATTTGATTATTTGCATACAGCGTCTCTGTTAATCACATTAACGGTGGATCCTCTCTTTTTTCAGCAACATTTCTCTCTCTAAGTAAGGTTTTTTGTCATCGTGCTCCAGTCGCTTTTGCTTCGCTTCGATAATGATGCAGCAAATTATATTGAATAAACGCTATATAGGCACTGCACACAACGGCCACAAACAGTTCAAGACGTCGTTGGTGTGCACGCGTGGCCATTTAATTTATCAGAATAAGTCATATGATTGACTTGTATCGTCAACTGTCGGCATTTACAGCCTTCCTTATTATGTGACTGTTATTGCGTATTTGTCATTGCAGGGTTTTTTTTATATGATCTTAAATAATTCAAGCTTTACACACTTTGTTCTCAAATTACCCAGTATTGAATGTCATGTGCCACCACAGTTGCTTTAAACCCGGTTCCTATTAATGCGATGACGGAAATGTTAAATGCCTCAATACAACTTGTCAAAAAGCTCACGATGTCCAAATGTGTCGACGAAACATTGGAATAAGAGCTACGTCCATGTATGTGCAGTCAATGGCTTAGATAAAATGTGTATATAACGCCTTACAAGACAAGTTTTATATAGCCCTAGCGCAACGCGAGTAACCATTTGACCAATGTCGTTGTCATCCTGCTTTTAAGAACACAATGACTTTCGATGTATACGACCATCTTCGATACTTTCATTAATATTCTATAATGCACTTAGGCTTTTTTCTCGCCTAAACTACTTTACAGACATTTGTACTTCCCATTAGCGAGGTTGGAGCTCACTGGAGGAGGTCGTGAATGCTTTATTGTCTTGTGTGGTGCTCACTATTTGTCCTCCGAATGGTAAAAGTTTCATAGCGTTTTGCCAGTTACATTTGCATATTTCAATTGTATGCCAATCTGTAATGGTGAAATACGACGCCACTGATAAGTCTGGTAGTAGCTGTTTCGTGGAATGGGACAATAATTGACGTAATAATTCCAGTGTAGAGTCAAAACGACAATAACTTGCTAACAATTATATCGCTATAATTTGGAAGTGACATTACAGAATAAGGTCCTCCGCTTACAGCAAACTTTATGAGACTGCGCTCCCTTCATTCGAGTTGGTAGTATGGAATTATCTGCCCGCTTATGTCGCAAACAATTATAACTCATCCATCTAACAATGCAACACATAACCTATGCCGGTTCGTTTCCCAAACCACGGCAATGGCAGATTAAGAATCATTGGAATGTCCAATAATGCGCACAGCATCGTTTACATTAACCCGCGACATGTCTTTCATCTATTCCACTTAGATCATGTCAATTGCTCTAGTGAGGGTAATGATGCATGCGACCAGGAATGCTTCGTATCAATTTCCATGAAAGCAAAAATGTATATATCAACGACTCAAATTGGTCAGGCGATCGCTTTATTCGGAGTGCAGCCAGAAAATACATCAGGCGGGAAACTCACCTACCGCATGATGAATTGCCCATTAAATGGACTAGCCAGGGTGATGAATACATTCATATCTACTTACTTGGCCTGCATTTAGGTGGTGAATGAACCCAAAAAACGGTGGATGTGACATTTTTAAATTCCATGAATATTTTCAACAGGAGTCACTACTCATTATTTGCTACATGCGGCGATGGCCATTGTTATGTCAACAATCATGTAACTATCACTATTTTTTATTTTGATGCATCAATTCAGCTGCTCGTTAGGAGTGCTTCATAATACTAAATAACAAAAGCGGTAATGGAATCGGTTGTTTTTCATTTTGCTTCATTCTCCGCGCTTACAATATCTACCACTTATCATCTGAATTAACATGGATCCCATTTGAACGGCTAATCCCATTGATTTGCTATGGCTACTTATTCTAAGCAACGTCTTGGAAGCCTGTGGTTGGTTGCAAATGCAATTTGCCTAATAGGGTGTAACAACTTAGTACGTACGGCAGGTTGTTAAGGTGCCGAGACTTCCAGGTGAATCAAGAATTACATCTCGAATAATCAGCAGACATGTTTAGTCGGATACTGACGGATGGTAATCTCAATGACCGGTACAAAATAGGTTTAGATTAGAACGCAGGTAGCTTAGCATGCCTGAATAGTATACATTATTTTCATTCACTGCTGTTATGAATTCCAGCGACTAGAAACACATCCACCAATCTGTTAATATTATGTAATCACTGTCTTATCAATATACAAAAGCATATTCTAACGGCGGAAACCTTTTTTTTTTTGCAATTTAAAATCTTTCCAAAATTCCTCCACCCGATATACAGTTGTATAGTTGTCTCATCCTTTTTATGGAATAGTATGGCAACTTTCATACACATTTACGTATTGTCATCAGCTTAGCCAATCGAGTCAGGTCTGGACAAATAGATAAAACACCATGTTCCTGTTACGATGCTGAATACTGAACTTCACGGATTCCGTTAGCAAAATTTTTCTGGCAAATGTATCGCAAAATCTATGGCTGCGTGCATCCAAATATTTGGTGAAAATAGAAACTTTTATATTGTCTCTTACAAAATGAATGAATATATATGCTACTTTCATGTTTTTGTTGTTGTTGACTCATTCAAAATCATTTGACCATTATATTCGGCAATAAAATAAAACCATACACTTCATAAGATATATTCGGTATTTTACAGAATCGCCTGAATTATATCATTTTACATGGAATGCCAATTAAAGTCAGTGATATCCCAACAAACCATGCATAAAACTGTACAATAGCCAGAATACCAGTTGTTATCACAAGGCATAAAATACCACCAAAGCGGCGTATAATTATAACTGTTAAATTAAATTTTGAAAAAAACAGCGATATAATTTTCCCTAAGCTCTATACCGTAATTCCAATCAGCTTATATTCATTATGGTCAGAATGAATACGAAGCAGCTTTGCAAGGAACACTGGTAAGGTAAGTGTTCAAAGTCTAAATTCCGCTCCTGCAATGTGTCACAATCGGTGCAGTTCATTTGGTCTTTGCTGCGCTCATCGCCCCTAAGCCTGGATAGGATGGTACACAATAGGAAATATCTTAATTCCACAGTTATGGTTTCCTTGTTTGAAGATGCAGTTGCCTAAACCGACAAAGCATTTCGTATTGAAATATAGCAATATAACAATTGCAATTGTTTGGACAACTTATAGCTTTGGGCTTACTATGCGATCGCTTGACTTCATGCCTTGAATAAATCGATACAAGGCAATCTATGCGAAATATAGAAATTTCTAGTAGGTATATATATATATATATATATATATATATGTATATAAAAAAATATACTTCCTTATATATATGTACATATACACAAGTAAACACCATTTTACATATATTTATATCTATATACATATATATATATAAATATACATATGTATATACATATGTATATATATATATGTATATTATATATATATATATATATATATATATATATATATATATATATATATATATATATATATATATATATATATATATATATATATATATATATATATATATATATATATATATATATATATATATATATAAATATATAACGCAGCGTAAATGTAATTCAATGGCCGGGAATGAATCATCGCATTAGAATGTTATAATTTGGTGACTGCTTTGATGTTCATTCCATTATACGTCGGAACGGATATCTAATATATCTTAGGGCGAGACATGTAGTTGTGTATATCTAGTTTCATATATCACTGCTTCCTCGCACCACATAGTCCTGTGATTGATTGATTTGAGTTAATTGCAAATATTGGCATGTCTATGCCTTGTTTAAATCACCTAAAGAGGTATCACTGATGAATCCATATATTTACCACATATCATTAGCCGGGGATGTCAAACTTGGGGCACTCGTTATACGACTGATATCCAATGTAGGTCATGACGCTTCATAAGAGAAAAGCTTATAATTGTTCATGTTCAGACAACAGTGCAAATGCAACCCATAGCAGTGTGTCACTTAAAAAGGAGTTTGATTAATACCCCGTCGTCAACATGGTGTCCGTGTGACGATGCAAATCTCATGTAAAAGTTATTTGCTATGTGAGAAGGATATCAATGACGTTATTTCCTTTACTCACCAAGATAGTTTGTGTTTCCGCTGGTATATATCAGCGATGATCCACATTGGTTAGCATTTACATTCAGATTTCACATGCAGTTCACCAAATGAATAATGCTACAGGTGACTTTGCCAGACAAACGTTCACCCAATAACACATGTGCTCATGAACAAACCTGATAATAAAATACAGTGTTGTTAGGAATGCGATACCTACATCACACTCTATCCGCTCTGCGATTGCAATTGTTGCAACAAACAAGCACTGGGATCAAAGTTATTATAATACAGTATATACAGTATATAGAGCAGTTATAGAGAATGTCGTTCAACATGTTGAAAGGATAACCACTAACACCCTCAGTATCTTGAACCTTATCTCCCATTTAAATGCTGACCGATAAGTTTTCGGGAACTTTTGTGTCATTCCAGGTTACAAAGAATTTGCTAGCGCTGTTCGGTTCCATGAGAGATGCACCCAGTACGGTCGAACTTTGGACCTCAAACATAAATTAGGGTTTCATCTCTAGATAACGAAGGGGGGCAGGAGTAGCTTGAACCAGCTATGTGAGGAGAGGTTTTTCCCCACCCTCTCCTATACAACTTGGTATCGAGATCATTGTTAAACAGGTCTCTAGTATATGCTTTTTCAGCACTGGCTCTGCCAACCAATCACCACAACATCCCACCCCAACCCAGTACTGCTTCTGCATACATTTACCGGCTTCAGAGTTGCATTGCCACATCAAGATTGTTTATTTATTCGGTTGCGTAATAGATGACATAAGCGACGGCTGCCATTATCTTTTTTAGCGGCTAATAAATAATTTCACCCATTAGATTGTTGAACGATACAACGATTACCAATTCGTTAAGTGTAACGCCGATTTTGGCCAAGTTCTATTGGTAGTAATACCGACCATGACCAAACTGAGTATAAACTAAATGATGTAACTGGTTTGTAATCGCCAGCTATATGTAACCCAAATGATATCAAATATAGCTCCTATTGATGGGGGAAGGTGTTTAATGCACCCGATGATCAAGTCGTTTGACGGTCGGTTACAATATAGACAATTCCATGCTGAATATGAGTATCACAGCAATGTTATTATACGCCAGTTTATTAGCGGCCTCATTTTGTTTTGGCACATGAAACAGCTGATACAAATACCACTGTGGATAAGTTCATGCATTATCTAGGCGTAGCTTTACAATCTTAATCTTACAGCTTCGTGAGAACAATTTGTTGGTGCCTAACAAGCGCCGTCACATTGTCTACACCGCTGTCTCATGAAGCACCAATATGTCCGTCGATATTGAAAGCAATGTTATATACCATTTATGATTAGCATTCCTTATTATACTCCTGCTTATCACCACAGTAACTGCCCAACAACATCAACATCGTTATTAACAATCCAGCCGGGGACATCAATCTCGTTTGTCTTAGCACAATACCCCAAGTGGCCTGCAATTATTGAAAATTGCCTCTATTGGCCCGGAAAACCCCTCTTTCGTTTTCAATCATATTGCATTGAGCTTTTGCCTCTAAACTACCGGTGACAAATCAAAATAATAGAATCATTGCATGGTAAATGTTCATTCCGACGTCTCACTATTGAAAAATTTATGCATTCGTTTGGTCATTATGCATGTTCATTTTTCTACAAATGTATGCGAAAAAGTCAGAGAGCACCGGCATAATAATACTGGTTTAAAATCGTTGACAACCTTTTCAGTTATCGACGAGAAAAAATAGCAACTTTCCTTCCTATCATTTGCATAGCTATGCACTATTCATGCCAGCTTCGTGAATTGAGCAGAGCTTGTGGCTTCCCAATACTCAGCAATGACTATGAATGGGATGCTGACCAATCAATTGAGCCACGCCGCGACTATAAGTGAAATCGCAAGCAATTCCTAAAATCGTGTCATTGCATGTTTCAACAAAATAAGTAGTAGTATGTGTTTGAGCAACAAATCGGAAGGCCCTTCCATGTCGGATGACGTCGCGTCCTTGAACCTATATATATTGAGTAATTAAACATTGTCATGATCGGGTTGTAATTGACAAGCAATCACAAATAGCAAGTAAAGCTAACCATTTACCTATTCGAATAGCTTACGTGAAACAATTTACGTCCCGGGGGAAGGTTTCCTGCTAGCCTTTTATGACTCGATGTTGTCTGTTTTTAAGCAACATCATGATATATCAAAGGCACCGTCCCTTCCATGTTTCAGAGAGGTGAAACTCCATTAATCCAGTGATGTCCATTAACTCATGGAAGACGTGTCTGGGGGTTTCAGTCATTGCAGCCCGAGCCATATATTTATTTATATATATATATATATATATATATATATATATATATATATATATATATATATATATATATATATAGATATATATAGATATATATAGATATATAGATATATATATATATAGATATCTATATCTAGAGATATCTCTCTCTCTCTCTCTCTCTCTCTCTCTCTCTCTCTCTCTCTCTCTCTCTCTCTCTCTAGATATCTCTCTCTCTATATATCTATATATATCTCTCTCTCTCTATCTAGATCTCTATATCTCTCTCTATCTCTCTATCTCTCTCTCTATCTCTCTCTCTATCTCTCTCTCTCTCTCTCTCTCTCTCTATATATATATATATATATATATATATATATATATATGCTTGCGGCAAGGTTAACGCACTACTAAAAAATATTGATGCAGCGACTCTGTCATCTAGACAGAGAAAGTCAGCAATGAAAGTTATGATGGTATATCGTTCTGATTGGAAATGTTTTGACTGATTGATAATGTGATTCAACAATGTACTCAAACGCTGAATCCATTAACACAGCCCATTTCTTATGAGTCGATTGTACAACGCATACAGCACGAATGGATTAATTGTACAAACAATCGTTTTCGACAATTTTACTGACAACCCAACTGATGACTACGTGTCAGCATCAATCAAAAATGCCTCTACTCTTATGGATAAACCTATCAGTTGGCTAATAGTTCTTGAACAATAGTTCTGTAGCTCTGCAACCACAACAAGAGCCTTTCATAGCTGTAACAGCTCATCGTTTAGTGCAGAAACTCTGACATTGCTAGCATCACATTGTAGAATATACATGCTTTGACTGCCTAGCAGCTATAATACAAGGCAACAATCATAAAAACTGCTTGTAACAGGTGTCCTCTATAAGCCTACGAGTACAAACAATTTGCACACTCACGCTCGACCACATTTACAAGTATTGTAATATGGTTCAGGCAATTCGTAAGTTAGCCTTATTTATACGGACACAACCATGATATCTCATAAGAAGAGACATACATGTTAGATAGACCAATATTGTAGACTAATATGACTACCAGTATTATGTATTGTTTATTGCAATAAAGCATACAAGCTACCGATCTCTATTGATATTTTCAGTCATCATCCACAAAAAGCACACTCTACCAATTACTGCAGTTGTATTGGTATTCCAATACGAGCACGAGCTAGAATACCCTCCTCGCTACGGCTGTCGCTGCAGCTGTGCGGCCGCTCTCAGCGATTGGGTTGAATTTAATGGAGTTTGTTTGGAATAGATTCATCCCACTGGTCCTGGCATTTTAACATAAAACATTGCTGATGTGAGGTTTAGTCTGTTTAGGGGACTTTTACCTCAGTAATATCCTGGTTGAGGGCTTCTCGTGCAGCCTTATTAGCCGCCTATACGTTAGCTGGGATTTCTTTGTGACTAGGAATACATACAATAAAATGTCCTTGCCTTTTGCATTTAATGCTGAATGCAGTATTACAATGTTTAATATATATTTTATCACAATGATTCACAAGATTCAGAACAAAAGGCTTTCAGCTCTGCTGCGCAAATAGATGCAACCTTGGGTAGCCTTATCTTCGTAGATCCCTCTGCATAGATAGCAGTGGTGAGGTGCAAATGGTCGTCCTTTATTTCTCTGAATTGGTCATGGACAACGGTGGATAGAGTCGTGTTCTTGTTGTCAATGGCAAGAGACTTGTTTACCGTTGGGATATCACATTGCCATCGGGGAACTTTAGGTATAAGCAATCAGTCTTTGTCCAAATCCGGTTACGATCCCTCCACGGCATCCTTAATACTTATGCAACGATGGGATTGCATTCAGCTTACTTTGATAGAAATTCGTTTTTTGTGGGTGATGTAAGGGGCTTGATTTTGTAAGGTTTAAAGTTTCTTTCAATAAGAACTATACATATTTACAAGAGAGCAATAAAGTCTCTAGAGCGCTTTACGGTCAGCTCCCCAGCCCTTGCAGGTCACCAATTTCATGAGATTCAATGTCTTCAGACATTTTTGTCCTGAGGTATGCTATGTGTGTTTTAAAATTACGTTTGCGGTCAAAAATAAAACCCCAAAAACACTCCGTCTCTTCCACCGCAAGGATAGCACTTCCACCAATAGATAAAGTGGGGTCAGGATGTAGACCCTATTGTTACGAAAATGCATGCGAACGGTTTTGGTTTTTTTCAAAAACCGAAAGCCATTCTGGTACTTCGCTGTGGGACACTCATTTTTTGATTGTGATAATCAGAAAGCGTGATACCAACACTGACTTTGAAAACTGCTAAATAAATGTGGGCATACGGCCTTTGAGGCCCATTGAATTTAACTCGGATTATATGCCATGCTTCCTTCGGTAACGTATGCCTTCTCAAGGTTAAACAAAATAGTCACTGCATGTTCCCACTTTACGAATTCATCACGGAGGATTGTTTCCAACCGAACAAGATGATCCGTTGCGCTACGCCTATGTCGAAATGCACTTGATGTTTTGAATGAAGTTGGTTCTTTTCCAAGAACCATACCAGGGCACTTGTCTTGCAGACTGAGGTAGTCAAATCAATGGGACGGCAGTTGGTACGGTTGGTGCCATCTTTTACTATTCGATGGCTTGTCCCATACTTTTTTGGCTGAAGTTTTGCTGTTTAATTGGGACACATATTTGTGCTGCGCTTTCTTTGTTTAATGATGCACCTAGCTTGAGCCCAAGCTGCTTTGTAGCTGTTCAAATTGATCTCAGTGTGACGATCATGTGTAAATCATGGTTGTAATGTCTTTTGGGAATTTGATGAGGATTCGGTAATATTTTGGGTGGCAATTTGTATGAGAGATTAAGATTATTGATAATGAAATGATTTTAAAGCCATTGGCTTGTTTTTCGGATAAAGATTGGCAATAAAATGTTACATGTTGGATTTCGTTCCCCATTATCCACGTAAGGCACCTCTTGGAGAGTGCCGGGTAATTTTCTGAACAGTTAGCACATTTGATAGGCAGTTGGCAATCATTGTAGTCATGCTGCACACCATTGATCGTAAGCATTTACTTGGATTGGGAATATATTGTTTCACAGCGACCTTAAGGTACCATATCTGTATTCTTTTTGGAAGCTGCAAAGAGTTAAAAGTTGTAATAAATTTACCTGTCGCGATCTTCTTATCATCTTGAGTTATGAACATCCTATGGACCTCAGTCACTTATTGTGATGATTTCCTGATCGTCTATAGTTCTTAGTTCTTGGCACTTAATGCAACTTTTTTTGCAATTAAGTGTCCGATGATGTGATACCGAACATTTGCAATCATGGTTGATCTCAGTCGATTGTCAATCTAATTGGTTAAGTCACCTCTATGAGATAGTGATTTAACGCCATTAGGTGTTCCAGCAAAAGATCAATTTCATTGTAGGAGTCTGCGTCAGGTCTTTGTCGTGTCTGTTTTTGTTTTTGTGTTTGAGTAGCCACAGTTATATATCGATTGTTCATTATTAATGCTCTCCAACCACCATTTGAGTAAAACAGGGGACATAAAAATGCGCGGCTAAACCAGCGCACCCAATACCGGGGATACATGACTACTCGAATTCGAAAGGGTTGAACTCGTTTGACCTGATTAGGCAGTCGCTTGTTAGGGTAAATAGAGAGAGCCTTCAAAATTGCACTGAACACAAATTGAATATAAATAAGAAGATGAAAAAGGAAACAAGTAATGCAAATGATCATCCTAGGGCAAGTCACAACCAGCCGATTGAATGAACAAGACCATTCGTCTAGGTGAATTCCGGGCCAAGGTGCTGTGTTGTAGATATAGCCCTCGCAAGGACTGCTCCAATTAACCACCCGGATTTCATCTTCTACTAGCGCGAGTCGCAACCCACGGCTCCAGATTACCCACTATTAGTCACCTCATACTACATGCAGGAGGATACAGTTGGCCTATCTTTGTTCCCAGACTCTCATGGAGGGAAATGACACAAGAGAGATCATAAAGGGTATAATTCTCTTTGGCAATCTAGTCCAGCTGGATCTACATTCGATTGAAACAATCAGGAAAATAATATTATTTGTGTTCGTTCATCAATAATTTTGCACCTTTATAAAGCATGCATGAAAATTATATCAGTATGCAAAAACACCGTACTGGATGTCTGTTACGTGCTCTGTAGTGTAGATATCTATATTTTGCATTATGTTGCAGTTTCTATAAGACGTTTGGCAACTTACTATCCAAAAACCGTTCATAGGCATATTTCTGTAGCAAACGTGACTAAGAGAAAGAGTTCATTGGCAGTTTAGATCTATTAAGCAATGTATAACCAAAATAATCATATTATTAAAGGACTCACGATATAGCCTCGCATGAAAAAGTAGGTATTTTTGAAAATTATGAAGACAATTAAACACCATGGTTCCAGTATTTTCCTTATTTCTTAGTAGATAAACTATTATTTTATGCCTGTGGATCAATGTTTTTGTTTTGTTCCACCACTAAAGCTCAAGGACACCTAAATTGGGATCAGCAATTTGCAGTCCTGTGAATTAATGGACATTTTGTATTCCATGTACAATACGCAGCGCAATCTAAGAATATATTATCATAGAATGCAAATAAAGTCACTGCAGCATTCTGTAAAAAAAACTACATATTGATCAAATCAAGCCAGTATTAATTTACCGACCAATGTAGTAATCCATGTAGGCAAACACATGTAGTGTTTGGAAGCATTTCAGCCATAGCCATAGATATATGGACTGCTATGTTTCCAGACCGACTAGAATTCCGGCAAAATAGATCCTGCGGAATTGGTTTTGAAAATCATTTAACTAATGAAGATCCCCAACAGTCTTCAGGTTTAGGCACTATACGGTTGTCTGATGTACAGTATATGACATATAAGATGAGGTTAATTTCTTTATTGTATTATTTGCAAGGGTCATATATATATCCATATATATATACATATCCATATATATATATATATATATATATATATATATATATATATATATATATATATAATAATAATCGTGTATCATGATTGAAAAAGCAACATCGCATGTAACCATTGTCATCTGCATTGAAATGTGACTGCAACGGCTATCTGAAATATTGTGACCAAGGAATGACTAAGCTTTGCTGATCTGTAAATCTACAAATGCCAAATATAACAGTATTTGGTCAGACACTAGTAGGCATTAGGCAATTCTAACATACCTGAATGTCAATATTGGTGTGCAAATTTGACATTTGACTGCAATACTCACATATACTTTTGGAGCTAAAGGTTACCAGAACAAATAAACCAGGAATATTATCGTAAACAGCATGTTGGGTCATAGCCACACATTTGGCTTTACGAAAAACTGATATTTGTTCGGGGGTCAAATTCACTCTAAAATCTTGATATACACTGAGATAAAGGAAATGAGCTTCGTGACCCGAGGAGCCGTGTGTAGCGCAAACAATAAGTGGGAAATCCTATGTGGTCCAACAAAGTTTTAAACAATGATTTACAATGCTTGCTCATGCTGATAGGTGGCCAGGGGAAAAAAACTATTTAGGTCCACTGCCACCGGTCATCAACAATTGACTACTTATTTGGCAGAGTGAAAACGTTATTTAAAACAGTTGTCCTTATATTCTTATAGAGCTGGTTTTCTAACGAGTTCAGTTAACTGGCTGAAACTGTCTCGTCTGGTTAACCCTTTGCTCGACCACATCATCTAGAGTAGAATCGATAATTCGTTAATCGAACGTTTTGCTTGTCCGACATATATGCATGTGTTATCATTAAAAAGCCCTAAGTAAGCTTTGTTTTAAGTTATACGCTTGGTTTTGGTCTTCACTTCAGAGTAAAAAGCTTTACATTATTGATGTAAACTTAGAACAGAACTGATCCCAGGACGGACCCTTGTCCACTCTTATTCAATGCTATTTAACGCTACTTTCTGGCTTCTATTACTGAGCAATTCATTCATCCACAGTGTCTACCATTTAAGAAACGTCATAGCAGTCATAAGGTCAACCGTAATTCTATGATTTTAAACTGATTCCTTTGGCGTGTTTAATTTTTTAATGAGGCATTTACGTTAGACATCCGTCCCAGTGGCTGGGTATGGCACACCCCATATTCTGCTAGGTAGGGGATGACACGCTATATATATATATCACTGCGAGGATAAAAGTGGCCTGGGATCGCTTTTCAAAGAACCGGTACGATCAAAAACCACAAGTACCTGTATGTTTGCTCACATCTGTATGAGCTTTTATCATTTGAGTTTCATTAAATGCTTAAAGTCATGGTTCGCTTGGAGTTGTAACTGCAATAATCGTTTCCTTATCCAGATTATATGGGCAAGGATAATGTATGTATTGCTTCGTTGCCTAATACCTTATTACAAGAATAGACGATGACAGACAAAACCAAAGGCAAACACGCCTTCGTGCAAAGATGTGTCAAATTCATTAGCGGTACAGTTATATTATCCTTGAGAGCACATGGGTGCGTGCTAGGCTACATCATTTTCAATTAGTTTAAATGTCAATGGGGCACTACGTATAGAGTCGTTGACTTACTATCTGTAAAATTATTCAGGGTTCATAGCCAGTATTAATCGGCCAGGTCTTCCATCACGTAGAGGCTATTGAATGCAGTTGGATGCACACGCGTTTGTCGTTGCTAAAACATGGCGCAGCTGGGTTCTGCTACGCGCAATTATGGATATGCGTTACAAGCCATTGGTACTAGGCCGGCTTAATAATGAGATTCGGAGTCAAACCTCTTGAGTATATAGAGGACTGTCAGATGTTGCTCAACGTTAATAAACTTGCAGAATGTAGCAATCATTCCGAATCCAGGGTCCTTACCGGACTGCATCAATTTGAATTGGGGGTATTCTTGTCCCATAAAAGTTGCCCTGTTCTTAATGAGCTACGGCAACAGATATAGTGGCAACCCAACAAATAAAGATCGCGAAATCGTTTCCCTGCTTGGATATGTCATAGGTATTGCCTATGATACTGTAAAGATGCACACAATATACCTTGACTGCGTTAAGTGCATCCTAAAGCGTCATATTCCTACGATCAGCTAAGGAACGGACTATTAGCCGAAGGCAGTGTGTTACACTGAAGTACATAAATGTAAACACGAAACGCTGCCAAAGTGCTTCGACGTATCACGAATTGTAACGTCTTCTTCTGCTGCGATGACAGCTAGGGAGCTGGTGGTAGGTAAAAACGCGCTACACAACGCCACAGCGACACATTCCACAACTATCGCTCGAGGCTCATACAAAATTAACAAAAAGGTTTTTAATCTACAATTTGATACATGAGCTTCGACTCTGAGACCTATGTGATGCATCTGTTACAATACATGTTGAGGATAATTATCATATTATTCCAAATCACGCGTAGCCGTGCAGAACGAATCGCGAGGAATATACGTTGTCCTCCCGCAAAGACTGTTATCGAACAGCGGCTTTTTGATAAAACCGCTTTAGGTGAATCACGCACAGCCGAATATTGATGAAAGGTTTTATTGGATAAATTGTGGAAGCCCGCACCTTCGTAGGCGGCGTCTGACCTCTTGTTGTGTCCATATAGACTAGTGCGACGCTTTTACATTAGCAAGCATTCAAAATACGTATCACGCATATCTGTTTCGATACTTGTCTCAATTTTGCTTTCCTAGTGTTTCAGCAAATATTAAGTCTCCGCGTTTACCACAACCAACATCAAAACTTTAATTTGAGACAATAGCTAATTAAATGGCCAAAATATGGGCTAACATCCCGGACGTGATGAATAGTTCAATCGATGCGGCATTATGACAAATTGCGCTACAACAAGTAGACAATTACAAATATCTATATACGTGAACGAATCCAACTACACAGTCTAGGGCAAAGGAACTGTAATTTTTCATTGAATCTGTGCAAATGCATCTTTTTATTCCTTGTTGTCTTTCCATGCCGAGACGAAGTTCGATTGACACCCCCTTACCGTAGCTCTCGTGGTCTCGGGTTGGGAAAACATTATATAGCTCACACGGTGTTATTTGACTCAAAAGCATATGAATTGAAATTCTTTGGATGATAAATTAACCAAACATGTTACGCGGGTTGCTATATGTGGAAACTAGAATTGAGTGGGTACAACATATGGTGCGGAACAACTGACTGACCGATGTTTAAAAATATGGCATTTAATAACCGTTGAGTAACAGAAGACCACATGAGGATATTTAATTACCAAAGAACTGATTTTGTAGATATCATGCATATGCAGGGGTTACGTATGTCATCACAGCTTGAAGCAGCCCCTTAAAAGGATATGGTGTGTGGATTCAATTTGGTTGCACTAACATGATGTGATCAAAATAACATGCGAGATAGTGAACTCAGTGAAGAGCGTGAAAGTAGCTACCACTTTACGTATCCTTTGAGCGTAACCGTGTATAGCTGCAAGCGCTCTTTATGTCAACCTGCGTGCGAATCGACTATGACCAAAATGCGCTGCTATTGATACTTATTGGTTTCCGAAATATCGTTCTGTCTCTGCCATAAAGGGTATTTTTTAAGACCTCGTCTCTTAAAAGTACTGGATTGTTAAACCGGTATGGTTCTAGAATCGATATATTGTCCTTTAACATTGAGAAAATATAGCATTATCTATGTGCGTGATGTAAAATAGGGAATGGGCTTGCGAGATAAAATACGGATACAACCCCGTTTTGGGAATTTTGTTGTTATTCCTTAATTCTCCATGATGAATGAAAATGATTTCAAAATATCTGTATTCCGCAAATATACGCACATATACATATATAACGGCAAAAAAGGTTGGACTTTCGTACACAACCTTTGGAGGAGGATCAAAAGTGTATATAAGGAATAAAAAGTGACACCAATAATTTTTATATGCATTAAACTTTTTCATTATATAAATTGATATATACCGCATAATTAATTAACGACAGTGAAAAGTATTTTAGAAATTCGTCAACGACTGGTTGGTCTAGCATATACATATATATATATATATATATATATATATATATATATATACACATACATAGTAAAAATATTAAAATAAAAATATATATTTGTATATATTTAATATATATATATATGTATATATGAATATATGGATATATATATACGCATAAATATATATATACACATATATATATATATATATATATGTGTATATAAATATATATATATAAATATATATATATATATATATATATATATATATCTATATATATATATATATATATATATATATATATATATATATCTATATATCTATATATATCTCTATATATATATATATATATATATATATATCTCTATATATATATATATATGTAATGTGTCTATTCCTGGATATTTCTCAAATTAATGGTAACGCAAGGGTATTACGATGTGATGGATACAAAATCCATTGAAGTGTTATAGAATAAGCGAATATATACATACTTTCCTGGGGCTTAACTCATGCGATGGGGCGCTGCACGGCAAGCGTTGCTGTTCTAGCCTTTGCATAAACATAAGCTGAGAGCCGATGCGTGTCAAAAGTTAATTATGACTGTATTTTCCGGCATAAATCAGAACTTTTGTTTATGATGCAACAATCGATATCCATTAAAACGGATGCAAGGACTGCGAATTTTATTACCCGCAAAATACACTCCATGGAGGCACAAACAATATGAACAGAGGGCGTCAATACATTAGTTGCTTTTTATTAGTTTCGTTGACACACACACCTCTTTATATAAGATCATAATAAGGATTTAAAGTGCTTGCACGTGGATATTATTAAACTCAAGGTAGTGCTATAGGGCCAATATATATTGACTGCAGTATTTTTTTTGTGTATTATTGTAACAATTATTCCGTTGTATATTTCAACAGCTATTGAATTATTATCTTTAATACGAAAATAATTTAAAGTGATTGATTACGTAGACCCATGGAACATCATTGTGTTTCGTAGGGCTGTATAGTGGGTTGCTCACTAATCCTTTAGTCACGCAGCCGCTATAAGGGGAATAGTCTGAAACCCCGAATCAATCATGGGATGTCAAATTGAGTGGGCGATGCGGCAGGAAATACTGCCGTGCCGACATATATCACGTCCTTGATATATTTTAAGCAATATAGGATATGTACTGTTTGCAAAATGTTAATCAAACTAGACCTTGTTTAGGTCTCTATATGATAAGCGTTTGTTTCTTTGTTATGTTTCGTTTTGTCCGAGTGTTTACGTCAGAATATCCCCCTACATCTCATAGAATGCTATGATGATTTATTTCCAGTCAGTATGATAGTATTGATATAGTGATAATAAAATCACCAAACATCAAAAACAAAGAACTTAAGCACGACGTTAATGTGAAGAATTACCACCTGGGTTTCACTTCCAAGCGACCTTTTTCGAAAAGGGTAGTTTGCTGGACGAATCAATTGATAACGGTACTATAATATTGCTCGTTTGTTAGGAATTAAGGACAGTCCAAATAAACCAAGAGTGTTGGGGGCATTTGTCAACGTTGACGATTAAGCCTCATTTTACGATCATTAAGCCTCGTTTTAAGGCTTTTCATCTGTGCAATTACTGAGCATAAAATATTGTTGGCATCATTATTTTATTCATCGCAATATTCCGCCTTGTATGAGGATTTCCGTTTTATATCATTTGCTTCATTAAATTGGATCCGCTGCTCATCCTAATGTGCCATGATAAAAATACCTAGCCTTTTTCTTGACTATGTTAAGTTCGTATCAGTGACAAATTCCTTCAAATTTTGCAAATGATCTGATTATGCTCGCTGAAGTTTATGAAGATAGTTGGATCGCTCATACTATATGGCTCATTTTACACAAGATACGCTAATAAGGTACACTATTTTGAAAAGAATCAAGTTGTTTAACCGAATTGTGTCTGGGCATTGCTTCATTTGATTTCCCCTAAACTGGGATAATGACAGTGCCTAGGCAGTCGGTCGGCAATTAAAGCTGATTAGCAGGCAAACATGCGGTTAATTAAGCACATGCATACAAATAACATCATCCCCCTCATATATATATATATATATATATATATATATATATAGATATAGATATATATAGATATATATATATATATATATATATATAGAGATATATATATATATAGATATATATATATATAAATAGAGATATATATAGATATATATATATATATATCTATATATATATCTCTCTATATATATATATATAGATATATCTATATATATATATATATATATATATATATATATATATATATATATATATATATATATACATATGCATACTCGGTTTACTCCATCTGTTTAGGTGTGCCGTGCGTAATTAATTGCACCCCAAGCTACGGTCATCCATTACAGTGCGTTATGCATATTAATGTTTTACATGGTATTCTATTCATCCTATGCTGTGTGCTGCGGGCAACGTAATCCCAAACGCTTTTTATACGCTAATCACTGGTAGAACTTATTTCTGTTGAAGTGACAGTTGCAGGCAAGGGTAGCTTATCGATGCTGCGCAGTCAAACTGACGACTAATAAGTGTAGTGATCGGTCTGATGCCCAGCAACAGCTATTCCCGCAGTTATAGGAAACCTATTGTCTGTTACCTACTGGATCGTTTAAACATACGAATACGCAGCAAGAATAAGCATACATTCCTAATTAATGTCGACTGGGATAATGACAGTGCTTAGGCAGTCGGTCGGCATTTAAAGCTGAATAGCGGGCAAACATGTGGTTTTATGTGGCAGAGACGCCAAAGTTACAGGCTTTTTATAGCGATATAAAATAAATCTGTGCGTTGCCATGGTTTGGTTTTTAATCATAATTCGTAGCAAGCCCCGATAACCCCCTGACTTTATAATTATTGGGCCAAATATCCGATTAGATACTGGAGAGCGTCAACCTGGCACCATTGTTACTATGTGCGACCGCAGATGACTATACTGAAACGGTCCCAGTTTTAATAATTGTGGCAGTCAGTACTCGCGCCCCTAACCATTTGGCGCGGCACTTCAAAGCTGGAACCTATTCTCGACGTCAAAAGACTTTCATGACAACGCGTCGCTTTAATGTATATAGACTCTACAGATACACCAGGAAGAAACGAGCCACAAAAAATGTGACACTCCTGAAAAAAAATCCATGAAAACAATTGTCAGTATCAAGCTTCCACCAATACGTGCGAATCGCCTAATTGTGGCTTACCAAATCATCTGTAATATATAGCGTGAGCATTGCATCCTCCATGTGAACATAATAAAAAATAATGATTGATTTAACATTCGATCCATTCGAGCAAATGGATTGCAGTCTGAGTTTTGAACGCATTATTTGCTAAGTAATTATCGCAGAACAATAGCCGAAGTTTAGAATGTTTATGAAGGCATGATCAAGACTAAAGAAAGATGTATCAATATATTTCTGGGTGAAAATGAGTCAATGATGCGGTCTGGCTTAATGGCGCACAACAGCGGGACAAGGTAGTTTCTGGCTTTATGTTGTATGCTCTATGTATAATCGCACATCTTGTGGTAACGGCAGAAGGGCACACACCATAGTCAAATAACAACCGAAAGAGACAATTAGCATGTTGTTGACAATGACCGTGTGAAATGAGGGGATGCATCTGGAGATTAAACCTCTCCACTAAAAGAAACATTCACACTGAGCCAAGCAGTGGTTATGTAAATATTTATACATAAGCATACAGTTGTAAATGATAGAGAGCGGAACACATCAAATGCCAAATGAGAAAAGGTAGGCTTATCTATCTCTATGTTATAATGCTACAAAAGGCGAATAAATGATCGTCAACAGACTGTCCGCGTCATGCTTGATTGTACAACATCCGTTCGTTACACCTGCCATTGGCCAAGTGAATTTCACATAATCAATTACTTGGTAATACCAAATTGACCCGTGAATGATCATATTAATTCTATGGCATTCATATGTATATACTTATACATATGGAAAAATATGTATATATGTATATTTATACACACGCATCGACCGTCAAAACTACATCGCCTCCTTTATCATATATATAATTAAATATTATAATGAAACAGTATGAATTTACATGTAAAAAATAAAACAATGAATATAATGTTTATATATGTATATATATGTATATACATTGTATTACGTTTTTTACATATACATATATAATACGCCAGCCAGTCAAGCTTACAATAGGGAAACATTTTTCATAAGTAATACTTAATATTTTTGTTGACAATACTCGTCACGGGATCGACAATTGTAGTATAAACAATTTAAGAGGGGAAGTATGTAAACCGCTTATTATCTCTATTTGTGCTGACTAGATCCAGAGTGAATATTTTCCATCCATATCATTATGTCAGTATAAGCCTTATATTATGATAAAGCGAAAGACCATGGCTAGCCAAACTTGCGCTGACAGTATTAATCTTAACGCAATGCCATACTATACAGCAATGTTTGATGAATAAATTACACTATTTGATCGTCGCCCGTCATTTGTACACTCTAATTCCATCAAATACTTGCCTGATGATTACACACCCGTTGCGCCATCAAAAGCAAACCATATACCCTAGATCATCGTTTTGAATTTGCAGTGATGTTGAAGATCACAGGCTTTTACATGAAAATTAATTTTTTGTGCAGCACAATCACGGGATCGACAATGACTGTTAATGCTATCACTTGATGTATATTTGGGTAGGTTTAATCTTTGCAAGAGGTCACCCCAATGCATGTACTAACTCATACATGAAAATGATTAGCTATTGCACAGAAGAAGTAATGTTTGTTCAATTTTAATTGCTGCAGAAACTTCCAACGTATTGTTTATGTCATGAACTACGATGAACATTTGTAACATTCCCCTTTAAGAGACTGAGCAGCTTGAATCATTTAAGGAATAGTATCAATGGCATGGCAACAATGTATTTGGAAATGCTCAATGTCAATTGGATTGTTCAACAAATTGCGAAACGTATGCAAATAATGACATTCATGCGGTGTGCATATACAACAAGCCATTGTAGATGATTTTAACAGAACAAGAAGGATATCAATAAAATGTGGCTTTTTGGCTAGCTGCCTAACCTTTTATACGCTGCTCATAGTTAAACAATTTTGCAACACAATCGAATAGAAATTCAAATGTCTCAATGAGCTATAAATAAGAGGTATTGGGGGTCTATTCAAAACAAATAACATTAAGCAGGTTCGTTAATTAACTGATTTATTTGATAAATCTTACCATTTCATTATTTTTGTCAGTATAAATGTTATTTTTGCAGTGCGGCATATGGCATTCATATGACGTTGCGTAACATGATGCTGTAATGATCGTTCCTCAGGTTTCCAATTATACATATATAATAAATCATTCTGCGGATTAACCTTACAAATGACTGTATCTGTCACTTGGCGTGGTGTTCATCTGCAATATATGCTTAATATGCTTGTATGTAATGTACACAGAAAACACCTTCCACTGTCATTCGTTTGACTTGTTCATTGCCGTACTTTACCATTGGTATGAATATTGACAATACATATGCAACACAAAAAAAGTGTATGACCCTAAACGACTCGCATATCGGGTTCAATCAGGACATTGATAAATTTAATGTCTGTGAGTATATTGTAAGGAACAGCCCGCTCTCTCGGGTGGACACACCTTTGCATGAAGTACCAACTGAACATAAATACGCGCGGAAAAGCAATTAACCTGATTGATTGCTTCCAGGCTTGTACGAACAATGGTGTTGGTTTGGTATCCTTATGTACAAGAAGATGCGGGGCGCCTTATGTGACGGTTTTGCCATCATCCAGTAGTAAGTCTGCTGACCAAAGACATATTCCTGCGCATCATAACATGACAATATGGTCCACAATCATGAGCTAGGTTTGTCGTTAAAACACCAATTCCCTGTAAAATTAAATAAAAATTGTCATTCATTAACTTGTATTGAAATGCCACAATATTGCTACATATGCTTTTGTTTCAATTGGTATTCTTGTAGAACGCGTTTGCGAAAACAAAAACCTTTGCAAATTATGTCTCGTTACCGCTCCTACATAATTACTACCTCTTCTACAATACTGGAATAAATTACTGTTATGCGGATTTCCGGTCGTATATGACTCTTTTAATATATATATCAGTTATTTTATTGCATAAATTATACCTACAAATACGGGTGATTCACGCATCAACACATAGCATACAGTAATTGCTAGCCTATCTACTCCAGCCCGGCGACTCTCAGGGGGGTACTAGGTTGCAGTTGTTGTGACCAATTCGAATGCAGTAGCTACTCAGTCATTTCACTGAAGATTCATTGATTAGCAGACTAACAACAGCCACACGTTATAAGCATACATACTTACATCAGATAGCATGAGGCTCCGCACATACATATCCCACTCTAAAAAGTCATGTTTGTATTCAATGTTATTAGCAATGGGCGTCTTATTTATTTGTATAAATCATCTCTTTGAATTACACATTGCAGAACTCTTCTTCATTGCAATCATTTGTTCCACCTTGGTTTAATTAATCAAACGATTGCCATATGACTTATATCAGCTTAATGGTTCTTTTTTTATATATAAATTGTGTAGATGGCATCGACAAAAAATCTCACACATGCTATTTTTTTAGTATGTAGAAGGGGACAGTTTACTGAGTGGTGACTTCTAATCAATAGTTTGAAATTATATGATGCGTGATTCATATTGCAAACCGATCCGCCTAGTGCAACGGAATGGTAACTAGAATTAATGCACCATCGTGGTTCACGTCACCACAGCCAGCGCTGAGCCCTATGGCAAAGGGTTGACTGTTCTGATTGAATTTGGCCTGCGTTAACACGAATGATAAATGATAATAGGCTCGTTTCATTTCATTAAACGGAGCGTGAAACCATATAAATGCAGTTATCACATATAGTCAGTTTCCAGGTATGATATGATACTGTAACACCACATTACATTGCGGCGGGCGGTTCCATTTCACCATCACCCCATGTAATTTGTATTCTACTGCGCTTTATAGACATCGCTCTCTTCTATTTATACCCAATGATACCCTTGAGTCTTGCGACAGCTTTAGAAGATAAATATGTGATGGAACATGGGTGGTGTTCATCACATCAACCTACCTTTTACCTTACATATAAGAGACTGAAGTTGACAAAAGACCACATTTTGCTATGTTATATTATGTTATCTAAGCTTTGACAAACGACCTACGGTTTTCGACAACCTGACGAATGATGTTGATCGGGAAACGATGAATAAATCGGTAAGTAAAAACCAATTGTAAGGGAACATTATCAAACCGGCAGATTTAGGCCAAAGTGTCCAAACATATACCTTTATGCCAATGGCTACATACAGCACCTTGAATTAAATATAAATCAAGCTCACCAACAAATAAAGGTATGAGTTGATGTTTCTTTTGTTTTGTTATCTTGTACCTCCAAGCATTGTATAGGTTCAAGAATATAATGAATGTTTATATAGCAGTCTAAACAGACATGGCAGAGATGATTATATGGTGTATATCCTGAACATATTCTTTCAAAACAATCGTGAGATTACAAAACAACCTTGCAAAATCAAATTTGAATTGTCATAAACAAATTAAAACATTGATCGACCCCTGTTGTTCATGTGCACAATTATGCACGTATGCAAAGATATATTCAGCACACCGGGTCGTATTTATAATTATGTTAATGCATACCAACAAACATCTTAGCAGATACTTGCTAGTAGACACTCTTTTTTTATATTTGTTGTGTCTCTAAGACATAAATTACAGTAAAAAGGTTCACGCTTTCAAAGGAAAGCATCCGGGGCCAGTGCTATTTGTGCATAGGGGTGGAAAAATTAAAGCTTCTATCTAATGTAACATTTGGACATGCATTTGGGTAAAAAAAGAAACTACATAACCCAATAACAAGGACAGTTTATAGCATTGTTTTACAGCCAATTCAGAGCAAAATAATGACGAGGCTAAGTATACAGACACCATTCCCTGTTTGTAAAAGCACCCACAATCTACATGCTATCATGTCCGCATAACGTTTGATGGCCAATGCCTGGAACCGTGATATCATCATAAACCAAGGCCATGTATCATCATTGATTACTATGGTAACACATTGCAAATACCTGTCTATATCCACCATCAATCGTCCATCATTGTCAATGTTAATTGGCGAAAACTCCGCACTCTTTAGAGTTATTTTGCACGAAATGGATTTAAATTGAACACGCGCGCATAATCATATGAATCTCGTCATGATTTATTGGGTACGTATATTCATATCTGGATGACTTATCTGCAACATTGAAGATCACATAAGTTGTAAATTGGGTTTGTACGTCCATTTGCATATCTGATATACATTACTTGTTACTCTGTCCAGTACAGATCCCGAAAAACAAACATATGAATATAAAGTAAAATGGTTTTCGGTACATCAGCCAAAGTTTCATTTAGTGTCGATGTCACTTGTGTAGTTTTTATCTAAAATCATACCACTGCAATGTTGCGCCATATAACCAATTTTATTTCAATTAAGTTTGGGTAGACGAATTCTGGTTTAACCGGTGTTATTACGAATATAGGCATAACAAAGAAATCAGAGCAAGTTACAATGAGAGATTTTTACCAAATGTACCACTGAATATCATTTTAATGTTATTATAAGTGGGTCAGTAAGTGTTGATATCGGTGATAGCTGACTATGTAAGGTTATTTTCAGTGTAAACGTTTTGCACATTAGGCGGTTTGTCATCCAGATAAAACAAAATGTAGACATGCAAACAGGAAATAAAATTCAATCACAGTAATGCCAAGCAGACGTTGGCGCAGTGTTTGTATTTAGGGAGCATTGTACAATACCTTCCAGTAATGATCTGGGGTGGAAACGTTCTACCTCCTGGAGATATGTGACAACGAGTACTATCCTTCCTCAAACATACGTTAGCGGCTCATCAACGCATGATATTGGTGGATGTTCTGATGCTATAACTTACCGCAAGCAGGCTTAAATGAGATATATAAAAGTATGTAAGCAAATGTTACTTTGTATAACAATGATTACTTGTATATATTAGTTATTGATATTCTCCAACGCTCTATAAGGTTCGGTCACGCGCCATGTTTTACCAGTGATTATAATGTTGAGTGTAGTCATTACGATAAGTGACCGAGCATTTGAATGGGTTCCAAATTTCGAACATTTCTCCATAGTGGTGATACCAATCCCAGGAGGTATATCACTTTCGTGGCATGAATAGTCTGTAAAACAATTATTACCGCTGCCGTAAATGCGGAGCTTACATATAACACAATTATACCTGCTATGAATCGACATAAAAATCATGTACAATCTGCGGAAACAGCTTTCTTGAATGCTAATATCAACTTTTGATGGCCAACTCTTATAGCTATCTAACTTTAACGACCATCCCCGAGCACTCTCGCCTAATCACATTATTACATCAAATGAATCATAATATATTGTAGTTTCCATTTATCCATATTCATAACACTGCCCTCATATAGGATATCAGTGCTTCAGTGAATTAGGTTCTTTGGTCAATCGCATCATCATCATCATCATCATCATCATCATCATCATCATCTAGGCATGATAGCAGCTTGTTTGATGCCTACTGTTATGCACCTTGTCGGGATGTATTTATCTTACGCATGTATACCCGTAATTTATGCAAAGCAATGGTTTCCGTAATACGGATTAAGCATATCAGGATTGTCAGCTAAGTTAGAGATAATCAGATTCTATTTTCTCGAGTTCACATCTAGAGATCAGGCACCACAAAGCTTTCACTTGGTTATAAGGACATTCTTTGAGATGGCGGTCCTACTCACCGGGCTCACATGTGCAATGGTCAACGGATGTAACCAGGCTCATAACTTTCAACCATGATTACTTAATGCATTAGACTAGAGCAATTATTGGTAAATGCTTCATTACCTAGAACATGTACTCCGTAAAGGTCGGACAATTGACAACTTGGCGACTCTTCTCTACAGAAGAGATGTAGATATATATTCGTAATAACTGATAAGTCATTCGAATCAAGCAAACAGTGCAGAAACGGTCAAAGGGACACCTTGAAAACTGCTGTGTAACCGCTGGTTCTGATGTAAGTTACGGACAAAGATTCTCTATTTAGGAATCACATATCAAAAACCCGACGTTTCCATCTGGACCTGATAAAAGTATGCGACATGCTGACGCCATGCTGTCCAATCGAGCACACTGTAAGCTTTCCGATACAGCTATTTGTAATATGTATTGGTGCACATTAAATGACCGGTCATTTGATCATTAACAGATACTTCCAAGAATGAATCTACCACTAAGAAAGACCTTGCGTGGACATCATTTGTACGGCATATTTAGGATGGTGACACCATATTTTCACCCGTAATTCAGGTGATCGCTATGTTCCACACCAAAACACAGTGTACATTTGTAATAGAGCATAGGGAATAACGTAAGTCTATATTTACCATGCTATGGCGTATGAACCGACGTTTCGAAAATATCTTTTTTCGCTGCATATCATGTGATTGTTATGCTTATTCCAAAAGCATGATATTGTCTCATGATCGTTTAACTTCTGGTAGACATATTAATAATTGATTGTTTATGCTTCATTTTGTGCCAAAAGCAGAAGGTATTATTAAACACATCAAGGGGCATCAAATGTGATCGATAAAATGGTTTTTGAAATGCTTCTGGTACCCAGACATTAAAATAAGTCCTACAATATTGAGCGAGTCGATAACGACGACGGTTGATGTGTTTATGACGTCAATACAGTTTTAGTCAACATGGCGCACAGCAGAATGTTTAACAAGTGTTGTATATTCCGCTGGTTTAATGGCTCTATCATTTATAACTTATGCGACGATTCAAATGATTCTTATTGTGCAAGAAATGCAGTAAAACGAAAGCATATTAATAGGTGCATGTAATCTTTACTTGACGTCATGAAGGATGTCCATTAATCTAATCGCACATGCGTGTCATTTATACATGTGATTGTTATAAAACAAAGCTGTGACGTATTTCCGCATGTCCAATTATCATCAGTCAAAATATGCCTTGTCCAATTATCATCAGTCAAAATATGCCTAAGTGCACTCAACGTGAAAGGGCGCCTCTTTAGTTAAACATTCGCGGATAGCCCCATAGACATTTTAAAAGTCAACAGGTTGCGCAATTCACAAATACGCGTTTGACACCAGTAATGCACTCTTTAACCTTCACCTTCTAGATGAGACCACCAAAATGAGAACCTAAGGTTCAGTAGGTCTTCTTTCAATTGGCACATTCTATATTGTGGCACCAGATGCTATGTTTGCATATATGACCTAGATACAAGCACACTGTGATTATCTGCTTTTCATTTACCTTTCTTCTCGGCGTTCTACAACAACACCCACAGGTTTTCGTAATAAATATGGATCCCGTTTAAACGGTTGACCACTTTGATTTCTAGCTGCTTCTTGAGCTAAGCTACTTCAAGACGGTCTAATCTGAGAACGCTTGGCTGCAAATCCAATTTCCGTATCAGGGATAAATCAACAATGAGTATAGTTGATAGGTTGCCGAGACCTCCCCTTGAATCTTTAATCAAGATACACGAGCACAAAACACTATAGGATCTGTTAGCTATGAAATACACACAAGCTGAAATATCGATGCACCCTGGACCCGATACCTACTGATGGCAATATCAATGACAGGTGTTCATTAAAATCGCAGGATAGCTGTGGGATATACATTATTTATAGTTATTTCCTTGACACATCGGCGGTTGATGAATTATATTGTTTGTGCTGCTTAGAAATGAACCTTGGTCCAATATTGCAACTGTATTAATATTTGAGATATTAGATGCAAAATTACATTGGTAATGCTTGAGAAAGCGTCGATGGTCGAAACTAAGAGGATTTGACCCATCAACTAAACATGCAATGAAATATCCGTTTGGGTTCAGTGCGTCTGTCAAGGAAAAATTACGGCAGATCTAAAACCAGTCAACATACTTATGCTTGATTCTTAGAGGGAAGGGTATTGGTGCTGCCACCAGCTGTTCTCTTGACCCGGTGGACCCAGTAAAACCTAAAACATCGCAATGAAATATCGCGTTTGGGTACAAGCGTCAAAAAAATCCTGTGGTTATGCTTGATTCTTCGAGCGAATTGGTATTGGTACTACCGCCAGCTGTCCTCTTGACAGCAGGTGGGTACAAGGTCAAATCCTGTGGATACCGGAGACAGTCCCTTATAAATTGATTTCAGACATTGTTCGATTTGATCTTGGACATTCAGCTCCGAACTAGCGCATATTCCCAAGGTCAAATCCTGTGGAAACCGGGGACAGTCCCTTATAAATTGATTTCAGACATTGTTCGACTTGATCTTGGACATTCAGCTCCGAACTAGCGCATATTCCCAAGGCAGGGGGTCGTCTAGCGGTGATTGAATTTGAAAAATCGAAATGCACATGCTAGACTTACTAAAGACCTGTGTCATTTCTTTACACTGAGGATGAATCAAATATTTTGACAAATAAGCTATGATTATTGTACGTCATTATGATAAATGCTCCGTATAATTATCCTTCAAATCCTTGGTTGTATCATTGTCGCTAATGATTAATGACGGATAACATCATAATAGTGCAGAAAAAACTCTGCTGTCCGGTCCTCTTAATGCTACGCGTCGAGCTATTACACGAGTGAGGTTAATGATACATGCGACCATGAATGCGTCATATCCATCATCATGAAAGCGTTGATATCAAGTAGGTTACGCGATCGTTTTAACCGGGGTTGTTGTGGGCTGCGAATAGTTAAAGCAATGCAACTCAACGGCCGTATATTAGCTACCTTGGGTCTGATATATGTGTTGCAGATAGTAGTGACAATTTGCATCAATCACACTCTCTGTTTGCGGCATTATACTCTGATAGAACAAAACTGTAAACCTCGCTAGTTTTGTGATAGTAGCGATAAGAGTGTCTATAAACTTGACATGTATGTATGTGGTGAATGAATACAAAGAAGCACTGTTATGAATGGTTGATGCGTCATTAACCGATTCCATGGAAAGCATCAATCTCTATCACACCTCAATATTTGTTCAAACCGTCGACGACTACTGTAATATCAATCATGGTGTTATCAATATTTTTGTTTCGGCGTCAATTCACCTGCTTCTTGGGGGCACCTAATGATACTAGATAACATAAGATGTGATGTATAGTGTGTTGGAATAGAGTACAATGCATGTGTTGTTCCCAAAAGCGAGCTGGCTCCAGCAATATTGTCATCCACCAAACATCCTACTGCTTTAAGTACCTGGATTCAACGTCTGATTTTCATTATGCTTGCCACTCGGCGCTCTCTAATAGCTCTCATGTATCGTCTTAATGACTTGGATCCCATTCAAACGTCTTACCTCACTGATTTGCGATGGCTACTTATGCTTTGAAAAATGAAACGCTTGGTTGCAAATGCTATTTCGGTAATAGGGATTAAGCAACTCGGCAGAGGTAACCGAGACTTATCTTTAATCACATCCTGTATGTACGACAAAGTATAGGACCTGTAACCTATTTAATGTGTACATGCTACAATATTGATACCCTCTGAACCTACAGGACGGGTAGCGGCTGTTTACAAGCATGTTTACATGTGACGTCAGCCACAGAACGTATTTTGCAAACAATGTCGGATATTTCAAATGATTCTTCAGCAAGCAGCAAGAATGTTTTAGACATAGAATGATCTTACGAAGCCGACCGGAACTATATCGTTATTTTCCTTCCGGCTGCAATCTATCCTAGCATTATTGGAGTGATTGCATTGCAACGCTTCGAATAACATGCGTTTAGTACATGCTGGTCTCAACTGTTTTCTTAGATTAGGCACATCATGTCATATTCTACAAGATCATTTCTGGTTAAGCAATATCAGCATTTCATTGTTAACTTACCAAGACATTTCACTGACATTGTCAGTTTATCGACAAACCTTTTTCTCGTAAATAACTTATGTTCTCAGCAACAGCAATGTGTGAAAAAATTATCAAGAAAAGGAACCACAAAACAGATCGCACAAACAATATCACGCCCGTCATATTTCTTCGTGAGCTATGGATTCTTGGGGTCGTGCTTGCAAATATTTGATGTCAGACATGCTATTGTAAACAGACTAATACCGATGGCATTTGAACTGCATAACAATGTTTGTACTCATCCATACACTTACCATCAACAAAGATTTTCGATAAGTTCTTGGATGCACAATACACGATATTTCTGTGATGAAACCTGACACTAAACGACACATATTCAATTCGGTAGCTTGGCTAAGCCAAAGTAGGCTACCGCAAGAGGTACCTGTATCTGAAGCATATGATTAACTACACGTTTTGCGAAGATTAATTACTACTATCAACAGTCTCGCCGATTACAAATTCACTTTGTCACCAGACGAGTTTGCCTTAAATATATAAAAGGTGCTAAAGGTAATGGATCAGAGCGCGACAGAGAATGCTTATAAATGAGATCCTAAACGAGGTATTAGCTGATAGATTACACGGTAGGTGTTGGCTCTCGCTGTAGTCCCCATAAGTCACTGTGGATGTTTTCCCATGCATATGTTTTCAGCTTAAACTAGGACATCATGACAACAACACGATAGACTCCCATTAGTTTAACCATTGGATTTCTGTCTGACTCGGTATAACTTCCCTGCAACATTATAGCGACAAGGCGTGTCGGACAAATACTACATTTAATATGCATGACAATGAAGTGCCAACGAGTTTTATTTTGCTTAAATTGTGTCAGAATCGTTATAACGTAAGTCATGTCATTGTTAAAATTCACCCCTTTTATCTGCAATCATAAAATATGCAAATGTCTAAATATATTAAAACTACACGTCGTACAGTAAGGTTTTCCCGTCGATAGCGTGTTATGTTACGATTTACATTCGGCGAAATGCTCAGTACGGCTAAAAGGTATTATGAATTATATTCTACATTGAAGTCAATTACCTAATGAGCCGATTTTCTGCCGTAACTCATCAACGGACACACATTTCCCTTTGAACCTCCATTGTTATTACTTAAGCCCCGTTAAGCACCTAACTAGATAGAGTACCTAAACAAACAGAGGAGACATGCACAATAATAAATATAGTTTATATACTTTTATGTTGTGATACTTTATTTGTGGAACGGTGCACTATGCTTGAAACATTGAAACTGGAATTATATTTGTTTAGCCTCGCGTCAGGTACCTTATAGTTTTCTTACCTCGACTTGAACGCTTTGAGTAAACGTTTGCTATGTGACAATGAAGTGAAGAATGCTTTACAAGAATGGCTCAAGCCGCTGCGTGATGTCTATAAAATGTCGTGATAGCCGGAGACCAAACCTCTCAACTGATGTCTTAAAAACTGTTTATTGCACGCCATCTGAAGGGAACATCATGAAGGGCATAAGAGAGGAAGTCGCGGATAACTTCCGTCCAACAATATTTCTGCTTAGCGTACAAAATAATGCATCGTTCATTGCGTTTGCATATTTATATTTCTTGACAACTAGAAACAGCAAAGTACTAGTTATCTCTGATGCACGGGGCAATTACAAAGTCACGGAACAAATAAAACAGCAATGACGATAATGTCAACCTACAATTACGGGACAATCAAGGGGATGCGAGATGAATATGTGTCGGCTGTCCAAGTATACTGAAACATTTCTTTGATAAAACAGCACCAAACACTAACATTCCTCAATTCATACATGCAAAATAAGCTCATCCGGATATCTGGATTCCGACACAGACAATTCGACAACCGTATAATATATATCGTTGCGTATGTCTATGCGGAGTATCATGAATTGTGATCCCAACATGCGACTAATAAGTAGCTCTATCGAACCAATCTGCATTTACATCACTAAAATCTTTCTTTTTTCGGCCGTTGGGCTATATGCATGTTTATCGAACTGTTTTATGGTTTCGTCAGTCAGAAAACGTATTGATGGGATGAAGTGTTGTATAAAGCTAAGCAAGCTTGCAGCATTGGTTTATTTATTAGGTTCTAAAAGTAGCGAAAGCATGTGGCTGTGTTCCCGGTCAAGATAATATAAACAAACCAATCCATTAGTTTGGTGATCTTAGAAGGGGCCAGGACCTACAGGACTTCAGTTGACGGTTAATGAAATGACTCGTCCTCGCACGGCTAGAAATAGACCATGCAGTTACTCAACTAATGCAATCACGGCTACACCATTGCGGGGGCTTAGTTAATTCGACGAATTCAATACCACGAACACAAGACTGCACTTTGTATTGGCATCATTAGTATGAGGTGTCACCGTCGCTAACTTCATATTTTTCATTATCTGCCCGAATCTGCTTGTGATTGAACGAAATTAGGTTTATCACGCAGATATATCAATTACGGAAATTGTGCATTTTGATAATGTACTGAATGAATTGTACCGATCTGGTGCTGTTCCAGTTCTTACCCTCTGGCATCATTGGATGTGATTACATCTTAGAACACACGCTTTATTGATGTAATACACACAGTGTGTCGTTAGCAAAGAGACAATGTACAGAAATGATGTTGCACAAAGCGTATGGGTGGATGCTGTACAGCGCCGTACAATGTTTGCGTCACAAACAGTCCAATTGATTATCACTTAATGGTTGAACATTAACAAGAGCCGCCCCAGTATGGATACTGCACGCTTGTTGATTTGCAATGATGGCAGCCGAATGCCTTATTATGAATAGTGTCTATGGTAAAAAGACAACTGGATATCAACAACTGATTACTTATTAGGTAAAGTTAATCATAACTTTCTATCATTTTCCTTAGAATACGTATAATGTGCTGTGAACTGGCTGAAACTGTCTTGGTAGGTTAACTAGTCCATGGGGGGGGGGGGGGGCACAAAGGGATTGGAAAAGCTATTTCTTCTTAATTGCGTCATTACCCTGGGGAATTGTCGAATTATAGTTCGTACCACTGCGAAGCTGAAAAACCAAATAAACACTAATGTTGTCCAATCTATGTATCACATTGTATACTTGTGTGAAGTCCCCGCGCGGACGTCGTGTTCTGAGTTGTAATTCCTAACAAACGCCACCTTTGCTCGTAGCCTAACTCAGGCGAGCTTGGTAGCATAGTTTTGAAGAGTTTCTAATATATTGATGTCACATAGAAGGTATAAATTACATATTCTAAAGGGGCCTTACGCGAGCCTTATAATATTGAATATATACTCCAATGTAATCGACCAGTGAACGTCCGCCTGATCATCCCGATAACTCTGTTCGCCTTTGCTTTCCTGCATTTTAATGACTGACCAATTATGACACCTTAATCCTATTCCCGTGACACACCAAGCAGCATATTCAAAATTTGCATTTGCTCCATCAATATGCAGTGCTTTGCATTTTTCAAGGTTAAATATCATTTGCCAATCATTTTCCCAGTCTGAAACTATTTCGCGGAAGTACGCCTGACATATTTGAATTGAGGTGAACATGGCTGACAGAATGATATACGTGAATATAACAGCGTTAACGTTAACTGGACATTATATCCGCGCCTGGCTTTGGTTTATTCGTGGTTGGATTCGACTGCACATATGCAACACCTTCATACATCCAAATAACGTCTAATACAAACATACCCTGTGGCTCATTGATATAAAATAAATTGCCTTCTAACCTGGAAATATGCTCACAGCTATGTAGCCTTCGCATCGATTTATCATCATTGACGACCATCATTAACAACTTTAGTCTCAACTCATTGCATCATTCAACATTCATTCCTTCTTAATCACATTATATAAACATGGAAGAGTACGCCTTTTGACCTTCACAATTATTGCAGTCATCGTTCTCGAATAACAGCCATAAAAAAAATGTTCGGGCTATAGGTAATATATTCACCTTTATAGACCCACGTTTGTAACATCTTTCTTGCGATTATTCGCTCTGGCCATAAGGTCAGCGATTTCTACTTATGCTACTCTGTTGAGGTTTTATGGAAATCAATCAGAAATATACTTCTTGTTAGTTATTGGAAGCCAATATGATACTTCGACTCAAAGAGCGAGTTTTAAATGTTAGTTCAGAGATTTGCATGAGTTGCATAAATAATCTGATTGACGAAATATAAAACATATCTATTGACGAATGGTTTAGAATTGTGTGACATTTTATAGCACGATACCATTGATAAACTCAGTATTAATGCCAGTCGAATATGTAACTACATATAAATATTTCAATATTACATATCCAGTTAAATCTGGTCGAATGCATTACAAGGGTCACTGCAAAGACTATGGTAATATTACCATGATGATGACGCCCAAATTGTGGTTAATTGAAGCAAAAGATGTGTCAGGTTTAGAGCAGCTTCGGACATAATTGACACTTGTAGTTATAGCTAGAGTAAACGATGTGTCATGTAAAATATGAGTTCATCGAAACGATGTACACAGATTAGAAAGTTAAAAGACTTGTAGTTGGTTGATAGAAAGCACAGAATACAGAATAGCTAGCCATTCACTACATTTGTCAAGCTGAATTTCCTCTTCATCGTAAGAACCCGAATTCATTATGACACAATGTACACTACATGTACGCCGGGGTCAGATTTCAAGCATCATAACATGATAATAGTTAAACAACACAGTATGTAGTTTACAAATAAGACCGAGTCTAGTTATACCTAATTCAGCAAACTTTTGGCGACTGCCAAGCTCTTGTTGATTTGTATTTACTGCTATTATCATTTTTTTATCATAGTGCGCAAATTTCAAGTCGATTTATTGTCATAAGCAGACAACCACTTACCATAAAAGCACAACAAAATGGTTCACCATATCCAGCATGGACGATACCGATCCCTATGACTGATTCTTGCCTGCTTTCCACGCCTTAGGGTGGTTTGATAAGAGCGCACACCATACTAGAACAGTGAATGTAAGAAAGGGTAACCCCCGCCTCCTCACCTACAACACAGACACGCTATTTCCCCCATTTTATTTTGAGTGCATAAACATCGTTTAGCCGCTGCTGATGGAATAATGAACAGAATACTACAAAGCTCACATGATCAGCCCCGCGTTCCAGCATCATCGTCAGTTGCGTGTACTGTAGGGAAAACATCAATATCTATGGTGCTAACTATACCCGCTCCGAGACAGCCAAGACTATGCTATTTCAACCGGAATCCGACATTACCTTCGTATACACCCTTTTGTCCTGAGCCCCGGTAACTGAAACCATGCATTTCTTATCGCTTAGATATAGCAGCCCTGCAAACAAGATATTCCCGTGCAACGCCTTACTATCACTTAACGTATAGTACGTACCGGTGTACAGCGGCGCAAGAGATAACATTTGGGGGTACTGTGCCAAAACAATTTGCTTGTACAATTAAGTGGTGTTGAAAGATAAATAAGCAATTTCAGCTGTTGGCTAATTAAACATAAATTGTTGCATGACCTGTATCACAGTTTTTATTGTGCTTTATCATGCGCGATGTAAATCTTTTCCTATTACAGAATCATTCAACATGTCTTGAATCATATGAAACATTATCCTTATATCTGACATGCGGCTAAAAACATATTGCAGCCCCTACAGCCTAGTGGTCTAACCTTAGGCTCCCAGTCCCTGCCGCCACCAGAACAAAGACTGCCCTTTACGAAACGTGCTGTTTTTCACACTGTGCTAACAGTGTGTCTCACTGACAAATGCAGATTATTCATAATTTTCTCATACGTGATCATTTCCCTTTATAATGTTCTATGCTGATGGAATGAACACGTTGTGAGGGATACTAAAAAAAACAGCTAACGATCTCAAGCCATTGCATAATATTTATAACGATTGTTCATGTGTCTTTCAGCGACGAAAAACATCACACTCTTGTCAAAGCATGACTATTGCTCGGTATTACTGAGTGAATTGCCATCGAGTATCTGCGGGTTGTTATTTTCAAATGTATAGTGGTTAATGATATGTATACAGATTGTCAAAGCATGACTATTGCTCCATAGTACTGAGTGCATTGCCATCGAGTATCTGAGGGTTGTTATTTTCAAATGTATAGTGGTTAATGATATGTATACAGATAAAAACGCATTGACCTCCTTGCAAAGTACGGTTAGTTTCCACGAGAAATAATGGAAATTATTGCTACTATTCAGTAATTACCCACTGCAATACATAAGAAATGCCATTTAAACACAATCCTAACAGGGTGTAAATATCATTGTGCCTTATTCATTTGTAACGCAGAAATCATTTAGGAACACGTAAAAGCCGCTAAATGTATGATATATCAACGAGATGCGATGTAATTGTTTACAGTATTTGACACTTAGAAGCTTCGGTATTACATTATGTTCAAACATAAAAGATTATATTGTCGAGAAATGAACAACTACAAACTGCAGGAGAAAGCACAACATTTGCGAAAAGCGCAGGATGGTAAAATGCAATGGAGAGGACGCTTGATTGAACCATAGGTGTAAACGTGAATAAGTTATGGTTGTTAATAAGGTGAGAATGAATGGTGGTATATTGAAGTTGAAGATAAGTTCTACATATTTAACGCTCAAACATGACAAAGTTTAACCATGTTTGACACATTATGTACTTCGTACTGCGAAATGACATATATCATGTATACTAATAGGCTGCATATGAAGAATAACAAGAGCTATTAGGTGCATCTTTTGGCTCGTACATTTTTCCCTTCACATTATGTAAGATGGCGAGCTCGTAAATTTACCCAAGTCGTAAAAGCACGCGCTGTAATGGTTAGTTAGTGTATTCATTTCTGTCTGCATGTCCCGTGAAGCTAGAGCCCCTTATTGCCATGCATAACCCCCACCTATATGGGCATCAGTCTATAGCAATTTTTACAGCCATCGTCGCCTCGAATTATGCAGCCACAGGCATAAAAGTCATTTACAATGTGTAGAGACTGCCTTTTATCGTTATAATATAACATTTTATGGCCCATGACTGACACCATGTTAACATTGTCAATAAAATGTATTTTCCTATGCGAATCATGACGCCTCATTCATACCATATATAAAGCATTTTTTCTCAGCACATGGCAGAAACATTTCCGTACACCAGTCTCTCTCACATCCTCTCAATATCTCTCTCGTTATCTCTTTCATCTCTATCTCTGTCTCTTTTTCCCTTTTTCACAGTCCCTTGCCCCCTCTCTATCTGACCCTCGAAGTAGATATATAAAGAAAATGTATGTCTTTCTGTTACTCGTTCTCTCTCTCTCACACACACACACACACACACACACACACACACACACACACACATATATATATATATATATATATATATATATATATATATATATATATATGTATATATATATATATATATATATATATATATATATATATATATATATATATATATATATATATTATCTATTCCTTTTCCGTTCTCTTCTCTCTCTCTGTCTCAATCGCTTTCTCTTTCTCGTTCTTTCTCTCTTTTTCTCTGTATATCTTTATCGCTCCACCCCACACACTCTTTCTCTATATATCTATATCTATCTTTCCATTAACCGCTCTCTCTCTCTGTTTAACTCTTTCTCTCTCTTTCTATTCTCTTTTTCTCTCTCTTTTTGTTCAATATATCTCTCTTAATATTTCTCTTTATCTCTTTATTAGAGCTCAAGCTGAATCCAGCGTGCCCGTCAAATCAGGAGAGTGAGTGGTGGTTTGGGGTGCGATTAACGCCCATGTCCATGAATGTAGTACTGCTTAGCAACAGATTATTGATAGCTGACAAGGTCATGGTATTTCACAAGTCAAGGTTTATAAACCGGAAGGGTTATGCAATCAGTTATTGCAGAAGTCAGACATCCCCAAAAGGGAGTACGATGCTATAAACAGCCCATGTCCGTGGTGTGTGTAAATCGGTATGTATGTTGGTAGCATTATAGACTCAGTGCATATTCGCCGGGCTACGTCCAAGACGTAGCAGTTATGCTTCGTGGTTTAACTGTTCTACCTTAGGGCGCGTAATAATAATCCAAAATCGCCAAAGGTAAGGTCGCAAAGGCTCATTTAGAATGGGACAAGCGTTGAATAATGTACAAGATCGATGGGAAATGTTCATCAATTCTACTGAATGCAGGCACAGAAGGTGATATTAAAGCAAAACATTAACTCATACACATTCTTTAGGGATCATTCAAAAAACACTTTTGTGTATTAGCACAATGATTTTGAGTATGCGGCGATCAGCTGAAGTTAACTAAATCTTGCACAAATTAATGCTCATGTCTAGCCAACAATTAATCCCAGTCATTCGATTATTTTGAGCTATTTATTTCTAACTGGATACGATGCTGATAAACGATAGACATCTATATAAAACTGGCGGAAAGCAAAATGTACTGTACTGTCCTCTTAATGCTTCAGGTTTGTTCATGCGACTCAAGTTGGTCAAGTGATCGCTTTAAACGGAGTGTTTACACGCAGTAACTAAATACATAAGCGGTGAAACACACCTGCTGCACGATTAATTGCCCATTAATGCCAATACTTCGGCTTGTGTGCAAGTGAACACAAAAAAGCTGTTGATATTACATTTCAAAATTCCACTACAAGCGGTGACGGCTATTGCTATGTCGAAAATCCAGTTATTATCGATATATCTGTGAAGGCATCAATTCAGCTGCACGTTATGAGTGCTGTATAATACTAAGTAATATAATCCAGTAATGTGAAAAACACGGTAATGGAATTGGGTGGAATGTAGTTTGTGTTCCATAACACGAATTGTCATTGAAACCAGACGTTCGATTTGCATGCATGACCTGGATACAAGCACACATTGAATATTTGTTCTTCATATTGCTTCCTTCCCAGCGCTTTACACTAATTTCCATTTATCATCTGAACGAGGGTGGATCCCATTTACACGGCTTACCGCATTGATTTGCAATGGCTATTTATACAGAGCATTCTGAGAACGGTTAGTTGCAAATGCAATTTCCGTAATACGGTTTGAGCAGCTCAGGACGGACGACAGGTTGATAGGTTGCCGCGACTTCCCATGAATCAGTAATCACATCCCGCAAAACAACAAAGTACTGAGTATGTTTGCTATGAATTGCTTATATGCTTAAATATTGATGCGATGTTAGCCACCGAGACGAGTACTGACGGATGTCAATTTCACTGACAGGTAAATGTACGTTTTCATTAAAACGTAGGTATTTTAGCATACCTGCAGGGTATACATTATAATCATTCATTGCCGTGCTAGATCCGCACTACTTGCCACTCATCCGCTAATTTGTTGATGTTCTGTAAATACTGACTGACCAATATGCAAAAGCGTGAACTGGTGGCGGAAACATTCTTGTTACTTATTACAGTTTACTTTCATCCGCTATACCGTTGTTGAGTTTTTAATAATGTTTATTGAAGTATTGTTCATTTAGCATCCCAGCTTTTTTAACACAACGATGGTTGCATTGTATCCCAGCTTCTTTACACATTCACACATTGTCACCAACATTGCCGCCAGAGTCGATTATACCTGATGATACTGAACGTCAAGTTTAATGCATACGAATGCATGCGAATGTATCGCAAGGTCAATTTGAATCTTTTCTCACCAGACGCGTTCCACTCAAACGTCTGTTGAAGCGCTTCTGGCTACTTCTCCGAATGCGACAGGTAATGCTGGTAAATGACCTCCCAAAAGAAGGATCATTTGATATATGACATGGATTACTGTTCAGGAGAATTGCTCTAGGTCATGCCTCTAGCTCTTATGTATTACACCAGTAAATGTCGTTCCAAGAAAGGATAGCATCTGCAATCATATTTTGTCAACTTGAGCTTCAACAACATCACACGAACTTGGTAAAAAAACTCCCATTTATTTACTCATTGGATGTAGTATGCATCAATGTTGGTACCCTGTAGCGCCACTGTAGATTAACATAAATTTCCTTGTAAATTGTATCAGAATCGTTATTTCTTTAGTGGTATCGTTGCAAACAATTCGTCTTTTTGTTATCGTCTATCATAAATGATGCAAATGTTTTAATCCCTTCTAACACTGTGGCATTTGCCCATCGTACCGCATGGTGATTCCCGTCGATATGTAGGACGTGTTGACGATTCACATGCGGCTTAGTACAATGTAAGATACATCTGAATTATACATAATATTCTACATTCGAGTACACTAATGAATAAACCGATTTATGTCTGTCGTAACTTATCGACGGAGACATATTTTCTTTTGTAAACGTAAATTGCAAATACTTCAGCCACGTTAGGCCGCAAACGAAGGAGAGAGGAGATGGGGTATATAGCAAATACGGGATACATACACGTCAGTACATGAAGTTAATGTATTTTGTACCTTCTAATTACGGCATACGATATGTTTGTCATTCACCATTTTGTTCAGCCGCACTTCAGAAATATTTCGGTACCTCAAGCCTGTTTTACTTCGCTTTGTACAAAACAGTGAGTTACAGTTTTTTGCATTGCAATGAATCCGGGAAGTGAACTATTTTTCAATATGTGCTTTATTTAATACTTTGAAACAACGATATTTGTAATGTAATGAGACAGTGAGGATGTTTGACGAAAATGTCTCCAATCCCAGCAGAACGCCATTAACGTTCCGTAATGTCTTGAAATCCTAACTGTTATTGCCTGTCATCTTTAAGAGAACATTAACGAGCGTCGGGCTTGATGGAGGAAATCATTGATGATTTCCAGTTACCAATGCTTCCACTAGCTGCTTGCTAAGTGTAAAAAGTCTGCAAACACAAGAAATGGCAAAATACAGATCACCTCTGATTAGGATGAACGAAGGAAATGACACTGTCAGAAAACAAATAAGACATCAATGACGATGACGCCTTCCTATGGTCAGGGAACAAACAATGGGAATGTAACTTGTAGCTAACGACAGAGCGTGTTATCGCGAGGATGAGTTGGCTATCCATGCATACTGAATGAGATATATCATGAAACAGTATCCTACATTCACCACAGACATGAACCTACGCAACCGTATAACATAACATGCTTACGTCACACGACATACGTGTAGCTTGTTAGAACTAAGTTATCGTGCATTCTATATCTTCCGGTGGGGAGGGCTAGGGGTTTACAGTCAATAGAAATATTGACTCGCCCCCTGAAAAGGGTAACCTAGTTTGACCCTGCCTCCATATAAAATTAACACATGACTGTCCCCTAAAACTAACTTAAAATCTACCGAGTAGTTCAATGTCTTATCTTTCAGTTTTGATCACTGCTTAACATCTAAGCTATATGAGCGGATTGAATGTATCGTTCATAATAAACTGTTGTATCAGGTCTCAACTAGATCCAAGATACTATTTGACCTGTATTGGAGTCGAACTACTTCTAAGCTTATTGCTTAGTTTGTAATGTCTGCGATACAGAGAAAATAGGGATGTTCATGCGAGAACACAATGGCTACCATTTTTATACGACCCTCTTATGTATCCTCGACAATATTATAAATGCACTGATATTATGTCTCTCATTACTCATTGTATAGACGCAGTTTATTATTTCCCATCGTGAAATACATTTATGATTGTTTTGCTGCTTATACTTGCATGTTCAAATTGTAAGCCTATTATCATAAGCAAGCACAATGCGACACCTTCGTATGAATAATTCGTGTTGTAGGATCAAGAGCAAACCCTGTGGTGCCCTCTGAATCCGAAATTCGCATACTAAATGCACATTGTTCCGCTATCTTTGTTACGCTGAAGTGATGGGGCGCCACTTGAGAATGGGGCTCAAGAGCTTTGATTGGCCAGCCATGGAACCACGGAAAATACCGAGCCTTCTCATTATTGGAAAGCGTGTTTTTCCAGTTGGAGCACTTGGCCACATGTACTGCACACAGACTCTGAGGCGATGGGGAGTCGAGGGATGTAAATGGCAATAATAGGCGAAAAGTTCGTTTCGTGTGACGTCAGTCGAAAAACGTACTTTGCTAACAATATCGGATATTTCATATGTTTCTACAGAAAAAACAGCAAGGAATGTTTAGACATATAATTGTCTTACGAAGCTGACAGCAAATATATCCTAAGATGCACTACTGCAGCAATCTATCCTAGCATTACTGGAGTGATTGTATCGCAACGCTTCGAATTAGATGCGATAGTACGTACATTCACAACTGTTTCATTAGATAAGGCACATCATGTCGTATTCCACGTGATCATTGCCGAATAAGCCTACCAGCACTTCATTGGTAATCAACCAATGTAATTCAATGACATACACAGCATACTGCCTAACCTATTTCTCATATATTAGTTATGTTCTCAGCCACTACAATGTATGAAACTATTAGCAAGAAAAAGAACCACAAACACAGAATGGAAAGCAACAACCGTTACATTTTGCAAATATTTTATATCAGACTAATGCCGATTGCATTTGAATTGCAGTTCGCTATTCATACACATTCAGATCTTGGATGCATAATACACGATATTCATATGATGAAACCTTATACTAAACGACAAATATTCAATTCGTTAACTTGGCTATACCAAAGTAGGTCACCGCAAAACGGCACCTGCATCTGAACAATAGCATTAACTACTGGTTTCGTAACGATGAATAAACATTAACAATAGTCTCTGCGATCGCAAATTCACTTTGCCACCAGACTACTGGTTATTTATCAGAGCGCGATAGATAATTCTTGTAAATGAGCTCCTTAAAGAAGGATGAGCTGATGTATAACACGGTGGAATAATGTTCAGTAGAACTGTTATAAGTGTTGGGTCTACCTGATAAACGATAAACTGTATTTCAAATATGTCACTGTGGGTGTCTTTCCTTGCATATTTGACGAGCTTAAGCTAAGACAACATGACAACAATACGATGGAAATTTCCATTATGTTAATCCGCATGAATTGTAGCCGCATTTGATATATTTTCCTTTCAACATTATAGTTATAAGGTGTGTCGGACAACTGCTGCTTCCATTAAATATGCATTACAATGTAGTGCGGGATATATCATGAGTTGATGAGTTTTAGTTCGCTTAAATTGCGTCAGAATAGTTTTAACTCCAGTCATATTATTGTTAAAAATATCCCTAGTTTGTTATCTTCAATTATGAAATAATCAAACGTCTCAATCTATTAAAACGACACGACACTTTCGTTTATCGTGCCGCAAGAGTGCCTCGTCGTAAGGTACAATACGGCTCCTCTGAATTATGAGTTATTAATCATGTTCTAAGTTGGATTCGATAAGCGAATGAAGCGATTTATGTCTACCGTAGAAGATGAGCGGAGATACATTTCCTTTTAAACCTCAATTGTTATTGCTTAAGCCCCGTTAGGCACCACACGACCCAATTACATTTTAACAGACGGCAACGTCTACAACCCTACATTTTTGTTCATATTCAGGGCGCTATGCCACCTTAACGTTGACAACGTTAACACCGTATTATCATACAATTATTCGGTTAACGATGGATAAAGCACATTAACGTAACGCATAATCCAGTATTTCAATTGGCAACACAAGAGTTCATTACATAACAAATAGGCCTTATTACAATATATAATGGTCATAAATTGTTGTATGTATACAAAAATAGAAACCAATGATTCCGGCAGCCATATGCATGGCATTTAACCGTGTGCGAATATAGAATAACCACACCATTTGCGCTTGCTATAATTATAACATAATATGGTCGACCAACTTGACAATGTCCTAAATGAATTGTACCGATCCGGTGTTGTTCCTATTATTACCCTGTGCTGTCACATCTATCTCATGGTATAAAAAGTGAAATGTGATTGTGCGTATTGCTGCCCCCATCAACAGTGTTTGCACCGTGTGTTAACTATGGTTGGAATCAATTGAAGAATGGATCAATAATGATAACCAACTGTCTCTTCATTGAACCGCTGTTGCTTTCTGTTTCGGCGTAGAATGCGTGCATCTAATATGACAAATGTCGTGGTGCATCTTGCATCAACCACTCTGGATCTAACTCAACAATCACAAAACTCATGCAAGAAGATATATAGTGTTAAAAAACCCGTAAAATATCAGCTTGAGTTGTGTTTACAATTTAGATATATTCTGAATTCATTTGGCGCACTTAAATGACATCAACTCACATGGACAAAGATGAGGCGAACTTGCACGAGAGAAGGCCATTTGTTAAACACCTAGGATTGCGGTAACGTTTCTTATAATGACGCAACAATGGCTATTCGATAGTTTATTGAACTCATAATGTACAACTCGATTGATAATGTAATACCCACAGCATGTCGTAAGCAAGGAGATAATCTACAGAAGTAGAGTTTATTGGTTCACAGAAGTAGATAAACAATGAGTGCCTATATAATGAGAGCCATCGCATAGAGCTTGATTGCATTTGAACAAAAACCGATTATGAAGAAATGAACATAAAGCTTACCATAGGTTTCTCTAGTGTGATGGTGACGTGTTACACAGAGCGTCCTAATGTATGATGTATAGTGTGTAGTAAGCCTAACGAACTTTTCCACATTCCGATGATACTATGCAGTGGTGAAACGATTACCTGAACTTAACTTAGGTGCAATACACGGTCAGGCGTGGATCATAGTTGGATGCACCATTGTAAGTTACGTAACTTGCAATGGTGCATCCAACTATGATCCACATATTTTACAGGTACTTGCAAGTTTGTAAATATAGTTTAATTCGTAAGAGGGGATGACATTTTACTTGCTGAACTATGCCATTGCATACACATGCGAATCATCCAATCAAGGGTCACGTGAGCTAAACGCCAAGCCCTATGACATGATGATGTCTCGTTGTACGGACATTCCGATGGCTTAGGTTAACACCCATGCTTAGAAATACAATTTATCTACACCAAAACATGACAACGTTGAGATTCTGTACTACAGCTCTTATCCATGTGCTAAGCAACACTTATGAATACAATTGGTCGCCAGTGGTAAATATGCTTAAAAACATATATTCATGCTTATACATTCTATTGTTACAAGTATCATGTTGTCCTATTTTGTAATGCCATCGTTTGTGATTAAATTTATGAATACGCTATACACCAAAAGGGCACTTGCCAGCTGCAGTAGCCTATTGGGTGACCATTAAGCTACATTTTAGATTGCGGATACTTCACGGCATAGGCGCCATAGCAAAATGATCGCTGACTTGCCATCAATGATGAGAATGATCCGGATGAGAGCGTTGGTTCCAACAGCAGCGACAAATCATCTGCCATCCATATCTACGATGAAGCTATTTGCAAAAACATCGTGGGTGAGGTACCTTGGTGAGGACATTAGATACACCTAAACAGCGAGTTATGAATATGAGAATGTCGTTCAGCAGGTAACACCACATTTAAACACGAACATTTCTGCGTGCTTACTCACAGGTTGTCACATTGATTGCTTTTTATGATTACAAATGATAATTCGACGTGGTGGTAAATACAATTAACAAAGGCTTTGAAAGTAAACTCGGTTATATTTATACACCACACAGAGCATACTCTGTTTTTTAACCATTATAATAATATAGCCCTTGAAATCGGAAACTGATCAAGCTTAATCTTAGCTATAATAGACAACTTTAGCCAGTGTACATATTAACGTTGCGAACAGGCCCACGTGATTATGCTACAGTTGGATGACAATTGTTCAAAATGGCAATCTATTATTCCCATCACTGTAATCAGCAATGTTAAATCTCCATATTGTAACCTACTGATTTTGCCATGTGCTTTTAGTAACTAGATAGAACAGGCATAAACGTTCTGCAACCAATCTAGAGCCTTTTCAAAGCTTGGTATTGTATAACTTTAGGAAATAATCTAGATTGTCCACCACGTGTAGTTTGTGCACTCAACAAGGCTCCACGGTACCTGTTAGTAATGTTGAAATGCCAGTGCTGCTATAAATGACACTCCCATGTTCTATTGTTAATATGTTAAAAATTTTCATTTTCGTCGTTCAATTTGCAGTAATATTCGTAACAGTCGTAATAGCTATGCATAATTCATATATCGACTATATATACATCAAGAGGCCAAGAGTCAACAACGAAAGCATATTTGTTCAGAATCGTTCCCCGAAATGCACTGTCAATGTCGAACTGTCCTCCATGTGACACGAGTCACCTGGAGCAGATTGACCACATCAGCTTTATAAACAATCCCACTCAGTGTCTTGTTAGGTCTTTGCAACATGTTATTCGGGTCCGTCACTGTTACTGTGATCCCATGCAATAGACAGGATACAAGTCGATGGCTGCATTAATATTCGCTCCATTGGGTTGTATACATTCATTTGGGTTGTAACGATGATGGGAAAAATGTAGTGAAAGGTTGACTAATGTATTCTGAGTTCTTCAGGTTGATATTCCCACTGCTAGGTATTTGCAATGACCTGCGTAATTCATTTTATCATATATAATTGAACGCTATACACCCATTAAATATAGGTTAAAGCTGGTTTGTGTATCAATATTAAGATGGAGGATATGTAATATTTAAGGACTCAAATGAAGTTACGAGGTGGTTTGGCAGTAATACTTACTTTATGAAATGACATCGCGTGATAAGATGCCAAAAAAATCAAAAACCATGGATCATTGAATGTCTTTTGTATTTCGCTTACCATATAAATAGATTTACCATGCAACTCACACAAATGTCTTAACGTTCATTGAAACAAATGTTCTTCAAGTCGAGAAACAAGGTATCACATTGGCTTCCAATAGATAAACAGATTAAATTAAACCAATGTCATTGTCAGTGCTACAAATTATCCGCCTATTTCAATAGAGTAGCGTCTATAAGTACCAACAACCCCATGGCCACAGCTAAAAATCTCTATGAAGATTTCACAAACGTGGATCGATGCTGCAAAAACTTTGCACAATAGGCTATTATATTCGCTTCCCATTCGGTGTGCAAAGGTTAATATACCAAATGCGGATTTTTACTTTTTTAACGCATGTTACAGGCGTATAAACATTTTATATTATATCAATGGTAAGTGCTAACCGTAAATATATGGCATTCTTTTCATTTGTGACGCCCAGAGTTACCAGCGGCCTACCAGGATCGGTGTTGTATGAGCAGTGGTGTACGTATTATATATCCTTAGCCAGTTCTCTCATATCATCTCACGTCCAGTTTGTCTCTAGTGTGTGTATCCATGACAGAAGCCATTAATAAGGTATATGGTGGTGCGTACTGGTAGCAAAAGCCGGATGGAGCAAATGGAACATCTAGCACCTCGGGTGCATCATTGCAAACACAAAGGCGTTGGCCAGGTTTTACACATGTAAGCGCATCCACTTTGGTACCGGATCACACAACCCATAATGTCTTTACTGTGGGTTAGAATGTACCATTTATTCACCACTTTTTGACATCGAGAATAGTTTCCAGCTTGGAAGTGCCGCGTCAAATGATAAGGGGCGCGAATACTGAGTGCCACAATTATTAAAACTGGGACCGTTTTAGTATAGTCATCTGCGCTCGCACATAGTTACAATGGTACGACAGAGCATGCACCAGGATGACGCTCTCCAGTATATAATCGAATATTTGGCCCAATAATTATGAAATAACAGAGTAAGTTGATAGTCAGGGTGTAATCGGGGCTTGCTACAAATTTAGATTAGACAAACCATGGCAACGCACAGATGTATTTTCTATCGCTATAAAAAGTAGAAAACTTTGGGTCTCTGCCACATAAAACGTTTGTAATATAAGCCATATAGTATGAGCGATCCAACTATCTTCATAAACTTCAGCAAGCATAATCAGACCATAATATAGACTGTCTTTAATTTCTAACAAATGAGCAATATTATGGTACCGTTATTACTTGATACGTTCAGCAAACTACCCTTTTCGAAAAAGGTCTCTTGGAAGTGGGAGCAGTGAAACCCAGGTGTTAATTCTTCACATTAACGTCGTTCTTGAGTTCTTTGTTATTGATGTTTGATGATTTTATAATCACTATATGAAAACTGTCATACTGACTGGCAATAAATCATTTTAACATTCTAAAAGATGTAGGGGGATATTCTGACGTAACTACTCGGTCATCTCTAAAGATAACAAAGAAACAAACTCCTATCAAATATGGATCTCAACAAGATCAAGTTTGACCAATATTTTGCACGCAGTACCTATGCTTTATTGTTATATATGCCGCACGGCAGGATTTCCTGCCGCATCGCCCACCTCAATTTGACGTCACTTCGTATGGTATTCCACCTATAGCGGCTGCGTGACTTAAGGATTGGCCAGCAACCTACTCTACAGCCCAACGAAACACAATGTCCGTTCCATGTGTTTACGTAATCAATCACTAGGAATTATTTTCGTATTAAAGGTAATAATTCAATGACTGTTGAAATATACAACAGAATAATTGTTACATTAATCCATCAAATACTGCAGTCAACATTATACTGGCCCTATAACTCATAATTCATCACTACCTTGGGTATAATAATATCCACTTTAAATCCTTATTATAATCTGCAATCGGTAAGATTTGTGGTATATATAAATAATGTCATGAGCCCCCGTATAGTCATCGTTTGATTCGCACTCAAAGGTGGGAATTGTTAATTTAGCCCTCTCATATAAAGAGGTGTGTATGTGTCAACAAAACTATGGAAAGAAACGAATGTATTGACGCCATCTGTTCATATTGTTTGTGTCTCCATGGAGTGTATTTTGTGGGTAATTAAATTCGCAGTCATTGCATCTGTTTATAATGGATATCGATCGTTGCATAATGAACAAAAGTTCTGATTTATGCCGGAAAATACAGTCGGAACATTTATGGCAGGAGATTATAAACAGCCCATTATATCATTTCACCCATTTGCAAGAATAGAACATAAGGAACCTAGTTGCATAGGCATTATTTCGATGATTCCAATGCAATGTTGCAATAGTGTTTACATCGCCTGCATGTGCATATTATGTACCAATCCAGATTATGTAGCAGTTACAACCAATAATGGCTTTTATACCAAAAAGGACATATGTATGGAGTGCATTTTATGTTGATATCTCCGGGCGCGTGAGCAGCAACACAGGTATGTAACAAATAAACCATGGAGATAATCACAATATGGCTCGCCCGTCAGACACATAATGCCACGACATACCCGCCGATACCCGATTATTATTTAAATGAGTATGCTACAATATGGTTGATGTTTTGCATGACCATTGGTGCTTGACTTTTTTGAACTGCCTTTTTAAAACCAAAAAATATATATTCTCTCATACTAAAATAGTTAACATAATGAACTAAATTTGACTGCTGCAAATTATTACTGGACTATGATAACAAAAGTTAAAATATGATTTGTCATTGCCATAATGTGTTTTTCTACAAAAAAAACCCAAAATGGTGGTATTTTATGGATATTGTACAAAATGGTAGGTATTGTAAGTATAATATATATATATATATATATATATATATCGCCCATATATATATATATATATATATATATATATATATATATATATATATCTAGATATAGTATATGTATATGTAAGTAAGATATATATATTCATACATATATATATGATATATATATAGTATATAAATATAAATATATACATATACATATGCCTATCTCTATTTATCTTGTGTCAATGCACTTTCGTCTTCTACTATTATTGTGATATATCTACATATATCTACATATATCTACATATGTCTACATGTATATATATATATTTAAATATATCTCTTTTTCTATATATATATGTATATATATATATATATGTATATATATATGTATATATATATATATATACTTTTATTTATAAACAATTATATATATGCGCTTAGATATATATACATATACATATGTGTGTATATGTATATTTATTTAAAGAGAGACAAAGTATTGCTAAAATCATTAGATGAATTACAGACCTACATTTGGACGAAGGCAGCTATCATATTTGTTACAATTTCTTTTTTTAAAGGGAACACTGTGAAACTGATTGTCTATTACCTTCGCATACGAGCAGCTGAATTTCTCTATAATGCCTAAGTCACATGGGACTAGGGGCTGTTTACCGCCCCCTTACGAGCAAAAACCATGCGTGTCGATGCGAGGCTGCAGGGTGTGTTGTGCTGCCTTGTGCTGGGCCCGCATGATTTCGTGAATAATTTTGGCATTGTATGAGCCCCGTAGATATCCAATAGGCAGTCATGCAGGGCCCTTGTTGGGCGCGCACGATTTTCTTATGGGTTCTCTAAGGGCCTGTTAATTGCACGCATTGGCTATTTCGACCCCGTAGCCTCATCCCCGCAAAGCACCTGTAGAACGCCTGCACACCATCCATAAATCATGTGACCACTACAACGAATGGGGGACTACAGACCACAGCCCCGTACGGGGCCCGTAAGTATATGTAAGGTCTCATGTGACTTATGCATTAGGTGGTTTGAGTCCGTGTGTGCGCATGTTCAATGTCCTTACCATTACCGATGTTTTGTTATTTCCTGCAAAATGTGCCTTTTTGTACTTGCTTCGCATTCATTTTACTCTGTTGAATTACCTGTCACGTCTGCAGAATAGATCCAATCATCCAAAACAAAAACAACTAGACGTGATTTTCCGTGGCCTTTGAAAGCCCCAAAACAAGCCGCGTGTTTATGCAATGCAAATAGAAAACGAGCAAAGCTAGAGGGCGTAAATAAACTGTGAATTTGTAGATAAACCTACAACGCACGTATACGACATTTATGTCTTCTGATCTGGTTTTCAATCGAAACTGACAAGCTGATAGAGACTCAGTGAACACGACGAGCAAGAATGACTAATGTCTCAATGTCTTATTTTATTATAGTAATGTTTACACAAAAGTAATCACAATTGAAATGAAATGGATACACTTGGTTGAGAAACGGAGTCAGCTTTTCAATATAATCATACATTGACACAGGACACCTCAAGTACCTGTACCTGTAGTACCTGTAGTCAATTTAGACAATGAACACACTTTACCTTTATATCAACAGAGCTTATCACAAATGTCTTGCATTGGAAAATCACAGCATTGATAATGCACGGGGACATGCCACAATAAAACCATAACAAATGTTGTTTTGTACACGCGTGTTTAGGTTTCGGTCATCTTCATTACCTCTCTTGTCCAGTAAATACATTGCCGGCGTTTTGTTAGAAGCAATACAAATCGACGATCTGAGCATGTGACGATATGAGCACCGCATATATTGGACTTATTTTTAAACGATATTAAATCTCATTTTACTTCCGCATTAACACCAGGTAGATTCGTGAGCAAGACAATCAACTGATGCCGTAAAGATGACATAAAGCGTATTAGGTATTTGTTGGCAATTTATCAGTATTGCTGGTTAAGGAAAGTCTTTGCTTCGTTAGGATATAGAGCTCGTGCGCGTGCATACAAACATTTGTCATATGGAAAGAACTTGTTAGCTAATTGCTCACATACAATATGGCAGGAGCAACCCGATAGACGTTTACTCTCGTCCGTGTTTCCTTTAGACAAACCTAGCCTGACTTTGAAGTAATGCTATTGGATTTATGGGTGATGAAATGTGATGAAATGAAATGAAATGGAACATTGTAATCTCGCGGTGGCAGACAAGGATGACTGCAACACCCACTTCGTATATTAAGGGTTGACCTAATCGTGCTGCTAGACTTCGGCACTGAGACAGCTGTCCAACCTAGGAGCAGGTGACTCATACTCAGACTGATAACGCGTAAAAGTTGAATCATGCGGTTGTCCCTTCGACTTATAACAAGTTTTGCTCATCTTCGATTGGCTTTTACTTAGACCAATATACAGCGACAATTTTTCAGTCGATCTGATTATCAGGATGATTTTGTTTTATAGATATTGTCATTTTATAAATCACAGACTGCATATCTATCTGAAGAAGCGGCGAGTCGATGTAGGCGATGATTATTCTTCGATGGTCCAGTTGTTCGTCGAAACGATGAACCAGAAATGGCCTCATAGCTTAGGTCATGTTAGACACACAAATAATTACATATAGTTATTAGGATGGAATTCAATGGACGAGGACATTAATTTAGGGGAAATACGTATCCTCATTGCGCCTGATCATGTGGATAATTAATTTTATGAGACTACTCCCATCTGTTCTAGTTTGTCGTGGTTTTACGCCATCTATGGAGGCAGACAAATCCAACTTTATCTATATTCCTCGCTCATAAAGCAATAAGGTTTTCTAACAAAATATATATAATCTACTTTGTCAAGCCAAATAGTGGCATAAATCAATGCATGCCTTAGATGTGAAGATACAGCACGAGGAAATACAATGTTCATTTGTTATGTTTACGCATTCTGCCATTTTGAATTAATTTAAGAGTTTAATGGCAATTGAAATATACAACAGAATTATTGTAAAAAATAATCCATGCGACAACCACATGTTATGCGAAAGATAAAGGAAATTTCCTCCCTCTATCACGGAAACTTAAATCTTTCTTGGACCTGGATTGGGCCGCATTGTTGTATTAGAGGTCGGTGACAAATAATCAACACAGATAAATTTTGTGAACATCTTGCCTGCATTTGATAATATTTTGTCGTTTAGGCGACTAGCGCGAAATGTTACCGGAGCTGAGTTAAGGCAAAAGTTAAACAAGCTACATGTTTTCGTTCCCTGCAAGGACAGTTTTGTTGTATTCTGTGGTGTCGCGGCATAAATGCGCTTAGCGTTATATATTGCTCTTCTTATTCCTGTATGACTATATTTCAATATCCCATGCTACATGCACAAGAATCGTCATAAAAATATAAGAAGATTTTCTTAAACTTAATACACAACGGCCAAGCTTCTGCTATTCAATAATAATGGTCATGATGGTAAGAAAGTATGTGTATGGCAGGATTTGAACATACAAGTTTGTTCACAACACCCACAGTGTTTATTTTATTTTATATATATTTTAGAAGAATTTATTTGATTTATTGCATTATCTTATAGCTGCTAAGCATTCTGCCATGTTTGACCAGTGATAATAACATGAGTCTAACCAGGGCATAGATATAACGATATATATATATATATATATATATATATATAGATATATAGATATATAGATATATAGATATATAGATTAGATATATATATATATATATAGATATATATATATCTCTATATAGATATCTTAGATATAGATATATATATATATATATATACATATATATATATATATATATGTATATATATATATATGTACATATACATATATAATATATATATATATATATTTATATATACGTATATATATATATATATATGTCTATATATATATATATATATGCCTATATCTATAGAGATATATATGTATATATATGTATCTCTCTATATATACCTCTCTGTCTATATGGATATATATATATATCTCTTTATATATATATCTATAGATATACTATATATAGATCTCTAGATAGATAGATATAGAGATATATATCCCTATATATATAGAGAGAGTCTATATATATAGATATATATTTCTATATCTATATCTCTCTATCTCTCTATCTATCTATCTATATATCTCTATCTATATCTCTCTCTCTCTCTATATCTCTATCTCTCTATATATATATCTCTATATCTATCTATATCTCTCTATATATATATATATCTCTATATATATATATATATATATATATATATATAGTCTTGTGCTCGCTAAAATCCCATATCTGCTACCATCGTACTTTGTTTCATATTAAAGTCTGCATCGGATCTATAATCAATGAGCATATGTATGTTTGTGAGCACGTTTGTTGCTCAAAGCTATATTTAGCTGTATTCGTTATAAAGATATGCATTCAAATGACAACCACTGATGACAGTTACCAAATTATACCACCAACAGTTATTACTAACGTCGAAATCGTACCAGATGCCTTTTTGTCTAAACAAGTGATGCTCATCTTGCCTTTTTTCTAGATAACAATGCTCAATTACACATTGTTTTTCTGATTCATTATGTGATTCCACAATGCATTAGCTACAATATGCGTCCATATCATATCTATGACATTCATCTGTGTGAATATCCCGTCTAAGATTTCACTAATAAAGTCACAGTTTATCGTATCAAATTTCCCAAGCGGCAACATGAAAAGTAAGGACGCAAGTGTATACGATATTGAACGCCGTGAAACATGATGCCCAAATCCACTATATTATGTACAGTTAGTATTATCTGATCGGTGCCTGCAACCGTTGCAATCGCGAACTCATATTTGTGATGGAGACCCACATGCTCACGTCCATTAACTGTTTATCCTACTTCGCCGTCTGTCTTACATCCCGGTCGTAGTTGTCGTAATTCGTAAATGCATGTTCTTGAAACCCCATACTGCAATTCTTACTCATCAAGCGACATTGCCTACATGACGCGACCGTCCAAACTTTAACATCCTTGTTGGGACATATCAAAGGGACTTCATGAGATAATTCGCACTCAGGAAGGATAGGGTTTTCTTCACTACTGCTTGTAAGTAATCCGTCACAGGATTGTGTCGTTTGGTAGTACATTCCGCGTAATACTCATTGTGCGTTCTCTCGTGAAATGGAATACTGATTCTAAACACTGCTGTGCTGCTGAAGCCTACGCATCAATTAGTCTTGACATAGGACTCATTAAGACCATATTACGGTGTAACATTAACCCATTTATCTGTGAAATTGTATTGCATACTGTGATTATAATACAATATAGTCGATCATAATCAACGATTTCAGTGTCAAAACTAAAAGGTCAATATAAAATAAATGGAACGCGTCACAACGTACCTCTACAACCTATCCCTCCCCAAAGTACATCATGTTACCTACTGGCCTAAGTCGGTGCTCCCCAAGTAACGACCTACACCCTCACATCAGGTACTGTGTGGCTCAACCAATTTGGGATATCATGGCTATACAAGTTAATTAATATTTGTCCTTGTCTACCATCTATACTCATCATTTATCGGCTATAGTAAATCCAAAATCTCAAAGTAATCAAAGTCACTGTTTCTTGAAAAGTCTTGATCCGGACTTGGTGGCTACATTTAACAGCATCAAGTTGGTATCAGGCTTATCATTCATTCCCTTCTACAATGGCAATTGGCAGATAATCTAGTCAGTCATTCTCTCTCATACTGTTTCGTTTGATAATTGTAATATGTTTTAATCTGCTTTATAATGCCCAGTGTTGTTTATAAATTAATTGTTTTGACGATGTTATACCTAGTGTCCATTGTTTGATATTTAAGTTCAGCTGACCCAAAGATGTTCATATATCGATGAGACAGCAAGCGTGGAGATTACTTCATATCAAAATCAGGTACACACACAAAGATGCAAAATCAACTGCCGCTAAGTGATCGACAGAACCGCATGAGTATGCTAAGTGTACACAGGAGAGTATCAATATATAATTTATCTAGAAAACACACAAATATTGCTTGGAAAGCATGATGTAATATTGATATAATGCATCGTTGTTAGTATAAGAATAATTATGATCTGTTTTATTGTAAACATTCCAAAGCCACAGCGCCACATTCGCAACCCTTATAAAGAAGCTGCTTGCTGATTGGAAATAATTGATCCAAAGTGCTTTTTCTCTGAAAGTATTGTCCGACACTAAAACTGCAGAATTTAGAATGAGTGCAAATATGTTCCTGTGCTAATAAAACAGCGTCATTTATAAATTATAATCGCTGCTACTGCTTTCGCATACAATTATTATCGCGTCAGTTACTACGTATGGACACATATGCCATCACTAACATGTTGCAATGAGAGTGTTGCCTATTTCTATGCAAGCTGATTAGTATTGCATATCTAGAGCCTTTACAGTGTTTCCATAGACCCTACCATCTACCAATGTGCAATCAGAAAGCTATAAATAATTCTCTTTGAGTATGTGTTCTCAAATCCTCCTTGAATCTGAAAAACAATTATCTGTTGCCCAAGGCAATGTAATATGCTGTTTGATGACACCTTTAGAGATGGCAAGGCGCTAAATGCACTAAGTAGGATGCCATTTGGTTGGTTTACGAAAGAACAGAAATAACTATTCAATGTCCTTACCTTATATGAATCTGTGACAAAATTGCCAGCAAAAATGGGTGTCAACAATGGGACTTCTCCACAAATGGCATTGTTATAGATACGTAATTACTTCACTTATAGAATACTCTATTGCTTCTAAGCAATGGCATTGTAGCCTATCGAATCATGCCACAGCTTCATTCGTGCATTAAATGGACTCTAAAGACTATGGCACAATAAGTGCTATTGTATTAAAACATTTCCGATATGCTATTTACATTGCGAAATGGATGGCATCCGTTCTTCAATTGAGTAATTCCGTACAATGGCGGGTCTACATTTTATTTGCATGGCTGGTGTACAATGAGATAACGCAGTAACTAAATGAACACTAAGCTGAGTATGCACTAAACATGGCGTCAACGTTTTACGCGCAGGATTAGATGAAGATATATTAAGAGCCACAATATGAGACAACATTATATATTCAGTACACCCCATATATGCAGTACAAATAATTAATTACTGTGCCTTTGCTGGTCTGGAATATTTATTTTTCGTATTGTGCATACAAATACACGCTTTGCACCTTTGCTTTCCTTATGTAAAATATTCTTCCAGTGCATTTTCAGTTATCAGCTATATAGGTTTCCGTGCGCTAGTGCTGCTTATATGGAAGATGCGTGTGGCTAAGACCTATGTCTAGGCTGCTGTTCTCGCAAATTATAGCTGTCGATATGTCTTTAAAGTGGCTAATAACATGTTCCAATACAAGTGTAATGATTCTAAATACGACTTTGGTGAAACTGTTTATACCGTACTTTTGTTAGGTATCCGATCCTGATTCGGGTACTCACCATTCAACATTCTTCTTGCGTTGTGTTGCTTAACAATGTACGTGTAAATATACGACATATACCTTACTCAGTGTTGATACTTGGGAGCGTAAGGCAAGTACTACATATTCAATTTCTGCTTCTTCCAAATTCGTCAGTCTTGGCTGAATTATTCTGCTAGCAATTAACATAATATACTTACATTATTGTTAACTAAATGCCACTAATATGGTCGTTACTAGGCGCTGACCCCAGCGAACGCGTTTGGTATCCAATGAATCGTATGGATTACAAAATATAATCTTTCATATTTTATTTTATCCACAGAAAATAAGTGTTCGGTTTGTATGGTTGAATTGCATATTGTAATGTCATCGGTGTGGCATTTGCTCGGCTGCAACAACACAATTGACACACAAAAGCTATAAGACACGGTCTCCAGCAGTTTGTCAACATTCTCTGCCACACATTTTAATCTCAGTGGTACCAGGTTCCACTAGAATATCAATCTGCATCGGTTTACCTAATGGCATGTAATGGTATTTCCTTGGGGCACATAGCCTCAAGGCTGAGGGATTGTTTGATTCTATTTGACTCTTCGTACTAATGCATATGGTAGAGCATTTGGTAAACAAGCATACGGTTGGTGTCATTGCGTTTTTGTAAGTATAAAACCCTTATAATCAAGTTATCAGACCAACTCCTACTCAAATGTTTAATGCTGAATATATCTAGGAAATCTACCATTTCTACGTGTAATCTGTGCAGCAAGTTAAGATCCGCCTCTATTATGTGCAATAACATTCTTCTTAATGGTGATATTGTGAAATTCAAGCAGTCGCATGATCTGCAATCGGACAGTTGCCTAGCATAAATAGGTATGTCTATCTATACACATTCTATAATTAAGATATCCTGAACTTCTCCGGCAGTTTAATGTATCGGTAATTACAAGGCGTAAGGTATTTATCAAAGCGAATGCTTCTATTTGTATACAAATAGGGCTACCTAACCAATCCAGGTGTGCGTCAATGTTTGCCATGTTATTGTTTAGCATACAAGCATTGCCTGAATTTGAAAATGATCCAGTTATCTTTTAGACATAGTTTGTAATAATACATGTACTCTAGAGAGCTGGTTAATAAAAATTCACTTATTACATCATTGCATCATAAAGTTCTTTAGTAGGTTCTCAATGTTTCAAAGCAAACAATTTTCAGGATATATTGTCTAAATTTATGACAATTCATCATTTGGTTGTCACTCAAGGCTATGTTAGCGTCAGTTCTATAATGTCAAACATCCCGACCCCTGCGAAATTCAAAATACCTCATGCAGTTCACATTGTGAGGCTACAAGCGCTATTTTGTAATAAGCAATAATAGACCCATGACCATACCATTATATGTGTTTCATCGTTGCGTCTTGCAAAGCTAGCAACCTCATTCAGGTGCTGAATTTATTTGATTATCATATAAAACACTACCACACGTCTGATTAATACAAATGCGCAATAGAACATAGTTATTGAAAAGTATAGAACTAATTCCATTCAAAAAGGCGATATTTGAAAATTTGCGGGCCACCATGCAGAGACGAGGAAAATAATTGCCGCGTGCCAATGATATACAGCAAACTTAGCAGCCGTCATCTCATCCAAGCATGATCAAGTGGGAACGCTTTGGAAGGTTCAAGTTTGCACAGAAAATATATAGAATTCATAGCTAAAGTTAAGCCTTACACAAGGTCATGCTGAGGATAGATAATCCAAGCGCAGCCGGCGTCGGTATCTCGCCCGATTATGTGATAATGGTTCTGCTACTTACATATTCTCTTTTTTCATCAATATGATACCTAATAAGATAAATCAAGTCATGTTTAAACATTCTTGAATGAAAGTATATCTATCAAATGCCATGCATAAAATCGTCGTAATAACTATCGATGATATCTGATACCGACTGTTTATTTATGTGCTGCTATATGGTAATGTTATAAAGCCCAAAAGCACGCATCATTATAATTGCTCGGTCAGCATTATCTTCAACAGTAAAATTATCAACATATTTAAGTTGATGGTGCATGAAGAAAATATGAGTGGATACTACGTTGGGATAGCTTGCAAAACCCCAAAGAACTTCTTCTTATCTAATTAACAACATCCATATTTAGAGTTTGAACTTGCGAGGCCCCTTTACTTAATATAGCATATCATCTAATGAGTTTATCTGTAAGGCAATTGTAATTTTAAATTTATAGAATTATTCAAATTGTGTGTTTACGCTGGGAAGGCCGACAACAAGTGAAAGAAATAAAGCTTAACCTTTCATTTCATGACAATTGATGCCGACATTGAACCTAGGCCACAGGCAAATTTCTTTCAGTTTGAGGAAAATGTAATAAACTAGTCTCGTATAGCTCTTTACAGTGTCAGGCTAATATAATCTACGCTAGTGAAATGTTACAAATGCTGTCCATAGTGATGCTGTCCATAATGACGCTTTTTTAAAGTAAATCGATTCTTACCTTAAGTTTTACCACGTATGTAATATGACCAGATTACAATTATGAACCTTGCATCGGTTTACTTGAGCAACGTTGTATTCCCCTCTTTGGTGGCAAAAGTCTTGGATTGTTCGTCCGCTTATAAAGGGATACCAACTCATAAACATTTGATGAAGGCAATAGCCCGTTGCCTATTTGCCTCAGAACGCGTCAACCGCTAACGAAATTATGGCTTACAATGTATTTAAAGTTGTTTATGTAACCCACAACACTCAGCCTTGTCCATTCGCATTTACAGCCGCGAAAAGAAGTCAGTTTCCGTATGCTAATTCATCCGGCAATGAAAAATCGAATGAAACCAATATATTTATCTCGAAAACTCAAGTGGCCACATTGTATGACCTATCAGATCTCAAAAAAGCCACAACATATCCTCTAGGCATTATATATTTTACATCAGAACTGGTAACCAAAGTGGTAGAACAGGTGTAGAATAAAATACGTGTTTTCTAGCTTACTGCTACTTAAAATACTTATTGGACTTGAACTCTTGCTATGTTGAAAACGGAGTGATCATCTAACAGACCATAACGTTATCAGGCGCTGTCATATTGCTGATGTAGGGCTCAACTTATATTGCATCCCGAACTACAACACGACTCTTCTGTTAATATATTCAGTAATGCTGCTCTATTCAACGCGGTCGAGTTATATATGAAATATGCGTACTGGTGAATGTCAATAGCACCGCTCAATATAGTAGAATTCATTAGTCATAGGCGAAGTAACCAAATTTCCCCTATACTGCACAATTATATAGCCTGGGGGGAACATTTATAATTTTACTGCTTATCCATTTTTCAAAAGAGGTGAGTCTATTTCGATCCCATGAGAATGTGGTATTATTCAAACTATTCATAAAACTATGGCTTCCGGCGTAGAGGTGGAATATTTGTTCTCCCGTGTTAAAGACTGCATAATGAATATTTGCACAGTCACGTTCTTCACAGTCACCACCCGTTTGTGTTACCCGTTACTTGTTATTACGTACTACTTGAATGTTTGTCTGGTTATTGATTACCCTCCCACAGGTGGTCGACAATTACTCAACGGGGATTACTTGACATTTATTTTTAAAATGTCAATCAATAATTCCTCACTTTGTGTTGTAAGTAAATTTGTTTCCCTGTAAACCTTGTCGAGTAACATGCGCGTGAATAAATGTTTTATCAATTCACCCGCCATATAACATGAAAGCGTTTGCCTGGTGACAGTCTTTGCAGGAGGACAACGTCATTTCCACCCAATACGTTCTTCACGGCCACGCTTGACTGAGACTAATACGATGGGTTTTTTGTCCAATGGACGTGTGTATTAAAACAGATGCATCATATAGGTTTCCGTGTCGATACACATTTATCGAATCGTAAACTAACAACCTCCTTGATCATTATGTGTGAAGCCACGTGTCATATTGTTTGAATATGTCAACTGGCCATTGTGTTGTGTATTAATATACTTTAACCTACATAATTTTTTGCATTTCCAGATGAATAAGTTTAACTTCGTGACCCAACAAAAGTACTTATCGTATTTATCATTTTTCCAAACATCTAACACAGACAAGCTATTTTGCGCATGCAATGATGCAGTATCATGGGCAGGGGCTACGACTTATTCAAACAAAGGAAATATTCATTGATCTTTGTAACAACGCGAGCCTGAATAGAAAACAGATAATATTCGATAGCTTAATGTACCTATAATTGCACTGGATCATGAATTGCTTGAATACTATAGCTGTAATAATGCCGACAAATGGTCATTATGAAACCGCCAGTCGCTTAATATGTTGGCTAAGAATTGTCGCTACTAGCCTTACGTCGAGCTGAATTGAATGCATAGTTGGATCTTTTTATTCGGTTCGAGACTGCCTTACAACTCACGTTTATTGTAGAAGCATGAAAAACCATATTGTGTGATGCTACAGGTAACAACGCTGTCTACTTACTGCATGTGCTAATTGTAATAAGCTTGGAAGGCATCAGATAGTGTGATTTTGCCGCTTCATTAGCATTATATAATTCGACGACACAATAGGAAATACAGCTTCCACTACGTATAAATGACTACAAAAAAGGCACTTATATAGTCTACAATAGGATATGTAACAGGTTTTGACGGTATAAGGGATACAATAAATAGATTTTCAACGAGTTTTAAAGACAGCCACAAAAAACCAAGTGATGACGGATAGGACGGATCGCAAGACCGCAAGCAGGTGCCCGGCCTTTATAATATGAATATCTATGGCTAAACAATATATATATATATATATATATATATATATATATATATATATATATATATATATATATATATATATATATATATATATATTAGCACGAACGCGACCTTTAGTGGACAAACCGCCAACCTTTCGTAGACTTTGGTCCACGAAAGGATATACCAGTATGTCCACATAAAGTCAAAGCTCATTTTTGTCCAAAATAATTGAAAATATTTTGGTTTGACCATTCGAATGTGATAGCCTAGTCTTAGTAACGTACACAAATAATCTTTCACGCGTGATTTCTTTGGATTTTGAATATAATAGCGAAATAAAATTTTAACAACTAACCATTCGTTGACATAACACGCACACCTCAATATTTTCCATACAACCGTATATACTTCGATCCAAATTTCCGAAATAATGTTTGATCATACGTGTTGCATATATTTATTTGAAAAATTAAAATATTTGATTTATTATTATATTTCTTTACCGAAAAACTCTATTTTTCTCCTTTTTCATTAATCTACAACATTGAATTAAGTCGCGAAATTCTACCAATGGTTTATAATGATCACATCTACAACAAATATTATGTTTCTAATCCATGATGACTGAAAATGATTAAAATATTTCGGTATTCCGCAAATATTCAAAAATATATATGGGCACCAAAGGTTGGATTTATACGTATAAATTAATGTCTTAACCTTTCGTGGACGACGTTTCGAGGACAAAAAGTATATACCAGCATAAAAAAGTGACAAAAAGATTTTAATTCGCTTTAGACAATTTAATTGTATCAATTAAAAGATGCCTAATAAATAATTGATAATTAATGATAGCAAAATGCACTTTAAAAATTTGTCCAGTTGTTATCGTCATAATATATATATATATATATATATTCATCTATATATATATATATATATAGATATAGATAGATATCTATATTATCAGATCTATAGATCAGTAGTTTCGCTAATCTAGGTGCTCGAAGGTTTACCTATCAGCAGCCGTACTCTAGAGAGTATAATAGGTCACTCCATATAACTTGATATCTTTCTCTGTATATATATCTGTATCTCATGTGTAATCTCTATAGACGAGATCTAATAGATATCTCTCTAAATATAGATCTCTCTCTACGCTCTCTCCAATGCCAGGCAAGAAAGAGTTTCGTTTTGTTGGCGTACTCTTCAGTAAATATATATATATATTTCGTAAGACCCTATTTTTAAAGCGTTGTCCTAATCTCTATTATTGTTATATATTATAGCAATGTATAACATGATGAGTTTCAAAAATAGGATATATATATATATACGTCAGACACCTTATTAGCATTGTTCATTTATGTCTGTCCAATCGCATTCTATATATATCTCATTCTCTATATATATCTACATATATATATATATATATATATATATATATATATATATATATATATATATATATATATATATATATATATATATATATATATGTAAATATATTCCATTTTCGTCAGACCCTCTTGTTATTTTAAAGCGTTGTCCTAATTTCTAAATCTGACCGTTGTTGGCACGTTAGACGTATCGGTGTTTTGATGTATAATTCCCCTTAGAAACCTATCCAATCTACTTTTGTCATTGTGAAGGTATATTGACCAGGCCTGTATTTTATGGATGAGGTTTAGCATGTTATATATTGAAACCTGCAATTTCATTAGGTTAACGAGACATAACTACGCATATTGAGGCCTTCATCATCTTCATCAGATCCTTTGACTTCAGTAGTTTCGCTAATCTAGGTGCTCGAAGGTTTTGTATCAGCTGCCGTACATAAAGCACTCCATATAACTTGAACTAATGCCAGGCAAGAAAAGAGTTTCGTTTTGTTGGCGTACTCTTCAGGTAACTAATGTTCCTATTATTTCGTCAGCAACAACATGATGAGTTTCAAAAGGACGGACCACGTCAGACACTTTAGTAGCATTGTTCATTATGTCTGTCCAATCGTATTCTTCTATATTTTTATGCGACCTGTGGTGACCTTAATACACGAAATCTCTCACTTAAAATAGGCGATTAAAATCGTACTTAGTCATTGCTCATCAACATTTCATGTGTTTATAGAAACATTTGTGCTCAAACAGTGTTAAAGCGGTATAGGACATAGTTGGAAATCCCTTTTATTCCAACTTAATCGTGTCATACTGCTATGACACAAAGTAGACAACTGCGTTCAATCTATGCTATCCGCCTGCATATTGTATCACTAGCAAATAAATCTATGAATTCGACGAGATTTTTTCACGCATGATGTCAATTATTGAACTTTTATCGATGCAGGCACAATTTGAATAGGGCGTTCGGTATGAATCGATATATCTGTGAAACGGCATGGGAGGTTTACATATGGCACAAAATCTCCAGCGTGAGAAGACCTAGTTAAGCAATAGTTAGTTCATGCACTCATATGTGCAGTTTCAGGTTTGAGTAATTGATTAAGGCTTCATGTGATGTTGCTTTCGATGGGGGCAGAAATAGGTGTTTTACAGTCATGTGAACGCCAAGCCAGATGAAATAATTGTACTGAATAATCCCCATTTTGATAGCTTACGCCTTTGCGAGCCAGCATATGTTGCAACTTCTTATAAGCCAGAAAACACCGTTGGTCTTAAAAGTTTCTGGACTTGTCCTTGCATGCCATCCCATGCAGATAATTGCTAGTACTGGGCCTATTATATTATTTTTGTTTTTCATACAATGCAAATCGTTAAGAAAAAACCAACGATTTTAGGTTTGGTTTCATTAATAAAACATCACGCCGTTTGAGTATACTATGTAACTTCAGCCTAGTAAAAAATCGAATAACTGAATATGAATACAATTTCATCAGGATTTTTAATGTTGCTTTTTCCGATCTCGGCTTCTTCTCTTTAAAAGCGGACAAAAACCCTGTGAGCATTTTGCAGCGAATGTTTTATCTCGGCGTCGTTTATTCTGAAAAGAAAGCCGTCCTTCACATCAGAAAAAACAGTAAAATGCAACATTTGTTTAGCACATATAAGGTATCGGAAAGGTGTTTTGTAACATTTTGACAACTGACGAAAAGTGTCTTGTAACGTTTCGACAAAAGTGTTCATTCTTCCTATAATTTGATAATGTCCATAGCAAATTATTGCACACTGCACACAATTCGACAGAGCTTACCATAAATATGTAAGAAGAGGAATAATGCGGTCGGCTAAGGTGAAGTTAGATACTATTATGTTTGCCGAGTAAGTTAATAAGCGGGTTACATTTTGTGGTGTCTCGGTGACTAATGTTCCACTATCTGTTTTTCGTTCGATCATTGTTTTACCCAACAGAGGTAAATATAATAGGCAAGATTCCGTCGAATGTGACCTGCTGGTCAAAGTATGTCATTGCAAGCAAAAGGCATTAACGATTTGATTGAGACTGGTTTCAAGTTCTTTTGTTTCAGTTTCAAGTTGGTTGAGGCAACGAAGGAACGGAAAGCCAACCAAGTATCATAAGGTAGTATAATAAATCGCTACCATGGTAAGAACATAGTTGACATAAGTAGATTAACTTCGTCATTGCTTGAGGTAAATATTGTTAAAAGGTAAGTAATCACGAATAGATGTCTGAGTCAGGCAGTATAATTGCCTTTGCAGGTAAACCAGTATATCGAGGTTATGAATGCACAACGCTTGATATAAGCAAACGACAGTGATTTGCTACAGACACGTATCATTACAAAACATTGCAAGTGGGTATGCGCGTGCTATGAATCTACTGCTCGTCAGTCTGTCTTTCAGGTAAAATTAAAGGCACGCGACATGTTTTAATGCAACATTTCACGATACTTATACACATAGCAGACGCGAGACTCCTACAAATTAAAAATACTGATGTGTTGCTGCCAGATTATTCAAAACAATAAATTCAATCAAAATATACATACAGTGAGATTATGACAACGGACATCGTTTGTTCATTATGGAAAACACTCGGTTTTCAATGCCTTGGTAGCACCTATGATCCTGTCAGTGAAGGCAACTATACTTTAACCTTGCCAAGTTCTTAAATGTCAAGACAGTGGCATTACTAACCAAAAGGTGTAAGATACCATCAGGATCCCCATCAGCTATGAAATAACAGAAATTAATTAAAAACTTGTAGCCGGCAAGATGCTTACTTGAAACAACACGAGGATGTCTGATGCATCTATGCACTTGCGTACTGTGCAATTGTGCCGACACAATTAATGCTGATTATCAAATTTAACATATATTATATCATCTACAGAAGCAGCGAAAAAGCCTGGATTGGACAGGGGTTTAGCTTAAAGCTCTAGTCAAAAACGAGTAAAGACAACAAAGACGCCCCTCATTTGTAGTTGGCTAAATGCAAATCTCAACCAAAGATTGATGTATTAAGATGTTTGAAACGATCAGTGTACTAAAGAGTCTCAGGCGCAGTTTGTCAAGTCTCACCGTAAAAGGAAATCCTTCGATGATTGTAAGATGAAGAATGAGTAACACGTACCATATGTCAAAAACATAGTAAGAGCATTTCGTAACAGTTATATGGCAATATGTTATGCATCTTAAATAGAATAACAGGCAGAAAACTTAGCTAGCCACAGAAAGATCGCGTGGATAGAGAAGAAGATGTAAACTAATGGTTTTATGATCAGTATACTCATATTGCCATATCTTAATTCTATGCAGTTGATTGCCTCTATATAATGCTTAGAATCCATCTGTAATGGTCCCAGTGTGTGAATCGCATGGGACTTGCTATGTGTTGTGGGTATCAGAATGCCTTTTAATTTATGCATGATAGTATGCAGTCAATTCAGTTGGGATGCTGCAGTTACTTTTGGATTCAGAGACGTGCTGTCCAGATGGGGACAGTACGGCAAGTTCACTGCAATGACAGACAAAAAAGGCATTTATTGATTGATTAATAATTATGTTTAGATACGGTACATATGCATAAGTGAACATCCAGATTTGCTGATTCAATTGCACAACATAATCAGACATTTATTTTCATATATTAATGGTACAGTGAATTGACGGCATTCGACACAAATATTTTGCTCCTGAAATGGCCACCATTAAGCAACATGCTGATAATAGTACTGACGTTGGCAAACGGCATCCTATGAAACAGTACCCATGTATATGTATATAATATATATATATATATATATATATATATATATATATATATATATATATATATATATATATATAAATATATATATGTATGTATGTATATATATATATATATATAAATATATATATATATATATATGATATATATATATCTATATATATATATATATATATATCTCTCTATATATATATATATATATATATATATATTTAATATATATATATTATTATATATACTGGTTTTTAATAACGTAATGCGTACGGATATAGCTTATAACATCAGTGACTTGACAGTAGCATGTATAATGTATGTCAGCTTAATAAATTTTGATACACTTTGAAAATATTGGATCTTTTCAGTTTACGCAGCCAATCTTTGCATAGTTTATTTCACACAAACACTGCTTTCATTGGCGCTGATCGTCAAAAAGCTACATTGATAGGCTGGCTAAAAATGTCAAAATCGAGCAAGGACAGCGTTACATGAATCCTTCTGTCTTGTTAGGCTAAGATCTGTATGACCTTAAGCATTGCTTAACGGTCTCTATTTGACTATTATATTATCGAAGCTCAGTTTTACTTGGATAAAGGCATTTTGGCAAGCTTCAATGCTCATCTTAGTCGTCATTTTGTGGTTTGCCAATTTGGCTATAACTGCTGCGTATGGCAAGTACAAAATATATTTAAATGTAATTAATTCTACTCACACAATATACTGCATTGGCATGTGTGCATGGTGTACTGTTGTTCCTGTGTTTACAATGTTTCGCTGTTGGATCCACAAGTTATAAAATTACCAACGAATATCCTAAATCTGCTGTAGATTATAGATAAGGTACACATATAAACCTCTACATGTGATTACGCGAGGGTTATTGACTAGTCCGATAAACTATTAACTTTGGCAAGAGTGTTTTGCATTTCGTTCACGCTAACACAATAACAATAACCCACAGGAGCCTTATTCTAGTTATGTATTATGTTGTTTCCAAAACTAGGTCAATGCAATAAAGACCTGTTGCAAACGCCATTCAATTTTCAGTTACTGGCATCAGTATAGATAAGCATGATACCTATTCCCATAACCAATGGACGGTTATGTCAAAGCGACGCTATAATTAGCACAATCGCTACAGATACACCAAAGAAGCACTGTTCCTCTTAGAATTCCCTGAAATTAATTGTGAGTATCGTGCTTCCCCCTCCCCCCTCCATACTAGCGAATTGGGATGGGCTGAATCACCTGTAATATAGCATCAGAGGCAGATTCAGGTGAGATTCGTTGCAGGATTATAATGTGTTTTGTCCAGTACATCCTTCTCGGCACAGCCTGATACAATGGAATAAACATGATGCAGCATAATGCTTGCTTTTACATTCGGTCCATGTATTTGCTCATTGAGTAGCTCACAAAGGCTGAAAGGTAAGTAACCCATTGTTAAAACCCTTAGAACGATTGGAGCGGGAGCCGATAAGCCGCTAATAGACATGTAATGGACGCTTGTTGCAGCATATTGTATGATAATGGTGGTTGGTTGACAACGCTTTCATATATCTGGTACATAACAGCATTGGATTGTTTTGAATCGTCAGTATAATACCTTCCTTTATAAATTCCTTGCTTTCATCAAGCCATTACTGCGGCGTAATCAAAAATAAACCGCATAACTTTGACGGCTATTGGGACGGGATTTCTGCCTTATGGTTAAAATGCATTTATATATTGCATCATTGAGTGTTCGATATCGCAACACATACATAGCATCATAATTTATTGCCTCTATCATAAAGAGTAAATGATGATGCATTTACTCTGGTTAAAGGTGAAAGACATGGGAGTTGAGTTTAATATAATTTACATCCACTTGACCAGTAACGTAAGTCTGATATTGTATCACGGGGAAGTAACGATATGTTGCTTTAATCAATGAACGAAGCACATGACAATTACGAGACGCTGTTGATCTTTGTTTGATGAGTCAGAGTTGCTTACTGATGTGATTATAACTATAGCGAAATTACTGACGATAGCTGATGCAACATATACTGGTTTAGGAAGTATTACGGCACCATCGTTTGTTCATCTTGATGATATCATACTGGATTATTGACTTCATTAAGGCTTTTGATATAATACACCCTGATACTTGACAGATTAGACGTCATATGGAGGTTTGGTAGGAAATTAAAATCGCGTGTGCAAAACAGCGTCTAGTTAGCAAGCGGAATAGTTTATTGATTAATTATAAGCCGTGATCAACATATGTATAAAGTACGTGGGAATGCAATATATATTATGATATTTGGCAATCGTTATGATTCCCAGCGATACAAGAAAAATAACGAGGAGCATGCACAGCATAATAGATAAATGTTACAAGATGTGGACACTATTGAATCATATGCATGGTAAATTTGCACTCTTGTCATTGATATTCCATTTTAGGGTGCCAGCCTTGTTTGTTCTATTGCCATCAATATATTTGTATTTGTGGGGCATATGTTAAGAACGACGCCATGAATTTTGCTGCTATGGGTGCATTTAATGCATGTTCACCAGGTTTTATTGATGTTGATGATTGGATATCTTTATGTGTTAAATGTGTATTTATGTAGGATAGTTCTACGCTACGAAGAATATCATGGACATAATAAGGATTCGATGGCTTATTACTTTATTACAATGGTAAAGTTAAATTAAGGAATATAGCGTCAGCAGGTGAATTGCCTAGTTTCTAACACTTGTTAGTCTTTGCCAATTTATTGTACTACACTCTTGTGCTTGGTTTGCACAAACATAAGAGCATTCATCCACCTATCGCTGTGTTTTCCGTTGTATTAAACTACCGATACACTTAACGACATCGTTAATAACCGATAGATGAATATCGTTATAACATTTACGCAATTGTATATGCTAAAGTATTTCCGATTGCAAACGTGTGCTACTTCCCGCATCTTCGCGTGTTTGTTGGCGAATCTCTTTGTTGCAACCGAGCAATTATATTGCGATGACGAATTCAACCATGGGAATAGAACATTCTTGGTGAAATCAATTTTCTGCCAATAATAAGATGAATATGAAAGGTATTTCAGAGGGCTTGATTGGAGTATACGAAGTCTGTTGTTTCCTCCGAATTATTAAACTCATCCGTATGTAACAGATACACTGGACGTTAGTATTGCCGTTCTTTACATATGTTCTGGACCTATGTTTGCTGCTTTCAGGTGAATCAGTTAAATGTGTTTGAGGGTATCGGCTTTGATAAAATTCTACTTGATTGCTAAAGGAAATGTTTAAACGTACAAAGGTGTATTATATTGACAGTGTATTATCTATGCATATTAGGTCGTTAACATCTATTGGACATCTCATCCGCTCCTGGCGTTGGTTTATTCGTGGTTGGATTCGACTGCACACATGCAACACCCTCATACATCTTCATTACATCTTATTCAAGCATACCTTGTGGCTCATTGACATAAAAAATTGTTTTCTAAACTGGTAATATTATGATTTTTTGTCAACACTCACAGCTCTGTAGTTATCGCACGAGTCATTAATCGTCATTGGCGACCAACCTCAATCACTTTAGTCTGAACTCATTGCACTAATTAATGCTTCAACATGTACGATCCTTTTAGCCTCATCAATCATCATAACTTCTAAGTCACGTTATGAAAACATGAGACTTTTGACCTTCACAATTTTGGTGTAATTGTTCCAGAATAACAACATTTAAAATCTATCCTCGGACTATTATATCCTTTAGGTCACCGGGGTACCATTTGAAGTGCACCCTTCCGGTATCCATAGGGCATAAGTCCAATGTGTAGGCCAAAGTATCGTCCGCGATTCTAATTTGTGTGAGTTGCATGAAAAATATATTTATATGGTTAGCGAAATACAAGAATACAAAAAAAAACAATGATCCTTGGTTCATGACTGTTTTGGCAAAATTTCGCACGACATCATTTCATAGAGTAATATTACTGCTAAGCCAACTGGTAACTTCATTTAGATCCTTTAATTTTACATATCCGTCATCTTAATATTTATACAAAAAACAGCTTTAACCTATATCAAATGGGTATAGCGTTCAATTATATATGATAAAATGAATTACTCAGGTCATTGCAAATACCTAGCAGTGGCTATATAAACCTGATGAATTATGACAATCAAGGTCTCTATTGAGGCTTAACTGCCATTGGAGAGTGATTAACCAGCTCACAGAACAATTATATAGATATATTGAACAAGAGCATCGTATGTGTTGTCAATCCCCGACCAAGAGCCTGCATATTTACAATAGCAACGAGCCACAACACGTCCATTGATGAGTCTATAGGTCACACGCTTTTAGCAGAGGGCGAAAAAAATAATACCTTTCCCAATACAAACAAATGGAGCGAACATGAATGCAGTCATCGACTTGTATCGAGTCATGGGGTCACAGTATCAGTGAAGGATGCCGAGGAGCATGTTGCGAAGACCTAACAAGACACTGAATGTGATTGTATATAAAGCTAATGTGGTCAATCTGCTCCAGGTGACTCGTGTCGCATGGCGGACAGTTCGACATTGACAATGCATTTCGGGGAACGATTCTGAAGATAGATGCTTTCGCTGTTGACTCCTGCCTGATGATGTATATATAATTGTTATATGAATAATGCATAGCCATTACGGCTTTTACGAATAATACTGCAGATTGAACAACGCAAGAAGCTTCGTGTTTAGATTCCGTATTAAGGTAAGGTAAGTATAGGTTTAACGGCACTCCAACACTAGTGTGTTATATGGTGCCATGGATTCCGTTCAAACGAACATTGTTAACATAATAGCAATAGAACTTGAGAGTAGTATTTCAACATTGATATAAGGTACCGTTAATGAGCCGTGTCGAGTGCACAAACTACAAGTGGTTAATAATATAGATTATTTCCTCAAGCTATACAATACCAAGCATTGAAAAGGCTCCATTTTCGTTGAAGAACGTTTCAGCTTGTACTATCTAGTTACTAAAAGCACATGTCGAAATTGGTTGGTAACAATATGGAGATAAAGCAATGCTGCTTACAGTCACTTATAATCATATAAGCAATAAATGTGCCAGTGTGGTGTTACCTGCTGAACGACATTCTCATATTCAAAACTCGCCGTTTTTGTGTATCTAATGTCCTCGCCAAGGTACCTCTCCCATGATGTCACGATTTATGGTCACCCTATAGGTGCCGGTTCAATCAAATGATTGACGTTATAAGGGCTCTGCAGCTGTCAAGAGCTGTGTTTATGTAGAGCTTATACACTCAATTTCATCACAAATGATGGAATTACAAAATGGGACAACATGATGCTTGTAACAATAGAATGGATAAGCATGAATGTGATCTATGCTTCTAAGTATAATTACCACAGGCGACCTATTGTATTCATAAGTGTTGCTTAGCGCATGGATAAGAGCTGTGGTAAACCCACTCCCACAAGTAGTCACTTCAGTAGTGTGCTAGGTTGACAAAAAAAGAATCAAAATATCTTAACGTTGTCAAGTTTTGTGTAAATAAACTGTATTTCTAAGCATGGGTGTTGTATAGAATTATCTGTGACATACATTCAGACGCTTTGTGTAACACATCACCATCACACCAGAGAAAACAGTGGTAAGCTTTATGTCAATTAGGTCATAATTGTTTTTTGTGCGAGTCAATATATTGTTGACTGTAACATAATGGGAACCCGCCCCAACCCCTCCTCATCGGCGAATATGTAATGCACGATCCCTTAGTTCGAATGAGCTACACCTACGTCGTATGACGAATGCACCTTATATTATACGATTGTCGTATGTTCATGGCAGTGGTAAATGCAGGGTACCGTTTCATAAAGATCGCTTTCAGTCTGCATGGATAGCAAACCTATTGTTGTGAAAACACGCCCTGTCGTTAGCCACAAGTTACATTTCCATTGTTTGTTCCCTGACCATAGGAAGGCGTCATCGTAATTGATGTCCTATTTGTTTTCTGTCAGTGTCAGTTCCTTCGTTCATCCTAATCAGAGGTGATCTGTATTTTGCCGTTTCTTGTGTTTACTGACTTTTTACACTAAGCAAACAGGTTGTGGCAGCATAGTTAATTGGAAATCATCCATGATTTCCCCCATAAAGCCCCGCGCCCTTGTTAATGTTTCCTTGCAGATGACAAGCCCTAAGAGTTATGATTTCAAGACATTGCAGAACGTTAATGGCGTTCCTCTGGAGACATTTTCTTTAAACATCCTCATTGTCTCGTTACACAGCGAATATCGTTGTTTCAAAGTCCCAACTAAAGCAGAAAATTAATTGAAAATAATTCAATTCCAGTGCTCAGTGCATGCAAAGAAGTGCAACTCGCTCTTGTGTACAAGGCAAGGTTAAACAGGCTTTAGGTACCGAAATAATCCAGACGCGCAGCCGAAAAAAAATGTGAATGACAAATCTATCGTATGTCGTAATCAGAATGTCAAAAAACATAAACTTCATGTATTGACGTGTATATATCCCGTATTTGGGTTAGACCCCATCGCCTCTCTCCTTCGTTTGGTGTCTAACGAGGCTTAAGCAATGGCAATTAACGTTTATAGAAGCAAATATGTCTCCGTCGATAAGTTACGGCAGACATGAATCGGTTTATTCATTAGTCGATTCAAATGTAGAATATAATGTATAATTCAGATGTGTCTTCAATGTACCATCCACATGCGGTACGATGGGCAATTGCGCCACAGTGTTAAAAGAGACTTCGACATTTGCATAATTTATGATAGAAGATATCAAATTGATATTCCAACAATACCACTAAGGATATAACGATTCTGACACAATTTACACGGAAATTTAACGCGCGAGGCGTGTGATACTTCGGAGGAGAATTTTGTTGCATATAATTCGAAGTTGCGTTTGTCTGACAAGTCTGTTTGCTGCTGTGCTACAGGGTAACAACACAGGTACGTGCAACAATCCAATGAGCAAATTAATGGTAGTTTTCGTGTCATGTTGTTGTGGCTCAAGCTAACAAAATATGCTTGCAGATGTTATCCTTTCTTGTCAGTATTTAAAGAACATGAACAAATTAGTGTATGTGTGGCGATGAATGATAATCAAGTATACCCTGCAGGTATGCCGAAATTCTTGCGTTTTAATGAAAACGTACTTATCAGTGAGATTGCCGCCAGCACCCATTTTGAAGACGTCGCTCATCAATATTTAAACATATAAGCAATTTATGGTTCTTGCGGGATGTGATTACTGATTTACTGGGAGGTCTCGGCAACCTATCAACCTGTCGTCCATCCTGAGCTGCTTAAAACCTATTACGGAAATTGAATTTGCAACCTACCGTTTTCAGATTAGACTACATTGGCGTTGCTCTGTATAAGTAGCCATTACAAATCAACGAGCCAAGTCGTGTAAATGGGGTCCACTTTCATTCAGATGATAAGTGGGAATTATTGTTAAGCGCTGAGAAGGAAGCAATATGAAGAACAAATTTTCAATGTGTGCTTGGATCCAGGTAATGCATGCAAATAAGATTTCTGGTGCCAGTGGTTTATATTATTTAGTAGTGCATTCATGGTCGCATTGCACCATTAACTTCATTAAAGTATAAACAAAACGGAAGCATTAAGAGGACAATACAGTACATTTTTCTTTCCGCCAGTTTTAGGTAGATTTCTTTCGTTTTCACCATGGTATCCAGTTAGAGATAAGGTAGCTCAAAATAACGACTTGGATTATATGCTGGCTAGATATGAGCATTAACTTTTGCAAGATTCAGTAAACTTCTGCTGATTGCCGCATACTCAAAACCATTGAGAGGGGGGGAAATATCGGTATTCGACACTCCTAATCCCTGTTAGAGAATTCTTGGAAAATAGACAACATTTGAATGATCGCTGAAAAATGTGTATGGAGTTAATTTCAACGTCGATGATGACTGCATCGCCGCAGCAATTAGCGATCAAATATACTACTGGCATGCAAGACAGAAATTTCTGCAGATTGTACACGACTTTTACGTCAAGGTATGTTTATTACGGGGGTAATATGCGTTTTACGGACTGTTCTTGCAAAGTAAGCAATTAGTATCATCGCTATGCAATCAAGTCGGATCGTTGTGACGCAACGATATGACCGTTGGTATGGTATCGATCAGCCTGACCTTCTGTTACATTGAATAATATCAGGGGCCCTTTTGCTTTACCACCACCTTCTGTACCTGCACTCAGTAGAATTGAAGAACATAACCCATTGATCGTGTACATTATTCCATACTAGTTTCATTCTACATCAGGTATAACAGTTAAACCTCGAAGCTTAACTGCTATGTCTTTGATGCGGCCTGACAAATTAACACTGAGACTATAATGCCACTAACATACATACCGAATTACACACACCGCTGTATATAGCATCCTACTCACTTTGGGCGATGTCTGACTTCTGTTATAACAGATTGCATTACCCTCATGGTATATAAACCTTCACTTGTGAAATACTATGACTTTGTCAGCTATCGATCTGTTACTGGGCAGTACAAGCTTCATGGATCATCGGCGTGAATCGCACCCGAAACCACCACTCACTCACATGAATTGCCAGGCACACTTAATTCAGCTTGAGCTCTAATAAAGAACTAGATATATAAAGAGTTATATAGAACAAAAGAGAGAGAAAAAGAGAATAGAAAGAGAGCGAAAGAGTGAAATAGAGAGAGAGGCAGACAGACAGACAGAGTGAAAGAGAACGAGGAAGAGAATATATATATATATATATATATATATATATATATATATATATATATATATATAGATATATATATATATATATATATATATATATAGGAAGATATATACATATATATATATATATATATATATATATATATATATATATATATATATATATATATATATATATATATATATATATATATATATCTATATATATATATATATCTACTATATATATATATATATATATATATATGAACAAAAGTTAGATAGAGAGAGGGCAAAAGATAGACTGACAAAAATAGTGACAGAGAGAGTCAGGTGCTGGGAAGAAATGCTTTATATCTGTTATCAATGATGCATCATGAGTCAAATCGGAAAATAATGTTATCTACAATGGTAACATGATGGCAGTCATGGGCCACAAAAATGTTATATTATCCCGATTAAAGGGAGTCTCTACACATTGTAAGTTACTTTTACGCCGGTGGCTGCATAATTTGGGGCGACGATGGCTGTAAAACATTGTTATAGACAGATGCGTATCTCTTTATACCAATATGGGAGTGGGTTATGCATTGCAATAAGGAGCTCTTGCTTTACGGGACATGTAGACAGCAATAAACGACGTGCTCATGAGCAATAAACCTTAACTAAAGATTACGGCGCGTGCCTTTATGCTTTTATTGCATAATGTGAAGGCAAAAATATACGAGCCAAGAGCTGCACCTATTAGCTCATGTAATTCTTCATATGCAGCCTATACGTATACATAATATATGTGATTTTGAAGTAGAAAGTACATAATGTGTCACAAATGGTTTAACGTCGTCATGTTTGGGTGTAAATATTTATTTTCCACTTCCATATACCAACATTAATTATCACCTTATTAAACACCATTACATGTTCACGTTTACACCTATGATTGAATCACGCGTCCTCTGCATTATATTTTACCATCCTGCGCTTTTCTCGAATGAATTGCAATTGTTCTCGACAAGATAATTTGATATGTTAGAACATACCGAAGCTTCTCGATGTAAGATACTGTTCTCAATTACATCTCGTTCAAATATCATGCGTCTAGCGGCTTTTACGTGTTCCTAAATTATTTCTGTTTTACAAATGAATAAGGCAAATGATATTTACACCCTGTTAGGATTGTGAATATATGGCATTTCTTATATATTCCAGTGGGTTTTTACTGAATAGTCACAATAAGTTCCAATATGGCTCGTGGAGACTAACCGTACTTTGCAAGGAGGTCAATGCGTTAATTGGAGTTTTTATATGTATGCATATCATTAACCACTGCAAGTTTTAAAATAACAACCCTCAGACACTCGTTTGCAACTCATATGGAGCTAAAACCATGCTTTGACAAGAGTATAACAAATGTTATAAATATTATGGAATGGCTTGAGATCATTCGTCTTTTTAAGTATCTATAAAAACGTGTTCATTTCATCTGTATAGAACATTATAAAGCGAAATTAACGCGCATAGGGAAATCAAGAACCATCTGCATTTGTCAATGAGATTATATTTGCATTTTGATATGTCATGCAAACACGAAATAGAACAAATAGTTTGTTTGGATAGCATAAAACATGAAGATCCGCATAATCGATAATGCCCCAGCGCGATCACAGTTAAACCCTTGGCAAGAATAAGTATCCGAATTCATAAGATGTCGGTCTGCGCATTAGGTTAGGTGTAAGTACACCGGTAATTTGGTGGAGTTCTCGTTCGCACAATTCATCTTTAATATAAGATAATTATGCACACGCAAGCAGAGAGTGTGATTGATGCAAATTGTCACTACTATCTGCAACACATATATCAGACCCACGGTAGCTAATATAGAGCGGTTGTGTTGCATTGCTTCAACTATTCACAGCGCACAACCACCCCGGTTAAAACGATCGCGTAACCTACTTGATATCAACGCTTTCATGATGATAGATATGACGCATTCATGGTCGCATGTATCATTAACCTCACTCGTGCAATAGCTCAACGAGTAGCATTAAGAGGACAGGACAGCAGGATAAACTCACAGACAATACAACAGGATTAATTCAAAATATGGGTCGCATTTTGCTTATACTAACAAGCATTCAATTTTGATATGCAGCTTTAAGTAGCAAAATATTCAGACCACGATGGGAAGTTCTGAACTGCGTCTGTACAATACATAACAAGGGAAAAATTCTATACAAAGCATAATAATTTTTCAGCTATTACAAACTAGGGTTTAGAAATAGGCTACGACACTATTCGCCTCCAATATGGGTAAATTAGCGTATAGCATCGATTTGGGTCCCGATACATCAATTTATTAGTAAGGATATTTGAAGTCCGCTCCTATAGCTGCGGTGTTAACCAATTATCTTTAAAGAACTCAATGCCGATATATAGATCAAGCCATTTACAGAATATCCTCTTGTTAATCCTCATAATTACATAATGGTCAGCTCTACTGGGGTAACATTTAAGAACTCCGACTTGAACCAAAAAACATTTTAAGGCATTTCTATTATTGCAATAATGGGCCGCTAATTTGTTTAAATGAGATACCACATTGTAATCAATAATTGGGGTTTAGCTGTGCATAGAGCATACGATGCTTGCTAGCGAATGGCAGTGATGATTGCATGTGCTTTAGACCTGCAGCATCTGTAAGCATTGGCATTAAAATATGGCATTAAAATATTGGCAATATATCAGTCATGAGATCACCTCATGTCGTGGCTTTACCTTAAATAAGGGATAAACAATTAGGGTTCTGCACATCAATCATCTTAAGTGCACCAAGCAAACGGATTAAATGAAGAATGTGTGCAAATATCATATCAAGCAAATGAAGAGAATCAGCCCAGAATGGGACTTGTTAAGCCAAAAACTGAGTATTAAGGAAGAGACTTATTGCGCATCTGTTATCCAATATATCCTAGCAGCATCCAATATATACAAGAAATATGTATTTTTCCTCTAAAGTAAGGAAGAAGGTTCAATTTGCAGAATACCACAAATATTAAATCCTATGTACAATTATCGTTTTTTCCCATACAGATACTATAGCTCTTTTGGTATCATATTCAGTTGGGAAATTTTACAGGCAAAATTATGTTAATTGAGCGCTATTGATGCTATTTCCTTGATGGTAACCCCGCGACTCGGGTAGAGAATTCGTTCGACTCCCATTGTGAATCACAAGTCACATTGACACATACGCAATTCGTTCTCACACCATATGACAGTGTTGTGCACCACACGACACCGGACATGCAATGTGCATCTTTCCTATTGAAAAGACTCAAAAGATTTATTGTCAACTTTATGATTATTATACGAGGGAAAGATTATGTCTGTAGACGCACGGGAACTTATCTGGCTCACTGACATTATATGCATTATGATCATGATACCTAAATGCATTGTAAATATACGAATATTGCGATCATAAGTACATCTTTCGTAATTAATGTAACAAACCCCTTGAATTGTTCATGAATTGCTTATGCACTATACGTAGTTTTTATAACATTGTTCGCTCTTGCCAGCGTAGCAATATTACATTAGTAAACCAGACGCGCATTATAAAAAGTTGATTGGTACATTATCGTACGTGATAGTGAAATGATTATTTCCCACGTATTATATAAAAGTGCAATCTCCCTCAAACGTTGTGTTATTAATGGATTAATATAAGTTACCTGGGCTTTTCATCAATGTAGCTTTGGACCAGGTATTCCCAATAGGAGGGGATTTTGTTTAAAATATACATTGCAATATAGCACCAACGTAATATCCCAAAGTAAAGTTCTGCAAGATCTAAAAATGTTGCAGTGTCACAAATATAATCATATCCCTTTAGTAAGTCATGTTAATCATTAAAGCTACAATATATATGCACCCTGAAGCTAGTAGAAGGTTACCGACTGATGAAAATGTAACCGACAGATGAAAAGTGTGTGGAGTGGTTTGGATTATTTTAGACTATAATGCACACATCGACTGGGTTACAGACCAATGCATATACGGATGTCCAAAGCCTTATTTGGTACTTCGTCCTTTGTCATGTTTGCATTATAATTCAATCAAGTTTCCAATAAGGACTCTCCAAACAATGGTAAACCTACAATTGTAAGTGTCCTATACAGAAGTTTATTTCGCGCATGTTGTACATATGCTCACGAAACTGCATTCACCAACCTAATGCACATGGCAGTATATAAATATTTGACCACTTTCATGCAAAAACAAATTATTCAATAATTAAACTGCAGTATTGGTTCACAACACGTTAAACCTAAGCTAAACAAAAGTACATTGCAACACGTTAGTTTGCTTAGAAAATTTGTGTCATGTCTTATCTTTATAAACGTTAAACCAGGTAATGTGCAAACACAGATAACTCATGGTGATACGAAAGTGCCACAATAATCTCCTATGCTTTTATCTCCTATGCTTTGCCCCTTTTGGTAGGCATCATCCAACATGATATATTGCTCTTCCATTATGTATATAACCACATTATACGTAGGAAAACTTGCCTAGACCTTCATCAAAATCACTTGATATCGTCACCATTTATGGTGAATTGTGTATGGTATAGCGTCACCTGCAAGCCCGTTATTGCTGTCTGTGCAGTCTGTGAAGAAGGAGACATTCTAATCTGGCGCCATTTCCTGCCATGCTGAAGTATTGAAATGGCTTTACAAGGTTTTATTCGTTCACAGGCAGTTTATGACACTCTTTGTAACACGACACTCTAAGAATGTCATTGCCGTCATGTCAGTTAATTTAATCAAACATGGTGATAAATAATAACATTTTAGTTTGATGCAGTCCGGATCCCCCGCCCCTCAGACAATACTCTTACCATCTGGGTGTGGGGAACTGTGCAGTGCTCAGGTATTCAAAAACCGATCAAAGCATGAGCGGAGGGTTTGGTCGCATGTTATCCATCGGAAAAGCAAGGTATTATCTGCCAGGATTGATAAAGACCGCTGTGATAATCCAGTGCAAAACACCGTTATATACACTGCAAAAGAGTACGACTGCAACGGATTGGGTCAGTTGGAATTATCGAATACAAAATCACAATGTCTCAACTACGATATACCACATATTTGATATAGTCAATGCATAAAGGTGATATGATATCGAGACCTGTTACTGCATCCCACGAGTTCAGCGAAGAACCGAATGCTTATGTCATGAAATGCGTGCAAGCTAAAACTACTAGAAGAGTACCCGATACCTGCAGATAACAATCTCACTGCGAGATGAATAGCTCATCGAGTATGCAATAGTTGTTGTTATAACCATGCTAGTTCTGTACTTCATGGCACACATATATATGTTTTTTCGTATGTTTCTTTTATGTATATTTGGTTGGGCATTGAAATGGCCTGTATCTGGTGTGTATATGCTAATTCTTGCTTATTCGAAATATGCTATTAGAGCAGAGCAGAATATTGAAGAGACCTTTGGGCCACAGAAATGTAATGCGCTAACCAGATTATACATTATTGGCGCACCTGTCTGTGAACATTCAAAAAAATCTATATACATGTAATTACACGTATAATTGCGCGAATGTGTATTATTTATGTTATATCATGAACAATTACCAAGAAAACTGGGATGCAGAGGTGATATGGATATAATTGTGGACGCTAGATATGCTAAAGAGCGAGCTTTAGGCTATGCATTAATGAAGTCGAATAGTGTTATTTTCTGAATGATTACATATAAGCAGGCATTGGTAATAAAATGAATTGTGAGCTCGCTATTTGTTAATGCTAAATAAACTTTAATGAGCTGGTATTGCAATGTAAATAATGGGGATGGCAGGATGATAATGTCTAGGAATAATTCCCGAATGTAACGACGCTCATGAAGATAGGGTATCAACCAATTGATATGTTTGCTGCATAAAAAACGGATCAATTGTATGGAAAGCATACGATACCAGATAAACACGATGCTAATGTAGATATAGAAAGGTAAAGCATTAGTACCCTAACAAAATAAAACGTTTATTTGATCTTTGGGTTTTCCTTTGCTAATGTACGTTGGTGCTATAATGTTATCAAGGTTCATCATGATCGACAAGAACCAAACACGTCTGTTGCATACCGCATCGTGTTCCCGTTCAATAGACAATTATTTGCCATGACAAAGAATAAGGTGTCTCACAAACAATACCTTTATAAATTGTATCATGGCAGTAGGACACATTCACCGTTATTTGATTTTCATCAATCAGCCATTTATGAGATAAATATGCTTATCGCCCAACGAACCAAATTGGAATATTATAATATATCAAACACTGCATCAGTGAAAAATTTTCTGCTGCTCATAAGGTGTAATTATAATTTGTATGAATAAACCAAAGAGGTCACTCGCCCTGACGGATAATACAATACGGACAATACATTAGAGTTACAAACATTTGCAACTAATAAATCAATATTACTGTAAAGACTGCGGAATACTGGTCGTCAATTGACATGTTGAGGTAATGTAACGTCAACTGAATGAAGATTGATGCGGGGATAGATAAAATGTAAGTATTTGTAATAAGCTTAGAAGAAATGTGTTCAGATTGTCATTGATGATGACACATCGAGTCATATCCCTTGATTATATTATCTATAATGATTGCTTGCCTGATGGCAGTGGACATGAAATTGGATACTACCATGATAGTCTCTACAAATGGGCTTTTGTTAGTGGCAAACAAGAAGTGAAGGCATAAATACTAGGTTGTTTATTGGCTATCAAACAAATGTTATGGACTCTCTGAATCTTATGACGTATGAAAGGGCTCATATAATCCTCGAAAATGTGAAAGGAAGAAGGGTGTCATTTATGCGGTCCAGTGTATGAAATGAGGTGTTATATACATGCATCATTGACCGTCTGTATCGAGTGGTCGACTATCATAACCATAGCTTATTTGTCAAAATATTTGATTCATCCTCAGTGTAAAGGAATGACACAGGTCTGTAGTAAGTCTAGACGACCCCTCTGCCTTGGGAATATGCGCTAGTTCTGAACTGAATGTCAAAGATCAAATCGAACAATGTCTGAAATCGACTTATAAGGGACTGTCCCCGGTTTTCCACAGGATTTGACCTTGTACCCACTTGCTGTCAAGAGGAAGCTGGCGGCAGCACCAATACCCTTCCCTCTAAGAATCAATCCTAAGTATGTTGACTGGTTTTATATTCGATCTGCCGTAATTTTGTCTTTACAGACGCACTGAACCCAAACGGATATTTCATTGCATGTTTAGTTGATGGGTCAAATCCTCTTAGTTTTGACCATTGTCGCTTTCCAATCATTACCAATGTAATTTTGCATCTAATATCTCAAATATTAATGTAGTTGCAATATTAGACTACGGTCATTTCAAAGCGGCACAAACAATATACTTCATCAACCGCCAAGATAAGTCCTCTGGAGCTTGGTCCATTTTCCATGTTTATGGGATGGTCTGAATTGATATACTGTCTGAGATAACACGCACACTTGGGCGCTACTTTTAAAAACGTATTCACGAACAAAAAGGGCCAATGTCACCTGCTCACTAAAAAATCTACCAACCATGTAAAATTGCTATAAAGAATATAAATCCAGACCAATGCCAGCATAGAACAGCATCGACACACATAAATGACCTTTGTTAAGATCACAATTCATTGGGCGATATATTATATGGCTGTCGGTTGTCGTAAATACATTGCGTTAGCATCGTTGGGATCATAAGAAATCAAATTGCAAAATGTTGATATCTGTTTCATACAAGATCCCTTTCCCTGGGAATAGAACGCAAACGCCTGCTCGTGACTACATATCCAGTCACTATAAACAAGTTGAATTCCTGTTGCTTGCCCCAAACCATACGTTTGCATTATCTTCTTTGCTGCCAATTTGTTCTCAGCCATTGATATTGCTTCTTGCTTCCCTGTCAGATGCATTGTGTATTTTTCTCGTTCTAACTTCCACATGATTTGTAAATGCAAATACATTAGCTACGTTAACTTGAATCAAATGTGGTTCGTTTTCTTGTTGATGACGCGGATAACAAGCAGCAAAGAATAGATAGGATAACAATAATTACCCAACCTCAATGCCGATTTCCCAAACGTCAAACAAAAATTTCTAACTTTACCATCCATAGTTTTTGTCGGCTCATGGCGTGTAGGAAACTGCAACTGATTACTATTTACATACTCCAGTTTTACCAACTTCTGGCATGAAGAAAAATCTTTGCCAATGTGGCGAAGTAATTGATGAACGACAACATTTTCTTGTGTCGTAGGTAGACAAAGAAAGGTTTCAAATGAAACATTCACATACAACACAATTAAACAGGGATAAAACCAATTTTCTTTAAAATCTTCCATGATTCGTCAACTCGAATGCAGTCGACATAAATCCTTCGACTATAGCGTTGGGTTAAAGCTGCGCTAAGTACGAAAATAACACAAATGTTGGGATATAGAATATGATTTGCAGATTATGTGATTGCTTGCGAACTACACTAAAGTAAGCGTTAGGCTTAAATCGGCATCAGACTGTGATTATTTTGCATATACCAATATACTATTTTCGTTTTCTTTCCACAATCAAGAAAACGGCTGACAAATTTTATTTAATATTGAAACACTTCCTTTACAGTTAGAATAACAAGGATAATATAATTAAAGCCCTGTAAATCTGATGGAAGTCTACAGAAAGAAGTAAAAATAGCATTGCACCAAAATTCGAGTCCACCAACATTATACATATAAGTATAAAACCCATTCAGCAGATACACAGCTTAGATAGATTCGTTGAGGTGCGCCACATAGAGCAGATGTGTCATGGTAATGAACTATAAATAATGTATATCCCACAGCTTTGCTGAGATTCCTGCTTTTTAACGAACACATACCACATCACACACGTTTTACCTGTCATTGATGTTACCATCAGCAGGTATCAAGTGCAGGCTGCATCGATATTTCAGCTTGTATGCATTTCATAGCTAACAGATCGTAATGGATTTTTTTTCTCGTGTCGCTTGATTAAAGATTCATAGGGATGTCTCGGCAACCTATCAACTTATACTCATTGTTGATTTATCCCTGATACGGAAATTGGATTCGCAGCCAAGCGTTCTCAGATTAGACCCTCTTGAAGTGGATTAGCTCAGGAAGCCGCTCAAATCAATGTGGTCAACCGTTCAAACGGAATCCATATTTATGACGAAAGCCTGTGGTTGTTGTCGTAGAACGTGAAGAAGAAAGGTTCAGTAAAAAAAGATATTCACTGTGCGCTTGTATCTAGATCATACATGCAAACATGGCGATTGGTGCCACAATATAGAATGTTCCAATTGAAAGTGGGTGCACTTTGACTGGGTGCATATTTTGACTGATACCTCACAGCGGTTGATTCACCGCCCTCGCATTGTTCCTGCTTTGTTTTATAATAATCACAGGTTTAAATGACGCGTATGCGATTAGATTAATTGACATCCTTCATGACGTCATGTAAAGATAACATGCACCTAGTAGTGTCGTATGCTTTCGTTGTACGATTGATGTTGTCCATTCCAATTCTACACTATAAGTATCATTTGAATTGTTAAAAGCGTATAAATGGCAGACTGTCAATACAAGTTAAGTGAATATCATAGAGCCATGACAAGTTTCCTACCAGCTAAATAAGGAGTATACAATGACCTTGTTATAATGGGCAGACTCAATCTGTAAGTGATATATTTGCGCCATGTGAAACAGAAACAACTAAAATAATTTATTGGATGAATTCCATTACAAGGCACCATAACAACTTGTACACATCAGTTACCGTGACATTAACATATTGGTTATCGACTTATGGTAAACACATGCAGTATTGATGTTATATTTGCCGGACTTATTTTTAATGATCCTGAATGTGTAGTGCCATTGATAGCAGTAAGTCAAAAACCATTTTATCTACATTGCACCTGGACCATTAAACAGCAAAACAATGACCCTTGCTGTGTTTAATAATAGACTGCATTCTTCTGCAATATTGTCGCATGTTTTAAGCATCACCTTGGTGACATCAGACGGGGGAGCAATTGGTAATTCATCATTAGCGCAGCTCAGTGCGCCAGCATAGCTATGACTAACTTATTGACCAATTGGTCTTTTGACGAGTTGTGTCTATAGCTCATCGATATAGACACAAAATAAAACGGGCACAAACAATGCTGTTGTTTGACACTGTTAGTCATAAACAATCGTCGTTCCGCTCAATTATTAATATGTCTACCAGAAGTTAAGCGATCATTGGACAATTCCAAGCCAAACAATCGCATATGCAGCGAAATAAGATATGTTCGAAATGTTGATTCGTACGCCATAGCATGGTAAATATTGACTTACGTTAGTCCCTATGCTCTAATACAAATATACACTGTGTTTTGATGTGCAATGTAACGATCATCTAAATTAAGGGCGAACATATGGTGTCACCATATTAAATATGCCGTATAAATGATGTCAACGTAAGGTCTTTCTTAGTGGTAGATTCATTCTTGGAAGTATCTGTTAAAGATCAACTGGACGGTCATTTAATGTGCACCAATACATATTACAAATAGCTGAATCGGAAAGCTCACAGTATTCTCGATGGGACATAATTTTGCATACCTGTATCAGGTCCAGATGGATACGTCGTGTTTTCGATATGTGATTCCTAAATGGAGAATCGTTGTCCGTAAATTAAATCATACCCACCGGTTACACAGCAGTTATCAAGGTGTCCCTTTGACCGTTTCTGTAGAGGAGAGTCGCCAAGTTTTCAATTATCCGACCTTTAGGCAGTACATATTCTAGGTAACGAAGCATTTTACCAAAATTTTATCTAGTCTAATGCCTGGTTTTACCATTGCACATGTGGCCCCGGTGAGTAGGACCGCCATCTCAAAGATTTTGCTTATAACCAAGTGAAATGCTTTGTGGTGTCTGATCTCTATTTCAAAGATGTTAATTGAGAACATCAAAACTGGTTATCTCTAACGTTGCTTACAATCCTGATATGCTAAATCCCTATTACGGAAATCATTGCTTGGCATAAATTAGCCTCGAACAGCAATGATTATGGATCCATCTTACTGACATGTATACATATTACAGTATGCTGTTAATAACGTAAGGCTATGGGTCAATGGAAATAAATGTAACTTGATGGTTATTTATGATATACAGCATGCACAGTCCACTCAATTTCAATAGAGGATGGTTTTATCTTGGATGTTGCATCATCGAACGCATGTGATGATCCAAATAATTTGATCACAATTCAAATTATTTTTCATCTTCGTGTCGAATGGTGTAAATATCTTACATATTATACACTCCGAACACACAAAAATTAAGGGTATGGAGATGGTTTAGCTTATGGAAAATTTCTCAGCATGCTTATTTATGACTGTCTAGAGCTATAATTATCTATAAAGTTGAAAAAATATAGCAGTATATCCCGCGGTGTAAATACATAATATTGCAAATCATGAATGAGTTTGGTTGCGTGGTGATGCGTTCTGTGACTAGTTGTATTCATATGTGTGTTTTGGAAAGAATTTTACGAGCGCATGCTGGCAAGCAAATAGTTCATTGTTTTCCATTTTACCGTCTACTACAGCTAAATCGAATTGAATGGTATGATGTTCAGGTGCCGCATTGAGCATCGAGTTCATTCCATTAAACACAAGTCACTGCATCATCATTACATAATCACCCAACCATTAACAGATCTGAATGTTTCATGTACTGCAAGGCGTTATATACAATCGTTTCGGAGCAGTAACAATTATATAGGATCATCTTTTCAAATGTGTCTCATAATTATCTTAGGTACCCAGCCCTTTTGAGCAAACCGTTGCTGGATAAGCAATCCACTTTGCAGGATGCAATGCGGCGATTTTGTAAGTTGCCAGGTTTACTTCTCAACAAATACGCATCTTTTGGTCGAGTTTTCCGTAAACGATTGGTCACTTGTGATTTGAAACCAAGCTAATATAAGCATGATTAACATATCTTTAATACAAATTAGGGTCGAAACCAATAGCGACTAGTTTCCCGAATTAATTTATTTTTAAACCATGATTTAAAACTGTTAAAAGTTTTGAAGATGGCGTTTTTATCAAAAGCAAGCCGATTGTCTGCCACATGGTTAGTATCCCAAGGAAAAATTATGAGTACATGTCAAAGTAAATATGTGCACCATAGGAGGATTTTGACAAAATTGTCGCAGAATACCAAGGAATGAAAAGCTATGGTGTAATTTTCATTCATCATTTTTACCATCTGCGTCGAGTGTCGAAAACGTTTCTGATAAATATTAGTGGCAACTGCTATTATGATGGGGTTTTTAATTGGTGCTAAGTGCAATGGGATACAGGTGCTGCTTGAGTAATTGGATGTGATGCTTGAATAACTAAAAATGAACAAGTCACAGGGACAAGGTTTTGGTGAATCAATAAAAAATCTCCTGCAAGATTCAGGTAACGTCGTAAGCTGCCCATCGACACTCCTGATTACTTAAATTTCTGCTATGTGTTGTTGTCGGCTACCAGCATTACGGTTTCATTCAGGAGGTCTGCGATTTGTTTAGCATGGGGATTAGATAAATTTTCATATCCAATCATCATCTTCACAAGTGATTATTGAATCACAAGGAAAATATAAGAATAGACCACCAGGTTGGACAGGTTTTATCCAATAAAAATAAGAAATCTATCCCTTCCCAGCTTGAGTAGAGTTGTTTTGTAATGGGAATAAATTATCATACAGATACCGCTTTAAAGCGAAAGCACAATGACGGTTAAACATGCGTAAGATAATTACATCCCGACAAGGTGCATTACAGTAGGCATCAAACAAGCTGCAATCATGTCTTGATGATGATGATGATGATGATGATGATTATGATGATGATGATGAGATTGACCACAGAACCTAATTCACGGGAAGCACTGATATCCTATATGGGGCAGTGTTATGAATATAGATAAATGGAAACTACAATATATTATGATTCATTTGATGTAATAATGTGATTAGGCGAGAGTGCTCGGGGATGGTCGTTAAAGTTAGATAGCTTTAAGAATTGGCCATAAAAGTTGATATTAGCATTCAAGAAAGCTGTTTCCGAAGATTGCACATGAATTTTATGTCGATTGATAACAGGGTATGATTGTGTTATATGTAAGCTCTCGATTTACTGCAACGTTAATAATTGTTTTGCATACTATTCATGCCACGAAAGTGATATAGCTCCTGGGATTAGTATCACCGCTATGGAGAAATGTTCGAAATTTGGAACCCATTCAAATGCTATTTATGCGCAAATTTACATTGTTATTTCAAAGCGTTTAAGTGATGATGGGCAAGGTTTGTTTTAGACATGCATAAAACAATGCCACTATATTACTTACTTAGTCACTAATGTGGCAGCTTATTAATATTACTACACTCGACACTAGAAACACTGGTAAAACAAAGTGCGTGACCGAACTTTTTAAAGCGTTTCATAATATCACTGACAAATATATACAAGTCATTATTGCTATACAAAGGAGCATTTGCTTACATGCCTTTGTAGGTCTCATTTAAGCCTGCTTGTGGTATGTTATAGCATCAGAAAATCCACCAATATCATGCGTTGATGAGCTGCTAACGTATGTTTGGCCAATGCAGATTGTGTATGCCTTTACAAACACGGAATGGTGTTAGTATTATTAGGCTCGACATTACTGGGCTCTGTATTGGCTGTAAAGAAATCTATAAACTGTCTTTGTTATGGGGTTATGTAGTTTTTGCTTCAACACAAATTTCTGTCCGAATGCTACACTAGAACGTACACTTTAATTTATCCACCCCTATGCAAAAATAGCACTGGCCCCGGATGCTTTCCTTTGAAAGCGTGAACCTTTTTACTGATATTGAAGTCTTAGAGACACAGCGAATATATAAAAAAGAGTGTCTACAAACAAGTATCTGCTCAGAAGATTGTTGGTATACATTAACAAAATTATGAATACGACCCTGTGTACTGCATAGACCTTTGAATACGTGCATAATTGTCCACATGATACACAGAGGTCGATCATTGTTTTAATTTGTTTGTGACAATTGACCAAACTTTGATTTCGCAAGGTTGTTTTGTAGTCTCACGATTAGTTTGAAACAAATGTTAGGATATGAAGAGGATATACATTATATTATCATCTCTGCCATGTCTGTCTAGACTCTGTATATACATTCATTAGTCCTTAAATTATACCTTAATTTGTTGGTGAGCTTGATTTATATTTGATTCAAAGTGCTGTATGTAGCTACTGGCATATAGGTATATGTCTAGCATGTTGGTCTTAATCTGCCGGTTCTATAATGTTCCCTTACAATTTGTTCTTAGTTACCGATTTATTTATCGTCTCCCGATCAATATCACATAGGTTGTTGAAAACTGTAGGTTATGTCCAAGATTAGATAACATAACATAGCAAAATGTGGCCTTTGTTCAACTTTAGTCTCTTATATGTAAGGTAGGTTGATGTGATGAAAACCATCCATGTTCCATCACATATTTTCCTTCGCAATCTATCACCAGACTCAAGGGCATCCTTGGGTATAAATAGAAGAGAGCGATGTCTCTATAGCGTAGTAGAATACACATTACATGGAGTGATGGTGAAATGGAACCACCCGACGCGCGCAAAGTAATGTTATGTTACAGTACAATATCATATCTGGAAACTGACGTGATAACTGCATTTATATAGTTCCACGCTCCGTTTAATGGAATAAAACGAGCCTATTACTCATTTATAATTCGTGTTACCGTAGGTCAAATTCAATCCAAACAGTCGACCCTTTGCCATAGGGCTTAGCACCCAAAATGGTGCATTAATTCTGTTACCATTCCGTTGCACAAGTCGGATCGGGTTGTAATATGCTTCACGCATCATATAATTTTAAACTATTAATTAGTAGTCACCACTCAATAAATCATTAAACTGTACCCTTCTACGTACTAAAACATAGCGTATATATCTCTTTAGCCCACCCGTAATGCAAACGTCATAAAACATCCCCTGTAAGTGTATATATTTTTTATAACCTGTTGCATATATCCCATAGTACAAACACAGTATTCATCCAAGCAGATAGTCATGGGTTGGCAGGCATATAAGTCATGGCAATACGATACATCAGTGGCCACGCATAAGAAATATTCTATTAAGGATGTTCAAGATGCAGAAATGCCTTATGAAAGAGCATGTCGGATGTTTTCTAAACGATTTATATTAACAAAACACACCATTCAGCTGATATTGTAATGCGTGTGATTAAACCAAGGTTGAGCAAATGTATGCAACGACGAAGAGTTCTGCAATGTGTAATTCAAAGAAATGATTTATACAAATAAATAAGACGCCCATTGTTAATTATATGAATACAAACATGACTTTTTAGAGTGGGATATGCATGTGCAGAACCTCATGCTCTCTGATGTAAGCAGGAATGCTTATAACGTGTGGCTGTTGTTAGTCTGTTAATCACTGAATCTTCAGTGAAATGACTGCGTAGCTACTGCATTCTAATGTGTCATAACAACTGCAACCTAGTACCTCCCTGAGAGTCGCTGGGCAGGGGTATATAGGCTAGCAATTTTACTGTATGCTATGTGGTGATGTGTGAATAACCCGTATTTGTAGGTTAATTGATGCAATATATTAACTGATATATATTAATAAGAGTCATATACGACCGGAAATCTGCATGACAGTACATTATTCCAGTATTGTAGAAGAGGTAGTAATTATGTAGGAGCGGTAACGAAACTTAACTTTTTTTGTTTTCGCACACGCATTCTACAAGAATACCAATTGAAACAAAAGCATATGTAGCAATATACAGGCATTGCACTACAAGTTGATGAATGACAATTTTTATTTATTGTGACAGGGAATTAGTGTATTAACGACAAACTTAGATCATGGCTGTGGACCATATTGTCATGTTATAATGCGCAGGAATATGTCTTTGGTCAGCAGACTTACTATTGGATGATGGCAGAACCGTCACTTAAGGCTCCCCTCATCTTCTTGTACATGAGCATATCAGACCAACACCATTATTTGTAACAAATCCTGGAAGCAATCAATCAGGTTAATTGCTGTTCCTTTACAATATTGAAACCCGATACCCGAGCACCATCTTTTATTCATGTTATTATTAAATAAAGATGATCTGAAAATATCATTTTGTAGATCAAATATTCCGTTAGTCTACGCTGTACATATCATGCTAAAAATAGAATTCATTGATACAGCATTCAGTTGTTAAGCGCTGAACAAGGCAAACTAATGGCAGTGAAGGTTCCATGATAACAAATTCGTGTACTGCGAGATAAGCAATCTTAATGGAGGGTCCTCCACCTCCCTGCATCCAGCTCTGCTATTATACACATGTTTTTTGTAGATCGATTAATATACTCGCCGACATTAAATATATCTGTTTCGTCAATGAGATTGTCCTAATTAAATCCAATATGCGGGTAATTTAGGGTCGTACAAGTTTTTGCGTTGCATATTATATTATTAACATTCATACTAGTTGTTGAAGTGTGGCAAACAAATCACAGTGGAAGGTTCCTGAATATAAAGGTGTTTTCTGTGATACATACAGGCTTGATCCACAGATGAAACGATGCATATTAAGCATAAACTGAAGATGTTCACCAAGCCAAGTGACAGATACAGTCGTTTCGTAAGGTCAATCTGCAGAATGATTGATTATATATGTATAAATGGCACAATCAAAACGCGAAACAATCAGTGTCGAGTATAAATGAACATAGACGCCTATGTATGAAGAGTAAAAAAAAGTCGTAATACACGTAAACATATATATATATATATATATATATATATATATATATATATATATATATATATATATATATATATATATATATATATATATATATATATATATATATATATAACCTAGAAATGACACATGTGAAATTCACTTTACAAAATGTCATTCGATCAAGCATGACACGGCCAGTCTGTTGACGATCAGTAATCCGCCTCTTGTAGCATTATAACATCAAGATAGATTGGCTTATCTCTTGCCTTTTGACATTTGATGTGTTTCGCTCTCTTTCATTTACAGCTGTATGCTTATGTATAAATATTTACATAACCACTGCTTGACACTGTGTGAATGTTTCTGTTAGTGGAGGGGTTCGATCTCCAGAGGCATCCCCTTATTTCTAACGGCATTCTCAACAACATGCTAATTGTCGCCTTCGGTTGTTATGTGACTATGGTGTGTGCACTTCTGCCGTTACCAAAATCGGTGCGGTTTACATACAGCATACAATATAAAGCCAGAAACTAGCTTCTTTCGCTGTTGTGCGTCGTAACGCTTGTCCTCGGTCTATTTCTACAACCGCATCATTGACTCATTTTCATGCAGAGATATATTGATACATCTATCTTTTGTTTTGATCATGCCTTCATGGATATTCTAACCTTCGGTTATTGTTCGGCGATAATAACCACTCTGCGACATTCATTTGTAACCTTGCTTAAACAACCTGTAACAATTAACTCTGAATATGCTCACAAACCGTGTGATCATCAATGCCTGTCATCGCCCAACACTCCTTAGTCAAAATTGTCAGGGTAATTGTTTATAGAAAGCAATAATACACACCTGTATTAGCCTAAACGTTATTACCTGTAGTGCATTCCGGCAATTCTAAATTATCGGTTTCAAATATTGTGTGCATATAGTTGTGCAGCTTCGTCATTTATACCTAATTCAAAACGCAGCTAAGCAGTAGCACGTATTTTCCGGTGCCTCGCTGCTTTAACAAATCAAAATAGCCTACTTTTCATATTATCAAGCAACAGTTTCGACAATCGTTCGCTTTATATGATAAAGGAGGCGAAGTAGGTTTGAAGGCCGATGCTTATTGTGAAGTAAAGTTTTGTCAAAAAGGGATTGGTACGCCATCTAGGTGTTTCGAAATGGGAGACCTAATAATTCAAATTATGCGTGTTTGTAATGAGGAATATATAAAAATCACGTTCTATTTTTACCTCATTTGCTCCTAATTTGGCGTACCTGTAATTGCGGCTTAATGAAAGTAAATAATCCGTAAAGCAATGCATAATATTGACAAAACACAGGAATCCAACGCTCTTATAGATTTATGAAACATCTGTGTGGTCAACCAACGACCTTGAGCTTGTAATGGTATTGTGACAAGCGTCCATCACAGATCCATTAACGGATTATCTGCTCCCGCTCGTATCGCTCTCTGGGTTTTCACAATAAGCCACATGCACTAAGCAAATAATGCGTTCAAAACTCAGACCGCAATCGATTAGGGCAATGGACCGAATGTAAAAGCAATCATTATCTTGCATTATGTTTACATGGAGGATGCAATGCTCACGCTATATATTACAGATGATTTGGTAAGCCACATTTAAGCATGATACTGACAATTGTTTTTTTTCAGGACTGGCACATTTTGTATGGCTCGTTTCTTCCTGGTGTATCTGTAGAGTCTATACACATTAAAGCGACGCGTAGTCATCATAGTCTTTTGACGTTGAGAACAGGTTGCAGCTTGGCAGTGCCGCGCCAAATGATTAGGGGCGCGAGTACTGACTGCCACAATTATTAAAACTGGAACCGTTTCTGTAAAGTCATCTACGCTCGCACATAGTTACAATGGTGCGACAGAGCTCGCAACAGGTTGACGCTCTCCAGTATCCTTTCGGATATTTGGCCTAATAATTATTAAATAACAGTAAAGGTTGTTAGACATGGCGTAATCGGGTCTTGCTACGAATTATGATCAATAACCAAATCATGGCAACGCAGAGATTTATTTTATATCGCTATAAAAAGCCTGTAACTTTGGCGTCTCTGCCACATAAAACTACCAGTTTGCCTGCTAATCAGCTTTAAATGCCGACCGACTGCCTAAGCACTGTCATTATCCCAGTAAACATTAATTAGGAATTTATGCTTATTCTTGCTACGTATTCGTATGTATAAACTTAGTTGATCCAGTAGGTAACAGACAATAGGTTTTTTATAACTGCGGGAATAGCTATTGCCGGGCATCAGACCAATCAGTACACTTATTAGTCGTCAGTTTGACTGCGCAGCATCGATAAGCTACATGCCTGCAGCTGTCACATTTACAGACACAAGTTCTACCAGTGATTAGCGAATGAAACGCATTAGGGATTCCGTTGCCTGCAACACACAGCAAAGGAAAAATAATATACCATGTAAAACATATAATATGCATAATAACCAGCTGTTACCGATGACAGTAGTTTGGCGTGCAATTATCACCCACAACTATTTCAGTGTTGTGAATGTAAACATGCGCCGCCTACTACAGAGGAAGGAGTGGACCGAGCATATGGATATATAATAAATATTTATATGTATATATGGACATAGTATGTATATGGGATGATGTATTATATATATATTTATATACATATATATATATTGATATATATATACATATATATATAATATATATATATATATTTATATGTATATGTATATATTACTGTAGTTATATATATAGGTATACATATGAATATATATATTTATGAATCTATATAATATATACATATATATATATATATATTCATATTATATATTTATATAAATATATATATTAATATATGTATATAAAGATATACATATATATAAAATATATATATATATATATACATATATATATATATATCTATATATAAATATATATATATATATATCTCTCTATATATATATATCTATCAGTATATATATATATATATATATATAATATATATATATATATATATATATTTATTTATTTATTTATGAACAGCCGCTTCATGATTACACATATCACTTTGGATCAAATGCGATAAGTTGTCTATTGATAACTACTGCCAAATTAGAGCGCAGGACATTCAAACCTAAATCATTCATACACCAGCAATAAAACTGCGCAGGTTGTATTGGTGAGCTGATTGTAAAATTGAGCCAATTTAACTCAACATTTCTTGTGACCATGATTCCCCTGCTTGGGTCATTCATGTCAGCAACTGTGATTTACAAGTAAACCTAGGAAAATTCAGAGCTAATTGTTGTATAGAGAGCATAGCAATCACCCATAAATTTTATTCTCAGTTGTCACGAGAGGAAATCAAATGAAGCAATGCCCAGACACAATTCGGTTAAACAACTTGATTCCGTTCAAATGATGTACTTTTTTAGCGTATCTTTTGTAATATAAGCCATATAGTATAAGCAATCCAACTAACTTCATAAACTTCAGCAAGCATAATCAGATCTTTCATTTGCAACATTTGAAGGAATCTGTCACTGATACGAACTTAACATAGTCAAGAAAAAGGCTAGGTATTTTTATCATGGCACATTAGGATGAGCATCAGATCCAATTTAATGAAGCAAATGATATAGAACGGAAATGCTCATACAAGGCGGAACATTGCGATGAATCTAATAATGATGCCAACGAAATTTTATTCTCAGTAATTGCACAATTGCATAGTCGCAAAACAAGGCCTAATAGTTGTAAAATAAGGCCGAATCGTCAACGTTGACATTGGCCCACAACACTCTTGGTTAATACTGACTGTCTACTCTTACACCCTAATTCCTAACAGAGGAGCAGTATTATGGTACCGTTATCAATCAATACGTCCAGCAAACTACCCTCTTTGAAAAAGGTCTCTTGGAAGTGTAAGCAGTGAAACCTAGGTATTAATTCATCACATTAACGTCGTTCTTGAGTTCTTTGTTTTTGATGTTTGAAGATTTTATTATCACTATATGAAAACTATCATATTGACTGGCAATAAATCATTCTAACATCCTATAAGATGTTGGGGGATATTCTGACTTAAACACTCGGTCATAAAGAATCATAACAAAGGAACAAACTCTAACCAAATATGGACCTAAACAAACAAACTAACATTTTGCACGCAGTACATATCCTATATTGCTGAAGATATATAAGGATTTTCTGCCGCATCGCCAACCTATATTTCACGTCACTTCGTATGGTTTTGAAACATGCCATGCCATGATTAAATTGGGGTTCCAGACAATTCCACTTATAGCGGTTGCGTGACTAAAGGATGAGTCAGCAACCCACTCTACAGCCCGACGAAACACAATGTCCGTTTTATCTGTGTACGTAATCAATCATTTTTAATTATTATCGTATGTAAGATAGTTATTCAACGACTGTTGAAACACACAATCGAATAATTATTGACAAAATCCATCAAATAATCACATTGAAGGGACTTTGATACTGCAGTCAATATAATACTGGCCCTATAGCTCACAGTTCATCACAACCTTGAGCATAATAATATCCGCGATCAATCACTTAAAATCATTATTATGATATGCAATCAGTAAGATTTCTGGCATGAATAAATAATGTTATGAACCCCCGTGCATTCATCAATTGATTCTCACTCAATGATGGGTGTTGCGAACAGTCGAATTGGTACTTTAAACCTCTCATATAAAGAGATGTATGTGTGTCTACAAAACTATGAGAAGCAGCAAATGTATTGACACCTTCTATTCATATTGTTTGTGTCTCCATGGAGTGTATTTTGTAGGAAATAGGAAGTTATTGGATATCGGTTGTTGCATCATGAACAAAAGTACTGTCAGAACATTTATGTCAGAAGGTAATAAACAGCCCATTATATTATTTAATCTATATGCAAGAATTGTCAAAAGCGTATATTTTATAGTAAATAAGGAACCTAGTTGCATTAGCATAATTCTATCTATGTTTTCTGTAAACGGCATGCACAAATTGTACGGACTATTTGATATCATGCTAATATAACATTAATGACCACGCTAACGCATACGTTGTCAGCTCATTATAGCGTCATATATATTATCAACATCCCAACATCACTCTCCATTCCATCGAATCATAATAGATCCATATTATGGCGGACAACCTGTTGTCTTCCGTCAGTGTTTTATGAGGCGTTGTGCATAATAGAAACAGGGCATGCAGTAACAAAATACTCAAGTATCGTACACTATGCATCAGGTTGGGAGCCTCTTGGTCACACTAGTTCTCGCCATCGGGGTACAATTATTGGCATGTGTTTTTTTTGCTGCCTTTTAGCGGGAGTGAGATAATGTTATATGCCCCTACCCCTATGCGGATAAAAACCTCGTGCAGTTCACAATTGTATGATTCAAGTGCAATGCTGAAATAGTGTTCACATAGCCTGCATAAACAATAATTACATTAATACCAAAAACAATATATGCGACATTTATACCGATAGCATTTTATGTTGATATATCTTGGCGCATGAGCAGCAACAAAGGTATAACACAAATGACTATGGAGATGATTACTCGCCAATCAGACACATTCTGCCACTGGACATATCCGCCGCATGTGTCTTGGTATTTGCTAGTTTTTCCACTGAGGCTTTTGAACATTTTTATCAGTTTGCCGCAAACATACCAAGAACAACCGTTTTATTATATTATGTGATGATGCTAGTTGAAATTGCTTCATACATGAAATGGTGTAAATTACTTTTGTTTAGAAGTTTATTGATGTAAATTAAAGTCGCTTTGGATGTTTTATAAAGCTGACAAGCAGTAGGCTATGAACCTATTCCTGCAGTGTTTCTATTGACGATGTTTATATGCTTTGGTGATATCCTATAACCAGTAACACTATATTTACAAATCGTGGCAGTTGAAGCTATATGATATACCGTAAATGGTTCATGCAATCATTTTTGCGTCAAATGCCATCGGTGCAATAACTGCTGATTGATTAATAATTAAAACATTTGACACCAGTATTCTATTTTATATTCCATCAGCGCAATAGCAAATTCGTGATTGGATTGTCGTGATGGCTAAAAGTGTCAGGTAAACGCCTCTTCGAACATCAATAGCAACTAAACATTAAGGATATAAAAGTCAGATTTATGGATGCTCTACTTCTTTCTTGCAATTTTAATGACTCTTATTGCTGATAAGCGTCACAAAGTTGGACATGGCCAACACTTGATTCATCGACGATAGATAATTGATATGGAGGGCGATAACGCAATTATGTTGATATACCTTGAATGAAGGTAAAATAGAGAGGCAGTTCAAAATGTTGGTCTCCTTTGTGTCACTTTGGACTTTCGATAGCGTGCCTATTTCTTAAAGAATTTTGCCTCACTTTACTCTATATATTTTACTCTTTGTGGAATGCTTCAAAGTGTTTTTCTAATGTCCGCGATGCACACACCGCCCTAGAAATCATTGCATTCTATGTTCTGGTCAATTGAGATAATATGTAATCAATACACGTGTGCATGCTGTCCTGTGTTATTTAATATGCAGGTTGGAAGATAATAGATCAGTAAATGATATTCAATAAGTATCATAATCCTAGTTGATCTAAGGATGTATTACTTGAATGCCTAAATATCGGAGTGTATAACTTCCGACACGTATCGTCTCTCAGCTTATGTTTATGCAAAGGCTGGAACAGCACTGCTTGTCGTGAATCGCCCAATCTCATGAGTTATGCCCCCACGAAAGCATCTATATATTTGCTTATTCCATAACACTCAATGCATCCATCACATCGTCATACCCTTGAGTTACCATTCATTTGAGTAATATCCAGGAATAGATAAATTTATCGCACGCATATGCTACATTGCATTCGGTTCCTTTTGTCACATGATATGTGCCAGCAAATTACTAATGCGGTATTTGCTAGATGTGGCCCGAATTCGGAAACATATCAGCCCCATGCATTAAAGGTGGTGTCCTTATTTGTAATTGAATATGCTAGCGGCACAAATTTCCGATTGATCCTAGATCAGATTATACATATGGAGGTTATTTGGATGTTATGACTAGCTAAAACCTAGTGTGGCTGCTTTACTAACCCTATATATATATATATATATATATATATATATATAGATATATATATAGATATATATATATATATAGATATATATATATATAGAGATATAGAGAGATATATATATATATATAGAGATATATATATATATATATATATATATAGATATATATATATATATATATATATATATATATCTATATATATATATATATATATATATTTATATATGTATATATATATATGTGTATCAATATATTTATATATATATGTATATATATGTATGTATATATATATATATATACACATATGTATACATATACATATATATATATATATATATATATACACATATGTATATATATATATACGTATATATATACATATATATATAAACAAATATATATATGATATATATATATATGTAGATATAGGTATATATATATGTCATATATATATATATATTCTATATACGGATATATATATATATATTATATATATATATAGATATTTATTATATATATATATATATGGTATATATATATGTATATATATATATATATATAATATATATATATATATATATATATATATATATATATATATATATATATATGACTAAAACAATATATATATATATAGATATATATATATATATATATATATATATATATATATATATATATATATATATATATATATATATATATATATATATATATATATATATATATATATATATATATATATGACTAAAACAATTAGATTGACAATCGACTCAGATCAACCATGATTGCAAATGTCCCAATTTTGGTATCACTTCATCAGACATTTAACTATCGACGATCAGGAAATCCCATAGGATCTATCGTCACAATAAGTGACTGAGGTCTATAGGATGTTCATAACTAAAGATAATAAGAAAATCGCGACAGGTAAATTTATTACAACTTTTAACTCTACGCAGCTTCCAAATAGAATACAGATATTGTACCTTAATGTCGCTGTAGAACAATATATTCCCAATTCAAGTAAATGCTTAAGATCAATGGTGTGAGGCATGACAACAATGATTGCCAACTGCCCATCAAATGTGCTAACTGTTCAGAAAATTAACCGGCTCTCTCCAAGAGGTGGCTCACGTGGATGAAAGGGGAACGAAATCCAACATGTCCGGCTCTCACGAAACATTCCCTTCCCAGAAGCACGCCAAATGGTTGAGGCACAATATGGCACTAAGCCCTCTTATGCCAAGACCATTGAGCCAGTCGTCACCCAGACTGACTACACGTAGCCAATATTCAATACCGATTCACATTAAGTTTGAAGGTTTAGAGGAATTGGACATTGACAATGTCCGTCTTTCCTGCAAATCAAAATCAGCCCAAATCAGCCCCAGGCGGTCTTCTATGCCGTGTATGAACCCCACAGATGCCTCCAATCATGAGGAACTGAAATCTTCTTTTTTTCGACCACTAACCGTTAGCTGTATGCCTTCAGGAAGCTTACTCTTCAAGTAATGACCTCACCAACACCTTTGTTGATGCCTTTGCAAATAATTCCTCGGTTCATTATTACTCTGATATATTTCAAACATTAAAAAGTCAGACGGAAAGGACTGGTCCTAATTCTAAATCCAACAATACTGAACATTACAACTCCCCTTTCAACATCCGAAAATTGATTCGTTGAATAAATCTAATGACATAGCAAATGGACCTGATGATGTCAAAACCAATGTTTAAAACATATTCTAGGGGAGTCTCTTATTGTGCTTGTAGTTATATTTGACCATGGAACGTATGACAAATGCTCGCTTGGTATGGTTGTTTTTCAAAACATCTAACGCATTTCGACATAGGCGTAGCGCAAAGGATCACATTGTTCGCTTGAAAACAATCCTCCGTGATGCATTTGTAAAGAAGGAACATGTAGTGTTTGTATTTTTGTAACCTTGAGAGGGCATACAACACCGAAGGAAGCATTGTATCTTATCAGATTTAAATCCAATTGGACTCAAATGCCGTATTCCCATTTTTATTGAGCAGTTTTTAACCAAAAAACTATTTAAAGTTAGTGTAAGTACCACGCTTTCTGATATTCACAATAAAATATTCACCTCAAAATCAATAATATTGTAAATGCGATCAGACCAGGGGTTAATTTATCTTTGTACGTTGATGACATCCTAATTTGTTACAAATAAAAATTTATGCAAACCACCTTCGGAGACAACTCCAACTGTCATTATGAAATGAACTGACCAGAACGGCTTTCGGATCTTGAAAAATTTATAACCGTTTGCATGCATTTTCGTGACAATAGGGTCCTCCCATCTTGACCATGCTTTATCTATTGATGTAAGTGCTACGGAGTTTTTTGGTCTTATTTTTGACCGCAAACGTAATTTTGAAGCACACATAGCATACCTCAGGAAATATTTCAAGAGGTTGAATCTCATGACAATGGTGTCCTGTATAGACTGGGGAGATGACCGTAAAGCTCTCTAGAGACTATATTGCTCTCTCGTCAATATTTATTGTTAAACATTTTAATACTGCATTCTGCATTAAATGCAAAAGGCAAGGATATTTTATTGTATTCCCAGTCACAAAGGAATCCCAGGTAACGTAATGCCTTACAAGGCTGCACGAGAAGCAGGATATTACTGAAGTAAAAGTCCCCTGAACAGACCAAACCTCACATCAACAATGTTTTATTCCAAACTGGCCAGTGGGATGAATCCATTAAAAACAAACTCCATTAAATACAACCTCATCGTGGAGAGCACAGCTGCAGCGACATTCGTAGAGATTATGCTTACTCGTGCTCGTATTTGAATACCAATACAACTGCTGTAACCGGTAGAGTGTGCTTTGGGTGGACGATGTCTGAAAATATCAATAGAGATCGGAAAATTATATGCTTAATTGCAATAAACAATACATAATACGGGTAGTCATATTAGTCTACAATATTGGTTTATCTAACATGTATGTCTTCGCATATGAGACATCATGGTTGTGCCCGTATAAATAAGGCTAACTTATGAATGGTCCGAATCATATTACGATACTTGTAGATGTGGTCGAGCTTGAGCATGCAAATTGTGTGCACTCTGCGGCTTATAGATGAAACCTGTTACAAGCATAGAGTTGGACATATGTATTTCCTTGCAGTTTGCATGATTGATTGCCTTGTATTATAGTTGCTTGGCAGTCAAAACATGTACATTCTACAATTTGATGCTAGCAATGTTCGAGTTTCTGCATTGTACGATGAGCCGTTACTGCTATGAAAGTGTCTTGTTTGGGCTGCAGAGCTATCGTACTATTGTTCAAAAACTATTATCCGAATGAAACGACAACATCGAGTCATTAAAGGCTAACAGGAAACCTTCCCCCCTCCCCCAGACGTAAATTGTTTCACGTAAGCTATACTAATAGGTAGATGCAATTTGTGATTGCTCGTCTATTACCCTATCGTGACAATGTTTAATTATTCAATACATTTAGGTACAAGCATGCGACGTCAACCTGCATGGAGAGGCCTTCCGTTTTGTTGCTCAAACACATACTACTACTTATTTTGTTGAAACATGCAATGACTCGATTTTAGGAATTGCTAACGATTTCACGTATAGTGTTTCAAAAGTGAAACATCGGAATGAACATTTACCGATGCCGGTAGCAACCATTATTTTGATTTGTCACCGGTAGTTTAGAGGCAAAAGCTTAATGTAATTTGATTAAAAACGAAAGAGGGTTTTTCCGAGCTCTAGGCCAATAGAGGCAATTTTCAATAATTGCGGACCACTTGGGGTATTGTGCTAAGACAAACGAGATATGGTTGATTGATATCCCCAGTTGGATTGTTGAAAACGATGTTGATGTTGTTGGGCAGTTACTGTGGTGATAAGCAGGAGTATAATAAGGAATGCTTATCATAAATTGTATATAACATTGCTCCTAATATCGACGGACATATTGGTGCTTCATGAGACAGCGGTATAGACAATGTGACAGCGCTTGTAAGGCCCCAACAAATTGTTCTCACGAAGCTGCAACATTAAGATTGTAAAGCTACGCCTAGATAATGCATGAACTTATCCACAGTAGTATTGTATGTTGTAACTGCTGTTTAATGGGCCAAAATCAAAATGAGGCCGCTAATAAACTGACGTATAATAATATTGCTGTGATACTCGTATTAGGCATGGAATTGTCTATATTGTAACCGACCGTCAAACGACTTGATCATCAGGTGCATTAAACACCTTCCCCCCATCAATAGGAGCGATATTTGATATCAGTTGGGTTACATGTAGCTGGTGATTATAAACCAGTTACATCATTAGGTTTATACTCTGTTTGGTCATGGTCGGTATTACTACCAATAGAACTTGGCCAATATCGGCGTTACACTTAACTAGTTGGTAATCGTTATATCGTTCAACAAACTAATGGGTGAAATTATTTTTTAGCCGCTAAAAAAGATAATGGCAGCCGTCGTTTATGTCATCTATTTAAAAACCGAAGAAATAAACAATCTTGATGTGGCAATGCAACTCTGGAGCCGGTAAATGTATGCAGCAGCAGCGCTGGGTAGGTGTGGGATGTTGTAGGGATTGGTTGGCAGAGCCAGTGGTACTTGCTGAAAAAAATACACTAGGGACCTGTTTGACAATGATCTCGACGCCAAGTTGTATAGGAAAAACCTCTCCTTACATAGCTGGCTCAAGCAACTCCTGCCCCCCTTCCTTATCTAGAGATGAAACCCTTATTTATGTTTGAGGTCCATAGTTCGACCGTACTGAGTGCATCTCTCACGGACCCGAACAGCGCTAGCAAATTCCTTGTAACCAGGAATGGCACAAAAGTTCCCGAGACCTATCAGTCAGCATTTAAATGGGAGATAAGGTTCAAGATACTGAGAACGTTAGTGGTTATCTTTTCAACATGTTGAACGGCATTCTCTATAAGTACTCTATATACTGTATATACTGTATTATAATAACTTTGATCCCAGTGCTTGTTTGTTGCCACAATTGCAATCACAGAGGAGATAGAATGTGATGTAGGTATCGCATTCCTATTTTACATGAGCACATGTGTTATTGGGTGAACGTTTGTCTGGCAAGGTCACCTGTAGCAGTATTCATTTAGTGAACTGCATGTGGAATCTGAATATTAAGGCTAATCGATGTGGATCATCGCTGGTATATACCAGCGGAAACACAAACTATCTTGTTGAGTAAAGGAAATAACGTCATTGATATCCATCTCACATAGCAAATTACTTTTACATGAGATTTGTATCGTCGCATGGACCCCATTTTATTAATCTAACACATTCTTGGGTGACACACTGCTATGGGTGGCAGTTGCACTGTTGTCTGAACATGTGGGTCGAATGTTATTCCTATTATGTCTGTATCCATTGACAAAAGGTGCAAAAAGAATTATAACCCCACGTATTTCCGTTCCAATAGTTCTGCTATTTGTTTTACCAGCAGTTCTACATAGCAGGGTCAATGTTATGGAGCGACAAATCGTTTAATTTAATAACGTTATAATCTTATGGCGATTAAAAACCAGTAAAATGCTCTGTCAATATTCCGTCTGCAATGTAATTGACTAGATCACATTATATCGTATCAAAGTTCCCAAATATTAACGTGATGAGTGGTCTGATGTGTACATCAAAGAAAAAAATCTATTGTTCACACCCCCCATAAATTGTTGATTGACAGTTCAAATCGTGTCGATTGTGTCTGCAACCAATCCATTAGCGCAAATGGGTCTAATACGAATATCATCATTAATATTCTCTCTTATGAGGCGTCATGGCCTACATTGGCCATGGTACAGCTTTATGCATGGTTAGTTTCGATATCACTGACATTAATTGATATTCAATGTGAAATGATTTAATTCTGGCAATTCTGTATAATACCGGACAAAGATATATCTTATGAAGTGTATGGTTTTATTGTATTACCGAATATGATGGTCAAATGTTTTTGAATGAGTCAATACAAAAGTAAACGTGAATGTAGCATATATAACGATTCATTTTGTAAATGACAATATGAAAGTTTCTATCATCTTTGTTTTGCTAACTAAATGGAAGTAGCGTTTTCCCGACACGTCTGGCCACAATGATGCTGTACGATGATAACACTGATATATGCAATAATCCAATGAATAACATTATGGGAGTCATCATGTGGTATGTCAAGCTCACTAAATATGCTTGCAGATGCTATCACTTCTTGGTAAGACACCCACAGGGACATGTCCTAGATCAATAATCCTAAACATTAATCCACTATGCCATATATCAAATGATCTTCCTTTTGGGATTTACCACAATTACCGGTCGCATTCGGAGAAATAACCAGTAACACTTCTACAGACGTTCATGGCGAACGCGTCTTGTGGCAAAAACTTCCTTTTTATCGACGTAACCAGTCAAAGAGCTATAGCTACGCTGTGTGAATTCATCACCAACTTAGCTGTAGTTAATGCTATGCTTCGGATTCAGATCGACCTTGCGATACATTTACCAGATAAAGTTTCCTAATGGAATCCGTGACGTTCAGTATCCAGCATCGTCACAGAAACATGGTGCATTATCTATTTTTTCCAAACCTGACTCGATTGGCTAAGCTGATGACAATACGTAAATGTGTAGGAAAGTTGTCACACCATTCCATAAAAGGATGAGACAACTCTACAACGGTATATCAGATGAAAGAATATTGGAAAGATTTTAAATTGCGAAAAACAAAAGGTTTTCGCCGTTAGTATATGCTTTTGCATATTGCGTTTCGAGTCGCTGAATTCATGACAGCAATGAATGAAACTAATGTATACCATGCAGGCATGCTAAGCAACCTGCGTTCTAATCTAAACCTATTTTGTACCGGTCAGTGAGATTACCATCCGTCAGTATCCGACTAGGAGGCGTATGGTGCATCAATATCATAGTATATAAGCATTGCATAGTAAACATGTCTGCTGATCTAGCGAGATGTAATTATTGATTCACCTGGCAGTCTCGGCACCTTATCAACCTGCCATACGTACTAATTTGCTGAAACCCTATTACGCAAATTGCATTTGCAACCAACCGTTCTCAGATTAGACTTCCAAGACGTTGCGTAGGATAAGTAGCCATAGCAAATCAATGGCATTAGCCGTTCAAATGGGATCCATGTTCATTCAGATGATAAGTGGTAGTTATTGTAAGCGCGGAGAAGGAAGCAAAAGGAAAAACAACCGATTTCATTACCGCTTTTGTTATTTAGTATTATGAAGCACTCCTAACAAGCAGCTGAATTGATGCATCAAAATAAAAATAGTGTTAGTTACTTGATTGTTGACATAGCAATGGCCATCGCCGCATGTAGCAAATAATGAATAGTGACTCACATCCACCGTTTTTGGGGTTCATTCACTACCTAAATACAGGCCAAGTAAGTAGATATGAATGTATCCATCACCCTGGCTAGTCCATTTAATGGGCAATTAATCATGCAGTAAGTGAGTTTCCCGCCTGATGTATTTAGTTGCTGCACTCCGGATAAAGCGATCGCCTGACCAATTTGAGTCGTTGAAATATACATTTTTGCGTTCAAGGAAATTGATATGACGCATTCCTGGTCGCATGCATCATTACCCTCACTAGAGCAATAACATAACGGCAAGCATTAAGAGTACAGGGATATGTTTATCATTCATCCTTTGCTGCTCGTCAATATTGCGACAATGTTTTTAAGAATAATAATGCAAAACATTTATCACTCTGACGTACCACCTGTTCGGAGTACCTGGCATTGTGACGCACTACAAGGACAAGAAGGCTGTCTAAGATATAGGTTCCCTTTTTATGGTGGTATTGTAATGTATTCTGAAATAGCATTAATCGGTGGTATAATGGCCTTAGATGCCTCTTTTTGCGAGTCCATATCTATTTTACGGTAACACTCGCATTATTATACCACAAATGTGATCATTGAATAAATATTTAGCCGACTTCGATATGACATCCAACATGACTGCAAGTACAGATTTACTGTTGCTATCACTGTCATATATTACCTTCTCTATGAAAAGCACCGGTAAATAAATCAACTTGGGTGGGGATGGCGCCTGGTAAGATGGGTCTCCATTTTACGGGCAAGCTAAAGGCAAGGCAGGGACTGCTCCTGACGCCATACTATGATAAAATCGCCATAACTAAATATGCTGCCATAGAATACGGGGATAAAAATGCTGTTTGCGAAAAAAAAAGTCATGCTATATACTGAGCCCACGAAAATAATGCATCTCGTTTTTATCTTTAATATGAAGCATCGCATTGGGGAGTTTATAATTAAAATAACAATTTATCTCCGTTTACACTTGACATGATCTAAGTCGAATAGATGAGAGACATGCCGAGGGTTAATGTAAACGATGCCGTGCGCATTATTGGACATTCCAATGATTCTTAATCTGCCATTGCCGTGGTTTGGGAAACGAACCGGCATAGCTTATGTGTTGCATTGTTAGATGGATGAGATATAACTATTTGCGACATAAGCGGGCAGATAATTCCATACCACCAACTCCAATGAAGGGAGCTCAGTCTCAAAAAGTTTGCTGTAAGCGGAGGACCTTATTTTGTTATGCCACTTCCCAATTATAGCAGGTTAGTATTAAGATAAACTAGTTAGAATTGCCAACGATATAATTATTAGTAAGTTATTGTCGTTTTGATCCTACTCTGGAATTATTGCGACAGTTATTGTCCCATTCGCCCAAACAGCTGCTACCAAACTTACCCGAGGTGTCGTATTCACCATTACATATTGGCATACAATTTGAATATGCAAATGTGAGTGGCAAAACGCTATGAAACTTTTACCACTCAGAGGGCAAAAAGTGAGCACCACACAAAACAAGAAAGCATTCACGACCTCCTCCAGTGCGCTTATGGGAAGTACAATTGTCTGTAAAGTAGTTGATGCGAGAAAAAAGCTTCAGTGCATTATAGAATGTTAATGAGAGTATCGAAGACGGTCGTATACATCAAAGGTAATTGTGACTCGCATTGCGCTAGGGCCAAATAAAACTGCTTATCAGCAAGGATACTTAGTCCGCATGCACAAGGTGTTATCAATGATCCTTATTGGACTGTCTTGAAAGGCGTTATATGCACATTTTCTTTAAGCCATTGACTAAACGTACATGGAAGTAGCTCGAAACATTTGGACATCATGCGCTTTTTGACAAGTTGTATTGAGGCATCTTACATTCCCGTCATCGCAGTAATAGGGACCGGGTCTTTAGCAACTGTGGTGGCACATTACAATCAATACTGGGCAATGAGCAATTTGAGAACAATGTGTGTAAAGCTGTGATATTTAAGATCATACAAACACCGCCTGATGCCTCACCGCAGTTGCATCTTAGAAAGACACTTATTGCACTACGATATTGGTGATCTGTTGATTATAATATGACCTCCGATTGTGTTATTTTCATCAATTACATTGATGTTGCAATTTCAATGATGATCGCATTACAATATATGAGGTATCAGGGACCTCAAAACGAGAGCCCAAAATGAACAAATATTATCGATTAGCGGGACAAACGGTTCATTACTAAAGGTGGATAAAAATTGGTACAACTACATGCACGTGTAACGCACGGAAAACAAGGAATGATGGCAGAAATAGCGTGACTCATACCTATATCGGTGCATTTTATTTTTTCTTTCCCACGTGTTTCAGGATAGTTTGTTACTCTTCAACGAGATACCATCGAATGCTCATTCAATTTCACTCGTTGAGTGGTCGTAAACTGTAGGTTGTTTCTCACCGAGGTTACAAGATAATACCGATATAACTGATGGAGAAATGCTGCACGATAAATCACGTCATTCTAGATTTATGTCAATTGCAAGCAATGCAACAATATGTGTTGTTCAGCGGGTGGAATGTTATCTTCTTGACATCAATCTGCCGCATTATTGCAGAACACAGTGACAAAATACCTTACTAAGAGAAATAAATGTTGCGGAAAAAAGAAAGGAACCGTCGTTAATGCGATTTGCTGTATGCAAATAATCAAATGCCTTGGTATTTCGTTTGTGTGGCATAGAATTGTGCTTTTTATGTGCTCTTTGAGGGCACATTATTGTATATTTGGATGATCAAAACCACTGGTGAATATTTCGGACTTTTTATGAATGAATTGAGAGATAATAATTTCTTTATGCCTGTATTTCAACCTTACAGTAACATTGCAGAATCTGCGATAAAATATTAAATGGATACAATGGAATGTAAATAAGCATGTGCCTCTATAATGCGTCAGTGAGACGTGGCTTGCATTTGTACCAATAACTGTTCTAGCATCTGTAAATGCAATTAATTTGGCGCAACGTCTTTGAGAACACACTCTCCCAAATTCATTAATATAACACTTGCGTATTAAAGCTGCAGCTTGATAACGAACTGCAATTTTAATAGTTGTACAATTTAAAAGAGGTAAGATGTGAGCACAATAATATAGTAATGGCATTTTATAGGATATCCTATGTCGTAATGGTATGGAATGAATACTCCTCAATTTGTTTGTATTTCTAGTTTGCATTGCGTATCTGTTACAAACAATTGCAAGATGCGTTTGCAAAAATATATTAAGACTCAAGTATGGTAAAGGTAATGTGGATGCTGATCATTGCTATTAGCTTATATAAACTTGTTAAAGTTGCAGCACCTTTTTATGGCCACAACAAGCGAATTGTGGCACCCGCATATTGTCTGGAGGAGATGGAACTGTGCAAGCAATGAAATAAGTTATCAAATATAAGGCCACAAATCAATTACATATACATCAGTTATTAAGCTCACATATTGATTTGTCGGGACATACGATTACCGATTCATTGGGTAGTCTCGGCAACTTGTCAACTCTGAGTTGATTAATCCCTATTACGGAAATTGGATTTTCAGCCAAGTGTCCATAGAATTTTTAGACGTGGCTTAGCACCATGAATAACTGCGAAATACAAGGTCACGCAAGTAAAATAGACGTCCAGCGCCAGCTTACGTTAGAAGGAGTACAATGACATTAAGACGGATGGTGGAAAGTATAAATGTTAAGTGATTCATTAACAATACCTATGTACTAATATAAAAGTGTATTTGAATGAACTTTATAAATTGTGTATGGAGTTAATTGCAAAGCCTATGACGACTGGATAGCTGCACGAATTGACGATAAAATTGACTATTAGCATGTAATAAAGCAATTTCTGCATTTTGTATATGACTTTTATACTGACTGATTACAGGGTATGAAAGTGTTATATGTAAGCGCCTTATTTACTACAGCGGTAATATCAATTATATGGACTGGTGTTGCAAAGAAAGTTATATATCTTACGGTATGAGTATTATCACTATGGATTGAAGTCCGATCGTTATAACATAGTGCCCGTTGATATGCATGGTCATTCACAATTTATTTTAGTGCATTTGCTCCTCGTTACTTCCGGGTGCTCTAGTTCACTAATTGCATACTGCGCGTACAATTGCTTTCCACATGAAGTTAAGTAGAAAACAAACATATTGATATGTTCACTTGTGGAAATATATTCCATCATCTTGAGCATGAGCCACATGATATCCATCAATTAAAAACACGAACAGCAACAGTTTTAGGCCTTAGCATGCGGAAAAGCAAAACAATAATTTCAAATGTAAACGTAACAATGGAATATCTAAGCCCGACTTGGCTTTGCACTGAAAAATGGAGTAATATTGGGAGCCGTTTTGCCAACATCTGATTGAAGAACATAAACCGTTCATCGTGTACATAATGCCGATGAAGGGAAATAATAGGAACAGCACCAGATCGGTACAGTTCTTTCAGAACATTATCCAAATGCATAATTGAAGTCCACGTTAGAATGACATTGCACCCTGACACTAGCGCATATCCATATGGATAAATATGGAGCTGTAGACGTTGTTACCTATTATAATTAAAACACAACCAATAACTTATACATCAACAAGACATTAATTATAGCGAACTATAGAAGCCACAAAGAAGGAAGGACGTATGCATTGGTCTCTACGACGACAATTACACACTTAACTAAGCCACTTCAATGGTGTAGCCGTGATTGTATAGTTGAGGTTTACACTTTTCTTCCGTTAGGGTATAATGCCGCTAGAAGAGGGTCTGGTTGAGCATCACTTTCTGCAGCACATATTTAGGCCCATGGTATCTTATATTCAGCCGTTGTGTAGCTATGCTTTATTTAGTAGCACCACATTACATCTCAGTTTAAAGTGAATGCGTGACCAACTTGATATCGCTTTCATGGTGATGGATATAAAGCATTCGTGGTCGCATGTGTCATTTTATGGGGCATAACTAAACGAGAAGCATTCCGAGGGAAAGACAGTGTATATTGCTCTCATTTATCCATCATTAATCATTTGCGACAAAGATACAACCAATGATTTGAAGAATGATAATACGTTTTGTGATGGAATGGCGTTATTGGGTCATTTAATGGGATAAAACAAAAAGAATATCAAATATAAACAAAAAGTTAAGTCGCATATTAAAGATTGATGTGTGGTAGTGACAAGAACACTGATTGAAACATAGGTTCCCGTTGGAATCGTTGCACAAACTATAAACTGCGCCAATATGATGCATTACAATACGGTAGCTTATTCGATCCACTTTTTGAAATGTCATTGAAGTTATCTGTTCCGAAGTCTGAAATCATTTCAAAACCTGTTCACTTGCAGCTTTCTCGTTCATATTCGGAGCTTATAGACAGCAAATGCTTGGGACGGGTAAGTGACAACATCTACCTATTAAGTCGTTAATTAATAAGTGGGCTGAGCACGAAAGAATATACTGATATACAATGTACTTTTTATATGTTGCTATAATGGTCTTATATATCCGGTGAAAGAATAAATTCCGAACAAGCCATTTTCATAAATTAACTTGGAATGGGATGATGCCCGGTAGGTCGGGTATCGGGTATCGTGTAACAAAGGATTAGTTAATGATATATTCCTGTTTTATATCTGCCACCTGTCACTAGTACCTTCGATAACGGCGTCAACAATTAGGCTTCAATGCATTAATCATGCTAAGTGCACTAAGCAAACCGATTAAGAGATGAATGTTGGCGAATATCATATCAAGCAAATGAAACGAATCAGCCCTGTATGAACCGTTTTGTTTATGGCATGTCTAGTCATCGAGTTCAAGCATGAAAACTGTGAATTAAGGCCGAGACTTGATTTGAATATGCTATTCAATTTATCTAAGCAGCATATCATGTATAATTTGAATTCTGTGCTATAAATGAGACAAGAGGGAACGACAAATTCATAACAAGGCAGTACGCATTTACTAAATAACAAGGGCTTATATGTTCCTATCGATAATGTTATTCATAGCGACGGGATCGAGAAATTCATAACAAGGCAGTACACATTTACTTAAAGGTTTATAAGTTCCTACTGATAATGTTATTGTAGCGACGCTTATCGCAATGAAATATTGGTTCAATCTTCGAAGAAATATACCTCGAGTAATGGCTGTTTAGAAAAGTAACAAACAGAAATACACTCATTGGTGTGCCGTTGGGTCTGAAAGTTAAATATTGATTCATTTAACTTTCAACACACACTTATTACTTACACACATATATGGATATTTCTGCTAAAGAAACGAAGCAATTCCCATTCGCATACGACCTTAAATAAAATGCTCCCATATATCGTTCAGTCCATTTTTCTGAGTTTCCCATAAAAATACGGTAATTCTATTGGTATACGTTTACGTAATCAACTTTGTACAGACATAGTGCTGTTAATTGTTCGCCAATGCCATTTCTCTTATGATAACATAGTGACTCGGATAGAAAAGTCATCCCGACTCCCATTGTCGACCACTCGTCAAACGTAAATATTCTCATCCCATATTACAGTGCTCTGTACAACAGGACAACGATTAAACATATGTCGGCGTGCAATACAAGGAAATGTGCATCTTTTCCAGACGCCCGGGGAGGCGTAATGTGATACCCAACTCATTTATGATTAATGTACATGGGGGACTTACTGGAACATATCTGGTACAATGACTTTTAATATAATATCGTCATGATACGTCAACGCATTATAGATACATAAATATTGCCATTATTAACATAGTTTTCATAAGTTGTTTTTCTTGTTCATGCATGATTCATAGACTTTTTGCATAATTCACTCTTGTCAGCGTAGCAATATTCCATATTAGTCAACCAGACGTACATTATAAGAAAGTTGATAGTTGAGAAATTCTTTCTTACATAATGCATAAGGGTGCAATCACCATCCGACGCATATTGTTATAAATATGGATTAATAAGATGATACGGCTTTTCATCAATACATTATGCTTTACTTGGGACTAATTCCAGGTATTTTGAGTAGGAGCTCGTTCTATTTATAGCGTACAAAGCAATATAGCACCTAAGTAATCTCCCGAAGTAATGATCCTCGCGATCTAAAATGAAACGATGTCACAAATGGGAGACTAAATAGTATTGACGGCTTGTATTTTACGGAAACGTTCCTGACGCTCTATTTGCCTGAATCATAGCACACATTCAATATTTGTTTTTCGTTCATCTCGGCGCTCGCCGGTAACACTCATCCGAATGAGCGTAAAACCCATTCGGACGGATTACGTCATTGATTTGTGGTGGCTACTTATACTTAATAGGAATGCAATTCCATGATAAGAATTGCGCAACTCAGGACAGACGCAAATTAGTAGGCTACCAAGTCCTGCCAGTGATTCTGTAATCACTTCCCGCACGTGAAACAAACAATGTATATGTAAGTTATGATTAGCATACAAGCTTGAATATGTATGCGCCCTGGAACCGACAGATGAAAAGTGTGTATGCATTAATCACGTACTCACAACGAATGGGTTAAAAATTAATGCGTATACGGATGTCTAAACCCTAATTTGTGATCCGTCTATTGTCGTTTTCCATTAGAATTAAATCAATTCCCCATGAACAATTCAGCCGATAATTTTCACCCTTCCTCTTAATACAAACTATGGTAGAACTGCAATAGTGAGTATGCTATACTGTTAAACTCGCGCATACAGTACATGTACTCACCGAAACTCCATTCACATTTATGCAAATGGCAGAATAGAAAGATTTGACAACTATGGTATTAACAAAAATAAACTCATTAATCAATCAGTTGTATGAATGTACAACACATGTCCTTATCAATTTCGCTTCGTCAGCACGGCAATAATAGACTGCGACCCGTATGCTTGCTCAGAACATTTGTAGATGAACTTGTGTAATGTCACACATTTATCCACGTCAGATCATGTCATGTGCAAACGCAGATAAATCCTAGTGATATGGAAGTGCCACAATAATATCCTATGCTTTGATATCAAGCTGTCACTTTCGGAAGGCATTACTCAACATGAATATGATACACTAAGTCATATATTTAAATGGTATTACCTTTAATGATAACTTGTCTGGAGGCAGCGGCCATGAAATTTTATATTAGCATGACAGCCTCTACATATTGACTTTGGTGGAAAATAAGGAGTAATGGCATAAATACTAGGATAATTATTGGCCAGTAAACAAATGTTATGGAGTATAACGGCTCATCTCGAATGTTCTCTCTGAATCTTATGCCGCATTTAAGTGCTCTTATAATTATATACAGGAAAAACGCATATGTTGGCCACTGATTTCCTGCTTTGCAAGAATGAATCTGCTGCCTGAAATGCAAGTCATGAAATGACGGTGTTGCTTAAGAGAAATTACATTAAACTTTTCATTTATGTGGTCAAGTGTACGGAATGTGTTGTTGGATACGCGATTACGATTTATGAATTAAATCCCCGGGGATCATTGTCAGTACTTAATCATTTAATAAAACAGTTTTTTTTTCGAAATTCTTTGGATGACTCTAGATGGTTGGTTGTAATACTCGTTTCTAGATGTGATAGTTTGCCATCGCAGTCGTATGGCATAACACAGTTCATCTCATTTTGACTTCATTATTCGATTAGGGAGATTTAAAAGACATAAACCGACTCAATAGTGAACATTATGTGTAGCTATATATGTCTAGATAGCTGTAAATTAATTCATATTATTCAGTAATGTATACACTGGGTACCAAGCAAACGTGACACATACCTATATTGTATAGCCACATTGATCTAGATACGGATATATTCTTTGCGCATTTTATTGCTTTATACACTCCAGCTAGTTTCATGTTGGTTTGTTATGCTTTCACAAAATAGCTTCATTCAAGATTAGATTTATACTCTGTATTATGGAATAACACAAGCCATTGACTTGTCCAGCATGTGCATTTTGATATTTCTCATTGCATCATTTCTAGGCGCCAAAAACTATGCTTTCACATGATTTGTTAACACATTTGCAGGGATTTATCTTCTTAACGGACCGCTCTTAAACACATTGGCCACTTAAGATTATCAATAACTTCCATCTAATGTGGGTTTCTGTATTGTTTGTGACGCAGATGTCAAGCAGCGAATGACCGATAGGATTAATAGAACTACCGGAACTTAATGGCGCTTCTGATTATTTTTTTTGCAGTATTGTCAAAATATCAGGCACCAAAAACATCATGGCTGATGTGGCTTAGTGATTGATGAACGACAACATTATTTTATGTCGGAGGTAGACAAATCAAGATTTCCAATGGATCATGCACATGCTGTCGTCCAATTACAAATTATAAAAACATACAACATATTCCCTCCCTATCTTTTATGCTTCATCATCTCGAACGCAGTCGACATAAACCTGCAAACTATAGCATGGGGATAAACTAACACTTATCGGCAGTAGACTGTTGTGTTCATTTTGCATATACTATTTTCGTGGGTTTTAATTCACAGTCGACTGAGAGACGGGCGAATTTGTCCTATATTTTGGAACTCTTTCATCATAGTTAGAATAAGAAGTGTAGGTAAATTCAGGCCCGGTAAATCTGATGGATGTTTATAAGCAAAAAAGTTAAAAATGACTTTTATCATTCGTCCTTATAGATGTTAGTACACAACTCTAGAGAAAATTACACAACTTGGATAGATTAGTTTACGTGTGCAACATTGAGCAGATGGGTCGTGGCAATAAATATTAATAAAGTATATCCCACAGGTATGCTAAACTTTCTACCTTCTAACGAACACATACAGCATCACACATGTATTACCTGTCTGTGATAATGCCACCAGCAGGTATCGGGTCCATATATATTTCAGTATGTGTGCATTTCATTGCTTACAGATGCTATTGCTTACAGTGGTACTGACGGCGCGTGATAGAAGATTCATAGAGAAGTCGCGGCAACCGATCAACTGAACTCATTGTGGATTTATCCCGACTACGGAATCTCAGTTGCAGCCAAGCGTTATCAGAGTTTACACCGAAGACGTAGCTCAGCATAAGCAGCCATTGCAATTTAATGCAGTCTGCCGCTCAAAAGGATTCCACATTCATTAAGTAAACAAGTTGGTGCTGCTGAAGAATGCCGAGAAGAAAGGAGAATAAAAAGCAGATATTCAATGTGTGCTTGTATCTAGGTCATACATACAGACATGACGCCCGGCGTCACGAAATAGCGCGCGCCTGCTCGTATACAGGAACTATATGAGCTTTCATTTTACTTCACTCACGACATTCATCACGCGACAGCCTATTCAGTATAATGAAAAACCCACAAGAAGCAGCTGAACTAAACATAAATGTTGATAATGACATGATTGCCGACACATTACATAGCAACAACCTACGAGACCTACACCGAGTTGTTATGTACGGTTTAACAGTCCATGGAATTTGTTTATGCATTATCAATCACGCAACGTTCATTGATAATGCTCACCTGAATGGCTGCATGTGTTGTTTATGCAATGTGGTATCATCGATCGCATGTTAATTTTCAAATTATCTGCCTCAAGTGTTTGCAAATGTTTTACTCATTATGCATGCCCAAAATATAATATCAGGTTTTGCAATGTGTCACGTTGTGGTTATCTTTTGGCAACGCCAACACTTATATTCACTAGAGTATCACTTACGTGTTGGACTGAATAATTGATTCTACAATAAATAAGGAGCATTTACTCAATAAAGAAAAAAGCGATGGCGCGGCATTTTTAATCAACGAAGACGTTTACCGTAACTAACACCAAAAGCAGTCTTAACGCACAATCTGTATCTATTGAAATTGCTGAAGAGGACGTTCCAAATAACATAACATTCATTATTGGCCAGCATTTAGATATATAGAGGAGGAGAGACTAGTTTTACGCCGCTTGTTTTTAAATGTATATTTCCGTAAGTATAATCATGTATTAATAAAAATGCAATGCTACATTGGCCCGAAAGTACCGCATATTGAATAATGGATATGCAGATAGTTTAATTTATGGGAAATTGCTAAACGCATGTCGGTGTACGGAAGCATGCTCATTTGTAACTGTCTAGAGCTGAAATTATTTTTAGCGCTCATAAATTAGGGCAGTATACCCCACGTCATATTGTGATTCATAAATGTGTTTGGTTACATAATAATATGTTCCGGGGCTTTTTCTCTGTGTGTTGCAAAGAATACGACTTGCCCATGTTTGTAAGCAAATGGTTCATTGGATTCCATTTGACCGTCTGTTGCCATGACGTTTAGATCTGATCTGCGAATCAAGTGATCACCTTCACAAGTGAGATCGATTATTTTATCATTACATGAATATAACAACACATGGTGATCTTGGATAGGCTTTACTCTATCAAAGCAGCAGTACCCGCCTGTTTCCAACTGGAGTGCTTTATTTTTCATAGCTAAATATATTCACACAGAATCAGCTTTAAAGCGTAAGTAAAATGGATATTAGTACGTAGGATAAATAATCAGGGTGCATTACAGTAGGCATCAAACAACATATTAGCGCGCCTTGACAATAATGATACTGACTAAAGACGCGACATTATCGGCCGTCGAATGAACATGCATATAGACAAGCTGCAATACATGGCGAATCATCTCAAGTATCTGTGAGGTAAGACGATAGTGTTCGAGGATGGTCGTTAAAGTTTGTGCATTGAGCTAATTTGTTTGTCTCTGACGACTAGATGGCTTTAAGAATTGGTGATTAAAGGTGATATTAGCATGGAAGACAGCCGTTATCGCGTATTGCGCATGACTTTTATGTTGATCGATAACAAGGTATGATTGTATGCTACTTATTTACTGCACCGGTAATAGTTGTTTTATCGACTCTTATAGCGACGAAGATGATATACTGCCCGGGATTAGTATCATCACTAATGAGTGAGGTTTGAAAGTCAGAGGACATACAAGGGCCCATACTAATGCTAGCTAACACATACTGTATTTGCGTGCAGCTTTGCCTTTTTACTTCCATGCGTTTTATTCCTTTTGTATTCAGACATAACCATGCATAAAACAGAGCTGCTTGTTAATCTTACTACATTCAACACTAAAATTACTTGGAAAATACTGCTTTTTAAATGACACATCTGCTCCCGAGCTAGACGATACCAACCCAGATCATAACTGTTATGTCGTTTATTTAGATAAACCAACTGACATTGATGGTTTAACGCGTCCTAAACCAATAATGATCTGCACATGTTTTCCTTTTGTTGTAACAGGCTTCACAGAACCTCAAATATATCTTTCACATTTGGCGCACATGCTAGTTATTATTCGTAAATACGAAAGACCACTTCCACTGTAATAATGACTACCTCACCTCGAATAAACGATAGAATCAGATGGGTAGCCCTTACATCGCATAATGGATACCAGCATGATGGTCACATGATAAGGCGCCTACGTACTGAGCATTTATTAGCAAGAGGGTAAGAGTGGGGATAAGAAGAAGGTCATGGGCATCAACGTACGAGTGTCAAGGTCAAGCCAATCTGCATGAAGGTGTTAGTTAAGGTAGGGACGACTGACTGGTGACCGGGATGAGCGGCTGGATAAGAGGACCAAAGTAGGCAGGTGTATATCTTCCTTTCAGTGATAAATAGCAACACAGGATATGATTAGATAACAGTGGTGACAATCGAATAATCATAAGCAAAATCCTCATACAACATTGTCGACTGAACACTGATTCACTTTGGCTGTTGAGTCAATGATTTTGGGTGTACACGTTAATCATTATCTATCATTTTCCCCGATATACATCACATGACGGTTACAATTATCAAGAATGAGTGTTCGTAACCAATCAATCGTGACAAGATTCAAACGATAATGCGAGTGCGGAATTCTAATAGTCAATGAATTCTGTCTTTTACGATGGATGGCGGATATAGACAGAGGGATTTCGAATGTTTCACCATTATAATCATTGATGATACATGGAATCATATTGGTTTGTGATGATCTTAATTGACCATGATTGAGAGTAATCTATGCAGATTGTGTAGGTCTTTGGAAGCAGGAAATTATGTCAGTATTCCTAGGCTCTAAATTGCCTGTAAAACCAATGGTATAGACTGTTTTTAATGAGGTTATATAGCTTTTGCTGTGAGACAAATGTATGACCAAATGCTATGACACCATAATGCATGCTTCTATGACGTTTGTGGACGTACAGTAACATATTTACTGACGAAGCCTACTGACTAAAACGTTGAATACACGCATTGGTTGTTGACAATTTAATATATTTTGATTACGCAGTCAGCTTTGTCATCAGGTTGTACTGTACTATCATGAATATAGCTGACCAAATCTCACGATTATTTCGAGAAAAATATCAGGATGTGAGCAGGTTCTGCACTATACAGTCGTCGCGCCAAGTCGGTCTAGACTGCTGTATATAAATTCATAATATTCGTACATACATATGCAATGCTTGTTGGTAAAAGATAATATCACTTGTGGGCTGCCTGTCCTAGCGAAGACAAAGGGATATAGCACTGCAAAGCGTGGCCTGTTTTATAATAAAGGCCGTGTCTCCTGCATATGGGGCAATATACAGGTAGATGGGCAGCAGTGTTTTGTTCCGATAATAAACCAGCCATGTTCCTATTTTCCCCCTTAAGCTATCACAAAACTCGAGAGCATCCTGGGATATGATTATAAAAGAGCGAATTCTATATAATGTATCAATATACGCCGATAATCAATAGAGATGGTTCTTTACACACCACACATGTCGAGATGGTGAAATGCGGTGTTCTGTAACAGTACCATAGCATACTTGGAAAGTGACTTTGTGTCGCAATTGGACTTGTGTGGTTTGTTTTAACTTCAAGTAAGAACCGGGACATCTACATACACACTATCACCATTCTATCTACTGAATGAATTACTAAACTATCCCTTCGACGTACTTAACGAATACATCCCTCTCGCTAGCCCTAAATTCAAACGTCATAACATATGCCCTGTCAATGTGCTTCATCGTCAAAACAATACCTGTAGTGCATATTCCAACGCATAAATACAGTATTCATCCACACAGAGAGTAATGGGTTGGCAGGTATATCATTCATGGTTACATCAGTGGTCACGCATGAGGAATTTACTTTTACATACGTTCGTACAGGAATGCCTTAAGAAAGAGCATGTTCCATATTTTGTCGTATATTAAGGATGTGAACCATTCAACTGGTAAAATCAACTTATTTTACAGCATATGACAAGGCGTTAGGTTAATTAACCCAAAGTTGTACAAAGTAGAGCAAATAAGCAGCAAGATTGGTGTCAGAGGCCAATCAACAGCGGTTTGCATTCGGGACAGATAAGATATGTGATGTACTACGGGCACAAAAAGCACATGTGAGTATGCTGCCCTGTATGTTACCTCTACAATCTTGAAATCATTTTAGTGCGTAAGTATCGGTCAAATATCCAGATTGCATGGAACATATTTTCGAGGGGCTCCACTAAACTGACATACCAACACCCAATATTTGAATAGTAATTACGTAGGTTAGATAACATTAGAAAAACTTTCTGGCGGCTCAATTTGCACTAGGTCAGCCAGTGGAATACGGCAAAAGGAGGTCTGACAGCCCAGCTAACGAAGGTTACTAAAAGGTAATAGCGGATACCCGAAGGGTGGATCGATCAGGAACTGCGGCGGCAATGAAAAGATTGATTCTGGGCCAGCTAGGGCGACTGGCTGGAGGAAAGTCTAACAACAGAATAATGCGACTAAGAGAAGAATTGACCTCTAAGCTGAAAGCTAGATCGTATGAAAAGAAACAGTCCGACCTCCGAGAGAAACGTAGAACCATCAACCGCAGGTTTGAAGATGACCCGCCTGAGACACCGGAAGGGATACCTCAGGTTGCTCAACTTGCAGAGTTCCGGGCTGGTATTGTCGGAGAAACGGGGGTGGCTTGAGACCAGGCGTTAGAGATGGAAGAGTGGCCCGAGAAACAGAAGGACAAAGCCGGTTCTCGGTGGCGTCCGGAAGTCTCGGAGCTGCTGACTGATGAGGTGTGGAGAATGATGGTCAAAGAAGCCAAACCCTGGAAAGCGCCAGGTACCGACGGGATTCACAACTTCTGGTGGAAGAGGATCCCGGGGGCAAACAAGGCCCTCAAAGTCACCGTCACCAGTTTTCTGTTGGATGACTTACCACTACCTGAGTGGCTCTGCGCAGAAGTACACTACAAGAAGGGTGATGCGAGAGATCCGGCCAACTACAGGCAAATTGCATGCCTAAACACCATGTATGAATTCCTGACGAGCGCCATGGCAAAGTACCTTACCACCTTCCTGATTCCATTCAATAAGCGCGCGTTAAGGAGGGAACAGAGAGGAACAAACGAAAGAATGGCTTGATTTACGAAGGAACAAGCAGCACGGAGAGTTGAGCAAGACATGTTCCTCGGACAACACGTACAGATGGTTGAAAGAGTTGACGCTAGATCGGCCGTCTACATATTGCGGCCCAGGACCACGTGACTCGAACAGGGGTGCACAGCCAGGAGATAGGGGTGCACCAGGGCTCTACAAGATGCAGAGTGTGCAAAGAGGGACAAGTAACCCGCGATCACATTCTTGCAAACTGCCTTTATCACAGCTTTTATTTGTATAAGGAGAAGCATGACGCGGTCTGTAGAATGATCCATTACCAACTGGCAGTGGAGACGGGGCTAGTAGGAGCGCCAGTCAGAGGAACTTGGACGGACGTCCCAGATGTAGTAGAGAATGATGAGTACAATGTCGTCTTGGATATCTGTGTGACAACCAATAAACGAATAGAGCATCGAAGACTGGACTTATTGCTCTGGAACGAGAAGGAGCGACGCCTTTATATTGTCGAAATAGCCGTGGCACTCGACCACATTGTGTATGACTGGACTGTCGAGAAGCGGGCACGTTAATTTGCACTCGCAGCAGACTTAGCCAAAGCTAGCGGCAATGCCACACCGGTCGTGCCTATAGTGGTGCAGAATAACGAGCTGCAAATTGGTTGAAACCCTTATTTTGCTATTCCTTGTGTTCGTATGAAATAATCTCAATAGAGCCCTGTCGGACTTAAGGTCCCCTAAGTTAAACTCATTCCGTGAGCTACATAACCTTCTTGCAATACCCATATAATCCGTTTTTTAAAGTCAGCCCACTGTTTTCCTATAATATATAAGTTACATTCATGGGTAGATACCAACATTGGGGGAGGACAAAGGCAGAAATGACTGAAATTCAGAAACAAACCGCAACACAGCTCAATGATGTTATTCTAGCACACCTTAACAACACTGACAATAACATGAATATTTCATAAGATAACATACCACTATATTTTCGAACAAACACAACTGGATTAAACAAATAAATTAATAAATTGTTCTTTCTCTCCAAATACGGCGGCACACGGTTATACTAAACACCGCATTTTTGTCCACATTTGCGACATCCATCAGTAGATTCAGTCTGTTTGTTTGTTTGTTTATTTGTTTGGTGACTTTTCCCAGCCTTATGTTGGTCGGTCCGTATTAAGTAAATTGCATTATCAACCAACCGTTCAGAAATAAAGACACCCAGTCGTCGAAGACATTGAAAATCAACGAGGCTTGTCAGCCTCAGCCAACATGGGTCGGAGCGTCCAGTTATATGCTGTGCACCAATGCGTGTCAATATTGATATATTCTGATGTTGTGCGAGTAAGAGGATGGCTGTCAAACATTCTTCTGGTTTGATCTGCGGTTTACATTAGTTCTGCGTGAGCACATTTTGCTGTATTCGTACTGGCGAGCCATCACACTGGAACATCTGACATAGCAACAATGATCGCCCGCCGATACGTTTAGCTGATATTACCACAGTAGACTAGACATATTATCAACTTTATAGTCACTTACACTGTGAGTGTCTTATTGTACATAGCTGAACAAGGTTCAGTGAGGCAAGCGAAGAATATAGTGGTGCACATGTTGAGCATATATATACCGTTGACTTCACCCACGTGTTGTTACGTACATCTTCTAAAGGATAATAGGAGTGATGCTGATTGATGTCACGCATTCCCGTCTCAACTCGAGCTCTAGATAGCCCGGGCGTGTTAAGGGTATCTAAATAACAATGCTTTATCCTATTTCTTCTTGTAGCTGACTATGCGAATTGTGCCCGCTCGATATTAATATGTTCAGCCACATCATCGGGAATATGTGAGATTTAGTAGCAGAATACCCTTGGTCTTCCAATGGCTCGCCATTTTCTCGGCTACACGATTGAAGTCGTTATTTATTTTGTTGATTCAGATGGTGTGCTGCCAGTTATGCTATTCTTGTCTTCGGTTATTACTAAACCACCATTTCTGAATTTGCGCATTCAATAAAACACTGTAGACACTGCTTCAGACACTGACGTGCAATCATCACAGTTGATCCAAGAATGCACTATAACTATGTGTGTACCGTCATAAAAAGACGATGCTACCACAATACTGAATCAGCGCTCTGGTGTTTGCTGAATGGCCGGCTATTCTTTCAAATTAGTGTAGGATCTTTTTTTGTCTCGAACACATCACTTATCGTAACTTGAAGCACAGTGCTATCTGCAACCGAACACGTTTATTTAACAACTCATATAGGTTGGAAAATACAACGAAACGTTCGCAAGCATGACAACGATTGGGATTTCATTTGCACTATGTAACAAACTACCTCTAAATATGAAGACGCTGCGTCACAATTGTGAGTGATTGAGGTAAGTGTTTCAGGTAACACACTGCAGAATTTTGCCTCATTTTACTCTATATATTTTACTCTTTGTGGAATGCTTCATAGTGTTTTTCTAATGTCCGCGATGAACACACCGCCCTAGAAATCATTGCATTCTATGTTCTGGTCAATTGAGATAATATGTAATCAGTACACGTGTGCATGCTGCCCTGTGTTATTTAATATACAGGTTGGAAGATAATAGATCAGTAAATGATATTCAATAAGTATCATAATCCTAGTTGATCTAAGGATGTATTACTTGAATGCCTAAATATCGGAGTGTATAACTTCCGACACGCATCGTCTCTCAGCTTATGTTTATGCAAATGCTGGATCAGCACTGCTTGTCGTGAATCGCCCAATCTCATGAGTTATGCCCCCACGAAAGCATCTATATATTTGCTTATTCCATAACACTCAATGCATCCATCACATCGTCATACCCTTGAGTTACCATTCATTTGAGTAATATCCAGGAATAGATAGATTTATCGCACGCATATGCTACATTGCATTCGGTTCCTTTTGTCACATGATATGTGCCAGCAAATTACTAATGCGGTATTTGCTAGATGTGGCCCGAATTCGGAAACATATCAGCCCCATGCACTAAAGGTGGTGTCCTTATGTGTAATTGAATATGCTAGCGGCACACATTTCCGATTGATCCTAGATAAGATTATACATATGGAGGTTATTTGGATGTTATGACTAGCTAAACCTAGTGTTCTTTTCTGCTTTAACTAACCTATATATATATATATATATATAGTAGTATATATATATATATATATATATATATATATATATATATATATAGAGATATAGAGATAGATAGATATATATATAGAGAGAGAGATATATATATATATATAGACATACATACATATATATATAGATATATATATCTATATCATATATCTATATATATATAGATATCATATATATATATATATACATATATATATCTATTATATATATATATATATATACATAAATATATATATACATATATATCTATCTATATATATATATAGATATATACATATATATATATAAATATATAGAGATATATATTATATATCTATATTTATATATGTGTATCAATATATTTATATAGATATATGTATATATATATGGATGTATATATGTAGATATACACATATGTATACATATACATATATATATATATATATATGGATATATATACACATATATATACACATATATATATACGTATATATATACATATATATATAAACAGATATATATATTATATATATATATAGATATATATGTATATATATAGATATATATGTATATATATATATATTCTATATATATATATATATATTATATATCTCTCTATATATATATATATTTATTTATATATGTATATATATATATATATATATATATATATATATATATCTATATATATATATCTCTATATATATATATATCTATCTCTATATATATATATATATATATATCTATATATATATATATATATATATATATATATATATATATATATATATATATATATATATATATGACTAAAACAATTAGATTGACAATCGACTGAGATCAACCATGATTGCAAATGTCCCAATTTTGGTATCACTTCATCAGACACTTAACTATCGACGATCAGGAAATCCTAGAGGATCTATCGTCACAATAAGTGACCGGGGTCTATGGGATGTTCATAACTAAAGATAATAAGAAGATCGCGACAGGTAAATTTATTACAACTTTTAACTCTACGCAGCTTCCAAATAGAATACAGATATTGTACCTTAATGTCGCTGTGGAACAATATATTCCCAATTCAAGTAACTGCTTAAGATCAATGGTGTGAGGCATGACAACAATGATTGCCAACTGCCCATCAAATGTGCTTACTGTTCAGAAAATTAACCGGCTCTCTCCAAGAGGTGGCTCACGTGGATGAAAGGGGAACGAAATCCAACATGTCCGGCTCTCACGAAACATTCCCTTCCCAGAAGCACGCCAAATGGTTGAGGCACAATATGGCACTAAGCCCTCTTATGCCAAGACCATTGAGCCAGTCGTCACCCAGACTGACTACACGTAGCCAATATTCAATACCGATTCACATTATGTTTGAAGGTTTAGAGGAATTGGACATTGACAATGTCCGTCTTTCCTGTAAATCCAAATCAGCCCAAATGAGCCCCAGGCGGTCTTCTATGACGTCTATGAACCCCACAGATGCCTCCAATCATGAGTAACTGACATCTTCTTTTTTTCGACCACTAACCGTTAGCTGTATGCCTTCAGGAAGCTTACTCTTCAAGTAATGACCTCACCAACACCTTTGTTGATGCCTTTGCAAATAATTACTCGGTTTATTATTACTCTGATATATTTCAAACATTAAAAAGTCAGACGGAAAGGACTGGTCCTAATTCTAAAACCAACAATACTGAACATTACAACTCTCCTTTCAAAATCCGAAAATTGATTCGTTGAATAAATCTAATGACATAGCAAATGGACCTGATGATGTCAAAACCAATGTTAAAAACATCTTCTACGGGAGTCTCTTATTGTGCTTGTAGTTATATTTAATAGAATCTGACCATGGAACGTATGACAAATGCTCGCTTGGTATGGTTGTTTTTCAAAACATCTAACGCATTTCGACATAGGCGTAGCGCAAAGGATCACATTGTTCGTTTGAAAACAATCCTCCGTGATGCATTTGTAAAGAATGAACATGTAGTGTCTGTATTTTTTTAACCTTGAGAGGGCATACGACGAAGGAAGCATTGTATCTTATCAGATTTAAATTCAATTGGACTCAAATGCCGTATTCCCATTTTTATTGAGCAGTTTTTAACCAAAAGACTATTTAAAGTTAGTGTAAGTACCACGCTTTCTGATATTCACAATAAAATATTCACCTCAAAATCAATAATATTGTAAATGCGATCAGACCAGGGGTTAATTTATCTTTGTACGTTGATGACACCCTAATTTGTTACAAATAAAAATTTATGCAAACCACATTCGGAGACCACTCCAACTATCATTATGAAATAAACTGACCAGAACGGCTTTCGGATTTTGAAAAATCTATAACCGTTCGCATGCATTTTCGTGACAATAGGGTCCTACATCCTGACCTCGCTTTATCTATTGATGTAAGTGCTACGGAGTTTCTTGGTCTTATTTTTGACCGCAAACGTAATTGTGAAGCACACATAGCATACCTCAGGAAATATTTCAAGAGGTTGAATCTCATGACAATGGTGTCCTGCATAGACTGGGGAGATGACCGTAAAGCTCCCTAGAGACTATATTGCTCTCTCGTCAATATTTATTGTTAAACATCTTAATACTGCATTCTGCATTAAATGCAAAAGGCAAGGACATTTTATTGTATTCCCAGTCACAAAGGAACCCCAGGTAACGTAATGCCTTATAAGGCTGCACGAGAAGCAGGATATTACTGAAGTAAAAGTCCCCTGAACAGACCAAACCTCACATCAGCACTGTTTTATGCTAAAATGGCAAGACCAGTGGGATGAATCCATTAAAACAAAACTCCATTAAATACAACCTCATCGTGGAGAGCACAGCTGCAGCGACATTCGTAGAGAGGAGGTTGTTCTTACTCGTGCTCGTATTGGAATACCAATACAACTGCTGTAACTGGTAGAGTGTGCTTTGGGTGGATGATGTCTGAAAATATCAATAGAGATCGGAAAATTATATCTTAATTGCAATAAACAATACATAATACGGGTAGTCATATTAGTCTACAATATTGGTCTATCTAACATGTATGTCTTCGCATATGAGACATCATAGTTGTGCCCGTATAAATAAGGCTAACTTACGAATTGTCCGAATCATATTACGATACTTGTAGATGTGGTCGAGCTTGAACATGCAAATTGTGTGCACTCTGCGGCTTATAGATGAAACCTGTTACAAGCATAGAGTTGGACATATGTATTTCCTTGCAGTTTGCATGATTTATTGCCTTGTATTATAGTTGCTTGGCAGTCAAAACATGTACATTCTACAATTTGATGCTAGCAATGTTCGAGTTTCTGCATTGTACGATGAGCCGTTACTGCTATGAAAGTGTCTTGTTTGGGCTGCAGAGCTATCGAACTATTGTTCAAAAACTATTATCCGACTGAAACGACAACATCGAGTCATAAAAGGCTAGCAGGAAACCTCCCCCCCCCCAGACGTAAATTGTTTCAAGTAAGCTATACTAATAGGTAGATGCAATTTGTGATTGCTCGTCTATTACAACCCGATCATGACAATGTTTAATTACTCAATACATTTAGTTACAAGGATGCGACGTCAACCTGCATGGAGGGGCCTTCCGTTTTGTTGCTCAAACACATACTACTACTTATGTTGTTGAAACATGCAATAACTCGATTTTAGGAATTGCTAACGATTTCACTTATAGTCGCGGCGTGGCTCAATTGATTGGTCAGCATCCCATCAAAGATACTACTAGACAAAGATATCCGACTCCTGTCATTTGGGGCCTCTCAGCCGTGACAAACATACGGTGGCGCCGCCGCACGGTAAGTTTCCATGACTAAAACAATTGCCGACGACGGTTGTTGATCCTGCTACAGATTTTTCTTCCCCGTTTTCTCAAATAGCTCAAATCAACGTGAATTGAAGATTTCAAATAAATGATCCAAACAAAAATAGTAAAATCTCTTTCTCAAGAACATTTTATTTTTGTTGGCATTTTTCCCGATTATCAAACGAACTGACAGTCAGTGATAGCACTTGGCAAAGAAACTCCGCCTCTGACAGCGCCGCGCTATTTACTACTTTCGATCTCTCACATCCGCATTGTAGATGGCATCAGATCATCAAAACACCAGGGGCGGGTGCCTTGCCTATGATAGCCCTACAAGACGTCTGGGTATATATTTATATTACCGTTCGACCGGAGCTAAGTTAGTGACAGCGGTGCTTGCCAGACAGCCTGACAGTCGCTTTAAGCATGTATTAGGGCCTACTGACAGTGCCTCAAATCACTGACCTGGAGATCGATATATTCTAATTTGTTTTCCAAAGTGCATAGTGGACCCCCACACCATAAAATATCGTGATAAATCACACAAATGACCAAAGTTGCTCTATTAAATCCTTTCACCAACACACTTGATGGTAGTTAATAAATGCCAGAACACATTTCCATTGCCATTATAAACACAGAAAGGTGTAAATGTATATTTATTTGGTTACCCAGAAAAAAATGGTACCTGGTCATGATAAGTCACAAACTACAAGGCTGACTATTTACAATGAATGCTACTTAGTATTCAAAACCACATTAAGAATATTTTGACACAATGAGCAACAATATGTAAACTGATCTAAAAAGATAAGCAAATGATCAAACATGACTAAACTTCAGGGTTTTCCGATTCTGCCTATTACCAGCTTGTTTTAAACGTTTGTTGTGTTCCCTCAATGTATGATGGATGCGAATAGTAAGCATTAGGTGCAGTACCGTCTTTTCAACATGACACTGATCACACACTATGGGAGAGAAATCTACATTTTCGGTTACACTACTGATGACTGTATTCGTTTCATCGCTCAAAACCACAACATACAACAATTGAATTTCCCGGGGAATTTTACACGATGAGAATCGATCCAAGGCACTTTAACCAAATAAATACCTTCTTTCATCATTCGGGAAACGAAAGAAACTCAAATGTCTGTGCCATTTTCGGGAATGGAAGCAGTTTATGGCCGCAGAATACGAGCCGCTGCCATCCCAGTGCGCTCGGCTGGCGTTCATGGTGCAGAGAATAAGTTTAGGTGACGGACCGCTTGGAGCGCCACTAGAGCATTGTGTCACACTGAATTGACGGGGAGTCGGATATCTTTGTCTAGTAGTATCTTTGATCCCATTCATAGTCATTGCTGAGTATTGGGAAGCGACAGGCTCTGTGCAATTCACGGTATGAGTATGAATAGTGCATAGATATGCAAATGATAGGAAAGAAAGTTGCAAGTTTTTCTCGTCGATAACTGAATAGGTTGTCACGAGTATAAACCAATATTTTTATGCCGTTGCTCTCTGACTTTTTCGCATACATTTGTAGAAAAATGAACATGCATAATCGACCAAACGAATGCATAAATGTTTCGAAAGTGCCTTACAAGGCTGCACGAGAAGCAGGATATTACTGAAGTAAAAGTCCCCTGAACAGACTAAACCTCACATCAGCAATGTTTTATGCTAAAATGGCAAGACCAGTGGGATGAATCCATTCAAAACAAACTCTCTTACATACAACCCCATCGTGGAGAGCACAGCTGCAGCGACATTCGTAGAGAGGAGGTTGTTTTTACTCGTGCTCGTATTGGAATATCAATACAACTGCTGTAACTGGTAGAGTGTGCTTTGGGTGGACGATGTCTGAAAATATCAATAGAGATCGGTAGCTTGTATGCTTAATTGCAATAAACAATACATAATACGGGTAGTCATATTAGTCTACAATATTGGTCTATCTAACATGTATGTCTTCGCATATGAGACATCATGGTTGTGCCCGTATAAATAAGGCTAACTTACGAATTGTCCGAATCATATTACGATACTTGTAGATGTGGTCGAGCTTGAACATGCAAATTGTGTGCACTCTGCGGCTTATAGATGAAACCTGTTACAAGCATAGAGTTGGACATATGTATTTCCTTGCAGTTTGCATGATTGATTGCCTTGTATTATAGTTGCTTGGCAGTCAAAACATGTACATTCTACAATTTGATGCTAGCAATGTTCGAGTTTCTGCATTGTACGATGAGCCGTTACAGCTATGAAAGTGTCTGGTTTGGGCTGCAGAGCTATCAAACTATTGTTCAAAAACTATTATCCGAATGAAACTACAACATCGATTCATTAAAGGCTAGCAGGAAACCTTCCCCCTCCCCCAGACGTAAATTGTTTCAAGTAAGCTATACTAATAGGTAGATGCAATTTGTGATTGCTCGTCTATTACAACCCGATCATGACAATGTTTAATTACTCAATACATTTAGTTACAAGGATGCGACGTCAACCTGCATGGAGGGGCCTTCCGTTTTGTTGCTCAAACACATACTACTACTTATGTTGTTGAAACATGCAATAACTTGATTTTAGGAATTGCTAACGATTTCACTTATAGTCGCGGCGTGGCTCAATTGATTGGTCAGCATCCCATCAAAGATACTACTAGACAAAGATATCCGACTCCTGTCATTTGGGGCCTCTCAGCCGTGACAAACATACGGTGGCGCCGCCGCACGGTAAGTTTCCATGACTAAAACAATTGCCGACGACGGTTGTTGATCCTGCTACAGATTTTTCTTCCCCGTTTTCTCAAATAGCTCAAATCAACGTGAATTGAAGATTTCAAATAAATGATCCAAACAAAATAGTTAAAATCTCTTTCTCAAGAACATTTTATTTTTGTTGGCATTTTTCCCGATTATCAAACGAACTGACAGTCAGTGATAGCACTTGGCAAAGAAACTCCGCCTCTGACAGCGCCGCGCTATTTACTACTTTCGATCTCTCACATCCGCATTGTAGATGGCATCAGATCATCAAAACACCAGGGGCGGGTGCCTTGCCTATGATAGCCCTACAAGACGTCTGGGTATATATTTATATTACCGTTCGACCGGAGCTAAGTTAGTGACAGCGGTGCTTGCCAGACAGCCTGACAGTCGCTTTAAGCATGTATTAGGGCCTACTGACAGTGCCTCAAATCACTGACCTGGAGATCGATATATTCTAATTTGTTTTCCAAAGTGCATAGTGGACCCCCACACCATAAAATATCGTGATAAATCACACAAAATGACCAAAGTTGCTCTATTAAATCCTTTCACCAACACACTTGATGGTAGTTAATAAATGCCAGAACACATTTCCATTGCCATTATAAACACAGAAAGGTGTAAATGTATATTTATTTGGTTACCCAGAAAAAAATGGTACCTGGTCATGATAAGTCACAAACTACAAGGCTGACTATTTACAATGAATGCTACTTAGTATTCAAAACCACATTAAGAATATTTTGACACAATGAGCAACAATATGTAAACTGATCTAAAAAGATAAGCAAATGATCAAACATGACTAAACTTCAGGGTTTTCCGATTCTGCCTATTACCAGCTTGTTTTAAACGTTTGTTGTGTTCCCTCAATGTATGATGGATGCGAATAGTAAGCATTAGGTGCAGTACCGTCTTTTCAACATGACACTGATCACACACTATGGGAGAGAAATCTACATTTTCGGTTACACTACTGATGACTGTATTCGTTTCATCGCTCAAAACCACAACATACAACAATTGAATTTCCCGGGGAATTTTACACGATGAGAATCGATCCAAGGCACTTTAACCAAATAAATACCTTCTTTCATCATTCGGGAAACGAAAGAAACTCAAATGTCTGTGCCATTTTCGGGAATGGAAGCAGTTTATGGCCGCAGAATACGAGCCGCTGCCATCCCAGTGCGCTCGGCTGGCGTTCATGGTGCAGAGAATAAGTTTAGGTGACGGACCGCTTGGAGCGCCACTAGAGCATTGTGTCACACTGAATTGACGGGGAGTCGGATATCTTTGTCTAGTAGTATCTTTGATCCCATTCATAGTCATTGCTGAGTATTGGGAAGCGACAGGCTCTGTGCAATTCACGGTATGAGTATGAATAGTGCATAGATATGCAAATGATAGGAAAGAAAGTTGCAAGTTTTTCTCGTCGATAACTGAATAGGTTGTCACGAGTATAAACCAATATTTTTATGCCGTTGCTCTCTGACTTTTTCGCATACATTTGTAGAAAAATGAACATGCATAATCGACCAAACGAATGCATAAATGTTTCGAAAGTGCCTTACAAGGCTGCACGAGAAGCAGGATATTACTGAAGTAAAAGTCCCCTGAACAGACTAAACCTCACATCAGCAATGTTTTATGCTAAAATGGCAAGACCAGTGGGATGAATCCATTCAAAACAAACTCTCTTACATACAACCCCATCGTGGAGAGCACAGCTGCAGCGACATTCGTAGAGAGGAGGTTGTTTTTACTCGTGCTCGTATTGGAATATCAATACAACTGCTGTAACTGGTAGAGTGTGCTTTGGGTGGACGATGTCTGAAAATATCAATAGAGATCGGTAGCTTGTATGCTTAATTGCAATAAACAATACATAATACGGGTAGTCATATTAGTCTACAATATTGGTCTATCTAACATGTATGTCTTCGCATATGAGACATCATGGTTGTGCCCGTATAAATAAGGCTAACTTACGAATTGTCCGAATCATATTACGATACTTGTAGATGTGGTCGAGCTTGAACATGCAAATTGTGTGCACTCTGCGGCTTATAGATGAAACCTGTTACAAGCATAGAGTTGGACATATGTATTTCCTTGCAGTTTGCATGATTGATTGCCTTGTATTATAGTTGCTTGGCAGTCAAAACATGTACATTCTACAATTTGATGCTAGCAATGTTCGAGTTTCTGCATTGTACGATGAGCCGTTACAGCTATGAAAGTGTCTGGTTTGGGCTGCAGAGCTATCAAACTATTGTTCAAAAACTATTATCCGAATGAAACTACAACATCGATTCATTAAAGGCTAGCAGGAAACCCTTCCCCCTCCCCCAGACGTAAATTGTTTCAAGTAAGCTATACTAATAGGTAGATGCAATTTGTGATTGCTCGTCTATTACCCGATCGTGACAATGTTTAATTACTCAATACATTTAGGTACAAGCATGCGACGTCAACCTGCATGGAGAGGCCTTCTGTTTTGTTGCTCAAACACATACTACTACTTATTTTTTTGAAACATGCAATGACTCGATTTTAGGAATTGCTAACGATTTCACGTATAGTGTTTCAAAAGTGAAACATCGGAATGAACATTTACCATGCAATGATTCCAGATGCCGGTAGCAACCATTATTTTGATTTGTCACCGGTAGTTTAGAGGCAAAAGCTTAATGTAATTTGATTAAAAACGAAAGAGGGTTTTTCCGAGCTCTAGGCCAATAGAGGCAATTTTCAATAATTGCGGACCACTTGGGGTATTGAGCTAAGACAAGCGAGATATGGTTGATTGATATCCCCAGTTGGATTGTTGAAAACGATGTTGATGTTGTTGGGCAGTTACTGTGGTGATAAGCAGGAGTATAATAAGGAATGCTTATCATAAATTGTATATAACATTGCTCCTAATATCGACGGACATATTGGTGCTTCATGAGACAGCGGTATAGACAATGTGACAGCGCTTGTAAGGCCCCAACAAATTGTTCTCACGAAGCTGCAACATTAAGATTGTAAAGCTACGCCTAGATAATGCATGAACTTATCCACAGTAGTATTGTATTTTGTAACTGCTGTTTAATGGGCCAAAATCAAAATGAGGCCGCTAATAAACTGACGTATAATAACATTGATGTGATACTCATATTAGGCTTGGAATTGTCTATATTGTAACCGACCGTCAAACGACTTGATCATCAGGTGCATTAAACACCTTCCCCCATCAATAGGAGCGATATTTGATATCAGTTGGGTTACATATAGCTGGCGATTATAAACCAGTTACAGCATTAGGTTTATACTCTGTTTAGTCGTGGTCGGTACTACTGCCAATGGAACTTGGCCAATATCAGCGTTACACTTAACGAATTGGTAATCGTTATATCGTTCAACAATCTAATGGGTGAAATTATTTATTAGCCGCTAAAAAAGATAATGGCAGCCGTCGTTTATGTCATCTATTTAACAAACGAAGAAATAAACAATCTGGATGTGGCAATGCAACTCTGAAGCCGGTAAATGTATGCAGCAGCAGCGCTGGGTAGGTGTGGGATGTTGTAGGGATTGGTTGGCAGAGCCAGTGGTACTTGCTGAAAAAATACACTAGAGACCTGTTTGACAATGATCTCGACGCCAAGTTGTATAGGAAAAGCCTCTCCTTACATAGCTGGCTCAAGCAACTCCTGTCCCCCTTCGTTATCTAGAGATGAAACCCTAATTTATGCTTGAGGTCCAAAGTTCGACCGTACTGGGTGCATCTCTCATGGAACCGAACAGCGCTAGCAAATTCCTTGTAACCTGGAATGGCACAAAAGTTCCCGAGACCTATCGGTCAGCATTTAAATGGGAAATAAAGTTCAAGATACTGAGGGCGTTAGTGGTTATCCTTTAAGCATGTTGAACGACATTCTCTATAAGTACTCTATATACTGTATATACTGTATTATAATAACTTTGATCCCAGTGCTTATTTGTTGCCACAATTGCAATCGCAGAGCAGATAGAATGTGATGTAGGTATCGCATTCCTATTTTACATGAGCATGTGTTATTGGGTGAACGTTTGTCTGGCAAGATCACCTGTAGCAGTATTCATTTAGTGAACTGCATGTGGAATCTGAATATTAAGGCTAATCAATTTGGATCATCGCTGGTATATACCAGCGAAAACACAAACTATCTTGTTGAGTAAAGGAAATAACGTCATTGATATCCATCTCACATAGCAAATTACTTTTAGATGAGATTTGTACCGTCGCATGGACACCATTTTATTAATCTAACACATTCTTGGGTGACACACTGCTATGGGTGGCAGTTGCACTGTAGTCTGAACATGTGGGTCGAATGTTATTCCTATTATGTCTGTATCCATTGACAAAAGGTGCAAAAAGAATTATGACCCCACGTATTTCCGTTCCAATAGTTCTGCTATTTGTTTTACCAGCAGTTCTACATAACAGGGTCAATGTTATGGAGCGACAAATCGTTTAATTTAATAACGTTATAATCTTATGGCGATTAAAAACCAGTAAATTGATGTGTCAATATTCCGTCTGCAATGTAATTGGCTTGATCACATTATATCGTATCAAAGTTCCCAAATATTAACGTGATGAGTTGTCTGATGTGTACATCGAAGAAAAAAGTCTATTGTTCACACCCCCCATAAATTGTTGATTAACAGTTAAAATCGTGTGGATTGTGTCTGCAACCAATCCAACTTGCGCTCGTCAATTATCAGCTGTTCGGTTTCAATACCTCTTGCTAATAGAGTGGCATCTATCTAGCACTCGCAATATGTATATGCATGAAATTGTATCCCATACTGCAATCCATTAGCGCAAATGGGTCTAATACGAATATCATCATTAATATTCTCTCTTATGAGGCGTCATGGCCTACATTGGCCATGGTACAGCTTTATGCATGGTTAGTTTCAATATCACTGACATTAATTGGTATTCAATGTGAAATGATTTAATTCTGGCATTTCTGTATAATACCGGACAAAGATATATCTTATGAAGTGTATGGTTTTATTGTATTGCCGAATATGATGGTCAAATGTTTTTGAATGAGTCAATACAAAAGTAAACGTGAATGTAGCATATATATCGATTCATTTTGTAAATGACAATATGAAAGTTTCTATTATTTTTCAAAATAGAGGCTGTAGATTGGGATCTGCAGTGGTGCCCTTAACCAGTTTGTAGCTTAATTCCGCTCAGAGGGACTGTTTACAACGATACTGCTAAAGATATAACGATTTTGACAAAATTTACAATGAAATGTAACTCAGGAGGCGTGTGATGCCATATTGAATTGTATTGCTAACTAAATAGAAGTAGCGTTTTCCCGACACGTCTGGCCACAATGATGCTGTACGATGATAACACTGATATATGCATAATCTAATGAATAACATTATGGGAGTCATCATGTGGTATGTCAAGCTCACTAAATATGCTTGCAGATGCTATCACTTCTTGGTAAGACACCCACAGGGACATGACCTAGATCAATAATCCTAAACATTAATCCACTATGCCATATATCAAATGATCTTCCTTTTGGGATTTACCAGAATTACCGGTCGCATTCGGAGAAATAACCAGTAACACTTCTACAGACGTTTAAGGCGAACGCGTCTGGCGGCAAAAACTTCCTTGTTATTGACGTAACTAGTCAAAGAGCTTATAGCTACGCTGTGTAAATTCATCGCCAATTTAGCTGTAGTTAATGCTATGCTTCGGATTCAGATCGACCTTGCGATACATTTGCCAGATAAAGTTTCCTAATGGAATCCTTGACGTTCAGTATCCAGCATCGTCACAGAAACATGATGTATTATCTATTTTTTTCCAAACCTGACGCTATTGGCTATGTTGATGAAAATACGTAAATGTGTAGGAAAGTTGTCATACCATTCCATAAAAGGATGAGACAACTCTACAACGGTATATCAGATGAAAGAATATTGGAAAGATTTTAAATTGCGAAAAACAAAAGGTTTTCGCCTTTAGTATATGCTTTTGCATATTGTGTTTCGAGTCGCTGGAATTCATGACAGCAATAAATGAAACTAATGTATACCATGCAGGCATGCTAAGCAACCTGCGTTCTAATCTAAACCTATTTTGTACCGGTCAGTGAGATTACCATCCGTCAGTATCCGACTAGGAGACGTATGGTGCATCAATATCATAGTATATAAGCATTGCATAGTAAACATGTCTGCTGATCTAGCGAGATGTAATTATTGATTCACCTGGCAGTCTCGGCACCTTATCAACCTGCCATACGTACTAAGTTGCTTACACCCTATTATGCAAATTGCATTTGCAACCAACCGTTCTCAGATTAAACTTCCAAGAAGTTGCTTAGGATAAGTAGCCATAGCAAATCAATGAGATTAGCCGTTCAAATGGGATCCATGTTCATTCAGATGATAAGTGGTAGTTATTGTAAGCGCCGAGAAGGAAGCAAAAGGAAAACCAACCGATTTCATTACCGCTTTTGTTATTTAGTGTTATGAAGCACTCCTAACAAGCAGCTGAATTGATGCATCAAAATAAAAATAGTGTTAGTTACATGATTGTTGACATAGCAATGACCATCGCCGCATGTAGCAAATAATGAATAGTGACTCCTGTTGAAAATATTCATGGAATTTAAAAATGTCATATCAACCGTTTTTGGGGTTCATTCACTACCTAAATACAGGCCAAGTAAGTAGATATAAATGTATTTCATCACCCTGGCTAGTCCATTTAATGGGCAATTAATCATGCGGTAGGTGAGTTTCCCGCCTGATGTATTTAGTTGCTGCACTCCGGATAAAGCGATCGCCTGACCAATTTGAGTCGTTGAAATATACATTTTTGCGTTCATGGAAATTGATATGACGCATTCCTGGTCGCATGCATCATTACCCTCACTAGAGCAATAACTTACCGGCAAGCATTAAGAGTACAGGGATATGTTTATCATTCATCCTCTGCTGCTCATCAATATTGCGACAATGTTTTTAAGAATAATAATGCAAAACATTTATCACTCTGACGTACCACCTGTTCGGAGTACCTGGCATTGTGACGCACTACAAGGACAAGAAGGCTGTCTAAGATATAGGTTCCCTTTTTATGGTGGTATTGTGATGTATTCTGAAATAGCATTATTCGGTGATATAATGGCCTTAGATGCCTCTTTTTGCGAGTCCATATCTATTTTACGGTAATACTCGCATTATTATACCACAAATGTGGTCATTGAATAAATATTTAGCCGACTTCGATATGACATCCAACATGACTGCAAGTACAGATTTACTGTTGCTATGTCATATATTTCCTTCTCTATCAAAAGCACCTGTAAATAAATCAACTTGGGTGGGGATGGCGCCTGGTAAGATGGGTCTCCATCGCCATACTATGATAAAATCGCCATAACTAAATATGCTGCCATAGAATACGGGGATAAAAATGCTGTTTACGAAAAAAAGTCATGCTATATACTGAGCCCACGAAAATAATGCATCTCGTTTTTATCTTTAATATGAAGCATCGCACTGGGGAGTTTATAATAACAATTTATCTCCGTTTACACTTGACATGATCTAAGCCGAATAGATGAGAGACATGTCGCGGGTTAATGTAAACGATGCCGTGCGCATTATTGGACATTCAAATGATTCTTAATCTGCCATTGCCGTGGTTTGGGAAACGAACCGGCATAGCTTATGTGTTGCATTGTTAGATAGATGAGTTATAACTATTTGCGACATAAGCGGGCAGATAATTCCATACTACCAACTCCAATGAAGGGAGCTCAGTCTCATAAAGTTTGCTGTAAGCGGAGGACCTTATTCTGTTATGCCACTTCCCAATTATAGCATGTTAGTATTAAGATAAACTAGTTAGAATTGCCAACGATATAATTATTAGCAAGTTATTGTCGTTTTGATCCTACACTGGAATTATTGTGACAGTTATTGTCCCATTCGCCCAAACAGCTACTACCAAACTTACCCGAGGTGTCGTATTCACCATTACATATTGGCATACAATTTGAATATGCAAATGTAAGTGGCAAAACGCTATGAAACTTTTAACACTCAGAGGACAAATAGTGAGCACCACACAAAACAAGAAAGCATTCACGACCTCCTCCAGTGCGCTTATGGGATGTACAATTGTCTGTAAAGTAGTTGATGCGAGAAAAAAGCTCCAGTGCATTATAGAATGTTAATGAGAGTATCGAAGATGGTCGTATACATCAAAGGTAATTGTGTTCTTTGAAGGAGGTTGACATCGACTTTGGTGAAATGGTGACTCGCATTGCGCTAGAGCCAAATAAAACTGCTTATCAGCAAGGATACTTAGTCCGCATGCACAAGGTGTTATCAATGATCCTTATTGGACTGTCTTGAAAGGCGTTATATGCACATTTTCTTTAAGCCATTGAATAAACGTACATGGAAGTAGCACGAAACATTTAGACATCATGCGCTTTTTGACAAGTTGTATTGAGGCATCTTACATTCCCGTCATCGCAGTAATAGGGACCGGGTCTTTAGCAACTGTGGTGGCACATTACAATCAATACTGGGCAATGAGCAATTTGAGAACAACGTGGGTAAAGCTTTGATATTTAAGATCATACAAACACCGCCTGATGCCTCACCGCAGTTGCATCTTAGAAAGACACTTATTGCACTACGATATTGGTGATCTGTTGATTATAATATGACCTCCGATTGTGTTATTTTCATCAATTACATTGATGTTGCAGTTTCAATGTTGATCGCATTACAATATATGAGGTATCAGGGACCTCAAAACGAGAGCCCAAAATGAACAAATATATCGATTAGCGGGACAAACGGTTCATTACTGAAGGGGGATAAAAATTGGTACAACTACATGCGCGTGTATTGCACGGAAAACAAGGAGTGATGGCAGAAATAGCCTGACTCATACCTATATCGGTGCATTTTATTTTTTCTTTCCCACGTGTTTTAGGATAGTTTGTTACTCTTCAACGAGATACCATCGAATGCTCATTCAATTTCACTCGTTGAGTGGTCGTAAACTGTAGGTTGTTTCTCACTGAGGTTACAAGATAATACCGATATAACTGATGGAGAAATGCTGCACGATAAATCACGTCATTCTAGATTTATGTCAATTGCAAGCAATGCAACAATATGTGTTGTTCAGCGGGTGGAATGTTATCTTCTTGACATCAATCTGCCGCATTATTGCAGAACACAGTGACAAAATACCTTACTAAGAGAAATAAATGTTGCGGAAAAAAGAAAGGAACCGTCGTTAATGCGATTTGCTGTATGCAAATAATCAAATGCCTTGGTATTTCGTTTGTGTGGCATAGAATTGTGCTTTTTATGTGCTCTTTGAGGGCACATTATTGCATATTTGGATGATCAAAACCACTGGTGAATATTTCGGACTTTTTAAGAATGAATTGAGAGATAATAATTTTGTTATGCCTGTATTTCAACCTTACAGTAACATTGCAGAATCTGCGATAAAATATTAAATGGATACAATGGAATGTAAATAACCATGTGCCTCTATAATGCGTCAGTGAGACGTGGCTTGCATTCGTACCAATAACTGTTCTAGCATCTGTAAATGCAATTAATTTGGCGCAATGTCTTTGAGAACACACTATCCCAAATTCATTAATATAACACTTGCGTATTAAAGCTGCGGCTTGATAACGAACTGCAATTTTAATAGTTGTACAATTTAAAAGAGGAAAGATGTGAGCACAATAATATAGTAATGGCATTTTATAGGATATCCTATGTCGTAATGGTATGGAATGAATACTCCTCAATTTGTTTGTATTTCTAGTTTGCATTGCGTATCTGTTACAAACAATTGCAAGATGCGTTTGCAAAAATATATTAAGACTCAAGTATGGTAAAGGTAATGTGGATGCTGATCATTGCTATTAGCTTATATAAACTTGTTTAAAGTTGCAGCACCTTTTTATGGCCACAACAAGCGAATTGTGGCACCCGCATATTGTCTGGAGGGGATGGAACTGTGCAAGCAATGAAATAAGTTATCAAATATAAGGCCACAAATCAATTACATATACATCAGTTATTAAGCTCACATATTGATTTGTCGGGACATACGATTACCGATTCATTGGGTAGTCTCGGCAACTTGTCAACTCTGAGTTGATTAATCCCTATTACGGAAATTGGATTTTCAGCCAAGTGTCCATAGAATTTTTAGACGTAGCTTAGCACCATGAAAACTGCGAAATACAAGGTCACGCAAGTAAAATAGACGTCCAGCGCCAGCTTACGTTAGAAGGAGTAAAATGACATAAAGACGGATGGTGGAAAGTATAAATGTTAAGTGATTCATAAAAGTGTATTTGAATGAACGTTACAAATTGTGTATGGAGTTAATTGCAAAGCCTATGACGACTGGATAGCTGCACGAATTGACGATAAAATTGACTATTAGCATGTAATAAAGCAATTTCTGCATATCGTATATGACTTTTATACTGACTGATTACAGGGTAAGATAGTGTTATATGTAAGCGCCTTATTTACTACAGCGGTAATATCAATTATATGGACTGGTCTTGCAAAGAAAGTTATATATCTCACGGTATGAGTATTATTACTATGGATTGAAGTCCGATCGTTATAACATAGTGCCCGTTAATATGCATGGTCAATCACAATTTATTTTAGTGCAATTGCTCTAGTTCACTAATTGCATGCTGCGCTTACAATTGCTTTCCACATGAAGTTAAGTAGATATATATTGATATGTTCACTTGCGTAAATATATCCGATCATCTTGAGCATGAGCCACATGATATCCATCAATTAAAAACACGAAAAGCAACAGTTTTAGGCCTTAGCATGCGGAAAAGCAAAACAATAATTTCAAATGTAAACGTAACAATGAAATATCTAAGCCTGACTTGGCGTTGCACTGAAAAATCGAGTAATATTGGGAGCCGTTTTGCCAACATCTGATTGAAGAACATAAACCGTTCATCGTGTACATAATTTAACGCCTGATCCATTCAACATCAACCTTGACGACCTTACCTTTTAAGTTTTGGGCTTATTGCTATGTGCCCTGGGGAGGAACAATTAACCCTCGGAGCATAACTGCTATGTGTTGGATGTAGCCAGACCAATGTACAGCGAGTCTATAACGATACTTAACGATTTACACACACTACATACGTCTGCTAAATATAGCATCCTGTTCTATTGTGGTATGTCTACGTTTTTGCACAACAGATTGCATAACTCATCCAGTTTATAAAACTTTACCTGTGGAAGGCCATGGCGCTTGACAAATCGCCTTCTCTCTTGAAAGTCCGCTTGTTCCTTTGTCCATGTGAAATGATGTCAATGAATTGAGATACATCGTAATTAGAAATTGTAGAACAAACTTAATCATGGTTCCATCAAAGTTGATCCGGCATTTTGAAAGAAAAAACGTCAGAACATTCACATACACACCTACATCATCCACATCATCATCCACAAGTTAATCTGGATGCCTGTAAGCTACGTCGAAACAGAAAACAACAAATGAGCTTTTCAATGAAGAGGCGGTTTGACAATGCATGTAATTATTCCGCGATTGTTCGATTGAATCTACCCATTGCAAACACAAAAAAGAATGAAGGAATATTTGCAGTCATGAAATAGTGCACATGCCAATGTGTGCTTAGACACGGTGTTCGCATCGTTACATACCGACAGATATCTATAATGACATCAGGCGATGCCGATGAGGGGAAATAATAGGAACAGCACCAGATCGGTACAGTTCTTTCAGAACATTATCCAAATGCATAATTGACGTCCACGTTAAAATGACATTGCACCCTGACACTACCGCATATGCATATGGATAAATATGGAGCTGTAGACGTTGTTACCTATTATAATGAAAACACAACCAATAACTTATACACCAACGAGACATTAATTATAGCGAACTATAGAAGCCACAAAGAAGGAAGGATATATGCATTGGTCTCTACGACGACAATCACACACTTAACTAGGCCACTTCAATGGTGTAGCCGTGATTGTATAGTTGAGGTTTACAATTTTCTTCCGTTAGGGTATAATGCCGCTAGAAGAGGGTCTGGTTGAGCTTCACTTTCTGCAACACATATTTAGGCCCATGGTATCTTATATGCAGCCGTTGTGTAGCTATGCTTTATTTAGTAGCACCATATTATATCTCAGTTTAAAGTGAATGCGTGACCACCTTGATATCGCTTCCATGGTGATGGATATAAAGCATTCGTGGTCGCATGTGTCATTTTATGTGGCATAACTAAACGAGAAGCATTCCGTGGGCGAGACAGTGTATATTGCTCTCATTTATCCATCATTAATCATTTGCGACAAAGATACAACCAATGATTTGAAGGGTAATAATACGTTTTGTGATGGAATGGCGTTATAGGGTCATTTAATGGGATTAAACAAAAAGAATATCAAATATAAACTAAAAGTTAAATCGCATATTAAAGATTGATTTGTGGTAATGACAAGAACACTGATTGAAACATAGGTTCCCGTTGGAATCGTTGCACAAACTATAAACTGCGCCAATATGATGCATTACAATACGGTAGCTTATTCGATCCACTTTTTGAAATGTCATTGAAGTTATCTGTTCCGAAGTCTGAAATCATTTCAAAACCTGTTCACTTGCAGCTTTCTCGTTCATATTCGGAGCTTATAGTCAGCAAATGCTTGGGACGGGTAAGTGACAACATCTACCTATTAAGTCGTTAATAAATAAGTTGGCTGAGCACGAAAGAATATACTGATATACAATGTACTTTTTATATGTTGCTATAATGGCCTTATATATCCGGTGAAAGAATAAATTCCGGACAAGCCATTTTCATAAATTAACTTGGAATGGGGTGATGCCCGGTAGGTCGGGTATCGGGTATCGGATAACAAAGGATTAGTTAATGATATTTTCCTGTTTTATATCTGCCACCTGTCACTAGTAACTTCAATAACGGCGTCAACAATTAGGCTTCAGTGCATTAATCATGCTAAGTGCACTAAGCAAACCGATTAAGAGATGAATGTTGGCGAATATCATATCAAGCAAATGAAACGAATCAGCCCTGTATGAGACTTAATCGAACCGTTTTGTTTATGGCATGTCTAGTCATCGAGATCAAGCATGAAAACTGTGAATTAAGGCCGAGACTTGATTTGAATATGCTATTCAATATATCTAAGCAGCATATCATGTATAATTTGAATTCTTTGCTATAAATGAGACAAGAGGGAACGAGAAATTCATAACAAGGCAGTACGCATTTACTAACATGGGCTTATATGTTCCTATCGATAATGTTATTCATAGCGACGGGATCGAGAAATTCATAACAAGGCAGTACACATTTACCAAAAGGTTTATGAGTTCCTACTGATAATGTTATTTGTAGCGACGCTTATCGCAATGAAATATTGGTTCAATCTTCGAAGAAATATACCTCGAGTTATGGCTGTTTAGAAAAGTAACAAACAGAAATACACTCATTGGTGTGCCGTTGGGTCTGAAAGTTAAATATTGATTCATTTAACTTTCAACACACAATTATTACTTACACACATATATGGATATTTCTGCTAAAGAAACGAAGCAATTCCCATTCGCATTCGACCTTAAATAAAATGCTCCCATATATCCTTCAGTCCATTTGTCTGAGTTTCCCATAAAAATACGGTAATTCTATTGGTATACGTTTACGTAATCAACTTTGTACAGACATAGTGCTGTTAATTGTTCGCCAATGCCATTTCTCTTATGATATCATAGCGACTCGGATAGAAAAGTCATCCCGACTTCCATTGTCGACCACTCGTCAAACGTAAATATTCTCATCCCATATTACAGTGCTCTGTACAACAGGACAACGATTAAACATATGTCGGCGTAGAATACAAGGAAATGTGCATCTTTTCCTATTGAGACGCCCGGGGAGGCGTTATGTGATACCCAACTCATTTATGATTAATGTACATGGGGGACTTACTGGAACATATCTGGTACAATGACATTTTATATAATATCGTCATGATACGTCAACGCATTATAGATACATAAATATTGCCATTATTAACATAGTTTTTCTTGTTTATGCATGATGCATAGACTTTTGCATAATTCACTCTTGTCAGCATAGCAATATTCCATATTAGTCAACCATGCATAAGGGTGCAATCACCATCCGACGCATATTGTTATATATATGGATTAATAAGATGATGCGGCTTTTCATCAATACAGTATGCTTTACTTGGGACTAATTCCAGGTATTTTGAGTAGGAGCTCGTTCTATTTATAGCGTACAAAGCAATATAGCACCTAAGTAATCTTCCGAAGTAATGATCCTCGCGATCTAAAAATGAAACGATGTCACAAATGGGAGACTAAATAGTATTGACGGCTTGTATTTTGCGGAAACGTTCCTGACGCTCTATTTGCCTGAATCATAGCACACATTCAATATTTGTTTTTCGTTCATCCCGGCGCTCGCCGATAACACTCATCCGAATGAGCGTAAAACCCATTCGGACGGATTACGTCACTGATTTGTGGTGGCTACTTATACTTAATAGGAATGCAATTCCATGATAAGAATTGCGCAACTCAGGACAGATGTAAGTTAGTAGGCTACCAAGTCCTACCAGTGATTCTGTAATCACTTCCCGCACGTAGAACAAACAATGTATATGTAAGTTATGATTAGCATACAAGCTTAAATATGTATGCGCCCTGGAACCGACAGATGAAAAGTGCGTATGCATTAATCACGTACTCACACTGAGTCGGTTTAAAATTAATGCGTATACGGATGTCTCAACCCTAATTTGTGATCCGTCTATTGTCGTTTTCCATTAGAATTAAATCAATTCCCCATGAACAATTCAGCCGATAATTTTCACCCTTCCTCTTAATACAAACTATGGTAGAACTGCAATAGTGAGTATGCTATGCTGTTAAACTCGCGCATACATTACATGTACTCACCGAAACTCCATTCACTTTAATGCAAATGGTAAAATAGAAAGATTTGACAACTATGGTATTAACAAACATAAACTCATTAATCAATCAGTTGTATGAATGTACAACACATCAATTTCGCTTCGTCAGCACGGCAATAATAGACTGCGACCCGTATGCTTGCTCAGAACATTTGTAGATGAAATTGTGTAATAACATTTATCCACGTCAGATAATGTCATGTGCAAACGCAGATAAATCCTAGTGATATGGAAGTGCCACAATAATATCCTATGCTTTGATATCAAGCTGTCACTTTCGGAAGGCATTACTCAACATGAAATATGCCCGCTTTATATGTAGGTTCATCAGCCCAGACCATTATCAAAATAATTTGACTTCATAGTCATTTATGGTGAGTCATGCATTACAATAGCATCAAGAGCAAATAAACAAGCAACATCTTTACCCAGTGTGGTAACCAGAACACTTATCAACTAAGGTAACGAGCATAAGGTGCAATTATAACTTGTTAAATACATCTGAAGAGGTCACTCGCCCTGGCAGATAAAACAAAAGGAATATTTCATTATAGTTATACATATATGTAGCTAATAAATCCCGACAAGGCCCATGTAACTGCCAAAACGGAGGAATACTTGTCGTTAATTAACATGTTGAGGTACATGTACGTCAAATGAATGAAGATTGATGCGAGGATAGATACAATGTAAGTATTTGTAATTTGGTTAGAAGAAATGTATTCATATAGTCATTGGTAGTCACTGAGTCATATATTATAATGGTATTACCATTAATAATAACTTGTCTGGAGGCAGCGGCCATGACATTTTATATTAGCATGACAGCCTCTACATATTGACTTTGATGGGAAATAAGGAGTAATGGCATAAATACTTGGATAATTATTGGCCAGTAAACAAATGTTATGAAGTATAACGGCTCATCTCGAATGTTCTCTCTGAATCTTATGCCGCATTTAAGTGCTCTTATAATTATATACAGGAAAAACGCATATGTTAGCCACTGATTTCCTGCTTTGCAAGATGGAATCTGCTTCCTGAAATGCAAGTAATGAAATGACGGTGTTGCTTAAGAGAAATTACATTAAACTTTTCATTTATGTGGTCAAGTGTACGGAATGTGTTGTTGGATACGCGATTACGATTTATTAATTAAATCCCCGGGTATCATTGTCAATACTTAATCATTAAATTTTTCGAAATTCTTTGAATGACTCTAGATGATTGGTTGTAATGCTCTTTTCGCAGTCGTATGACATAACACAGTTCATCTCATTTTGACTTAATTATTCGATTAGGGAGATTTGAAAGACATAAACCGACTCGATAGTGAACATTATGTGTAGCTATGTCTGTCTAGATTGCTGTAAATTAATTCATATTATTCAGTAATGTATACACTGGGTACCAAGCAAAAGTGACACTTACCTGTATTGTATAGTCACTTTGATCTAGATACGGATATATTCTTTGTGCATTTTATTGCTTTACACACTCCAGCTTGTTTCATGTTGGTTTGTTATGCTTTCACAAAATAGCTTCATTCAAGATTAGATTCATACTCAGTATTACGGATTAACACAGGCCATTTACTTGTCCAGCATGCGCATTTTGATATTTCAAATTCAGTCACCATCAGACGTTTTGAAAGCGTGCTGGTTGTGAACTGATTATACAAGATTAAATCAAACAATTTTTAATCGACTGTCCCAGGTTTCTCCAGGTTTTGACCTTGTTCCCTACCTGCCGTAAGGAGTAAAGCTTGCGGATCACCAATACTCTTTTCCCTAAGAATCAACCCTTAGTATGTTGCCTGGCCTTATATTCGATCTACTGGAATTTTGCCTAAATAGACGCACTGAACCGAACGAATATTTTTATGGCACTGCTTGTTTGTCATCAGAGGAGATCTATTGTTCAGCACACCACGTCAGGTCGGACAAAGAACACAACACTTCTTTTAACCATGCCCCTATAGTAATCTAGTCGCGGGAGCAAATGAGATAAATATAAGTTTAACATAGTTATTACGAGAATGACAGGGCTTTTATAATATGCGTGATCTACTAGTTGGACAGATTTTCGGAGCTCCCATGCCAGTAGTCAAATGTCCTTATCTTATTGTGTTTCGCTGAAGGAGCAATGCCCATATGCCAAGGTAAGGGCCACGTATACATAAGACAAATAGCACTTTGTAAAGGGAATATTTCAGAATGTCATTCATGGCATAGAATGCAATCTATTAATGCACCCTGCATGATGCTTTTGTTCAGGCTGGTGAAAATAGCTTCGTCATGAGCAATATTTGTCAACCATGGTATGGCTTGATTGATGTGACAGTTTGTCTTATTTTTGACCATAGTCTCAAGCGATACCAATTAAGACAGTTCAGTGTATTTTTTTGCATCATTTCTAGTCTCTTGCTTTCACATGATTTGTTAACACATTTGCAGAGATTTATTTTCTTAACGGACCGCTTTTAAACACGTTGGATTAATAGAACTACCGGAACTTAATGGCGGTTCTGATTATTGTTTGCAGTATTGCCAAAATATCAGGCACCAAAATCATCATGATGTGGATGAGTGATTGATGAACAACAACATTATTTTATGCCAGAGGTAGACAAATCAAGGTTTCCAATGGATCGTGCACATGCTGCCGTCCAATTACAAATTATAAAAAAATACAAAATATTCCCTCCATATCTTTTATGCTTCATCATCTCGAACGCAGTCGACATAAACATGCAAACTATAGCATTGGGATAAACTTACAATTATCGGAAGTAGGCTGTTGTGTTCATTTTGCATATACTATTTTCGTGGGTTTTTATTCACAGTCGACTGAGAGACGGACGAATTTGTCCTATATTTTGGAACTCTTTCATCATAGTTAGAATAAGAAGTGTAGGTAAATTCAGCCCGGTAAATCTGATGGATGTCTATAAGCAAAAAAGTTAAAAATGGCTTTTATCATTCGTCCTTATAGATGTTAGTTCACAACTCTAGAGAACATTACACAACTTGGATAGATTGAGCAGATGGGTCGTGGCAATAAATATTAATAAAGTATATCCCAGAGGTATGCTGAACTTTCTACCTTCTAACGAACACATACCACATCACGCATGTATTATCTGTCTGTGATAATGCCACCAGCAGGTATCGGGTCCATATATATTTCAGTATGTGTGCATTTCATTGCTTACAGATGCTATTGCTTACAGTGATAGAAGATTCATAGAGAAGTCGCGGCATTGTGGATTTATCCCGACTACGGCACCTCAGTTGCAGGCAAGCGTTCTCAGAGTTTACACCGAAGAAGTAGCTCAGCATAAGCACCCATTGCAATTTAATGCAGTCTGCAGCTCAAAAGGGTTCCACATTCATTAAGTAAACAAGTTGGTGCTGCTGAAGAACGCCGAGAAGAAAGGAGAATAAAAAGCAGATATTCAATGTGTGCTTGTATCTAGGTCATACATACAGACATAACGCCCGGCGTCACGAAATAGCACGCGCCTGCTCGTATCCAGGAACTATGTGAGCTTTCATTTCACTACACTCACGCTCTTCATCACGTGACAGCCGATTCAGTATAATGAAAAACCCACAAGAAGCAGCTGAACTAAAAATAAATGTTGATAACGACATAATTGCCGACACATTATATAGCAACAACCTACGAGGCTTACACCGAGTTGTTATGTACGGTTTAACAGTCCATGGAATTTGGTTATGCATTATCAATCACGCAACGTTCATTGATACTGCTCACCTAAATGGCTGCATGTGTTGTTTATGCAATGTGGTATCATCGATCGCATGTTAATTTTCAAATAATCTGCCTCAAGTGTTTGCAAATATTTTACTCATAATGCATGCCCAAAACAAAATATAAGTTTTTGCTATGTGACATGTTGTGTTTATTTTTGTTTGCAGCGCAAGCACTTATCTCACTAATGTGTTGGACTGAATAATTGATTCTACAATAAATATGGAACAATTACTCAATAAAGGAAAAAGCGATGGCGTGGCATTTTTAATCAACGAAGATATTTATCATAACTAACACCAAAAGCAGTGTTAACGCACAATCTGTATCTATTGAAATTGCTGAACAGGTCGTTCCAAATAACATAACAGTCATTATTATTTGCCTTCATCTAGATATATAGAGGAGGTGAGACTAGCTTTGCAAAGCTTTACGTCGCTTGTTTTTTAAAGTATATTTCCGTAAGTATAATCATGTATTAACAAAAATGCAATGCTACATTGGCCCGGAAGCACCGCATATTAAATAAAGGGTATGCAATGCATATAATTTACCTTATGGGAAATTGCTTAACGCATGTCGGTGTACGGAAGCATGCTCATTTGTAACTGTCTAGAGCTAAAATTATTTTTAGCGCTCACAAATTAGGGCAGTATACCCCACGTAATATTACAATTCATAAATGTGTTTGGTTACATTTTTATATGTTCCGGGGCTTTTTCTCTGTGAGCTGCAAAGAATATGACCTGCCCATGTTTGTAAGCAAATGGTTCATTGTATTCCAAAATACCGTCTTTTACCATGAAGCGTAGATCAAATCAAGTCATCGCCTACACAAATGAGATCGATTATTTTATCATTACCAGAATATAACAACACAGCTTGGATACTCTTTACCCTATCAAAGCAACAGTACCCTGCTGTTTTCCAACTGGAGTGCTTTATTTTTCATATATATATATATATATATATATATATATATATATATATATATATATATATATATATATATATATATATATATATATATATATATATATATATATATATATATATATATATATATATATATATATATATATATATATATATATATATATATATATATATTCGAACAGAATCAGCTTTAAAGCGTAAGAAAAATGGATATAAATACGTAGGATAAATAATCAGGGTGCATTACAGTTGGCATCAAACAACATATTAGCGCGCCTTGACAATAATGATACTGACCAAAGACGCGACATTACTCTGAGAACAATATTGAACCGATAGAACGGCCGTCGAATGAACATGCACATAGACAAGCTGCAATACATGGCGAATCATTTCAAGTATCTGTGAGGTACGATGATAGTGTTCGAGGATGGTCGTTAAAGTTTGTGCATTGAGTTAATTTGCTTGTCTCTGACGACTAGATGGCTTTAAGGATTGGTGATTAAAGGTAATATTAGCATGGAAGACAGCCGTTTCCGCGTATTGCGCATTACTTTTATGTTGATTGATAACAAGGTATGACTGTATGCTACTTATTTACTGCACCGGTAATAGTAGTTTTATCGACTCTTCTTGAGACGAAGATGATATACTGCCCGGGATTAGTATCATCACTAATGAGTGAGGTTTGAATGTCAGAAGACATACAAGGGCCCATACAAATGCTAGCTAACTCACACTGTATTTGCGTGCAGCTTAGCCTTTTTACTTCCATGCGTTTTATTCCTTTTGTATTCAGACATAACCATGCATAAAACAGAGCTGCTTGTTAATCTTACTACATTCAACACTAAAATTACTTGGAAAATTCTGCTTCTTAAATGACACATCTGCCCCCGAGCTAGACGATACCAACCTAGATCATAACTGTTATGTCATTTATTTAGATAAACCAACTGACATTGATGGTTTAACGCGTCCTAAACCAATAATGATCTACACATGTTTTCCTTTTGTTGTAACAGGCTTCACAGACCCTCAAATATATCTTTCACATTTGGCGCACATGCTAGTTATTATTCGTAAATACGAAAGACCACTTCCACTGTAATAATGACTACCCTCACCTCGAATAAACGATAGAATCAGATGGGTAGGCTTTTACATCGCATAATGGATACCAGCATGATGGTCACTGGATAAGGCGCCTACTTACTGTGCATTTATTAGCAAGAGGGAAGAGTGGGGATAAGAAGAAGGTCATGGGCATCAACGTACGAGTGTCAAGGTCAAGCCAATCTGCACGAAGGTGTTAGTTAAGGTAGGGACGACTGACTGGTGACCGGGATGAGCGGCTGGATAAGAGGACCAAAGTAGACAGGTGTATATCTTCCTTTCAGTGATAAATAGCAACACAGGATATGATTAGATAACAGTGGTGACAATCGAATAATCATAAGCAAAATCCTCATACAACATGGTCGACTGAACAATGATTCACTTTGGCTGTTGAGTCAATGATTTTGGGACTTGTATAGGTGTACACGTTAATCATTATCTATCATTTTCCCCGTTATACATCACATGACGGTTACAATTATCAAGAATGAGTGTTCGTTACCAATTAATCGTGACAAGATTCCAATGATAATGCGAGTGCGGAATTCTAATAGTCAATCAATTCTGTCTTATACGATGGATGGCGTATATAGACAGAGGAATTTCGAATGTTTCACCATTGTAATCATTGATGATACATGGAATCATATTGGTTTGTGATGATCTTAATTGAACATGATTGAGAGTAGTCTATGCAGATTGTGTATGTCTTTGGAAGCAGGAAATGATGTCAGTATTCCTAGGCTCTAAATTGCCTGTAAAACCTATGATATATGCTGTGAGACAAATGTATGACCAAATGCTATGACACAAGAACACTTGTAGACAATTTATCGATGCGTATGCAGAAAACGCATTGGCCCCAGATGCTTTCCCTTGAAAGCGTGAATCGGTGCACCATAATGCATGCCATGGAGACATGGGTCTACGAAGAGTCTACAAATCGATAGCTTCTATGACGTTTGTGGACGTACAGTAACATATTTACTGACTAAGCCTACTGACTAAAACGTTGAATACACGCATTGGTTGTTGACAATTTAACATATTTTGATTACGCAGTCAGCTTTGTCATCAGGTTGTATTGTACTACCATGAATATAGCTGACCAAATCTCACGATTATTTCGAGAAAAATATCGGGATGTGAGCAGGTTCCATACTATACAATCGTCGCAGCCAAGTCGGTATAGACTGCTGTATATAACTTCATAATATTAATACATACATATGCGATGCTTGTAGGTTAAAGATAATATCACTTGTGGGCTGCTTGTCCTAGCGAAGACAAAGGGATATAGCATTGCAAGGCGTGGCCTGTTTTAAAATAAAGGCCGTGTCTCCTGCATATGGGGCAATATACAGGTAGATGGGCATCAGTGTTTTGTTCCGATAATAAACCAGCCATTTTCCTATTTTCCCCCTTAAGCTATCACAAGACTCGAGAGCATCGTGAGATATGATTATAGACGAGCGAAATCTATATAATGTGTCAATATACGCCGAGAATCAATTGAGATGGTTCTTTACACACCACACATGTCGAGATGGTGAAATGCGGTGTTCTGTAACAGTACCATAGCATATGTGGAAAGTGACTTCGGGTCGCAATTGGACTTGTGTGGTTTGTACTCTTAACTTCATGTAAGTACCGGGACATCTAAATACACACCATCACAATTCATACACTGAATGAATTTCTAAACTATCCCTTCGACATACTTAACGAATACATCCCTCTAGCTAGCCCTAAATTCAAACGTCATAACATATGCCCTGTCAATGTGCTTCATCGTCAAAACAATACCTGTAGTACATATTCCAACGCATAAATACAGTATTCATCCACACAGAGAGTAATGGGTTGGCAGCCATATCATTCATGGTTACATCAGTGGTCACGCTTGAGGAATTTACTTTTACATACGCTCGTACAGGAATGCCTTAAGAAAGAGCATGTTCATTATTTTACAGCATATGACAAGGCGTTAGGTTAATTAACCCAAAGTTGTACAAAGTAGAGCAAATAAGCAGCAAGAGTCAGAGGCAAATCAACAGCGGTTTGCATTCGGGACAGATAAGATATGTGATGTACTATGGGCACAAAAAGCCTTGTTCGTGGTTCACGTGTGAGTATACTGCCCTGTATGTTAGCTCTACAATCTTGACATCATAATAGTGCGTAAGTAGAGGTCAAATCTCCAGATTGCATGGAACATATTTTCGAGGGGCTCCACTATACTGACATACCAACACCCAATATTTGAATAGTAATTACGCAGGTTAGATTACATTAGAAAAACTTTCTGGCGGCTCAATTTGCACTAGGTCAGCAAGTGGAATACGGCAAAAGGAGGTCTGACAGCCCAGCCAACGAAGGTTACTAAAGGGTAATAGCAGATACCCGAAGGGTGGATCGATCAGGAACTGCGGCGGCGTACACGCGGGAAGGCAAGGACGGCAAGGCAAAGATTGATTCTAGGCCAGCTAGGGCGACTGGCTGGAGGAAAGACTAACAACAGAATAATGCGACTGAGAGAAGAATTGACCTCTAAGCTGAGAGCTAGATCGTATGAAAAGAATCAGTCCGACCTCCGAGAGAAACGTAGAACCATCAATCGCAGGTTTGAGGATGACCCGTCTGAGACACTGGAGGGGATACCTCAGGTTGCTCAACTTGTAGAGTTCCGGGCTGGTATTGTCGGAGAAACGGGGGAGGCTTGATACCAGGCGTTAGAGATGGAAGAGTGGCCCGAGAAACAGAAGGACAAAGCCGGTTCTCGGTGGCGTCCGGAAGTCTCGGACCTGCTGACTGATGATGTGTGGATAAGGATGGTCAAAGAAGCCAAACCCTGGAAAGCGCCAGGTGCCGACGGAATTCACAACTTCTGGTGGAAGAGGATCCCGGGGGCAAACAAGGCCCTCAAAGTCACCGTCACCTGTTTTCGGTTTGGGTGGCTTACCAGTACCTGAGTGGCTCTGCGCAGAAGGGTGATGCGAGAGAACCGGCCAACTACAGGCAAATTGCATGCCTAAACACCATGTATGAATTCCTGACGAGCACCATGGCAAAGAACCTTACCACTTTCCTGATTCCATTCAATAGGCGCGCGTTAAGGAAGGAAGAGAGGAGAACAAACGAAAGAACGGCTTGATTTACGAAGGAACAAGCAGCACGGAGAGTTGAGCAAGACATGTTCCTCGGACAACACGTACAGATGGTTGAAAGAAAGAAGAGTGGACGCTAGATCGGCTGTCTACATATTGCGGCCCAGGACCACGTGACTCGAACAGGGGTGCACAGCCAGGTGATAGGGGTGCACCAGGGCTCTACAAGATGCAGAGTGTGCAAAGAGGGACAAGAAACCCGCGATCACATTCTTGCAAACTGCTTTTATCACAGCTTTTATTTGTATAAGGAGAAGCATGACGCGGTCTGTAGAATGGTCCATTACCAACTGGCAGTGGAGACGGGGCTAGTAGGAGCGCCAGTCAGAGGAACTTGGACGGACGTCCCAGATGTAGTAGAGAATGATGAGTATAATGTCGTCTTGGATATCTGTGTGACGACCAATAAACGAATAGAGCATCGAAGACCGGACTTATTGCTCTGGAACGAGAAGGAGCGACGCCTCTATATTGTCGAAATAGCCGTGGCACTCGACCACATTGTGTATGACTGGACTGTCGAGAAGCGGGCATGTTACTTCGCACTCGCAGCAGACTTAGCCAAAGCTAGCGGCTATCCCACCCAGGTCGTGCCTATAGTAGTACACAATAACGAGCTGCAAATTGGTTGAAACCCTTATTTTGCTATTCCTTGTGTTCGTATGAAATAATCTCAATAGAGCCCTGTCGGACTTAAGGTCCCCTAAGTTAAACTCATTCCGTGAGCTACATAACCTTCTTGCAATACCCATATAATCCGTTTTTTTAAGCCAGCCCACTGTTTTCCTATAATATATAAGTTACATTCATGGGTAGATACCAACATTGGGGGAGGACAAAGGCAGAAATGACTGAAATTCAGAAACAAACCGCAACACAGCTCAATGATGTTATTCTAGCACACCTTAACAACACTGACAATAACATGAATATTTCATAAGATAACATACCACTATATTTTCGAACAAACACAACTGGATTAATCAAATAAATTAATAAATTGATCTTCCTCTCCAAATACGGCGACACGCGGTTATACTAAACACCGCATTTTTGTCCACATTTGCGACATCTATCAGTAGAGTCAGTACATTTGTTTGTTTGGTGACTTTTCCCAGCCCTGGGATGGTCGGTCCTTAAATAATTTGCATTATCTACCAACGTTCAGAAATCAAGACACCCAGTCGTCGAAGACATTGCAAATCAACGAGGCTTGTCAGCTTCAGCCAACATGGGTCGGAGCGTCCAGTTATATGCTGTGCACCAATGCGGGTCAATATTGATATATTCTGATGTTGTGCGAGTAAGAGGATGGCTGTCAAACATTCTTCTGGTTTGATCTGCGGTTTACATTAGTTCTGCGTGAGCACATTTTGCTGTATTCGTACTGGCGAGCCATCACACTGGAACATCTGATATAGCAACAATGATCGCCCGCCGATACGTCTAGCTGATATTACCACAGTAGGCTAGACATTGTTTGTTAATAATGGATATAAATATGGATATGCACTTTATAGAAAGAAATATAATCAACAAACACTGTGACCGCCTTATTATTCATAGCTGAACAAGGTTAAGTCAGGCAAGCGAATAATATAGTGGTGCACATGGTGAGCATATATATATACCGTTGACTTCACCCACGTGTTGTTACGTACATCTTCTAAACGGTAATAGGATTGATGCTGATTGATGTCACGCATTCCCGTCTCAACTCGAGCTCTAGATAGCCCGGGCGTGTTAAGGGTATCTAAATAACAATGCTTTATCCTATCTCTACTTGTAGCTGACAATGTTAACTGTGCCCGCTCGGTATAAATGTGTCATTGGGAATATCTGAGATTAAGTAGCAGAATACCCTTTGTCTGCCAATGGCTCGCCATTTTCTCGGCTATACGATTGAACTCTTTATTTATTTTGTCGCCAGTAATGCTATTCTTGTCTTCGGTTATTACTAAACCACCATTTCGGAATTTGCGCATTCAATATAACACTGCTTAGGACACTGACGTGCAATCATCACAGTTGATCCAAGCATGCACTATAACTATGTGTGTACCGTCATAAAAAGACGATGCTACCACAGTACTGAATCTGCGCTCTGGTGTTTGCTCTGAATGGCAGGCTATTCTTTCAAATTAGCGTAGGATCTTCTTTTGTCTCGAACACATCACTTCTCGTAACTTGAAGCACAGTGCTATCTGCAACCGAACATGTTTATTTAACAACTCATATAGGTTGGAATATACAACGAAACGTTCGCAAGCATGACAACGATTGGGATTTCATTTGCACTATGTAACAAACTACCTCTAAATATGAAGACGCTGCGTCACAATTGTGAGTGATTGAGGTGTTTCAGGTAACACACTGCACCATTAACATATGATGTGAACAAAACATAGGGTAATTTTAGATTTCGGTATATATATATATATATATATATATATATATATATATATATATATATATATATATATATATATATATATATATATATATATATATATATATATATATATATATATATATATATATATATCTATATATATATATATATATATATATATGTATATATATATAGGTAGAAAGATGCTTTCATCTCTCTGGCTCTTGATGTATATATGGAATTTATATATCAATAATTTGGAAATATGACTTCAGCGTGCAGTAGCCCTGCAAATCCGCACCACGTATATCCATAACGATTGTTACAACATTGATTGCAGACGCAAGAGACTACGGTTGGAAACTGCGTTGATCTTATTTTTGGCTAGGCAAAGAGCATGTAGTTAACAATAATAGACTTCGAAGTTTCTGATTAATTAAGAGCTAATTCCGGATGAATTACATATTTGATTGTGTTATTGAGGCACATGTCCTTCCAACAACTAAAGATTGTCAACCGAATACAATGAAAAGCCTTCAAAAGGCTTCTTTTGGGTTTGCAAAGCATTCCATTTTAATACTAACGCAAGGTATTTTCAGTCCCTAGAGCGAAATCGGCAGCTTTACATCTCTGGCTCTTGCTTGTATATGGAAATTTATAAACCAATAATTTCCAGGAAATATGACTTCAAAGCGTGCAGTGACAAAACATGCCCTGCAAAGGTCCGCACCACGTAATATCCAATAAGGCGTGTCCACATTTCTGGCACAGTAATATACAATTGATTGCAGAGTCCACGCAAGAAGTCTACGGTATCTATTTCTGTAAAATAATGCGTTGCGAAGCCCATGGTGGTTGATTCAGTTGCTAGTCGTTATACCTTTAGGTTTCGTCATCTAAAGGTGGCGTTATTGTTGCGGTTGAATATCAGCTTGAATAAATTCTGTTAAGACAAGTTTGATATTTCCAATTGTATGTACTACCATCGAAAAGTTTCAACTATGCAATCTTTTACAATTTTCCATAATAAGTTTTAGGCTCATGAAATGAATTACGCCATATTTTAAATTGGCCTTTGAAATTACGAAGTCTTGCAAATTGAATGCAATAATATCCTTTTAGCATACAACTTGCAATTGTAGTTGATGGCACAGATAACCAAACGAAAAGCCTTCAAAAGGCTTGTAATAATGCGATTATATGCAGTATTCCATTAGGTTAATACATATATCCAAGATTTTCATTAAATTCTATTTAGCTAGACGAATCGCAATATACATGGATGTAAATCAACCACGTCTTCTTTAATTCAGTTATGTGATTATATTGAATAATTTTGAATATTGATGACAGACACCAAGCAGCAGTCAACTTTAAATGCCTTTGAAATTACGTAGTAAAAGATGTGAGAGCATTATGTTGCAATGGGATTATGCAGGAATGATATTAACGCAAACGAAAACGATAACACACACGCACGCTATATATATATAAAGCGCTTATATATATAAGCTCCATTGTAAATTGATACATATAAACACATATATATATTGTATGTAAATCAACCACGTCTTCTTTAGTTCAGTTATGTTTAGGCAGCCTATAACTTGTCATATCATGACTTTCACACGGTAGACACATTTATAAGAGATGAGAGCATTATCATGGGTGAAAAACAAACGATAAACACTCGCCATTTATCGCTTATTTTACTTGTTCACAGAGACATTCCTATTTCAGAGTGTCTCACGTTAGGAAAGCAGCCTTGATGCATTACAATGACAATTTATGCCAATGTGTAAAAATAAAGGCTCGCCATTTATCGTCATTTTACCGTTCACAGAGAATATAATATAGAGAATTATTCTTAGGAAAGTTAATGCATTGTAATGACAAAGACAATGAAAAATGGTGTATCCCTAAGGCAAAGTACGCCAAACATGTGTGAATTAGACAATAGTTTCAGACGTAGAATTGCTCGCGGCAGGGATGACAATTTTAATTCCTATATCCTACAAAAAGCACTTTGATCGCTTTAGTTAGCTCAAGGCAAGTGGAATGGATGCGAGTGCACAATTTCCATGAGAAAACTTTGCGAAGATCAAATAGTGATTCATTGTGCAGGTTTGGCTTGTTACAATATTTACCTTGAAGTTTAATTGTCCAGCTCGTGAGAGTAGGTTGTCCTACAGTGCTTTGGCAACATATATATTAATTGGGTTTTAAACAGCCTTAAGAAGAGAAGGGCCTTCTCCTGTAACTTGTTTCATATTGTCAGCTTGAATGGCTGGTGTACCATGTAAGTATTAGTGAAGTGAATACACGTACTGGACCACTGCAGTACAAAACGTATATTCATCCCCAAAACATTTGTTTCTAGTAAGATTCAGTGTCAATTATCAATCACATTAATATATAGTATGGCATTGCGTTATATTATAATGTGCTAATCACAGACCGTCAATGCAGGTAGAATCAATAGGTTATATTTCATATGAATACGAACGGTAGGGCACTGCACGCATTAACATCATAATATTGCCTTACCTTTTTCATGACAAAGATGGCAGTAGCTTATGACATGTCAAAAAGCCCATTTCCTACTATGTGGCTCGAAGCTTTCCACATGTTTATGGCATGCTGTCTTATTTGAAGGCTTAGAGGAAGTGAATGTATGATGTAATGATATAGATGGGAATCATGGAATGGAATAGAATCACTCTACTACTAGTAGCGCTGCTACAGGTAATAAGTTTTGTAAGATTCTTGGACAGAATCATACCTTAGTGCATGCTTACGAACCGGCGATCGTTACATACCTAAGCGTTTACCACAGCACTGCACTCATCATGACCATAAAAGGGAATAATTATTATATGGATGACGTGGCGGAACAAAACAATAACACGATATCTGTTTCGCTATTGTCATATCAACGTATTTGTTTCTGTGTTAGTTTAAGTACACACATAAGAACAATGAACGTGTTTCCATTTCCAATCAAACATAAATACCTTGGGATTTCGATGGCTCTATGTTTGTCTTAATAAACATATGGCACGTTGTTGTTTCATTCAACTGCAAAACTCTACTTTCTGTACAACCATTCTTAGGTGGAGAACACCGAGATTGCTATTTAATCCCGTGCTAATGTAAAACTTTATTAACACGATAACCCAACGCTCTGGTGTTATAGATATATGAAACATCTGCATTGTCAATCAACAACCACGAGCTTGGAATCGTTCTATAAAAAGCGACCACCTCAGGTCCATTAACGGATTATATGCTCCCGCTCCGATCGCTCTCAGGGTGTTGACAATTAGGCCACATACAATGGGCAAATACATGCGCTTCAAAATTCACACTGCGATCCATTAGCGCAAATGGACTGAGTGCAAAAACAAGCATTATCTTGGATTATGTTAATTTCATAGTATCACGCTTGGCCGTGAAGGATATAATGTATTAATAACGTTATAGTGCTGCAAGGAATCGTACTTCAATAAGGTTTTTATATTATAGATGATTTGGTAAACCAACAATAGTTGAATCGGAAGGATGTTCTCTTCTTCTTGGTATTTCATCATATCGACGCTTTGACATCGACATCCATTGTCATTGCAAATAGGTTCCATGAATATCATATATGTTACCAGCTGCTGATGTATGATCGGCATCAAGAACAACAGGTCCAGATTAATGTCTCAGGTAATTTGAATGCATCTTACTATGCATACGAACCACCACAGTTCCTTATTTCAGTGGTATTAATTATATAAGTACACAGCATACGCAGCATAATAAGCAACCAACGGTTTAAAGACTACCTCGAGCATTCTGTTGGCCTCAATGACAATGAACGGCCCTTATTTCACTGTACTGATTGAATTAGGGTAGTCAGCCATGTTAATTATTGATTTGGCAATATTTGACTGCAAAGCTGAAGTTCAACAATGCACAAAGTCTTTCAGATCCCTACCCAACAAACACATAAATATCAACTAACGTTACGAAGATGTCATGGTTTGAGTTGGAAATTTCGAACACCACCGCAATGGTTAAATGTGTTCTAGTAAAACAACGGCATTAACAGCAGTGTCGAAATGAAGTATCTGCATGTATGAGCCGTGAACGTTGAAGACAGGAACGTCGGTATAGCGGTAAATAATATCCCAATATTCGCGCATCGGCGTTTGCGCCAACCTCGAATGATATAGTTGAACTAGCCAAAACCAGGCTCTTCTGACGTTATCTTGCAAATTGCCACATCATGGGTATGACTGGCCTACAATTATACCGAAATTATCATCAAGCCAGCAGCAGCAATCATTCAAATAGTTTCTTTCATGGTGTTTCAACTAATATTAGGTACGCTACGTACTAATGACCGTTATAGTAACACATGTAAGCACGCATTTACTTCGAGACTTGTAATTTCCAATAACATGCTCATCATAGTTAATTTATGTGGCACTGATTTTTGTGATGCCATCTAGAATCATTGTCATGATTGTTTACATCCCGAAAATGGAAAGATGCTAAATACTTACATGATCACTATTACACGTCATAATGTATTATTCCTGCAGCATATACAACGATGCACACCAGATTTGTCTGTCACTAATTTTGAGTGTACAGTCGCAAATGACGCTTTCGTGCAGAATTGTAAAAGGTTTCTTAAACAATTATAAAACTGTTATATGCAGTTATTTTGGCATATTGTTGTTGAAGGGGCAATAAAAAAACAGCAACTAGTTTCTTGGTCATGAACCAATTATATGCGTGTGGACATTCTAATAACTAGGTGGAATAGAGCAAATCCGTTCTATTGTGATAGTAGCAAATTGCATTTGATCGAAAAAAAAAGATGCAAATGTAAGTACTTTAAGCAGAACTATTTAGGTAGGTGAGGAATTGTCTCAACCAAGATACTAATATGCTCAGAACGCTTGCTATATATTGCCTTGTGTGTGTTTAATTTCACTATTTCTTCTGCCATTTTATTGAATTCACTTGCCTCATCTTTTCACAGCGAACGATCCCCTGTGACGTACTTGCGTCTATGGTTTGGTGCAAGATTATAATTATAAAAACATTGGGGGTGCGCTGACACAGTTTTGACTGCCACAATTATCAAAACTGGGACCGTTTTAGTGTAGCCGTCTGTGCTCGCATATAATTACGCTGGTGGGACAGAGCTTGTATCAGGGCGACGTTTCCAGTAATTAATCAAATATTTGGCTCAATTATCACGAAATATCGATGTATGTTGATAGTCAGGGTGTAATTGGGGCTTGCAACGGTTTTAGCTTTAGAGTCACAGCCAAATAATACTATTAGTTTGCCTTCTATTCAGCTTTAAATGCCGACTAACAGTCTAAGCACTGTCATTATCCCAGTCGAGATTAATTAGGAATTCATGCTTATTCCTGCTGTGTATTTCTACATATAAACTTAGTTTATGCAGTAAGTAAGGGACAATAGCTTTCATATACCTGCAGTTAAAGTTATAGTTATTGCCGGGCATCAGCCCGATCACCAAACTTATTGGTCTTCAGTTTGACTGCGCAGCAGCGATAAGCTATCCTTGCCTGCAACTGTCACATAAACAGATTTAAGTTTCACCAGTGATTAGCGAATGAAACAAGCATTGGAGATTTCGTGCGCCGCAAATGGTGAATAGCATATCATGTAAAAAGTAAATAGGCACAACGCACCGTAGCTTACGTGCAATTAATTACGCGCAGCCTCCCTAAGCGGAAATAGTCAACCAGGCAAGCTGCTTCGAGTCAACTTTCGGTTTGTAAAAACCATTAGCTTAACGCGATGAAGGCCAGTTAATAAATTGGACTAACGTCCATTCGATTCTGCACTACGACACTTTCAAGCCTATCTTGAGAATGGATGCCTTACTTCCGGGACAATTAAAGATATAATGCTTAAGGCTAAAAATGACTACAAAAAGAAATCTCGGAACGTCATGCGTAAACAAGACAAATTATTAGCCAAAAGAATGGCGGCTGCCAACGCATCCATAAATAACCCTTATTTTTTGGAAGGAAGTACGTAAGAAATTAGCGCAAGTGTGTCCAACCCTATATATATATATATATATATATATATATATATATATATATATATATATATATATATATATATATATATATATATATATATATATATATATATATATATATATATATATATATATATATATATATATATATATATATATATATATATATATATAAGATAAGCATCCTTATAAATATGTGCGTATATGTAATTCATTTAGAGAGAGACAAGTATGTGTTTATACATAACACGGAAATTACCCCCTCTGGTGTCAGTGCGCTTTAGTCTTCTATATTATTGTGACTTGAATACTACAAAATTTTGACAAAATGATTATATGAATGAGAGATCTATATTTGGACGAAGGCAGCTAACATATTCGTAATAATTAAAATTTGAAAAATGTAAAATGGGGATGCTGAGTGACTTGAACCTTGGCAAACGTGCAGTTGAGTTTCTCCATATGGCCTTAGTCACCTACGAGCCAAAACCATGCGAGTCCGTGCGAGGCTGCAGGGTGTGTCGTGCTGCCTTGTGTTGGGCTCGCATGATTTTGTTGAATATTTAGGCCCCGTGTGGGCCCCGTAGAAATCCATTGGGTAGTCATGCAGGGCCCTTGTTGGGCTCGTACGATTTTCTTACGGGTTCTCTAAGGGCCTGTATAGTGCACACATTGGTTATTTCGATACCGTGGCCACTTCCCGCAAAACACCTGTAGAACGACTGCACACCACCCATAAAGCATGTGAATGGGAGATGATTTCTTAAGGGCTCCCTACGGACCACAGCCCCGTACTGGGCCCGTAAACATATGTAAGGTCTCATGTGACTTAGGCATTAGATGATTTGAATCCGTGTGCGCGCTTGTTCAATGTCCTGACCATTACCTATGTTTTGTTATTTTCCATGAAATGTGCCTTTTTCCTTGCCTCGCATTTATTTTACTCTGTTGGATTACCTGTCACGGCTGCAGAATAGATCCAATCACCCAATTAAACAACTCAACGTGATTTCCCGTGGCCATTGAAAGCCCAAAACAAGCCACGTGTTTATGCAATGCAAATAAAAGGCTAACCGAACAAAGCTAGAGAGCGTAAATCACCCGTGAATTTGTGAGACGTAAATGAACCAACAACGCACGATTACACAGGTTTTCATTCCATAGTTGCTTTAATAACGAATGAACACCATATGTGCCTGAAGATTAAATTGATTTCGGCTTTTGTATCGATCATGAACTCATTAGCATATAGCAATCGAGCACCGCGAGTAAATCGTCAGTAACACCTCAAGAAAACAACACATTCACATGACCGCTTCATTTGATTATACATGCACTCTTATGCATAGGCATGATGACAAAAATCATTGATGGTCTTGGTGAACGCGGCGCTGATTAAATTGAGCGTGGTGAAAATATCGGTCATCGGAAAATCACAGCATTGATAATGCACGGTGGCATGCCACAATAAAACCATAACCAATGTGATTTTGTACACGCGTGTATAGGATTTGGTCGTCTTTATTGTGACTCTTGTCCGGTGAATACATTGCCGGCGTTTTGTTAGATGCAAAACAATTGGATGATCTGAGCATGTGACGATATAAAAGGGCACCGCATATATTGGATTTATTTTCAATATATATTAAATCTCATTTTACTTCCGCAGTAACATCAGGTAGATTCGTGAGCAAGACAATCAACAGATGCCGTAAAGATGACATAAAGCGTATGATGTATTGTGAAATCGCTGATTTATTTCTTGGCAATATATCAGTATTGCTGGTTAAGGAAAGTGTTTGCCTCGCTAGAATAAAGTGCACGTGCACCTGCAAACTAACATTTGTCAAATAGACAGAACGTATACGCTAATTGCTTACATACGCAGTATGATATGGCAGGAACAACCCCTCTTCCGTGTTTCCTTCAAACCAGATATTGCGACAAACCGAGCCTGACTTTGAAATAATGTTATTGGATTTATGGGTGATGAAATGTGATGAAATGTGATGAAATGGAACATTGTAATCTTGCGGTGACAGAAAAGGATGACTGCAACACCCACTTAGTATATTATGGGGTGCCCTAATTGTGCTGCTAGACCCCGGCACTAGACAGCTGTCCAACCTAGAAGCAGGTGACTTATACTCAAACTGATAACGCGTATAAGTGGAATCAAGCGGATGACCTACTGACTTATAGCACGTTTTGCTGATCTTCGATTGGTTGTTACTTGGGCAAATATACAGCGATATTTCGTCCGTCGATCTGATTACCAGGATGATTTTTTATAGATAACGTCATTTTATACATCATAGACTACATATCTATCTAACGTAGCGGCGAGTCGATGTAGGCGATGACTATTCTTCGATGGTCCATTGGTTCGTCAAGACGATGAAACAGCCGCACATATAATAACATATAATTTTTAGGATGGAATTCCATGAAAGAGGAAAACCCAAATTGGGGGTAATACGCATCCTCATTTCAAATAAGTTGCGCCTGATCATATGGATAATTAGGTTAATGAGACTACTCACCAATCTGTTTTGGTATGTCGTGGCTTAACGCCATCTATAGAGGCAGACAAATCTAACTATATCTATATCTCTCGCTCATAAAGCATATATATAAATTCTTCTTTGTTTCGTAAAGGATACTGCATGTGCCAAGCCAATTAGAGGCATAAATCAATGCATCCCTTATATGTGAATATGCTGTAAGTGGTAACTGAACAAATCGATATTGTTGCTTATTGGAATTAATATGCACCAATATGTTAGCGAATATCTGTGCGTGCGTCTTGATGCTTTGGAAAGAACCCAAATAGATGGATAACCTTTCCGACCAGCACAGAGCATGTACGCATCGGTAGAGGAAATACAATCAGATACGCACTCGTTATACAATGCTACATTGAAAATTAATCATTCTGTAAACATCAGGTGATATCTAATAATAACATGTGATTCAACATAAATGAATCTTTCATCTTTGTTCCACTGAGTGCATGAGTGCAAGGTGCAGAGAGCAGAGAGCTTCCTGCAACCTCAATGCTTTAACGCCTGCCATCTATGTTTGAACAAATATCATTCATGTCACAATATTTGTCCAAAATACGACCCATCTGGAATAACCTTTCTCTGGCACGAATCCTATTTCACATAAAAATATTGACACTTAGGAACGTTTGCTTATTCTTTTTCCGGCTAGTGACTGCTCCCATGCTGATATATTAGGCACTTTGAGCTTGGCAAATCAGCAAAGCATAGTGTGATCGTTGTCATTATGTGCCAGATATCTCTCTTTTGCTATCACAGGTCCAAGCAAGAGACGATGGCTACATATGATGCCACTATGTTTATGACGATAACACGTGTAAATTAACTTTGATTCATTTTACTTGATGCATCGAGGCTTATCAGTGCAAACGTCACAAGCATAATCTGATCATACATTATCCACATTTAAAGAGATGTCACTGACATGAACTTAACATGGCCCAAGAATAAGCCGGGTATTTAACCTGGCACATTTGGATGAGCAATGAATGCAATTTCCTGAAGCAAATAAATATAAAACGAAAATCCTCAAACAATATTTTGCGATGAATCTAATAACGATGCCAACAATATGCGAGTAACAACATTGCATAGCAATACGCGTTTTCTCTTTAAAATGGCCGTAAAATATTGCCTAACAGTCATCTCTGACATTTTCCCACATCACTCGTGTTGAGTAAAGAGCAAATGAATGTCGCAAGATAATTGTTTTAGCGAGACCTCTCTAGTGTCATTAGTCATTCAATTGCATCTCGTTTTTGGAATTTGTTAAACCTTCGACATTTTAGGAGCTCTATTTCAATCAGAGAATGAAAGCAGCTGTTGTAGTGCCAAATGCTGACACGAATCAACAGGCAGACACTATTATGCAGCCCCACGTCAGGAACAGTTAATTTTGATATCATATGTTTGTCTATTAGTTCAACTAATTTTCATTTTTTCAAATGTCTGAGAATCGACTCGCTGATGTTATTTCATAGAAAAAGCACCCCTTACGGTATGAATTCAATGTCACGTATGCTATTTGCGTGAATACTATAGCTGTTGTGTATATAGAGCAAACAAAATCAACAAAGCATACAATTAAACCTTCTGACTCTTACTCTGACTGTCTCAGAAACAAGCGCCTTATTTATTCAATACAAATGAAAGGTAAATGAAATCAAATATGGAGGCGTAATTCACCAGTGCGGCGAGATATCTCACGATCATAAGATTCAGTGACGCATCTAGTAGAATAACTAGCCATTGTATAATCGCGTCAAGTAACACTACATTTTAACCTAAAATATACCCGAAAGTCTATTATATGTCTAGATTTCTTTTATGACAGCGAAATTACATTGATATTAATTGGCGCTGTGACCTGAACTAGGTTCAGCTTAACAAACATTGGGCACACATTACATACATACAACATATCCAATATCATGGATCCGTTTTTCTGTCTGCAAGGGACATCCGACCAATGTGTGTTTATACATGTGTCGACATAAATGCTGCGTTGAGCTGTGATATTCCAGAAGCGATATTTGATATAGTCATTACTATAGTAAGACTTGTAATGCTGCATTTTAGTCGCAATGGATAGAATATGTCATTGTAAATTTTATTGCTAGATCAGGGACGAAACCCGTCTGATGGCATAGTCGAATTTGCTACCGACCTTAAATGCAATAATGCTACCTAATACAGAGTCAATGAATGTTGCAAGTAAAGCTTGTCCCCTTTCATAAAATATGCGAGGCAAGCTTTACCAAGTATTGTTGCTTTAAATCACATCTTCAGCCACCAAGTCGACTTACAATAGAGGAAGACACGACGTTGATGGTAAGCTATGCTTCCAATTGGAGACGGCGTGTCAACAACATAAGGTTCATGGACATCTTTTATGAACCGGGCACATATATCCCAGTATCACATACAGTCGAGTATGTTTTTGCTTATGGGACACAGCCATCCCGACCATGTATTGATAGGATGCACAATAAACTGCCGCTAAGTGATCAACAGAACCGCAAGAGTATATTAACTGTACACAGGAGAATATTATTAAATAATTCATCTAGAAAACACATAAATATTGATTGGAATGCATAACGTAATATTGATATAATGCATCGTGGTTAGTATACGATTAATTGTGTTCTGTTTTATTGTACATTTAAACATACCAAAGCCACAGCGCCACATTCGAAACCCTTATAAAGAACCTGCTTACTGATTGGAAATTAATGATACAAATTGCTTTTTTTGGAAAGAATTGTCCGACAGTAAAACTGCAGAATTTAGCATGAGTGCAAATATGTTGCTGTGCTAATAAAACAGCGTCATTTATGAATTGTAATCACTGCTGCTGCTTGTGAATACAATCATTATCACGTCTTCACCGAAACAAAATATTATTCTTTATAATATATCCTGCAGCATATTACTTTAACATTTAACAGTTAATACGTATAGACACAGATGCCATCACTGGCATGTTCCAATGACAGTGTTGCCTATTTCTATGCCAGCTGATTAGTATTGCATACCTAGAGTCTTTACAGTGTCCTCATATACCCTACCATCTACTGATGTGTAATCAGGAAGCTATAAATAATTCTCTTTGAGTATGCTTTCTCAAAACCTCCTAGAATCTGGAAAACAATTATCCTGTTGGCCAAGGCAATGAAATATGCTGTTGATGACACCTTTATGATACAATTTGGTCGGTTTACGAAAGAACAGCTATCAATGCACTTACCTCATAGGGAACTTCGCTAATAGAATACTCTGTTATTCCTGAGCAATGTTGTTGTCTTCCTAATCATGCCACAGCTTCATTGGTGCATTAAGTAGACTCAATATGGCACAATAAGTTTTATTGTATTTTTGATTTGCAATTTACGTTGCGAAATAGATGACATCCGTTCTTCAATTAAGTAATTCCGTACAATGGCGCGTCCACATTTTATTTGCATAGCTGGTGTTTTAAAGAGATAATGCAGAAACTTATTGAACACTAAGCTGAGTACGCACTAACCATGCCGTCCACGTTTTACGCACAGGATTAGTTGACAATAATCAGTTATATTAAGAACCACAACATGAGACAACATTATATATTTAGTGCACGCCATATATTCATTACAAATGATAAATTTATGTGCCATTGCGGATCTGGAATAGTTATGATTGGTACTGTGAACCTGAACAATCTTATACAGCCGTAAATGTCTGCATTTGTCAGGCATGCTTCATGAAGATTTCAAGTACACATACACGCTTTGCACATTTGCTTTCCTTGTGTAAAAGAACATTCCGGTGCATTGACAGTTTACGGCTATATAGGCTACTGTCCGCTAGTGTTGCTTATATTGAAGATGCGTGTGTCCTGGACCTTTGTCTAAGTTGCTGCACTCGCAAACTATAGCTATCGATATGTCTTTGAAGTTGTTGATACCATGTACCGATACAAGTGTAATGATCCAAAATGGGAATTTGGTGGTACTGTTTATACCGTACATTTGTTAGGTATCCGATCCTGATCTGAGTACTCACCATTTGACATTCTTCTTGCGTTGTGTTGCTTAACCGATTGATGTATCCGCACTAATGAATTGTGTATTAACACGCATTACGTATGTATTTGTAATGCTACTCATTTGACTGATTCCAGTGCATAACACAGAAGTTATCTATCTTAACAGGCCGTTGTTAGGATGCCTGAGAAATTAGACTGAATCAAACATTAATATTAAGCAGCATATATTTAGTTATTCATTCAATACAATAACAGCTCTAGACTAAAGCGAAAAAAGGTCTGACGTTTATTATATTTGGCAGATGATAAAGCACATTGTAAGTTAGTAGATGAACTGCGTTATTGTATCAAATTAAATAGAATGGTCTAAGGAATTTAGATGCCGTTGAGAATTTTCTTAGGTTCATTTATGAACGAAGAGCAGGGCAATGCGGGCGAATTATTTCTAGAACAATACTCCCACACCGTCGTACATCAATTTCACGTGACCACAATCTAATGTAGAAGGCTGGGATAAATTGTCTAAACGTTATAGTGAGAGTCAGCTACTAGGCAAATCCATACCACCTGCCATCACACGCCAGAAATCGAACCATTTAGGCTTAGTTACCATGATTGCGAAACGACAACATGTTCAGTTTAATTTATTAGTTTGACTGTTGTTGAACTCATCCCTGAGTTGTGATCGATCACTGTTTTATATATGGTCGGTGCTGCGTGCATGTTTCAGTAGCTACAAACTGGTTGACACTCGACTATTTGCATTGCCTCTGAAACCAGGTAAACATTATAGATAATAACATAGAATAACGACAATCCAAAAACCTTCGAATCCTAACTAGGCTTTAGTTGCGATACCACATAGAACACCGTGGAAGCCACTATAGAGGCTCACTGTACCCTAAACTGATTAGCAATCATCTGTGTTGACCCAAGCATACATTCTCACATAATGTTTGTGACTTTTGTGATTGTTTCATGTGCAACGCCAGTGGCTTTGTGTGTTACTTACCTACGCACGACAAAAACTTAATTGGGCCAATACTGTCTCATATAAGCAATAACCTTGGTAACCTATGTAAAAGCAGGAAGGAAGATTTGAGATTTTTTATACAATGCCAGCTTCGAAACAACGTTCTAAAATTCAAAATTCGACGTTCCTGTGTAACTGATAGCGATGCATCATCTATCCTGAGCCTTGTTACTCTCCCCTGATGATATTTGTGATACGCAGTGGATAGGACCGTCTGTAAGCTGGCTATGCGTAGACAGCAAGATGATATACAGCAAACTTAACATCCGTCATCTCATCCAAGCATGATCAATTGGGAACGCTTTTCAAGGTTCAAGGTTGCACAGAAAATATATTGCATTCATAGCTAAAGTTAGGCCTTACACAAGGTCATGCTGAGGCTAGGTAATCCAAGCGCAGCCGGCGTCGATATCTCGCCGCGCTTTACATATTCTCTTTTTTCATCAATATGATATCTAATAAGATAAATCAAGTAATGTTTAAACATTCTTGAATGGAAGTATATCTATCAAATGCCATGCATCAAATCGACATAATAACTATCGATGATATCTGATGCCGACTGATTATTTATGTGCTGCTATATGGTAATGTTATTAAGCCCAATATCACGCATGTCTCATCTTTACAATTGCTCTGTCAGCATTATCATCAGCAGCAAAATTTTCAACATATTCATGTTGTTGGTGCATGTAGAAAATATGTGTGGATACTACGTTGGGATAAAGAACTTCTTGCAATTAACATCCCAAAGTTTTTGAACTTCTTCTTTGATCTATCATTAATGAAACATCCATATTTAGTTTTTTGTGAACTAAATAATGACGCTACTGTTATATTTTTTCGTATAATGTATATTGCGCTATTAAAACCACGAGCTAACAGCAGGTATGTAATGTGACCGGATCACAAGTATGAACCTTGCATCGGTTTACTTGAGCATAGTTGTATTCACCTCTTTGCTGGCAAAAGTCGGGGATTGCTCGTCCGCTCATATAGAGATACAAACTCACAAACATTTGATGAAGGCTATAGCCCGTTACCTATTAGCCTCAGAACGCGTCAACCGCTAACGAAATTATGGCTACCAATGTATTTAAAGTTGCTTATGTAACCCACAACACTCAGCCTTGTCCATTCGCATTTACAGCCGCAAAAAGAAGTCAGTTTCGAGTTGATATTTCTGGCCGTGGGTTAATCCATCCGGCATTGCAAAATCGAATGAAACTAAGATATTTATCCCGCACATTCAAGGGGCATGACCTGTCAGATCTCATCAAAAGCCATAAAACTATCCTTTAGGCATTAAATATTGTACATCAGAACTGGCAATCAAAGTGGTAGAAACAGGTGCAAAATAAAATACGAGTTTTGCTAGCTTACTGCCACTAAAATACTTGACTGGACTTGAACTCTTGCTATAATGAAACGAAGTGATCATCTAACAGAACGTAACGGTATTATATATAAAATATGCGTACTGGTTAAGGTCAATAGCACCGCTCTTTATCTAGTTTTATAGTAAAATTCATTAGGGTCTATAGAGACCGCTCGTAGGCGAAATAATCAAATTTCCCCTACATTGCAAAATTATATGCCCTGGGGGAACATTTATAATTTTACTGCTTATCCATTTTTCAACAGAGGTCAGTCTATTCCGATCCCATGAGTGGGTGGTATTGTTCAACCTATTTATAAAACCATGGCTTCCAGCGTAGAGCTGGAATATTTGTTCTACTTTGTTAAAGACTCTTTTAAGAATGCAAAATGTATATATTCACGGTCACCACCCATTTGTGTTACCTGTACTTGTTATTACGTTTGTCTGGTCATTGATTACCTGACATTTATTTTTAAAAGGTCAACCTATAATTCCTCAATTTGGGTGGTAAGTCAATTTGTTTTCCTGTAAACCAAGGCGAGTAACAAGCGTGTGAATAAAGTTTTTATCAATTTACCCGCCATATAACATGAACGCGTGATGATTTTCGTCCAAAGGAACGTGTGTATTGAAACTGATGCATCATTTAGGTTTCCGTGTCGATACACATTTATCGAATCGTAAACTAACACCTCCCTGTTTATTCTGTGTTAAGACTGGTGCCATATTGTTTGAATATGTCAACGGAACATTGTGTTGTGTATCAACATAATCTAACCTATATTACCTTCTGCATTTCCAGATAAATAATTTTAACTTCGTGACCCGACAAAAGTGCTTTTCGTGTTTATCATTTGTTTAAACCATCTAACGCAGACAAGCTATATTGCGCGTGCAATGTTGCAGTTTTATTGGCAGTAGCTACGAATTATTCAAACGAAGGAACGATTCAGTGATCTTTGTAACCACGCGCGCCTGAATAGAAAACAGATAATATTCGATAGCTTAATGTACCTATAATTGGTTCATGAATTGCTTAAATAAAAAAACTGTAATAATACCGACTAATGGTCATTATGAAACCGCCAGTCGCTCAATATTTGGGCTATGAATTGTCGCTACTAGTCTTACTCCGAGCTGAATTGAATGCGTAGTTGGATCTTTTTATTCGGTTCGAGAATGCCTTACAGCTCGCGTTCATTGTGGAAGCATGAAAAAAACCATATTGTGTGATGCTACAATTAACCACGCCGTCCACACACAGCATGTGCTAATGGTAGTAAGCTTGGAAGGCATCGGATTTTACCGCTTTATTAGCATGATATAATTAGACGACATTAGGAAATACAGCTTCCTCTACGACTAAATGAAATGCAAAAAAAGGCACTTATGTAGCCTAAAACAGGTAATGCAACCGATGTTACTGTGTAAGGGTACAATAAGTAGATTTTCAAAGAGTTTTAAAGACAGCCACCAAAAACTTCGTCATGACGGATGGGAAGGATCGCAAGACCGTAAACAGGTGCCCGCCACATTTGATACGAATATATATGGCTAGTAATAATATTGATATATATATATATATATATATAATATATATATATATATATTTATATATATATAATATATATATATATATATATATATAGATATATATGTATATAGATATATGTATATGTACTATATATATATATATATATATATATATATATATATATATTTAGGCACATATATACAAGTATATATATTTGTATATATATCTAGATATATATGAATGAATTTCTTTATATAAATATATATATATAATTATATATAGATATATATAAATAAATATAAATTTATATATACATATACATATATCTATATATATACATACATACATATATATATATTGATATATATACATATATATGTATATATATGTATGTATATGTATATATATATATATATATATATATCTATATATATACAGTATTGAGCCACACACTTCGGTCAAAATATCGCATGAGACTTTCGTAAGACCCTCACTTTTATTTATATATATATTTAGGCACATATATACAAGTATATATATTTGTATATATATATATATAGACTATATATATATGAATGAATTTCTTTATATAAATATATATATATAATTATATATACATATATATAAATAAATATAAATTTATATATACATATACATATAAATATATATACATACATACATATATATATATTGATATATATACATATATATGTATATATATGTATGTATATGTATATATATATATATCTATATATATATAGTATTGAGCCACACACTTCGGTCAAAATATCGCATGAGACTTTCGTAAGACCCTCACTTTTATTTTAAAGCTTTGCCCTTACTTTCTAATCTGACCTTTAGGGCATGTCAGACGTATTGGTGTTTTGCTGTATAATTAGAAACCTTTCCAATCTAGGTTTGTCGTTGCGAAGGTATATTGACCGGGCCTGTATATTCTGGATGGTGTTTAGCATGGGATATATTGAAACCTGCAATTTCATTAGGTTAACGAGACATAACTACGCATATTGACGCCTTCAACTTCTCCATCAGACCCTTTGACATCGATATTTTCGCTAATCTAAGGTTTTGTATCAGCTGCCGTACATGAAGCACTCCACAAAACTTAAAAGCTTTGTCAAGCAAGAAATGAGTGTCGTTTTGTTGGCGTACTCCTCAGGTAACTAATGTTCTTAGTATTTCGTCAGCAACAACATGATGAGTTTCAAAAGGACGGACCCCACGCCAGACACTTTAGTAGCATTGTTCATTATGTCTGTCCAACGCATTCTTCTATATTTACTACACCTCTGCATTCCGTTACTCAGCCAACCTTTTACACACGAAAGTGCTTTACCACGAATGTCATGAGCAATTAAGAAGATTTAAGGTGATGAAGTCCCTTAGCTAACGCTGAAGTTACAATGTATTTTGCGTTTATTCCACCGCCGTACAGTAGCTCTTAGCCGCTCTTATCATTACCACGGGATAAAAGGGTTTCCAGTCATTACAGCTTTCGGAGTATGTTTATTGATATCGTCAACAAGTACATAACATTTGCACCCAACATTCCGCTAATTATATTGGCAAACGGCGTAAACTGTTCCCACGGGAATGTGTCAGGCTTTTATGACACCTGTGGTGACATTAATACACAAAATTTCTCACTGAAAATAGGCGATTAAAATCGTACTTGTTCATTGCTCATCGACAATTCATGTGTTTATAGAAACAGTTGTGCTCAAACAGTGTTAAAGCGAAATAGGACATAGTTGATATCCCTTTTATACCAACTTAATCGTGTCATACTGCTATGACACTAAGTAGACAACTGCGTTCAATCTATGTTGTCCGCCTGCATATTGTACCATTGGTAAACAAATCTATGAATTCGACGAGATTTTTTCACGCATGTCAATAATTGAACTTTTTATCGAAGCAGGTACAATTTGAATAGGGCGTTCGGTATGAATCGATCTATCCGGAAACGACATGGGAGGTTTACATAAAGCATGGAAAGTAATCACGAAGTCTCCAGCGTGGAAATAAAAGAAGGCCTAGTTAAGCAATAGGTAGCTCATGCACCAACAAGTGCAGTCGCAGGTTTGAGTAAGCAATTAAGGCTTCATGTGATGTTGCTTTCGATGGGGGCAGAAATAGGTGTTTTACAGTCATGTGAACGCCAAGCCGGATGAAATGATGTACTTAATAATCCCCAATTGGATGGCTTACGCTTTTGTGAGCCAGCAGACGTTGCAACTTCTAATAAGCCAAAAAAACGTTGGTCTTAAAAGTTTCTGTACTTGTCCTTGCATGCCATTCCAGATAATTGCTAGTACTGGTCCTGTTATATTATTTTGTTGTACATACAATGCCAATCGATAAGATAAAACCAATAATTTTAGGTTTGGTTTTAAATTTGAATATGAAAAGCTAGCCCACATAAGGATCGCGTGGATACAGAAGAGGAGGTAAACTAATGGTGTAAGGTAAGTTTGATTTTATTGTTTGAATAAATATTTTATGTTCAGTATCCTCATATTGTCATCTCTTAATTCTATATAGTTGTTTTCTCTATATATTTCAGGAGCTTAGAATTCATCTGTAATGGTCAGAGTGTGTGAATAGCATGGGACTTACAATGTGCTGTGGGTATCAGCATGCCATTCATTGTGTGCATGGTATTATGCAGTCAATTCAGTTACGATGCTGCAGTTACCTTTGGATTCAGAGCCGTGCAGTCCAGTCGGGGGCAGTTGTACAAGTACACTGCAATGAAAGGCAAAAAGGCATTCATTGATTGATTATTAATTATGTTTAGATACGGTGAATATCCACTTATGCTGATTCAATTACATAACATAATCAGACATTTATTGTCATATGTGTTCATTTAGATGAAACTGATATCCTCATTGCTACATGTGTAGTTATAATCTCAAATTGTAAACTGTTAAATGTTTCTTGAACTTTAAATGACATTCTGGAGGAAAATAAGCTGCAACCGCTTCTGTTGCAACAACATGTCTGTGAGTTGAAACAGATACCGGCTCCCATCTAGCAGCTCTGATACCATTTCAAGCTATGATATAATGAAAATTTCCTTTTAAGCTTTTCCACTGAATACTAATATAAGTTCTGCTTTGTTTATTTTCAACCCTAAGAGTTTGTCATTATGACAGTTATCGACGCCCAATGTGTATTTTTAATTAATTTGTGCTTCAAAGTATTTGGTTATTCTACTGTGGACATTTAAGCCATTGTCCTGACTGTGGCTGTTGTGGCCATGCTCTTGTGCGACCTAGTCAGGCTCTATGCAAGGTTGGGGCACACACTCGCTTAAGGCTATGAAGAACCGCATAAGCACAAATTACTTTGCAGCAGGTCAGGGTTTATTTTAGCCGCATAAAAGCTGCCAGTACGATGCGTGTATCTGTGAACACGAACAACACGATCCTGTGCAATTCCATGAATCTTTATGATCTTTCTTATTAACTGCACTATTTTATCTAATGCGTGATGCAAGATTTAAGTTACCGGTAACTTGACTTCATCTCAACTCAAGAACGAGTGTCTTTGTGACCGTAAATAAACATTTGTTGTGCTGTATTGTTGGGATGAATACATATTTTAGAAGGGTAGCCGCTGTCACAAAGACCCATAAGACCGCCACTTTGAAACTTATATAACATCTTGGCATTAGGTCTCTTATCTTTAGACTTCGGTAACACACTATCTGTAACAAATTTATTGACAGTGTGAAAAACTTCATCTCCCAATTACAATATGCTTCCGAGTATCTGTCTTGAAATCAAATACCATAGTTGAATTTCTTCAATGCATGGTATTTAGAAATACATGAATAATGCACATCCTATCTGTTTGCGACAGCCCCTTCAATCTCTGTAACAATTTTATGTTGATGACAAACCCGCCATTGGCCCATAAGCTTCCTTGGAAACCAGCCACTTCTTTATTTAGTCTAATCTTACAGTTGTATGACAGATGTATTCATGAGCGAAGATCTATTTAAGCATGCTACATTAATCAATATTTACCCGAATTACAAGCAAAAATCAACATTTTTTATATTTACAAATCGATGAATACTTGCTATCAGGATGGCATGTACTTGGTGGACACATCAATGTCAGAAGTGCTGCAACCGGTTCTACAAATCGGCTTGATTGTCGACACCCCGTGAGCATGGACCGTCTCTGAATGAACCCCATCCCTGACAAAGTCTCGGAACTCGACCAATATATAATGATTAAAAATGGAAAACACAGCACAAATCTCTAGACTTCAATCCTTGCAGGATATTTTCACCTAACCTTTCATATATGTATAAAACTAAACCATATCGAGCACCAAGCAACATGGTGACAATTGTTCGATTTACCTGAATACGACCAGTAACTCTTTTAATAGCAAATCTGTACTTCTACGCTACTTTCAAAAATGCCCCCGACACCCCTCAAACCCTAGTGACTGTATGATGGATGATGGGGTTAAGATCAATTATCGTGTTCAAGGTCCTCTCTCGGTGTATTCGGAAAATATGTGGAACCGGGTATTTGTCCACACTTTTGTATATTTAACATCGATCTGCTGGAAAATTATCGGATTAGTTAAGCATCTGCGTTATCTAACTAGCCTTAAAGACGCCATTTTGGTAGTAATCTACGCTTAATACGAGTGGTATGATCGCTCGTAAAGTGTAACGTTTCGTGACATAAAAATTATTTGATTCTCAAACAGTACGGGCAAAATGCAATTTACGATCAAGAAATATGAGCAATTTTCGATGCGAACATTTAATGAAACTCCAATTTAAACAAAAACCTCTTACAGATTACAGGTACTAGTGGTTTGAGATCGTGCGTGTTGTAAGTAGTACGATCCCCAGGTCACTTTTAGTCCCATGGTGAAATATAGCGATGACTGTGGTGGCCGTATGGTAACCTCCTACCTGTCATCGCCCACTTAGTATAATATGGGATTTACGTGTCGGGTTGCAAAATCCCGCTAATCAGACGGACGTTCATCTTAATACAGTTGGGTCACCTGGTTATTACATGGCCAATATACGATTGCCTAAAACATGCAGTTGATCACAACATCCATACCTTACTTAACTAAGCATTCTGTAATGCAACAACCGGCGATGGTTGTCACAATGGCGGACCACTTAGATTTCACTTCATGATAGTTGATTCATTACCATGTTGTAGGTTTATTCAATCTATAAAAGCCGAGTAATCCAATGAAACTAGTGATCTTAGTGGCATCTACCTCACTCATTAAGAAATAAATAATGATTGACCAATCAATTGAAAGTTCAGATATACAAATATATGAAACTCCACGTATTATTGATGCGGTGACCGAATGTCTTGTCTAATGGATATACCTGATGATAGATTATGTGCCGATAATTTTGACAGTAGCAATTTGTCACCACTAGCAATCATGCGCAGTATATATCAGACCATGGCTATTTTGCTGTAATGGGCTGTATGAGCTTCCAACTATATCCGCCCGCCTGTGAAGTATTTCACCGCGGTATCGAGTATGGATCAGTGCACCAAAGATGAAAAAACTATCGATGACGCAATTATACTCTATAAGATAATGGGTCAACATATAAACATAGATATATCACGTGACTATTGAACGCACATAACCGCTAATGATAAAGGAGGGATAAATGGTTTTGGACGCGTTAAACTCTTGGTAATACACAAAGCTATATTGAATCAGATTTGTTCGATGCAAACGATATAAGTAATGACAACACAGTCTTATATTCGTTGCCATTTGTTCAGCATCTGACACACATATGTAAAGCGACTGCCGGGGCTCTTCATTATCAAAATATTTTACAATCCAATACCGCAGGATTAATTTTGCCAGAGGCCTGGTCATTTGAGCGTATGCTAAGCAAGTTAATGTTCTAGTCTGTCCAGATAAATAGCAGTAAATGACCAATAAAATTTTCCATTTCGAACATCAAACACCATATAAAGGCATCCATGTTTACTTGCAGAGAAATTCTACGCTAAAATGGAGGTTGTCTGCATTCACACATATCGCAAAAACATTATGTTATATAGAACGGTAAATTTCGCTTATATGTATATTGCAAAGCAATGTATATGTCAGGAAGGAATGTAGCAAACTATTCTCGGCTTTAATCTAATATTACGTCTGCGAATATAAACCAATAATATTGTGTCGATGCGGTTTGCTTTTTTCTCATACATTTGTACAAACGTGAGCATGGATTACCGACCAAAGGTTGACTGTGATGCCGACTGCAATCATTATATTAATTTGGCATCGTTAGTTTAGACAAGGCACTGGCCATGAAAAATACATGAGCTAGCAGGTGGCATAGATCCCACATTTACTGTCTAGCAGTTGCAGTTCTCTGCTGCATGCTTGAAGGGTTGCATTGCCTCGAAGCTTGTTAAAAACCACATCGTAATGACAATTTCAGGGGAGTAACGTACAGCTGGTGATTATAAATTAGCATTGGGGTGTACATTGTTTGGTCATGGTATGTATTACTGCCAATGCAACATGGCCATATTGGCGTTATCGGGCAACAAAACTGCTACTGCAGATATATCATGATCATCCCACTTTCTGTTGTCTGTAAATATGTTGCTTGCATTGATATGCTGTGTAAAACCTCGAAGCCCAATTGTCACAAGGCAATAGGCTAGACCCTAATGTTCCTACCACCACCGACGTCCTAATGTCATCATACCACCCTAATCACCATTCATTTATCAACGAAAATGTCATCGGCAAGGTTTCCGATGTAGTGACATTCGCAGGGGTGTCACCGTTTGAACTATTAAAAGATTGACAAAACCCATGCATGGATTAACACACTATCCATGGCACACTTGTTTGATGCTACGCTACATAACGTGCTACGCTAACATACCATCTCTGCAATAGGTAACGGAGCACCAGCGATTTGACTCGGCCTTGATCTATGACCGGGCGATAACAAGCAGCGCGCGTCCGATATAAACAAACACGAATGGTCAACATGAATCAGCGAGAATAAGACAAAGAAAACCGCTCGTCGATCAAAACACCTATTTAGATAGTGAAATGTAATTGCACTGTTTTTCAGAAGTCAGACTAAACCTTAGCTACAAACTAACAGTGGCAAACACTTGGACTGTCATACTCAGTCATTTATTCAATCTTCTTCGGCAAGTACATTTTCCCAAACAGAGATCAGCACCCAAAGTGACAGTCATATGATAATGAAGAACCATTCAATAATTTACAGAAATAATCCATCCGGCATAGACACGTCTCTAATGGGAATGGCTCTAAAGAGCACCAAATCCACTTCTGTTGTAGAAAGTGTTAAGGCATACACTTGTTTCAGTCGATTTTCGATAACCAATTTGCTTTCACATGTCAATGCCGACATTTTTAGACACGCTTGAGGGCCATGAAACGTCCGATTAACTATTGTTTGGGATAAATGCCTCATTTTGGGTCTACAGATTTATTCCATTAAAACACAACAGAAAATATTTTTATAGCATTTAAGAGTTGATAAGTCGTATCTATATATCCTCGCGTACTGGCCCAAATTTGCCCAAAGTAACTTTTGTGGGGCAGAGGCGAATTCTAGCCTACGCAGAAGCCGATGCACAAGGAAATCGGGATGAACAATGACAATTGCCTGTATTTAGTTTTCTATTTTGCAATGAACCAACTTATAAAACTAGTGTAATTTGCTAACTTAAATGTCACGGACTGACAACCCGGCCACTAATAAGTTGTTAATGTGGGCTTACCTAACATTACTAAGTGAAGTTATGTCCATCGTTTAGGTGCCAACTGTGTCGGTCGTCTACAATGTATTTGACCATAAAAGAACCTGTAGCGTTATCGTTCATTGGGTGATATCATCAATCAGCCGCTTCAAATCAAATCGCATCAGCCTTATATGTCATCTCATTCACAACTGAATAAATGAACATTCTTGAGAGAATACAATTGTGGAGACTTGAAAGCTATACAGCACCGGCTGTGATGAGGTGTAGGGCGGTTGATCTAGCGATACAGATAAATTACACTGCAAAGTCAATTGACAATTGACAGGCTTGAGTAACTGACCCGAGGCTTGGCAAAACCGCTTTCAAGCTCACAAGTACTGCAGTTTGTGTGGTTGCTTTTCATACCGAACAATCGGCCAAAAATGATTTGTATATGTTGAACACCTTCTATGAATTTTACATGCATATAGAAGCATAAAAGGGACAACGATTAAGCCATAGGTCATCAACAGTCTCGCCTCAACCATCTTAAGTCACATTTACGAGCTTGTCGTGCACAATATCCGTTCATAATCGGACATTCTACAATTTTTATAAATCGCACAGACACCATTTTGACAACGGTTTACTAATTATACACACGCTTATGCAACATAACTACTTTGTTTGGCAGTTTAATCTTTGTCCGAACGAATGCGCATAAGGTAATATCTGTTATGTCTGACAGGTCAGTACAATATAATCATGACTCAACGTATTTCCTATTCACCTGCTCTGCTAGTTATTTTACCAGTCACTCACACAAAAAGGCAAATGCTAACGATCAAATGCCAGCTCATTATCTCCGAGCCATTTCGTCAATGACATATCGTTTAATAGATAATAACAACAGATGCGACCATCTTACAGCGATGAAAGCATGCAGCATAGTAAAATGTTGTGTCTGTACTTCAGTCTACAATTTAATTTACTAGGTCAAAGTATATCGTACCGAAGTTCCCAAATATGAGTGTGATGGGAAAATAACGTAATGACAGATATTGCAGATTTAATTAACATCATGCAAACTGTGTCAGCAACCAATCGCATGCGTACGCACTTGGCAAAGACAACCAACATGCACTCGTCCAATGGTATCGTTTTTGTTCTGATGCCATTGGTACATATTTGTACCTTAGTTGAAACAATCTGTTGTTACAATAGCTATAATCGTTGCATTCATTTCTTACCAATTGAGTCCTCACAATGCTATGCTTAAACCAGAGTAGCCTGCGTTACAGTTAAACTAACTCGGTCTATTCAAGTGGGAAGCACAATATCATAACAGTATCTACTGATCTTAGCTACAAGTGTCATATTTCCACATAATATAATCAGGCAGTCAACGCTAATCTAAATCGTAACTGGAATAGATATGCGAGCAAGGTAAACATTGTTTTGTTCCACATCGCACTTATGATAGCATCCATTGTTGTAGGCAAAGGAAAATCGCATACTTCAAAGTGGTTTCAACTAATGTATAGTCATCCGCGCTCGCACTTAGTTACAATGGTACGACAGAGCTTGCACCAGGTTGACGCTCTCCAGTATCTAATCGGATATTTCGCCCAATAATTATGAAACAGTAGGTTGATAGTCATGATGTAATCGAGGCTCGCTACGAATTTATAATGAAACCAAATCATGGCAACGCACAGATTTATTTTATATCGCTATAAAAAACAGGTCAATTTGGCATCTCTTCCACATAAAACAGCAAGTTTGCCTGCTTTTCAAGTTTAAATGCCGACCGACTGCCTGAGCACTGTCATTATCCCAGTCGACATTAATTAGGAATTTCTGCTAATTCTTGCTGTGTATACGTATGTATAAACTTAGTTGATCCAGTAGGTTTCCTATAACTGCGGGAATAGCTATTGGTGGGCATCAGACTGATAACTACACTTATTGGTCGTCAGTTTGACTGCGGAGCATCGATAAGCTACCCTTTCCTGCAACTGGCACATTAACAGACATAGGTTCTACCAGTGATTAGCGAATGAAAAGCATTGGGGATTCCGTTGCTCGCAACACACAACAAAGGATAAATAGTATACCATGTAAACCATTTATATGCAATTAATAACGCGCGGCCTACTTAAGCGGAAGGAGTCAACCAAGTATACGTATATGTTTATATATGTTTATATATGGATATATATATATATATATATATATATATAGATATATATATATATATATATTAATATATATATATATATATATATATATATATATATATAAACATATATTAATATATATATATATATTTATATATATATATATTTATGTATATATATATACATTTATATATATATATATATATATATAAATTGCCAATATATGGCACAAATGTATCAATATTTACATAAATATATATATATATATATATATATATATATATATATATATATATATATACAAATGAATATAAGCATATGAATATATATAAATATATATTATATATATATATTTATTTATATATATTCATATAGATATATATATATATATATATATATATATATATATATTCATATATATATTCATATATATATATTTTCATATATATATATATGCATATATATATATATTTATATATATGTATATATATATATATATGTATATATATATATATATATATATATATATATATATATATATATATATATATATATATATATATATATATTTATGTGTGTGTACAGTCGAAGTTACTGATAACACACAACACTTAGGCTGAAATGTGGACCTACATTATATTGTGCTTTTGGCATGGGTAGATCCATCCCCTACGAATTCATCCTTGTTATCCTTGAGCCAACTGTAATTTACCATCTGTTGCACCTTGATCTGCGCGCTCGATGGTAATCTCACTAGATTCCGTATACATCAACTAGTTTAAAATGGATGATGTGACATGTTCGCATGTGCTTAATTGAGTTTGTATCGTTTTGACATGGTATGGTGACCTAAATGTCATTATATTATGTTAATGGTTTTAACATCCCCTAAAATCCTCAATATGGGTTAACATGATTTGACCCTACAGATGTTGGTCTGCTTAAAATCGCGCACGTTACTTTGGCCTACACACTGGACTTATTCCATATTGATACCGGCAAGGTGCAATACAGGATCCACTACGCATGCTACCAGTATGACCTAAAGGAGAACATTTTTACACAAACATTGTGAAGGTCAAAAGTCTCATGTTTATATAATGTGACTAAGAAGTAATGATGATTGATGAGGCTAAAAAGATAGTACATGTTGAAGCATTAATTGGTGCAAAGGGTTGAGACTAAAATGATTGAGGTTGGTAGCCAATGACGATAAATGACTCATGCGATAACTACATAGCTGTTAGTGTTGGCAATAAATCATAATATTACCAGTTTAGAAAACAATTTGTTTGATGTCGATGAGCCGCAGGGTATGTTTGTATAAGATGTAATTTCGATGTATGAGGGCGTTGCATATGTGCAGTCGAATCCAACCACGAACAAACCAAAGCCAGGAGTGGATATGATGTCCGACAAACGTTAACGACCTAATATGCATAGATATTACACAGTCTCATGTTTATATAATGTGACTAAGAAGTAATGATGATTGATGAGGCTAAAAAGATAGTACATGTTGAAGCATTAATTGGTGCAAAGGGTTGAGACTAAAATGATTAAGGTTGGTAGCCAATGACGATAAATGACTCATGCGATAACTACATAGCTGTGAGTGTTGGCAATAAATCATAATATTACCAGTTTAGAAAACAATTTGTTTGATGTCGATGAGCCGCAGGGTATGTTTGTATAAGATGTAATTTCGATGTATGAGGGCGTTGCATATGTGCAGTCGAATCCAACCACGAACAAACCAAAGCCAGGAGTGGATATGATGTCCGACAAACGTTAACGACCTAATATGCATAGATATTACACCGTCAATATAATATGCCTTTGTACGTTTTAACATTTCCGCTAACGATCAAGTAAAAATTAACAAAACCGATGCCTTCAAACACATTTAACTGATTCACCCGAATGCAGGAAAAATAGGACCAGAATATATGTAAATAACGACAACTTAACATCCAGTGTATCTGTTACATACGGATGAGTTTGATTATTCCGAACAAACAACCAACTTTGCATACTCCAATCAAGCCCTCTGAAAAACCTTTCATATTCATCTTGTTGTTGGCAGAAAATTTGTTTCGACGAGAATGTTTTATTTCCATGGTTGAATTCGACATCGCATTTATATTGGTCAGTTGCAACAAAGAGATTCACTTACAAAAGTGGGAAGATGTGGAAAGTAGCAGACGTTTGACACCCTTTTCTGTCATATATGTAAATCTCGATGGATGTAGGCAGCGTAAAAGCATCAATCTGAATTGACATTTCTGCATCCTAATGCAATAACATCTAAGATCTAGAATGGAATTGTGCCTGTATGGGGCACATAGCAATAACCAGCACACAGCTTCAAGGCTGAGGGATCGTTTGACGTTGATTGAATCTTACATGTAGTAGTGCCCATGATAAAGGAGGTAACTCCATTATAGGGAGTATAAAACTATCTTCGCCTCACCAGGTCCAACATGTCTCCCAGTGTTCCATGACACCTCAACACAGTGCCGAACGTCTCTGGGCAGTTCCGTGTCACCAATTCAACATGTAATAAGTATTTTATCACATTGTGTAGCGAACAACGACCCACCCTCATCGAGAGCATCTGCATTCTCTTTAATGGAGATATTGTGACCAATATTCGATTTTTAATAGGAAACACTCTTACAATATATAAATGTGTAACTTACGTAGCATCTCTTAATAACGATCTCGTTAACTTCATTTTAAAACAACAGTAAGACCACATTGTATACAGCGGTACATAGATTAATGTGCACATCACAATGCCGTAACTGTCCCAACTTATGTTATATTTATACGTGCAAGCATTGCCTAGAATTGTGAGCATTGTCAATTAATGTGCCATGCTGTAGACCGTGTTTGCAACAATAAATGTACCCTATGGAGCTTATTAATGAAACTTGGCAAACTATTATATTTAAGGATGAAGAATATAATTAAAAATTCTATTTTAGAAATAAAATTGCGCAACCAAAACATTTTCAATAAGAATGTTCTTAGATATTTATGATCCTTTGTGCAATCATCATTGGACCTTCACCAATCACTTGCTAACAGGAGGTCAACGATGTTTGCGTTCTTCTGTCGAATCAAAACATTGAACCTCACAAATAAAGAGGTTCATGTGTGCTAACATATGTATATGTAGCTACGAAGTTTAGATGTACTTGTGTCCGCAGGGAGTGTATTATACTCACACAATTCAAATGTCAAAGGGAGTCAACTCGTAGCCATGGCTTCCGATCTATATACGTATTGATAAACGCATCATGTTCAACAGTGCTTATTTGTACAATAGCATTTCGACCAAATATTCATCTCAGGTGGTTATGCACATTATATTACCCACTTTCACGAGAGGTCTTTAACGTCTGTTTATAGCCAATCAAGAGCCTAGTGATGTTGTCATCACATCCCGTTTTCCAACGACGTTAATGTCATGCACAATGTGAAGAGACTATTACATAATATAACATAATATAACATTTTATGACGAATGTTTGTAACCACTTTAACATTGAAGTTAATAACATACAATCATTTGGCATCATGTATCATCATTAAGGATAATCTTGAAACGTACATGCTCAGCCCATTTCAGCATCACAGGGATTTGCATATATTTTCTCTATCCCGACCTCACCCGTAGTAAAATTGGATCAGACTTTTAGCTGACGACCTGTTTTCTCCAGTCAATGTTATATGAGGCATTTCACACAAATAAAAACAATGCATTCTATTCCAAGTATCTGTCGTGTTGTTGATTCATATTAAACAACAGATACCAGCTCATTTAAGTTTTCGAATACTCGGCCCAGCCCAATATATCGTATTAGATATCTCGTTTCCTTGATTTGAAGACGTCAGTGCATAATAACTAAGTTGATGCCAAACACATGAAACTCACCAATTCTTTCACTTTTTACGCAGTTGATTCAGCGTTCGCTACACGTGACAGAGGAGGCGATGTTGGTTATACGAGTTGTGAGATGGAAATATATATAAATATATATATATATATATATATATATATATATATATATATATAATATATATATATATATATATATATATATATATATATATATATATATGTGTGTGTGTGTACATATATATATATATATACATATATAGGTATATATATATATATATATATAACATATATATATAGTATATATATTTACATATACATATATAGCTATATATATATATATAGGTATATATATATATAAATATATATAAATATATATATACATATATATATATGTATATATATATATATATATAGATATAGATATATATCTATATATATATGTATATATATACCAGTTATGTGAAACATCTGCATTGACATCCATCGACCATGATTCTTTAACTGACGTCCATTAACGGCTTATCTGCTCCTGCTCCAATGGCTTTCCAGGTCATGACAACGGGTCACATACGTTACACGCTGTATTATCTACTCAATGAGCCAATACATGCGCTTATGGAATCATACTTGATCCATTTGCGCAAATGGACTTGATGTAAAAACAAGCATTATCATGCATTATATTTTTTTCATTGTATCACGTTTGGTCGTTAAGGATAAACTGAATCAAAGACATTATAATCCAACAAATCTTACATGTACCTGGCTTTGATGTTATATTACAGGCGATATAGTACCGATTCCCGCGCATGGGGAGGAGCTAGATACTGAACTGAAGATTATATAGCGTTGGAACAGGTCTATATTGCATTGACCTGGTTATTGGTTGAGTGAACAAAATCAAAACACTGAAATGTTACTTGAATTGGACGGTAATCTTTGAAACTACTATTACGCACGTAATCACATGTGAGGGTCAGCATGTATACCTGGTCCATAATCCACATCAGAGGTTGGATATTCGTTGGCAAGTGTATTGGTAATCTTAACACGAAGTTCAATATCTGCCATCCTTATTGGCTCGTGCTAAGCACACAAGCCAATGCAGTTTATTGTTTGAATAGTAGTATTCATAATTAGTTACATTTGTACATGGCATACACAGGCAGTTATGGCTGAATTGGCCTACCACTATATAAAGACTAAGGTTTGCCATTTAAAACTTTGCTTCGGCATTATGTTACTCCAATAGCTATCGTCCACCAATACACACGGTCATTCAGTTCCCAGCCAGCCAAACACAAAATGATCTACAAACGTAACGGTTTTGATTTCGAAATATTCACACATCCCTTCAATGGTGTTTTTGACGATACGTGCCATTGGTAGCAGTGTTACCCAGTGCGGACGCTATCCGATGACTATGGAATTACGTTGCTGGTGTTTCAAATTGATTAATCTGACATATATCATGCATGCAAGTCATATATGTTATAACATATGTACGTACGCATTAATTGGGAGACATTTAGTATTATTAGTTACGTGATGCTCAATAATGTCGATTTTTCAGTTCATAATATTTGCGTCGGGTGCCGGTAAAAGGAAATGAGTGAGCAAGATGACATCTATTAAATGTTTGGATAAGAGGGTATGTGCGTGATTAGGATTGCATGTGTGTGGTATCCTCATGGCTGAATCATCTTCATGCATCAACTTTAACGATTATGCATCATATTATGCATAATCATCCGCAGGGGTAAAACGTATACCTTCCATAAGGTGTCATGAACAGTGCTCTCAATTTTGCATTATACTCACACAATAAGAGGATTTGATTCATGTGAGCTGCGCATGCTAAGAATCTTTGGCGCAGCTGCAGCCGGCGCAAGCTGCTTAGAGGTGACTTTCGGTACTAAGACGCCGTGACATAAGACCAACTTTATACCTATATATACAAATATGCATATCGATAACACACATATACATTGACCCACAAACACATACACACACAGACATATATATATATATATATATATATATATATATATATATATATATATATATATATATATATATATATATATATATAGACATATATATATGTAGACATATATATACATATATATATATATATATATATATTTATGTGTGTGTGTGTGTGCGTGTGTGTGTGTTTGTGTGTGTGTGTGTGTGTTTGTGTGTGTGTTGTGTGTTTGTGTGTGTGTGTGTGTATGTCGGTGTGTGTGTGTGGGGGGGGATGGGGGGGGGGGATTGGAGTGCGGAAGGATGGACCATATGTGTGCTGAAATGTATTTTTAAAACCCACGTTAATTATATCGCTTTTACATAAGTGATAGTAATCTAACAAAGGTGGGTCCTCATGTCGCCTCTTGTGGCCAAAAATTAATCACAGTGCACATCGCGTCAAATACAGAAATGTCCATCTCTAGAATAGACCGGTTTAATGACTGCTTCTGGGTTGTCAATGAACCACCTGGGCTATACCCATAGAACAGATTGGTATCAAATTGATATCAAGAAGCGGGCGCATACCTTCCATCACTTGATCAGAAGCCATGATTATCTCACTGATGTTTCTTCTTATTTGACGAATCAAATTATAAATAAGCTCGGCAAGAAGGGATTACAGAAACACGACAGGAGTAATACTCGAATAATATCGAAAGCATGAAACGTTTTCTCCAAAGTCTAAAATAATATAAAAATACCAATAGAACGATATGAAATGGATGTAATCAATCATTGAAAGCATCGCTGCTCACAGGAATAACATGTTAACTGAATCCCCACAACCGACCTTTCATTATCCTGAACTTTTACTTTAAGGTACTAATTGAATATTCACTAATACCATACTGATGCGGAACTGTTTGTTAATTTGTCGGGACCAATGATGCACAGAACACAAGTCCATAATCGCCTCCCAAATTGTATTAACTCCCAAATATGGTTATTAATACTGGGTCGATTGTGAAAATGTTTCCATGAATTTGTAAGTAACTGTTGTAGTAACATTTCGTTGGCGCATATCATCACGAATTATGCGTAGTTTTCTCATGAATCGTAGGTAAAAATTCGGAAAACAGCTGAAATGGGTAAGAAATTTTCGATCGCTTATAAAATCGACAATATGCATTTGATTGTCATTAAATGCTGTAATCCTGTCAACCGAATTATAATTTTTTGCGGATGTCACTCATCTTGTGACGATTCTGCCATCTTCCAATTGTAACTGAGAACGAATGGCATTAAACAGCACATCATAACCTGACAAAGCTGTCCAAACTAGCTATATTTGACGTAAACGCAGTGAAAACAAGTTAACAAGCTTAGCAACATTGAATCATATCATTGTCAACTGTTCATCATTATGCGCAAGCTTCAAGTCAATTTATCATCAGTAGCGGACCACAGCATACCATAAAAGCACACACAAATATTGTCGACGATGCCCGCCCAACCTATTATGGATAGTTGCTTGCATTCCCTGCCTTACCTGCTTTCGTTGGTTAGATAAGAGCGCATGCTATAGCAGTTTATATTAGAAAAAGTACCCCAACCACCGCACCCCCCACCCCCAAAACGCACACACACGTTACATCTATCGTATGTCGGCGTCTGGTGGATTTCTAATTCCATCAAATATGTTTGTGAGGGCACAAACATCGCTTAGCCGTTGCGTATGCAATCATCAACATTATTCTATCAAGGCAAAGCTTGCACGATAAGCCCTGCATTACCGCTTCATCGTCAGTTGCTCGTGCTGTAGGGAAAACAATATCTATGGCGCTAACCGCCCCGAGACAGTTAAGACATACAAGCTATTACGACCGGCATCAGATGTTGCCCTCGCACCCACCCTCTCAGCCCCGGTAGCTGAAACTATGCATTGCTTACCTGGAAAAAAAACCCGCATTTGGGATTGTAATCTTCAAGATACAACTGCCCTACAAACAAGATATCCTCGCCTTGCTATCACGTAGCATGTTTGATATAACGAATCTACAGCAGCGCAATATACTGCATGGAAAGGGGGTGGGTACTATGGCAACATAATTTTGCTCGTATATATATGTAAGTGGTGTTGAAAGATAAATGAACTATTTCAGTTGTTAACTGGTATTATATAGTCCAGAAACATATGTTGTTGTACGATTTGTATCACAGTTTTATACTGCGTTAGCATGCGTATTGTATATCTTCCTTTTACCCAAACATTCAACATTTTCCTCTGTCTTGGAGCATATAAAACGAACATGTGGCGACCACAATATGACAGCCCCGAGTGGACTTAACGTATACACACAGTCCTTGCAGCCACCAGAAAAAGCCTGCCTTTTACCTACACTATCCACTGTCGTCAGTCGTCCTGATTATACACCTCTGCCTCAAAACATGACAGCGCAGTTGTTGACGCATTGGGATCCAAACTCCACTTATTATTATCAAGCGTTTATTGTAATCTGAATAGCCACCGCTTTTTTTCTGCGATCCCGCCTGGGCATTATTGCTATTACGGCTTTACATGTGCCTTTCATTGCGATTGTTTTAGTCAGACTAAATAAACTATTTGTTCCATTTCGTGTTTGTATGACATATCAATATGCAAATATCATGTGACAACCTGCTGTTTTCCACACTTTGCAAACAGTGTGACGCATAAACAAATGCTAATTATTCATGATTTCCACAGGCGCGTTCAATTCCCTTGATATCGTTCCTTGCGGATGGAAAGCAATGAACAGTTTTTGTAGGTTTCCTTTTACCAGAAGCGATCTCAAGCCATTACAAAATATTTACAAAAACTGTTCGCATGTCTTTGAGCGACGAAGAATATCACACACGTATCTGAGCGAATTCAGTTTGTAGCGATTAAAGATATGTATAAATAAAAAGCACTCGACTAGCATTAGAAGAGAAACAAGTCTATATGTAGTCCACGTAACGTATTCACCTCATTGCAAAGAACAGTGTAAATCCACTAGTATTATTGCAACATAGGGCGATCATTCTGTGCTGTACCACTGGAAGCAGTGCAAAAAGACAATCAAAATCGACTGTAAAAATCTTTTGTAAAACAGAAATCATTCAGAAACACACGCAAACTGCTAGTTGCATGATTTTTCGGGAAGTTCTGATATAATCTTGACCCATTTCTCAAATGCAAGAGGAAGCACAACATTAAGAAAAAAGCACCGGCTAGTAGGATGCATCTTGTGGTACATTACTCTTTGACACAGGTACATAACCCATATATATATATGGATATATATATATATATATATATATATATATATATATATATATATATATATATATATATATATATATATATATATATATACATATATGTACATATATATAAATACATTTATATATATCAATATAAAGATATATGAATATATATATATAAATATATATATATATATATATATATTTAAAATATATATATATACATATATATATATATATATATATATATCTCTATCTCTATATATCTCTCTCTATATATATATCTATATATTATAGATATACATACATACATACATACTGTAAACTCAGATAAATCATATATACCAACATGCTTCATATGAAATTTAACATGAGCTATGATTTATTGGGTGGTAAATGTTAACCTTCACATTATGTAAGACAACGAGCTCGTGCATCGGCCAAAATCAATCATAGAAGAACGATAATCGTTAGTAACTGTTAATTACACACGAGCACGCCCATCGTTTGCTGCCTGTATGTCCTGTGAAGATGGAACCCCTGGTTACCGTGCATAATCTCTTCACATTTGTTCTCGAATGGAAATGTATCTTCATTGGGAGCACTATTACAAGAGCCACCTCGAATATCGTCTGACACTGATTGAATTTGGCCGATGGTAATGCGAATGATAAATGAGTAAAAGGCTCGTTTTATTAAATCATACAGGGCATGGATTCACATGCGTTCAGTTAACCAACAAATATGATATTGTACTGTAACACAGCTCCACATTACGCCGCGCAGTCCCATTTCACCATCTCATTATATAATAATTATGATATAGTGCTTTGCAGAGTGTCCAGGCATTTCTCTGTTGAGTGCTGATGCAATTAGCTTAATGATGATATCGGTACTCGAATAAGGACAAAACCATACCACTTTTGTGCTGACATGAAAATGTGCCATCATGGGGCAAACGTTGATGATAAACTCACTTTGCAGACAAGTAAACATATAGATGTAAAGAAGAGGTACATGCCTTCGGTGTTAAAATTACTCTAATTTCAAATCACTACATATATGTACAATACATTCGATCGAATAGTCTGAGAAAAGTATTTTGGTCATATCGATATCTGCGAGTTGTAACACTTGAGCGGAGCGAATCATGTTTGCCCAACAAGACAACCAGTTCAAAGACACATAAACTGCTTTGCCAAGAGTACAGCACCTCTCGCTACATGTAGACGTTCATCCTCGTTCACGTTACAAAGTGACATAAATTCCTTTAATGTTTTACTGATAACATTAGCCCGTCTTTTGTTGTATCAAACACTATGTATTTGCAAATATGAGGCATTTGCAATAAAAGAGGACAAATCAGTTGGCACAAAGCAGCCCTAGGACGAAACAGCGAAAACGCGGGATTACCAATTGGTTGAGTCAGAATGAGCTTCAGAGCGTTTGAGACATCTTTTTGCAAATCGTTCACATTGCGTGTATGAATCATTTGAAAAAGAGCACAAGAAATACCGCGACTCTAGCGTATGCAGATTACTTTAGGTATAACACTTTGTTCGAATTTTACCGTAGTAAGCACAACAGGATTATCACATCTGCATTTTATGTGAATTAACAAATGAATGCATATCGAAGCTGCATTTCCCCATATGCTGATTGCATTTTAACAGTTGGCCCACGTATGGGTAATTGCTTTGGGAAAATGAGCGCCGAATTATGTTTTTAAGCTTTCTAATTATTTTATGCAAAGGTTGGTGAGATTTGGAAGCAAACTTGTGAATCAATGCATTTGACCGATTGTGCCATATGTTGTAACAAAAAGTTATGCTTCGAGGGTACATTTACTACCTCAGGGCACATAACAATAAACCCAAAGCTCCAGAGGTAAGTTTATAAAAGCTGATGCTGAATGGATCAGACATTGAATAATGCACACGATGGATGGGTTATGTTCTTCAGTTATATTGAGTGCATGTACAGACCGTGATATTAACACAAAAAATCTCGTGGTTCTATTCGACTTTTCAACGCAATGGAAAGTCGGGCTTAGAGATGTCATCGTAACGTTTCCACGTGAAATGAGTATATATCATTTGGTTATTAGTGTTCGTCTTTTTTAATTTTTGTATATAATGTGGCTCAGGCTCATAATAATCGAATATATTCACACGTATACATTTTACACTGGTGAACATTTCAACATATTGGTTTTCTATTCAACTTCATGTAGATATGTCCAGAGGATATTTTGTTTTCGGTGCAGTATACTTCTAGTGAACTAGAACACTTGGAAGTTACAATGGGTAATCGCACAAGGACTACATTGTGATTGACCCTGCAAGTAAACGGGAACTTCCTTGTGTTACTGCGATCGGACATAGTGATTATATTCATTCCGGGAAGTATTTTACTTACTTTGTAAGAACAGACAATTAAATAAATATTACCACTGAAGTAAATAAGCCGCTTACATATGAAACTCCCATACCCTGTTGCAATGGCCATAAACGTCATGTACAATCTGCAGAAATTGCTTTCTTGCATTCAACCAGTATATAGTATTGCCAAGCAGCTATATAGCCGTTATAGACGTTGAAATAACTCCATACACAATATTTAACGATCATTCAAAAACAGTTTCGTATTAGCACGTAGTCATTTTAAAGGCCAAATACAACGATTTTCATAATTTCTTTATAATGTGTTTCAAAATGGAGAATAATAAATCATTTACCAACGGGGCCCAGTAACTCATTGCACCGGCATGCGTAAGCGCTAAAAATTCACCAATTAGGTACTACTCGGAAGAAAGTACGAAGCCATCTTCCCGATGTCATTTTGCCTTAGCCGCTAAGGACAGGTTGCGTGACGTCACACTTGCTGCACGGCCTCCAAGAGAATTTAACAGCGAGCGAGCGAAGCCAAAAGCTATTATTTTGGTTTTAAGATTACACCGTATTTACATTAAGCCATGTCGTCGTCTGATGAAGATTACGAGAACCCATTATATGACACTAGGGCAAATTATGTCCATGGCTATTTATTTGCGCCAATAAGGACAGGGGTTGAATCATCCAAGCCAGACCCGCAAAATGAAACAGGTAGCTCTGACTCTTAATCCACAAACGATCTCGACGAATGGTCAGTTTATAATACCCTTCCAAAGCTTTATTGAACTATGTGAATCACATATACGTTGCATGATGCCTCATATGGGAAAATGTCGAGTGTTAATCATCTTCTGTTGAAGTAAAGTTGATTTAGAAAGTAGTATATAATGAACAACAATCAATTTAATGTGCACACACCAATTTCATTGCATTGACCCATGGACTACTGTAATAACACTAAACTGTCATTGTAATACACATCGGTGGGAAGAATCCAAGTCTAACTGCTGACATTAATGATGTTGGATGCTAATATATGCTAAGCAACGCCTGGAAGTCTTATCCCTGAACAACTGAGTGCAAACGCAATTTCCTTAATAGGGATTTACCATCATAGTATTGAGAAGAGTTGACAGGTTAGCGAGACCTCCCAGAAAATCATTAACGACACTACCACAAGGCATATTTTATCATATATTGATATCCATAAATGGCGACGCCATTATGTTCTAAAATGATAGTTCTGCTCCAAATCGGGTAAGCATGTGTGTAACAGAGTATGGAAATTTCAAATCCAAACCAATGATACATGTTGTCGCATTTCACATTGAAACGTATTTTCTACACAAAATGGGAATGAGATTAGGTCAATTGCTGGTAATAATCTCAAAAATGATATACCATTAAGCGCTTCAAAACACTTACTTGTGTAAATAAGGAATATGCAATAAGTTGGATGATAATAGCAAGATACTTATTTCATCAGTTGAAATGGCCAAATAAACAGATATAAATGTTTGCAAATCATAGTCGAGTAGTCATCAGTCTCCCTCGAAATGGGAATAGTAAACAAAGCGTGCATGATAATTAGCAATGCAATCTTGAGGTTGTTCTATGTGACTAATAACTCTTACTCGAATTACATCACATCCATATTAACTCTTGAATACAATAAATAAAGTGGATCTACTGAGCAGCATCTTTCGATTTCGAAGTATTCAGCATTGATATAGCTCAGATTTAACATCATCACAATATCCTGTTAAACGGTATTCCGAAACTACCTGTATGATTGTACGTTGTGGTCAATAATGCTACCAATAAAACTCGTAAACGGTATGTCTAAGTTAAGTTACGAACGAAGATAGCAGTTATGACATGACGAATAAGTAGAGATCTTATACAGGCATCCATGTGTTAAATGAATTAGCAAATATAAATGTTGATTTGGTTTTTTGAGCGCTGTGAACTCAAAGCATCAATTCACATCGTCAAAACACGGCAGACCTAAGAAGAAATTGTTTTCCAACAGAGATGAGGCTTGGGGGAACTGTTTCTCGGACAAGCTCGGTTAAACACCAACTCGATGTATATTTCACCGACAACTAACTTTACAATACGGACACTGTATTAGCAACGTAAGGTAGGGTGACTGCAAAGTACCACCTTACTATTTTGTGCTTAGTTACGCAGACGAATACATAGCGTATTTTCCAGTCAACCGATTCGGTTAGTTTGCAGAGGCAGATTTTGAAAGTTGAATATGTTAAATCACTTTAGCCAGAAAGGTCAGCCTGGTTAGCGCCCCAAATGAGACAGGTAGCACACTCTAAAGCAGATTGTTAGCTGTTTTAAAAGTTCACAACATGATGTTAGAAGCTATTTAACAAAAGTCAAATATCACATTGCTTCTTCACATTACTTATACTTCTTTGAACCTTTATGATAAATGGAAAATTGCCTTTCTGTAACACACCGCAATTATGTCTCTCATTTAGTATTGTACAAACAATTTCTCATTAAAAGGGTAATATCATTAAGATAATGGAGCTCTTTGGAAGAAATTATGAGTGGTTTCCAGCTACCCGTGGCACCGACTAATTGCGCGCTATGTGGAAAATGTTTCTATTTGTTTTGCAGTGATTGATATATATGGACCGTGGTGCTCTATTTAGATGATTTTGAGAGCCATATCGGATTATTTTTCAAGCGTGGAGCATGGTTAGCCATTTTACATTGGTAAGCTCTATTTGTACCACGTGGATTGGTTGTGGCAGCACAATTCCGCCTATACGACTTTGTAGCGGCTCATATTCAATCCTGCCATATTTATGTTATTTCAGTCAAGGTTCGCATATTTTCACTACCTCGTACGCTGAAGCATGTATTTGTGTAGGCATGCTTTTGAAATAAAAGCGTACAGCCATGTTATGTTTACGGGCTGTTCCTTGCATTAAACTTGAATGTTGGTAACTGGAAATTATTCATGATTTCGTCCAACAGGATTCCTTTCTCGTTAATATGGGTAATATCTTGTAACCTCATGAGACAATAAGGAACAACCTACAAGTTATGACTACCCAACGAGTGATACTGATGGAGCATCTAACATATTAGAGCGTGTAAATAAAATACTCATAGCCATTTTCGCTATTTCTGCCATCACTCCTTGTTCTCCACTAATACAACGTCAACTACAGGAGACTAACGACCCCATGTCTCCATACACGTAATCGTTGTAGAAATTACCGTCACGCAGTCTGTCTGCATGCCTCAATGAGGCTGCATGAAAACGTATAATACTTAGGCTCCAGTCGCTTTTGCTTTGCGTTGATAATAATGCCGTAAATTTTATTGTATAAACGCTATGTAGGCACTAGGAGCAGTTGATTTAAACCTCGTTAGTATGTATGCGTGACCATTAACTTTATCAGAGTAACTCATGTGGATGCTCTGATTCTGATTTTCCTCTACTTCTAGTATCTGTGGCTGCTGTGGCCAGTCAAATTAGCATAAATTCGCCTCAATAGTCCGTATTGCTACTGGAGACGCAACCTTGGTTGCTTGATCAGCTGTGTAATTGGCTTATGATAAACAAATATATGTGAATGTGTCCTATTGTGATGATTATATATGTCAAAGCATTGTTTAAGTGCACCTTATACAGATAAAATGGAACTAGAATACACCCGAGGTATGTGGTTCTTGTAAATCTTAATGAATCTTGGTAGCATAATGGCATCAATGTAAATCGATATGGCTACCCTCAGAGGCATTACAGAAATTGAATTGCTCCATCAAAGAGCAAGCAGCATTAATCAGCCCATAGTATAGTCCAAGTGTGCACAGTTTCAAACAAATGGCTGATGTTGTTTGGATAAGGCATTGGAAAATATATACGATAAATGTGTTATGTTCTCAATTTCAGTGAGTTACAACAAATAGGCTCGTGATGTTACCTGGCTGATCAATGATTATGCTGAGATATATTTTGATGTATGGACAAGTAAAGATTTACTATGCATAACTTATACATTGTCATCAGCGAACTTGGCTTTTTACATCCATTATCGCAGACAAAATCATAGTATCAGAATGTTCTTAGTGCAATTAACTAATTATTAAATCTAATAAATTGACCTGGCTATTCATAAAGATGATTGAAATCCACAGCAGAATGACGAGATTTGTTTTCGTATCTTGTGAATCACACAGATGATCTGGACGTCCCTTTTGTGTCACCCTGTGAGACATTGAGAACATTCTGCCTTCAACATACGTTTACAACATCGAAATTGATGATTGCGTTTTAATTCCGATAGTTAACCATTACGAAGTACAGACTATATGCGGACATAATGTAATAGTGTTTTATAATTATAACGTACTTTGCAATACGAAATATACAATGATAGATACCACATTTAATGTGTGATGCATTCAGCATTTAAATTTCAACATCACAACCTATTTGATAATCTATGCTGCATGGTAATTGCTTGAGGTTATTTATCTACGGAAAAGTGTAACACAGAATAAATGCATTGCATGGCATGTTGAGAGTTAGCATATATACTGTCATACTGACCTACTATTTACTTGTTCATATTTGAACATACAGGGCGGATTTGCAAGCATCTATCAATTATTCCATTTATTTAACTTAATTGGCGTATTCCAGTCATACTGTTGTTCATGCCTGGCAGATATAAAACAGATATAAAACATAAATATATTAATAATAAACCATTTTCATCAGAGGTCACGTATTTTTTGTTTCATTTACAATACACGAGGAGCAGGAATGCGCTCGCAAGGTACGATTTGACTTATGTTAATTTGGATTGGCCATTCACTGGCATCGATTAAATACCGTTTTGATTTAAATCATATCATAATAAATTATGACACTGCTATGACCAATACGAAATAAAACTACATACTGTAATGGGGAGGCTGTAAATATTGACAGCTGATGTCGCAATTAAACATCACAGCCGTAGACGTGGAGGCATCAGTCGGCTGGTGTACGTTCTTTACTTATCAAAGCTTCACAAACGTTGCTCTCGAAGAGCTCATCGCCCAGTATTGATTGTAATGTGTCACCACAGTTAATAAAAACCCGGTCAAAAAGCGCATGGTGACAAAATGTGTCGAAGAAACATTGGAATAAGAACTTCTTCAATGTCAGAGTCGTTAAATAATCATCTGATCGTAATTGAATCTAGAGATCATTACAAGGAGGGTCGAAAGGTGGATTTGTGGCTAGGGCAAAGTGGCCGTTTGATCCATAGGTGTTCTGTCAATGGCTTAAAGGAAGTGTCGTATAGCGCCGTACAAGACAGTCCAATAAAGATCATTACTTGACACCGTATGTGAGCAGACTGAAGTATATTGGCTGGTAAACGCTTTCATTGGGCACCAACGCGATGTGAGAATCTATTTGACCAATGTCGTAGTCGAACTGCTTCTAAGAACACAATGATTTCCGACGTATACGACCGTTTGCAACACCCTCATTTACATTCTATAATGCACTGATGCTTTTATCTACTATTTTACACAATTTTTGTAATGGGGAGGCATCAGTGAGGATGGAGCTCACTGAACGAAGTCGTGAATGCTTTTTTGTCACGTGTGGCGCCCACTAATTGTCTTCCGAGTGGTAAAAGTTTCAGAGCGTTTTGCTATTTACATTTGCATATGCAAATTGTGTGCCAATATGAAATAGTGTTATACGATACCTCTGACAAGTATGGTAGTAGCTGTCTCGGTGAATGAGACATTATGGACCGCAGTCACAATAATTCCAGTGTAGGATCAAAACAACGACTATTTGCTAATAATTATATAGCTGGCAATTCGAAATTGTTTATCGTAATACAAACATACTACGCCTGTGCAGTGACCTAAACAGAATCACAATACATTAAACATACTTAAAGAGGAAGCGCTCACTTCAATCTAGCTGGTAATATGAAATTATCTGCCCGCTTCTGGGGTAAGCAATTGCATCTGCATTCCTGATTTGCAACACATAACCTAAGCCGGTTTTGTTTCCCAAACCATGGCAATGGCACGTTACGAAACATGGGAATGTCCAATAATGCGCACGGCATCGTTTACATTAACCTGCGACATGTCTCTCATTTATTAGAATTAGGCATGTTAAGTGTAAATACAGATAAAATGTTATTACCATTATAAACTCCCCAATGTATTGCTTCATGTAAAAGATAAAAACGAGATATTATCGTGGGCGAAATACTTCAGCATGACATTTTTCGCAAACATCAGTTAAGGCCATTATATCTCACGATGTCTCTTAATGCAAGGTACATCGAGCAAGTAAGTGGTACGTCATAGTGATAAATGGTCTGTATTATCATCCATGTCGCCATGTTGATGAGCAGCAAATGATGAATCATGGATATCACCCTAAACATGGCGGAAAGGAAAATAGACTGTTCTGTACTCTTAATGCTTCCCGTTTAGTTTATGCTTAAGTGAGGTTAATGAAGCATACGACAATGAATGCTTCATATTCATTTCTGTGGAAGCATAATGCTTAATTGAACGGCTCAAGTTGGTCACGCGATCGTTTCAATCGGAGTGGTTAACTGCAAATAAATAAATAAGCTGTGAAATACACTAGCTGCAAAGTTAATTACCCATTAAATGTTGGATTCGCTGGGTATGAAGGATACAGTTGGTTGGTAACATGTGTGGCACGGAGAAGTGGTTATTTCTATCAATCATTACTTCTACTTGCAACATTATACCCTACACAATCAAATTAGCCTTATTTGACCGTCATTTGTATCAACCATCTTTACTTGTTTTTATGTGGCGAATGAATACAATAACGCGCTGATATTTATTTGTGATGCAATCAGGTGGTGTGATGATGGAACTTTAAAACATTCACTTCCCATTTTTAACGTATTGTTTACTTCAAGCGACGACGGCTATTGCTATGTCGAAAATCATGTAATTATCAATATTTCTGTTGAGGCATCAATTCAGCTGTTTATGAGGGATGTCTCATAATACTTCATAACTTAAGCCAGTGAAGTGTACAATACGGAAGGTGAATTGCATGGAATGCATATTTTGTCCCCTAACTCGAACAGGCACTCGTACCATACATCTTATGTGCATGCATGACCTGTATCCATGCAAACATGAAATATTTGAAGTTAATTTTACGAATGTTCACACTTATCATCTGAATGAAAGTGAAACCGATTTATACTAAGCAACTTCTGAGAAGTCTATGCCGAAAACGGTTGGTTACAAATTCAATTTCCGTAATACGGTTTGAGCAGCTCAGGACGGACGACAGGTTGAAAGGTTGCCGAGACTTCCCAGTGAATCAGTAATCACATACCGCAAAAACAACAAAGAATAGAGTATGTTTGCTATGAATTGCTTATATGCTTAAATATTGATGCGATGTTGGACACCGAGACGAGTACTGACGGTCTGCAATCTCACTGACAGGTAAAAGCAGGTTTTCATTAAAACGCAGGTATTTCAGCATACCTGCAGGGTATACATTATTATCGTTCATTGCCACACACACACACTAATTTATTCATTTTCTGTAAATACTGACTAAGCAATATACAAAAGCGTGAACTGGTGGCGGAAACGTTCTTGTTAATCTTTCCAGTTGACTTCCAGGTGGTATACCGTTGTTGAGTTGTCTAAATATTTATATGGAAATAGTGTTATCATTTTACAATCAACATAACTACTGAACCATTGACATACCAATGCAACTATGGTTGCATTGTATCCCAACTTCTATACACATTCACACATTGCCATCGACATAGCCGCCTGGCAAAATCGATAATACCTGATGATACTAAACGTCAAGTATTCCATTTGCAAACATTGCCAGGCATATGTATCGCAAGGCCAATCTGAATCTTTTCTCACCAGACGCGTACAAGTGCCGCTGGTTATTTCTCAGAACGCGACAGGTAATGCTAGTAAATGACCTCCTAAAGGAGGATCATTCGATATATGATAAAGTGGATTACTGTGTAGGAGAATTGCTCTAGGCCATGCCTCTAGTTGTTAAGTATTATACCTGTGAATGTCTTTCCAAGGATAGCATCTGCAATCATATTTTGGAAAACTTGAGCTACAACAACATGACACGAAATACGCTACATAACTGCTGCATGACAGATACCGTGGATAACGTGTTGCAGACAGTAATGACCATTTGCATCAATGACACCTTTTACATTCGGCACATCTAAAATCACAAATGTCGCCGTGCATCTTGCATCAACCACTCTAGATCTGACTAAACTATAACACAACTCATGCAAGAATGCATAGTGTTAAAATACCCGTGAAATATGTGCTTGGAGTTGTGTTTTCAATTAAGATACATTCTGAATTAATTTGACATAATTTCATTCGGATAAAGGATGAGGCGAACTTGCAAGAGAGACGGCCATTTGTTAAGCACCTAAGATTATGGTAACGTTTCTTAAAATGATGCAATAATAGCTATTTGATAGTTTATTGATAATGTAGAACTCATAATGTAGAACTCGATTGATAATGTAATACCCACAGCGTGTCGCTAGCAATAAGATAATCTACAGAAATAGGGTTTTTTGGTCCACAGTAGTAGATAAACAATGAGTGCCTATATAATGAGAGCCATCACAAAGAGCATGATTGCATTTGCACAAAAAAACCGTTAATGACGCAATGAACAGAAAGCTTGCCACTGCTTTCTCTCGTATGGTGGTGACATGCTACACAAAGCGACTGAAAGTATGTTGTAAAATGCCGTGGAATGTGTGCCTGACAAACTTTTCCACATTTCGGTTTGCTATGTAGTGGTGAACAAAAAAATATACCGTAATGAAGTAGGTGCAATACACCGTCAGGCGACCTACGTATCTTGTAATGGTGCATCTTACTATGCTCCACGTATTTTACAGGTACTTGTAAGTTTGTAAATATAGTTTAATTCATAAGAAGGAATAATATTTCACTTGCTGAAATATGCCATTAAGATATAAGATAAGTTGTACGGACATTTCTATGGCATAGGTTGCAGCTAAGTGTGAGCATTGCCGAAAACATTGTTTATACCTGTAGGTGGTACTAACGGGGACGCCTTGTTGTAAGAGGTCACAGATAATCCTATACAACACCCATGCTACAAATACAATTATCTACTCCAAACAATGTCAAAGTTAGGTTTACCTCTCATTCATACAACACGCAACCCTTATGAATACAATTGGCCGTCAGTGGTAATTATGCTTAAAAGCATCATGTTGTCCATTTTTGTATTGCCATCGTTTGTGATTAAATTGAATGGATAAGCTCTACATCAATACAGCTCTTGCCAGCAGCAGTAGCCATTACAATGTAACTCATATGATTTGGTCGACCAAAAATCCACATTTTAGATTGAGGATCGTTCACGGCATAGGCGCCATAGCAAAAGGATCGCTGAGTTGCCATCAATGATGAGAATGATCCGAATAAGAGCGTTGGTTCCAACAGCAGCAACAAATTATCTGTCAGAATTATCCACGACGTAGCTATTTGAAAAAAAACCTTGATGAGGAGGACATTAGCTACACATAAACAGCGAGTTATGAATGTGAGAATTTCGTTACGCAGGTAACACCACATTGAAACACGAACATTACTGCGTGCTTACTTACAGGTTTATATGATTACAAATAACAATTTGACGTGGCGGCAAATACAATTAATTAAGGTTTTGAAAGTGAACTCAGTAACATTTATACACCACACAGAGCATACTGTGTTTTTAACCATTATAATAATATAGCCCTTGAAATCTGAACCTGATCAAGCTTAACCTTAGCTACTACCCATGTTACCAGCGGGACCGAAGGAAAAAATTTTTACATGGTTGTTATTCAAGAACAAGTACACAAACATTGTGAAGGTCAAAAGTCTCATGGTTATATAATGTGACTAAAACGTAATGATTATTGATGAAGATAGTATGTTGAAGCCTTTAATGATGTAGTGGGTTGAGAATAAAGTGATTGAGGTTGGTCGCCAATGACGATAAATGACTCATGTGATTACCACATAGCTGTGAATGTTGGCAATAAATCATATTATTACCATGTTCGATGTATGAGGGTGTTGCATGTGTGTTGCGAATCCAACCACGAATTAACCAAAGCCAGGAGTGGATATGATGTCCCACAAACGTTAACGACCTAATATGCATACATATTATACTGTCAATATAATACACCTTTGTACATTTCCGCTAAAGAGCAAGTAAAAATTATCAAAGCCGATGCCTTCAAACACATTTAACTGATTCACCCGAATGCAGGAAAATTAGGACCAGAGTATAAGTAAAGAACGACAATATTAACTGTATCTGTTACATACGGATGAGTTTGATAATTCCGAACAAACAACCGACTTTGCATACTCCAATTAAGTCCTCTGAAAAACCATTCATATTTATCTTATTACTGTTGACAGAAAAAATGGTTTCGCCGAAAATGTTTTATTTCCATGGTTGAATTCGTCATCGCAATATAATTGCTCAGTTAAAACAAAGAGATTCACTTACAAAAGTGGGAAGATGCGGGAAGTAGCAGACGTTTGACAGCCTTTTCTGTCATATATGTAATTCTCAATGGATGTAGTGAATTATTCGGAGTCGCGGAAGCTTCGACCAGTCAGATACCTCCAAGTCTGTAACAGACGCCAACTTCGAGACGTCGGATCAACAATCCCATGTGCTTTTGTTGATTTCATAGTATCGCCGCCCAATGACGGCGCACTAGGTTATGTATAGCAAAGCTATAAACTTAATATTCGAGATCTTCAGTTGTCCTTCGCAAGCCAACAAATGGTACAGTCTACCGCCGGCCAGTTCCCTCGCCCCAGAAGATCGTTGGCATTCTAATATCACAATCTACAGCGTGGACATCAAAGATCGAGAATAGTAAACGGCACAGACGCTGCGAGAGACGATCTGTTTCAGATCGCAATTTACCAAGTTGATTTTTATTTCATATTGTAGCTGTTGTTTTCGGTATTTTTGAGCCTGTGTCCGACGTGTTTCGGCAGCGGAAAGGCTCTGGGAAACGACATCAGCCCAGTATTACCATGTGCTTTTGTTTATATAAGGGTGGCGCCAACTAACGCTTGCAGTGTATCACAATTACCGAAACGATCACCACAGAGCCATGCAAAGTGAAGCTATACATTTTTTGGTCAAAAGTCTATTAATTGTCCGAATGCGAAATCCTTGGGTGTAAACTTTCCGCTATTACTCCATAACGATGACACTCATTCCCGTAGATATGCAACTTATCCACTGCAGAACACGACAATCATTGCGCTCGTACATACAGATCACTTCATCTAACAGCATGAACACTACATAAAGCAGACAAAATAACCGAGACGTCTTTCACTTTATACGCATCGCCTCATCGTTCGCTCCTCATGAGACAGGAAGCGATGTTGGTTATTCGAGTTGTGATATGGAAAACTCAATGATTAGATATATATATAAAGCCCTTACACATTTATGCTTTATTTGGCGTACACGTAGTAATAACTTGAGGACAGTAAGTCATCCATGAAGCAATGCATTATGTTAATAAAACTAGAATTATCTACAGCTCTTATATAACTGTATTGTCATCCAGCGACCATGATTCTGTTACAGACGTCTATCACATGTCCATTAACGGCTTATCTGCTCCCGCTCCAATCGCTCTCCGGGTTTTAACAAAGGGTTGCATACCTTACACGCTGCATGATCTACTCAATGAGCTAACACATGCGCTTATAGAATAACACTGCAATCCATTTGCGCAAATGGACCGAATGTAAAAGCAAGCATTATCTTGCATTACGTTAATTACATTGTATTACGCTTGGTCGTGAAGGATAAACTGAATCAAAGACATTATCATCCTGCAACATATACCACGCATGTGGGGAAGCTGGAAACTGACGATGGATTTCAGTCCATTGGATACGGGAATGGGCATCAGGCTTATCTATACGGATGCCAGTAACTGACGATTATATAGCGTTGGGAACAGGTCTATATTGTATTGACCTGGTTAATGGAAACTTTCAGGACTCTGTTGGTAGTTGTTTATGTTTGAGTGAACAAAGAGCAAAACGCTGGAATATTGATTTAATCGGACGTAATGTTTGAAACCAATATTACGCACTTAATAACATGTGGGGGTCAATATATATATATATATATATATATATATATATATATATATATATATATATATCTGAGCCATAATGCACAGCAGAGGTGGGATATTCGTTGGCGATTGGTTTAATTGTTGCTCCCAAGGCGAATCATTGTACACCTAAGAACAACGGTACACTGCGAGTGTCGGAATACAATGTGATGCCTAGTGTATTGTTAATCTTAACACGAAGTTCAATATCTGTCATATGTATCATTATTGACTCGTGCTAAGCACACAAGCCAATGTAGTATATTGCTTGAGTAGAATTAATTACAATTAAATATATTTTGTACTGCCATACGCAGCAGTTATAACTTCATTAGCCTACCCTAATATAAAGACTAAGCCGAGCTTTGTAGCTTAAAAGAGTGCTTTAGTAATATGTTACTCTGATAGCTAGCGTCAACCAATGCATACGGTCATTCAGTTCCCAGCCAGCCTAACACAAAATGATCTACAAACGTAACGGTTATGTCACAGTTTCCTTTCGAAATATTCACACATCCCTTCAATGGTGTTTTTGACGATACGTGCCATTGGTATAAGTCATAGATGTTATAACATATGTGCGTACGCATTTATGTGGAGACATCTAGAATGATTATTTACGTGATGTTCAATAATGTCTATTTTTCAGTTCATAATATTTGCGTCGGTTGCCGGTAAAAGGAATTTGATGAGCAAGGTGACATCTATTAAATGTTTTGATTAAAAGGTATGTGCGTGATTAGCATTGCATGTGAGTGGTATCCTCATGGCTGAATCATCTTCAAGCATCAACGTTAACATTGTAGGTGCCTCAATTCCTCATATTACGCATAATCATCCGCAGGGGAAAAACGTAATCCTTCCACAAGGTGTCATGAACAGTGCTCTTAATTTTGCATTATACTCACACAATAAGAGGCTTTTGATTCATAGAAGCAGCATTTTCTATGAAACTCGGCGCAGCTGCAGCCGGCACAAGCTGCTTAGAGGTGACTTTCGGTACTAAGACGCCGTGATATAAGACCAACTTTATAGCTATATATTAAAATATGCATATTGATAACACAAATATACATTGACACACACACACACATATATACACATATATATGTGTGTGCATGTGTGTGTATGTTTGTGTGTGCGTGTGTGTGTGTGTGTGTGTGTATGTGTGTGTGTGTGTGTGTGTGTGTGTTTGTGTGTGTGTGTGTGTGTGTGTGTGTGTGTGTGTGTGTGTGTGTGTGTGTGTGTGTGTGTGTGTGTGTGTGTGTGTGTGTGTGTGTGTGTGTGTGTGTGTGTGTGTGTGTGTGTGTGTGTGTGTGTGTGTTGGGATATTGGAGTATGGAATGATGGGCCATATTTATTTTTTAAATTCTATCGCTTTTACATATATAGTAATCTAAAAAAGGTGGGACCTCTTGTCGCCTCTTATGGCCGAATATCTAGTACAGTGCACATCGCGTCACATACAGAAATGTCCATCTCTAGAATAGACCTGTTTAATGACTGTTTATTTGTCAATGAACCACCCGGGCTATAACCATAGAACAGATTGGTATCAAATTGATATCAAGAAGCTGGCTCATACCTTGACCAGAAGCCATGATTATCTCACTGTTGTTTCTTCTTATTTGACGAATGCAATAATAAATTAGCTCGGAAAGGAGGGATTACAGAAACACGACAAGACCATATACTTAGTAATACTCTATCAAAGGCATGAAAAGTTTTCTTCAAAGGCTACAATAATATAAAAATAATTGACTTAAATACAAATAACACGATATAAAATGGATGTAATCAGACATTGAAAGTAACGCTGCTCAGAGGAATAAAATGTTTACTGAATCCCCACACCCGACCCTTCATTAGCCTGAACTTTTACATTAAGGTACTTATTGAATATTCACTAATTCCATACTGGTGCGGAACCAATAAGTAAAACGAATGATGCGATTTATCATATGTCGTGCTGAGCTCAACAATCACAAAATGTGCATTCGCCAAGTTATCTTTGTCAGTCGCGTTTGTGGCTATGTATGTATGTTTGTTTGTTGGTTTAAAATTATTTTGGCACGCCATACAGGTCGCAATTTTCAATATTTTCCCAATTGTTTTTGTAAATTTGTCGGTACCAATGATGCACAGAACCCAGTGGTTTTGTTCTAATCTTGACCAACAGTTTCCCCAAGTTCCCCAGGTATCGGTCCAAATGTATTATTTTATCACATTTTATCAATCGCTTATGAAATCGACTATATGCAATCGATGGTCATAAAAATTGCGTCAAATGTTGTAAAGGGCAGCATCTAACGAATGGTATGTTTTATTGGATGTCGATGACGTGATTTCTGTTACGAGCAAAAAATGTAATTCAGCAGTGCAATTGGAAGTTAACACGTCGTTTTTCGTTGTTAATAGTCGTATTGTAATAATGTTTTCACTCGATGATAGCCCATGCCATTACAAACTTACACCTAAAACATACAATTTTATACCCTTAATAATTTTCTCACAAGTCCAAAAATCCCCTCAAAATTGCATTAACACCCCGATACGTTTATTAATATTGAGTCGATTGTGAAAATGTTTCCATGAATTTCTAAGAAACTGTACTTGTAACATTTCGTTGGCCGCATGTCAGCACGAATTATGCCCAGTTTTCTCATGAATCGCAGGTACCCACTCAGCCCCAGTAGCTGAAACTACGCAATGCTTACCTGAAAATTGGGGATTGTATTCTTCAAGATACAACTGCCCTGCAAACAAGATATCCTCGAGTAACGCCTTATTATCACCTAGCATGTTGTATAAACCGAATGTACAGCAGCGCAATTACTGCATGGAAGTGGGAGGGGGGAACTAAGGCAACATAATTTTGGTGTTGAAAAATGAATAAACTATTTCATTTATTAGCTGGTATAATATAGTATAGAAACATATGTTGTTGCTTGACCTGTATCTCGGTTTTTATACTGCTTTAGCGTGCGCATTGTATATCTCTTCCTTTAACCCAAACAATCAACATTTTCCTCTGTCTTAGAGAATATAAAACTAACATCTGGGGACAACAATATGAGAGCCCGAGTGGCCCCAACGTATACACCCAGTCCCTGCAGCCACCAGAAATAGACTGCCGTTAGTCGTCCAGTTTGCTCCTCTGCCGCAAAACACGACAGCGCAGTTGTTGACGCATTGGAATTCACACTCCACTTATTCTTATCAGGTGTTTATTGTAATCTAAATAGCCATCGCTTTCTTGTGATCCCGCTGGGGCATTATTGTTATTGCGGCTCTGCGTGTGCCTTTCATTGCGATTGTTCTAGTCAGACTAAAAATACAGTATTCGTTCCATTTATTTGTTTGCATGACATATCAATATGCAAATATCATCTGACAGCCTGCTGTTTTCCACACTTTGCATACAGTGTGCCGCATAAACAAATGCTGATTATTCATGATTTCCACAGGCGCGTTCTATTCCCTTGATAATGTTCTTTGCGGATGGAAAGCAATGAACAGTTTTTGTGGGATTCTTTTCACCAGAAGCGATCTCAAGCCATTACAGAATATTTACAACGACTGTTCGCATATCTTTGTGGGACGAAAAATCACCACACACGTATCTGAGCGAATTCAGTTGGTAGCGATAAATGATATGTATACATTAAAAGCACTCGACTTGCAGTAGAAAAGAAACAAGTCTATAAAAAGTCCACGTAACGTATTAACCTCATTGCAAAGAACGGTGTAGTATTATTGCAACTTAGGGCGATCATTCTGTGCTGTACCACTGGAAGATGTAAGTAATGCAAAATAGACACAATCACAATCGAGTGTCAATATCATCGTAACTTATTCTTCAGTAAAACAGAATTATTCGGATACACACGCAACCCACTACTTGCAGGATTTGTCGGGAGGATCTGATATGATCTTGACCCATTTCTCACACCTAGAAGCTTTTGTATCAGATTAGGGTGTAACATATTGGATTATTTTGCCGATAAATGAACAATTGTCAAATGCAGGAGGAAGCACAACATTAAGAAGAAAGCGCCGGCTAGCAAGATTACCTTGTGGTACATTACGTTTTGACAAAGGAACATAACCCATATATATATATATATATATATATATATATATATATAGATATATAGAGAGAGATATAGAGAGATAGATATAGATAGATATATATAGATATAGATATATTATATAGATATATATATAGATGATCTATATATATCTCTCTATATATATATAATATATATCTATATATATAGATGTATCTATCTCTATATATACCTATCTCTATAGACATCTATAAAAATACATATATATACATATATAAATATATGAAATATAAATATGTATATATATATATACATATATATATCTATTTTATATATATGTACATATATAAACATATTATATATATATAAATATATTTATATATATATGTATATTTATATACATATGTATATATTTAAAGACGCCCTTCGTTTGCTGCCTGTATGTCCTGTGACGATGGAACACCTGGTTACCGTGCATGATCTCATCACATTTGTTCTTCAATGGAAATGTATCTTCTTGGGGAGCACATATTACAAGAGCCAGCTAGAATATCGTCTGATGCTGATTGAATTTGGCCGATGGTAATGCGAATGATAAATGAATAAAAGGCTCGTTTTATTCAATCATGCTGGGCATGGATTCACATGCGTTCAGTTACCTGATAAATATGATATTGCACTGTAACACAATACATTACGCCGCGCAGTCCTATTTCACCATCTCAATATATAATTATTATTATATAGTGCTTAGCAAAGTGAATCATGTTTGCCCAACAAAACAACCAGTTCAAAGACACGTAAACTGCTTTGCAAAATGTACAGCACCTCGCTACGTATAGACGTTCATCCTCGTTCAGGTTACAAAGTGACATGAATTCCTTCAGTGTTTTACTGATTACATTTGCCCGACAATTGATCTATGCAAACGATAGCAAGCAAACACTATGTATTTGCAAATATGACGCATTTGCAATAAAAGAGGATAAATCGGTTGGCACAAAGCAGCCCTAGGACGAAACAGCGAGAACTCGGGATTACCAATTGGTTGGGTCAGAATGTGCTTCAGAGTGTCAGAGCCATCTTTTTGTAAATCGTTTACATTGCGTGTATGAATCATTTGAAAAAGAGCAAAAGAAATACCGCTACTCTAGCATTGGCAGATTACTTTAGTCATACAACTTTGTTCGGATATGACCAAAGTAAACACAACAGGATTATCACATCTGCATTTTATGTGAATTAACAAATCAATGCATATCGAAGCTGCATTTCCCCGTATGCTGATTGCATTTTAACAGTTTGCCCACATATTACTTTCGGGAAATGAGCGCCGAGTGATGTTTTTTTAGCTTTCTCATTAGTTTATGCCAAGGCTGGTGTGATTTGGAAGAAAACTTGTGAATCAATGCCTTTGACCGATTGTGCCATATGTTATAACAAAAAGTACACATTCCAAAAGGGAGCAACAAGCTATATGCAGCAGACATCTGTAGTGTGAGTTAATCGCAATGGTTCTTGGTAGCTTTAGAATCAGCTACATCAAAGACATACCAGTTATGCTACCTCAGGGCACATAACAATAAGCCCAAAGCTCCAGAGGTAAGTTCATAAAAGCTGATGCTGAATGGATCAGACATTGAATAATGCACATGATGAATGGGTTATGTTCTTCAGTTATTTTGAGTGCAGGTACAGAACGTGATATTAACACAAAAAAGCTCGTGGTTCTATTCGACTTGTCAACGCAATGGAACGTCGGGCTTAGAGATACCATATGGATATGTCCAGAGGATAGTTTGTTTTTAGTTCAGTATACTTCTAGTGAACTAGAACACTTGAAGTTACAATGAGTAGTCGCACAAAAACTACATTGTGATTGACCCTGCAAGTGAACGGGAACATCCCTGTGTTACTGCGATCGGACATAGAGATTGAATTTATCCCGGGAGGTATATAACTTACTTTGTAAGAACAGACAATTAAATAAATATTACCACTGAAGTAAATAAGCCGCTTACATATGAAACTATCATAGGCTGTTGCAATGGCCATAAACGTCATGTACAATCTGCAGAAATTGCTTTCTTGCATGCAACCAGTATATAGTATTGCCAAGCAGCTATATAGTGGTCAAAGACGTTGCAAGTAACTCCATACACAATATTTAATGATCATTCAAAAATAATTTCGTATTAGCACGTAGTCATTTAATAGGCCAAAAACACCCAACGGGGCCCAAGCGCTAAAAATTCACCCATAAGGTACTACTCGGAAGAATGTACGAAGCCATCTTCCCGATGCCATTTTGTCTCACTGCCAATGCATTTCATCATATATCATAATGCAGTTGCCTTGTGACCCGTGAAACATTTGCCTGCACCCTAAATGACAAGTGAGAGCATGTTTCATGGTCGGCTGTGCTTGGAATTATAAAATATCATTGATGTGAACCCTCTATTCCAGGAAGCATCTGTTAGTTATACCAAACATCTTAATTCATGAGCTTACACATGCGCATTGCAAAATTCAAAAATTAACACAACGAGCTCTTGTATGTATGGTTATGCAATCAAACTAATTCATTGAATATTTGATGCGCTCTGCTATGTGTACAATTGAATTTACGAATATTGTAGTTCCATTGACTTATCAATATAGCAATATACACTCAGGGATTGAACGACACATTAAATATCCTGGCTGATTAATAGTTACGCACCATGACGTCGTATTTGTTAAATAGATATTTATAGTACGATTTCAGCAGCAATCATTATAAGGACCCTAAAATACAACAAATATTTGTTTCCGATGGATTATCCGAATCAACATATATGTTGCGCGATGCCACTTATTGGAAAATGTCGAGTGTTAATCATCTTCTGTTGAAGTAAAGTTGATATAGCAAGTAGTATATAATGAACAACAATCAATTTAATGTGCACACACCAATTTCATTGCATTGACCCATGGACTACTGTAATAACACTAAACTGTCATTGTAATACACATCGGTGGGAAGAATCCCATTCTAACTGCTGACATTAATGATGTTGGATGCTAATATATGCTAAGCAACGTCTGGAAGTCTTATCCCTGAACAGTTCAGTGCAAACGCAATTTCCTTAATAGGGATTTACCAGCATAGTATTGAGAAGAGTTGATAGGTTAGCGAGAGCTCCCAGAAACTCATTAATGAAATTCGGACACTGCCACAAGGCATATTTTATCATATATTGATATCCATAAATGGCGACGCCATTATGTTCTGATATGATAGTTATGTTCAAAATCGGGTAAACATGTGTGTAACAGAGTATGGAAATTTCAAATCCAAACGAATGAAGCATGTTGTCGCATTTAACTATGAAACGTATTTTCGACACAAATAGGAATAAGATTTGGTCGATTGCTGATAATTATCTCCTCAAGCGCGGAGCAAGGTCTTTAACATACGTCATTTTGCATTGGTTAGCTTTATTTGTACCACGTTCATGTGGTATGTAGGGGTGGGTTTTTGTAGCATAATTCCACCTCAACAACCTTGTAGCGGCTCATATTCAATCCTGTAATATTTATGTTATTTCAGTTCAAATTTTGCATATTTTTACTCCCTCGTACGCCGAAGCATGTATTTGTGTAGGTGTTAAATTAAAGCGTGCTTCCATGTTATACTTACGGGTTGCTCCTTGCTTGAATTAAGCTTGAATGGTGGTAACTGGAAATTTTTGATGATTTTGTCCAACGTGCCTCATTCTCATATTAGTGTTTCTATGAGGATGGTAAGAAATGGAGAACTTTTAAAACAACAAATGAGAGATAGCATACACAACTTAGATACAAACACATTGTATGTCCACATATAATACCGGAAATATGTATGTTGAGACAATTTGTAACTTGCAAAATGTGTTCATAAACAGCCCTTATATCTTTAAATGAGCGAGTATTGGGGATACAGTCACCTTCTCTCGGAGATGTAGGTAGGCACCAAGATAAACACATAAGAGTTATGCGTAACAGTATCGTATAAGTTGATCTCATATATCATTCCATTGAATTTTAATTATCAGGTGAAAACTAGCGCACATCTCTAAATCAGAGGTATTGTCTGATGTGTATAAATCTCACATATAGACATACACATGATGGACGTAGTGACAGGTCTGTGTTATTCCATTATACACAGTGTGAATTCACTTACATAAATTACCAGCGAAAGTCCGTTTCTAAAGATTTTATGGCACACCAATACAAAACCGAATAACACCGGGAAATTCATTTCCACTTATAAGCGGTATTTGCATTTTACAGTGTGTAAAGGCTAATCTCTCTATCATAGTAAGGTTGCCGTTGAATGTTTTTGTCAATATGTAATGCAATAATACGGCCGATTGTTTACAAGAAGATAATTAACCACCACATGTTCTTACTTTTCATACAAGTGACAAGGATCAACTTTAGAATGCTGTGATTCACAGAGCAGGATTCCTTTCTCGTTAATAAGGGTTATATCTTGTAACCTCATAAAACAAAGAGAACACCTACAAGTTATGACTACCCTACCAGTGATATTGATGGAGCATCTGATGGTATCTCGTTTAAAAGTGACAAACTATCAAGTAACATATTGGAGCGTCTAAATAAAATACTCAGAGCCATTTTCGCAATTTCTGCCATCACTCCTTGTTCTCCACTAATACAAAGTCAATTATAGCAGGCTATCCGCCCCATGTCTCCATACACGTAATCGTTGTAAAAAATATCTTCAATGCACCAATGACAATACAATAACATTTATTCTCATCCCATTACAATTACAGAGCATATATGTATTTCCGATATCCCCACATGAATCTCAATTCCATTGAAGTAAAATTGCATGTTCATTGACGACAAGAATTAGCAGTGTATGAAAAGGAAAGGATCTACTCACTATAAGTAGCCGTTAGGAAGCCGTAATTCATATGCCTACTTTACTGTTCCTCTCCAACGCTCCTTTCCTGTCTACAACCTATCGGCCATTACTGTCATCTTAGCACTTCTCGACCTGACCTTTTCACAAATATGTGTATCTGACCTTCTCTCTCTCTCTCTCTCTCTCTCTCTCTCTCTCTCTCTCTCTCTCTCTCTCTCTCTCTCTCTCTCTCATTCTCTCATCTAAACCCACTTTTCGTTAAATTAATTGCGTGTACTTACTGTGGCTACTCAACTGTCACTGCCGGTTTATCAATAGGCGGGTAGTAATAACGCCGATGGAGGGTTGTTTCCTGTTTGATTACAAAACTCGGCTTAGGCAAATATTGCGCCATTACAATATCGTACCATACACGAATGACAATTCAATACTCAAACTTGCAAGAAAATTGACCGTTGATGTTTTATATTGAGACCTGTTGCCGTATTTTAGATAATATTTCTATATATCACAAGGGGCCTCAGCTACTGATTTAGTAATGAACCATTTATCTAGCCAATCGGAAGTGCTTTTTCACATTTGAGCATCGGCGCTTGTAATGAGGTCCCCGATGAATATACGATATGAGCTCCAGACGCTGCATGAATTTCTAACGTATAATACTTAGGCTCCAGCCGCTTTTGTTATGCATTGATAATAAAGCGGCAAATTATATTGTATAAACACTATATATGCACTAGCAGTAGTTGATTTAAACCTCGTTGGTATGTACGCGAGGCCATTAACTTTATCATAGTATAAATTCGCCTCAAACATCCGTACTGCTACTGGAGATGCAACCTCGGTTGCTTGATCAGCTGTGTTATTGGCTTATGATATACAAATACATGTGAATGTGTCCATTTGTCAGAGCATTGTTTAAGTGACGCCTTATACATATAAAATGGAACTAGAATACATCCGAGGTTTGTGGTTCTTGTAGATTCTAATGGATCTTGGAAGTTTAATTGCATCAATGTTAATTGCCTCAGAGGCATTACAGAAATTGCGTTGTTCCACCATAGGGCACGCAGCATTAATCAGCCAATAGTTGCACAGTTTCAACCAAATGGCTGATGTTGTTTGGATAAGGCCATGGAAAATATACACGATAAATGTGTTATGTTCTCAATTTCTTAATTTTTCTCAACAAGGTGGATTTGTGGCAAGGGCAAAGTGGCCGTTTGATCCATAGGTGTTCTGTCAATGGCTTCAAGTAAATGTCGTATAGCGTCGTACAACACAGTCCAATAAAGATCATTGCTTAACACCTTATATGAGCAGACTGAAGTATATTGCCTGGTAAACACTTTCATTGGGCACCAACGCGATGTGAGAATCTATTTGACCAATGTCGTAGTCAACCTGCTTCATAGAACACAATGATTTCCGACGTATACGACCGTTTGCAACACCCTCATTTACATTCTATAATGCACTGATGCTTTTTTCTCTTACCTACTATTTTACACATTTTTTTTAATGGGGAGGCAAGAGGAAGCGCCCAACTCAATCGAGCTGGTAGTATGGAATTATCTGTCCGCTTCTGGGGTAAGCAATTGTAACTCATCAATGCATCTGCATTCCTGATTTGCAACACATAACCTAAGCCGGTTAGTTTCCCAAACTATGGCAATGGCACGTTACGAAACATGGGAATGTCCAATAATGCGCACGGCATCGTTTACATTAACCTGCGACATGTCTCTCATTTTTCGAATTAGATAATGTCAAGTGTAAAAATAGATAAAATATTATTCCCATTATAAATTCCCCAATGTATTGCTTCATGTAGAGGATAAAAACGAGACATTATCATGGGCGAAGTACTCAGCATGACTTTTGTCCCGAACATAAGGCCATTATATCGACAAATAATGCCATCTCACGATGCCTCACGATGCAAGGTACTTCGAACAAGTGGTACATCATAGTGATAGATGGTCTGTATTATCATCCATGTCGCCATGTTGATGAGCAGCAAATGATGAATGATCTCCCTATACATGGCGGAAAGGAAAATAGACTGTCCTGTACTCTTAATGCTTGCCGTTTAGTTATTGCTTAAGTGCGGTTAATGAAGCATGCGACAATGAATGTTTCATTCCATTTCCATGAAAGCATAAATAATTAATTGAACGACTCAAGTTGGTCACGCGATCGCTTCAAACGGGGTGTTTAATTACAGCAAATAAATAAATAAGCCGTGAAACACACTAGCTGCATAATTAATTATCCATTAAATGTTGGTATAAAGGATACGGTTGGTTGGTATAATGTGTGGCAGGAAGTAAAGGTTATTTCCATCAATCATTACTTCTGTTTGCAACATTATACCCTAGTCGAACAATTCAGGCATGTTTGACCGCCATTTGTATCTGCCAACTTGACTTGTTTCTATGTGGCGAATGAATACAAAAACGCACCGATATTTATTAGTGATGCAATCAGGTGGTGTGATAGGTTGATGGGACATTTAAACATTCACAGCCCATTTCTAACCTGTGTCACAACATATTGTTTACTTCAAGGGGTGACGGCTATTGCTTTGTCGAAAATCATGTTATTTTCAATATTTTTGTTGAGGCATCAATTCAGCTGTTTATTAGGGGTGCTTTAAAATACTTCGTCAAGTAAGCCAGTAAAGTGAAGACTATGGTAGGTGAATTGAATGGAATGCATATTTTGTCCCCTAACACGAACAGGCACTCGTACCAGACATCTTATTTGCATGCATAACCTGTATCCATGCTAACATGGAATATTTGAAGTAAATTTTGCTTCCTTTTCGGCGCTTTACAATTATTCACACTTATCATCTGAATGAAAGTGGATCCCATTTGAATGGCTCGTCCCATTGATTTGCAATGGCTACTTAGACTAAGCAACTTCTTAGAAGTCTATGCTGAAAACGATTAGTTGCAAATGCAATTTCCGTATTAGGTTTTAAGCAACTCAGGACGGACGACATGTTGATGGGTTGCCGAGACTTCCCAGTGAATCAGTAATCACACCCCGCAAAAACAACAAAGTATATAGTATGTTAGCTATGAATTGCTTATATTCTTAAATATTGATGCGATGTTGGCCTCCGAGACGAGTACTGATGGATGGCAACCTCACAGACAGATAAAAGAAGGTCTTCATTAAAACGCAGGTACTTAAGCATACCTGCAGGGTATACATTATTATCAT
>CM067346.1:10267539-10270039 GCA_034190875.2 Urechis unicinctus
CTCAATTGATTGCTCTGCGCCCCATTCATAGTCATCGTTGTGTATTGACAAGCGGATGAGCACAGTTCAAACATTTAGGTGTATATTGCAAAGCAATGTAAATGTCAGGAAGAAATGTAGCAAACTATTTTCGGCTTTAATCTAATATTACGTCAGCGAATATAAACCAATAATATTGTGTCGATGCGGTTTGCTTTTTTTCGCATACATTTGTACAAACGTGAGCATGGATTACCGACCAATGGTTGACTGTGATGCCGACTGCAATCATTATATTAATTTGGCATCGTTAGTTTAGACAAGGCTCAGGCTATGAAAAATACATGAGCTAGCAGGTGGCATACATCCCACATTTACTGTCTAGCAGTTGCAGTTCTCTGCTGCATGCTTGAAGGGTTGCATTGCCTCGAAGCTTGTTAAAAACCACATCGTAATGACAATTTCAGGGGAGTAACGTAAAGCTGGCGATTATAAATCAGCATCGGGTGTGTACATTGTTTGGTCATGGTATGTATTACTGCCAATGGAACATGGTCATATTGGCGTTATCGGGCAACAAAACTGCTACTGCAGATATATCATGATCATCCCACTTTCTGTTGTCTGTAAATACGTTGCTTGCATTGATATGCTGTGTAAAACCTCGAAGCCCAATTGTCACAAGGCAATAGGCTAGACCCTAATGTTCCTACTACCACCGTCGTCCTAATGTCATCATACCACCCTAATAACCATTCATTTATCAACGAAAATGTCATCGGCAAGGTCTCCGATGTAGTGACATTCGCAGGGGTGTCACCGTTTGAACTATTAAAAGATTGACAATACCCATGCATGGATTAACACACTCTCCGTGGCACACTTGTTTGATGCTGCGCTACATAACGTGCTACGCTAACATACTATCTCTGCAATAGGTAACGGAGCACCAGCGATTTGACTCGGCCTTGACCTATGACCGGGCGATAACAAGCAGCGCGCGTCAGATATAAACAAACACGAATGGTCAACATGAATCAGCGAGAATAAGACAAAGAACCGCTCGTCGATCAAAACACCTATTTAGATAGTGAAATGTAATTGCACTGTTTTTTTCAGAAGTCAGACTAAACCTTAGCTACAAACTAACAGGGGCAAACACTTGGACTGTCATACTCAGTCATTTATCCAATCTTCGTCGGCAAGTACATTTTCCCGAACAGAGATCAGCACCCAAAGTGACAGTCATATGATAATGAAGAACCATTCAATAATTTACAGAAAAAAATCCATCCGGCATAGACACGTCTCTAATGGGAATGGCTCTAAAGAGCACCGAATTCACTTCTGTTGTGGAAAGTGTTAAGGCATACACTTGTTTCAGTCGATTTTCGATAATCAATTTGCTTTCACATCTCAATGCCGACATTTTTAGACACGCTTGAGGGCCATGAAACGTCCGATGAACTATTGTTTGGGATAAATGCCTCATTTTGGGTCTACAGATTTCATCAACAAAATGTATATTATTATTCCATTAAAACACAACAGAAAATATTTTTATAACATTTAAGAGTTGATAATTCGTATCTATATATCCTCGCGTACTGGCCCAAATTTGCCCAAAGCAACTTTTGTGGGGCAGAGGGGTATTCTAGCCTACGCAGAAGCCGATGCGCAAGGAGATCGGGATGAACAATGACAATTGCCTGTATTTAGTTTTCTATTTTGCAATGCACCAACTTATAAAACTAGTGTAATTTGCTAACTTAAATGTCACGGACTGACAACCCGGCCACTAATAAGTTGTTAATGTGGGCTTACCTAACATTACTAGGTGAAGTTATGTCCATCGTTTAGGTGGCAACTGTGTCGGTCGTCTACAATGTATTTGACCATAAAAGAACCCGTAGCATTATCGTTCATTGGGTGATATCATCAATCAGCCGCTTCAAATCAAATCGCATCAGCCTTATATGTCATCTCATTCACAACTGAATAAATGAACATTCTTGAGAGAATGCAATTGTGGAGACTTGAAAGCTATACAGCACCGGCTGTGATGAGGTGTAGGTGGTAGGGCGGTTGATCTAGCGATACAGATAAATTACACTGCAAAGTCAATTGACAATATCAATAGGCTTGAGTACCTGACCCGAGGCTTGGCAAAACCGCTTTCAAGCTCACAAGTACTGCAGTTTGTGTGGTTGCTTTTCATACCGAACAATCGGCCAAAAATGATTTGTATATGTTGAACACCTTCTATGAATTTTACATGCATACAGAAGCATAAAAGGGACAACGATTAAGCCACAGGTCACCAACAGTCTAGCCTCAACCATCTTAAGTCACATTTATGAGCTTGTCGTGCACAATATCCGTTCAAAATCGGACATTCTACTATTTTTGTAAATCGCACAGACACCATTTTGACAACGGTTTACTAATTATACACACGCTTATGCAACATAACTACTTTGTTTGGCAGTTTCATCTTTGTCCGAACGAATGCGCATAAGGT
>CM067346.1:10275039-10331934 GCA_034190875.2 Urechis unicinctus
GATCCACTACGCATGCTACCAGTATGACCTAGGGGAGAACATTTTTACACAAACATTGTGAAGGTCAAAAGTCTCATGTTTATATAATGTGACTAAGAAGTAATGATGATTGATGAGGCTAAAAAGATAGTACATGTTGAAGCATTAAATGGTGCAAAGGGTTGAGACTGAAATGATTAAGGTTGGTAGCCAATGACGATAAATGACTCATGCGATAACTACATAGCTGTGAGCGTTGGCAATAAATCATAATATTACCAGTTAGAAAAAAATTTGTTTGATGTCGATGAGCCGCAGGGTATGTTTGTATAAGATGTAATTTCGATGTATGAGGGCGTTGAATATGTGCAGTCGAATCCAACCACGAATAAACCAAAGCCAGGAGTGGATATGATGTCCGACAAACGTAAACGACCTAATATGCATAGATATTATACTGTCAATATAATATGCCTTTGTGCGTTTTAACATTTCCGCTAACGATCAAGTAAGAATTATCAAAACCGATGCCTTCAAACACATTTAACCGGTTCACCCGAATGCAGGAAAAATAGGACCAGAATATATGCAAATAACGACAAATTAACATCCAGAGTATTTGTTACATACGGATGAGTTTGATTATTCCGAACAAACAACCAACGTTTCACACTCCAATCAAGCCCTCTGAAACACCTTTTATATTCATCTTGTTGTTGGCAGAAAATTTGTTTCGCCGAGAATGTTTTATTTCCATGGTTGAATTCGACATCGCATTTATATTGGTCAGTTGCAACAAAGAGATTCATTTACAAAAGTGGGAAGATGTGGGAAGTAGCAGACGTTTGACACCCTTTTCTGTCATATATGTAAATTTCGATGGATGTAGGCAGCGTAAAAGCATCAATCTGAATTGACATTTCTGCATCCTAATGCAATAACATCTAAGATCTAGAATGGAATTGTGCCTGTATTGGGCACATAGCAATAACCAGCACACAGCTTCAAGGCTGAGGGATCGTTTGACGTTGATTGAATCTTACATGTAGTAGTGCCCATGATAAAGGAGGTAACTCCATTATAGTGAGTATAAAACTATCTTCGCCTCACCAGGTCAAACATGTCTCCCAATGTTCCATGACACCTCAGCACAGTGACGAACGTCTCTGGGCAGTCCCGTGTCACCAATTCAACATGTAATAAGTATTTTATCACATTGTGTAGCGAACAACGACCCACCCTCATTGAGAGCATCTGCATTCTCTTTAATGGAGATATTGTGACCAATATTCGATTTTTAATAGGAAACACTCTTACCATATATAAATGTGTAACTTACGTAGCATATTCGTCTATCTCTTAATAACGATGTCGGTAACTTCATTTTAAAACAACAGTAAGGCCACATTGTATACAGCGGTACATAGATTAATGTGCACATCACAATGCCGTCACTGTCCCAACTTATGTTATATTTATACGTGCAAGCATTGCCTAGAATTGTGAGCATTGTCAATTAATGTGCTATGCTCTAGACCGTGTTTGCAACAATAAATGTACCCTATGGAGCTTATTAATGAAACCTGGCCAACTATTATATTTAAGGATGAAGAATATAATTAAAAATTCTATTTTAGAAATAAAATTGCGCAACCAAAACATTTTCATTAAGAATGTTCTTAGATATTTATGATCCTTTGTGCAATCATCATTGGACCTTCACCAATCACTTGCTAACAGGAGGTCAACGATGTTTGCGTTCTTCTGTCGAATCAAAACATTGAACCTCACAAATAAAGAGGTTCATGTGTGCTAACATATGTATATGTAGCTACGAATTTTAGATGTACTTGTGTCCGCAGGGAGTGTATTATACTCACACAATTCCAATGTCAAAGGGAGTCAACTCGTAGCCATGGCTTCCGATCTATATACATATTGATAAACGCATCATGTTCAACAGTGCTTATTTGTACAATAGCATTTCGACCAATTATTCATCTCAGGTGGTTATGCACATTATATTACCCACTTTCACGAGATGTCGTTGACGTCTGTTTATAGCCAATCAAGAGCCTAGTGATGTTGTCATCACATCCCGTTTTCCAACGACGGTAATGTCATGCACAATTTGAAGAGACTATTACATTATATAACATAATATAACATTTTATGACGAATGTTTGTAACCACTTAAACATTGAAGTTAATAACATGCAATCATTTGGCACCATGCATCATCATTAAGGATAATCTTGAAACGTACATGCTCAGCCCATTTCAGCATCACAGGGATTTGCATATATTTTCTCTATCCCGACCTCACCCGTAGTAAAATTGGATCAGAATTTTAGCTGACGACCTGTTTTCCTCAGTCAATGTTATATGAGGCATTTCACACAAATAAAAACAATGCATTCTATTCCAAGTATCTGTCATGTTGTTGATTCATATTAAACAACAGATACCAGCTCAGTTTTCGAATACTCGACCCAGCCCAATATGTCGTATTAGATATCTCGTTTTTTTATTTGAAGACGTCAGTGCATAAAAACTAAGTTGATGCCAAACACATGAAACTCACCAATTCTTTCACTTTTTATGCAGTTGACTCAGCGTTCGCTACACGTGATAGAGGAGGCGATGTTGGTTATACGAGTTGTGAGATGAAAATATGTATATATATAGATATATATATATATATATATATAGATATATATATATATATATATTTTTATATATAAATATATATATATGTGTACATATATATATATATATATATATATATATATATACATATATAGGTATATATATTTATATATACATATATAGCAATATATATATATATAGGTATATATATATATATATGTATATATATATATAGATATATATATCTATATATATATCTATACTTGATAGAGGAGGCGATTTTGGTTATACGAGTTGTGAGATGGAAATATGTATATATATATATATATATATATATATATATATATATATATATATATATATATATATATAAAATATATATATATGTGTACATATATATATATATACATATATAGGTATATATATTTATATATACATATATAGCAATATATATATATATAGGTATATATATATATATATATATATATATAGATATATATATATATATATATATGTATATATATATATAGATAGATATATATATATATTATATATATGTATATATATAATATATATAAAATACATATATAAATATATATACATATATATATATACATAAATATATATATATATATATATATATATATATATATGTGTGTGTGTGTGTGTGTGTGTGTGTGTGTGTGTGTGTGTGTGTGTGTGTGTGTGTGTGTGTGTGTGTGTGTGTGTGTGTGTGTGTGTGTGTGTGTGTGTGTGTGTGTGTGTGTGTGTGTGTGTGTGTGTGTGTACCTGTTAACAATCAGGGAGATACTAACATGTTCCACTAGCCCCCACAAATTTATGCATAATTTGGCGTACCCTTGGTGATAACTTGATGAAAGTTAGTAATCCATGAAGCAATGCATTATATTAATAAAACAAGAAAAATCTAACGCTCTTATATACCAGTTATGTGAAACATCTGCTTGTCATCCATCGACCATGATTCTTTAACTGACGTCCATTAACGGCTTATCTGCTCCTGCTCCAATGGCTTTCCAGGTCATGACAACGGGTCGCATACGTTACACGCTGTATTATCATCTCAATGAGCCAATACATGCGCTTATGGAATCATAATAGATCCATTTGCGCAAATGGCCTTGATGTAAAAACAAGCATTATCTTGCATTATATTTTTTTCATTGTATCACGTTTGGCCGTTAAGTATGAACTGAATCAAAGACATTAAATTCCAACCAATCTTACATGTACCTGGCTTTGATGTTATATTGCAGGCGATATAGTACCGATTCCCGTGCATGGGGAGGAGCTAGATACTGACGCTGGATAGTCCATTGGCTAAGGGAATGGGTATCAGGCTTATCTATACGGATGCCGGTAACTGAAGATTATATAGCGTTGGAACAGGTCTAAATTGCATTGACCTGGTTATTGGTTGAGTGAACAAAATCAAAACACTGAAATGTTACTTGAATTGGACGGTAATCTTTGAAACCACTATTACGCACGTAATCACATGTAAGGGTCAACATGTATACCTGTTCCATAATCCACATCAGAGGTTGGATATTAGTTGGCAAGTGTATTGGTAATCTTAACACGAAGTTCAATATCTTCCATCCTTATTGGCAATGCAGTTTATTGTTTGAATAGTAGTATTCATAATTAGTTACATTTGTACATGGCATACACAGGCAGTTATGGCTGAATTGGCCTACCACTATATAAAGACTAAGCCGAGCGTTGTAGCTTACCCGAGTGAGAATAAAAAGACAGCTTTGCCATTTAAAACTTTGCTTCGGCATTATGTTACTCCAATAGCTATCGTCCACCAATACACACGGTCATTCAGTTCCCAGCCAGACAAACACAAAATAATCTACAAACGTAACGGTTTTGATTTCGAAATATTCACACATCCCTTCAATGGTGTTTTTGACGATACCTGCCATTGGTAGCAGTGTTACCCAGTGCGGACGCTACCAGATGACTATGGAATTCCGTTGCTGGTGTTTCAAATTAATTAATCTGACATATATCATGCATGCAAGTCATATATGTTATAACATATGTACGTACGCATTAATTGGGAGACATTTAGTATTATTAGTTACGTGATGCTCAATAATGTCGATTTTTCAGTTCATAATATTTGCGTCGGGTGCCGGTAAAAGGAAATGTGTGAGCAAGATGACATCTATTAAATATTTGGATAAGAGGGTATGTGCGTGATTAGGATTGCATGTGTGTGGTATCCTCATGGCTGAATCATCTTCATGCATCAACTTTAACGATTATGCATCATATTATGCATAATCATCCGCAGGGGTAAAACGTATACCTTCCATAAGGTGTCATGAACAATGCTCTCAATTTTGCATTATACTCACACAATAAGAGGATTTAATTCATGTGAGCTGCGCATGCTAAGAATCTTTGGCGCAGCTGCAGCCGGCGCAAGCTGCTTAGAGGTGACTTTCGGTACTAAGACGCCGTGACATAATACCAACTTTATACCTATATATACAAATATGCATATCGATAACACACATATACATTGACCCACAAACACATGCACACACAGACATATATATATATATATAAATATATATATATATAGACATATATATATATGTAGACATATATATACATATATATATATATATATATATATATGTATATAAATATATATATATATTTATGTGGGTGTTTGTGTGTGTGTTTGTGTGTGTGTTTGTGTGTTTGTGTGTTTGTGTTTGTGTGTGTGTGGCATGTCGGTGTGTGTGTGTGTATATGTGTGTGTGTGTGTGTGTGTGTGTGTGTGTGTGTGTGTGTGTGTGTGTGTGTGTGTGTGTGTGTGTGTGTGTGTGTGTGTGTGTGTGTGTGTGTGTGTGTGTGTGTGTGTGTGTGTGTGTGTGTGTTTAATGACTGCTTCTGGGTTGTCAATGAACCACCTGGGCTATACCCATAGAACAGATTGGTATCAAATTGATATTAAGAAGCTGGCGCATACCTTTCATCACTTGATCAGAAGTCATGATTATCTCACTGATGTTTCTTCTTATTTGACGAATCAAATCATAAATAAGCTCGGCAAGAAAGGATTACAGGAGTAATACTCTATCGAAAGCATGAAACGTTTTCTCCAAAGTCTAAAATAATATAAAAATAATTGAGGTAAGTACCAATAACACGATATAAAATGGATGTAATCAATCATTGAAAGCAATGCTGCTCACAGGAATAATATGCTTACTGAATCCCCACAAGCGACCTTTCATTATCCTGAACTTTTACATTAAGGTACTAATTGAATATTCACTAATACCATACTGATGCGGAACTGTTTGTTAATTTGTCGGGATCAATGATGCACAGAACACAAGTCCATAATCGCCTCCCAAATTGTATTAACTCCCCAATATGTTTATTAATACTGGGTCGATTGTGAAAATGTTTCCATGAATGTGTAAGTAACTGTTATAGAACATTTCGTTGGCCGCATATCAGCACGAATTATGCGTAGTTTTCTCATGAATCCAAGGTTAAAGTTCGGAAAACAGCTGTAATTGGTAAGAAATTTTCGAAAGCTTATAAAATCGACAATATGCTCTTGATTGTCATAAAATGTTGTTATCTTATCAATCGAATTATAAGTTTTTGCGGATGTCACTCCTGTTGTGACGATTCTGCCATCTTCCAAGTGTTACTTTATCGTAACTGTGAACAAAAGACATTAAACAGCACATCATAACCTGACAAAGCTGTCCAAACTAGCTAAATTTGACGTAAACGCAGTGAAAACAAGTTAACAAGCTTAGCAACATTGAATCATATCATTGTCAACTGTTCATCATTATGCGCAAGCTTCAAGTCGATTTATCAACAGTAGCGGACAACAACATACAATAAAAGCACACACAAATATTGTCGACGATGCTGACCAATCCTATTATCGATAGTCGTATGCATTCCCTGCCTTACCTGCTTTCTTTGGTTAGATAAGAGCGCATGCTATACCAGTTTATGTTAGAAAGAGTACCCCAACCCCCGCACCCCCCCCCCCTACCAACGCACACACACACGTTACATCTATCGTATGTCGGCGTCTGGTGGATTTCTAATTCCACCAAATATTTTTGTGAAGGCACAAACATCGCTTAGCCAGTGCGTATGCAATCATCATCATTATTCTATCAAGGCAAAGCTTGCACGATAAGCCCTGCATTACCGCTTCATCGTCAGCTGCTCGTGCTGTAGGGAAAACAATATCTATGGCGCTAACCGCCCCGAGACAGTAAAGACATACAAGCTATTACGACCGGCACCCACCCTCTCAGCCCCGGTAGCTGAAACTATGCATTGCATACCTCACAAAAAAAAACCCGCGTTTGGGATTGTATTCTTCACTGATACAACTGCCCTACAAACAAGATACCGAATCTACAGCAGCGCAATATACTGCATGGAAAGGGGGTGGGTACTATGGCAACATAATTTTGCTCGTATATATATGTAAGTGGTGTTGAAAGATAAATGAACTATTTCATTTGTTAACTGGTATTATATAGTCCAGAAACATATGTTGTTGTATGACTTGTATCACAGTTTTTATACTTCGTTAGCATACGTATTGTATATCTTCCTTTTACCCAAACATTCAACATTTTCCTCTGTCTTGGAGCATATAAAACGAACATGTGGCGACCACAATATGACAGCCCGAGTGGACTTAACGTATACACACAGTCCTTGCAGTCACCAGAAAAAGCCTGCCTTTTACCTACACTATCCACTGCCGTCAGTCGTCCTGATTATATACCTCTGCCTCAAAACATGACAGCGCAGTTGTTGACGCATTGGGATCCAAACTCCACTTATTATTATCAAGCGTTTATTGTAATCTTAATAGCCACCGCTTTTTTTCTGTGATCCCGCCTGGGCATTATTGCTATTACGGCTTTACATGTGCCTTTCATTGCGATTGTTTTAGTCAGACTAAATAAACTATTTGTTCCATTTCGTGTTTGTATGACATATCAATATGCAAATATCATGTGACAACCTGCTGTTTTCCACACTTTGCAAACAGTGTGACGCATAAACAAATGCTAATTATTCATGATTTCCACAGGCGCGTTCTATTCCCTTGATATCGTTCCTTGCGGATGGAAAGCAATGAACAGTTTTTGTAGGATTCCTTTTACCAGAAGCGATCTCAAGCTATTACAGAATATTTACAAAAACTGTTCGCATGTCTTTGAGCGACGAAGAATATCACACACGTATCTGAGCGAATTCAGTTTGTAGCGATTAAAGATATGTATAAATAAAAAGCACTCGACTAGCATTAGAAGAGAAACAAGTCTATAAATAGTCCACGTAACGTATTCACCTCATTGCAAAGAACGGTGTAAATTTACTAGTATTATTGCAACATAGGGGGATCATTCTGTGCTGTACCACTGGAAGCAGTGCAAAATAGACCATCAAAATCGAGTGTAAAAATCTTTTGTAAAACAGAAATCATTCAGAAACACACGCAACCTGCTAGTTGCATGATTTTTCGAGAGGAAGCACAACATTAAGATGAAAGCACCGGCTAGTAGGATGCATCTTGTTGTACATTACGCTTTGACACAGGAACATAACCCATATATATATATATATATATGCATATATATATATATATATATATATATATATATATATATATATATATATATATATTTATTTATAGATCTACATACATACATACTGTAAATTCAGATAAATCATATATACCAACATGCTTCATTTAAAATTTAACATGAGCTATGATTTTTTGGGTGGTAAATGTTAACCTTCACATTATGTAAGACAACGAGCTCGTGCATCTGCCAAAATCAATCATAGAAGAACGATAATCGTTAGTAACTGTTAATTACACACGAGCACGCCCATCGTTTGCTGCCTGTATGTCCTGTGAAGATGGAACCCCTGGTTACCGTGCATCATCTCTTCACATTTGTTCTCGAATGGAAATGTATCTTCATTTGGAGCACTATTACAAGAGCCAGCTAGAATATCGTCTGACGCTGATTGAATTTGGCCGATGGTAATGCGAATGATAAATGAGTAAAAGGCTCGTTTTATTAAATCATACAGGGCATGGATTTGCATGCGTTAAGTTACCCAACAAATATGATATTGTACTGTAACACAGCCCCACATTACGCCGCGCAGTCCCATTTCACCATCTCAATATATAATAATTATGATATGGTGCTTTGCAGAGTGTTCGGGCATTTCTCTGTTGAGTGCTGATGCAATTAGCTTAATGATGATATCGGTACTCGAATAAGGACAATGTTGGACATGTCCTAAAAACCATACCACTTTTGTGCTGATATGAAAATGTGCCATCATGGGGCAAACGTTGATGATAAACTCACTATGCAGACAAGTAAACATATAGATGTAAAGAAGAGGTACATGCCTTCGGTGTTAAAATTACTCTGTCTTTGTATCTAATTTCAAATAACTACATATATATACAATACATTCGATCAAATAGTCTGAGAAAAGTATTTTGGTCATATCGATATCTGCGAGTTGTAACACTTGAGCGGAGCGAATCATGTTTGCCCAACAAGACAACCAGTTCAAAGACTGCTTTGCCAAGAGTACAGCACCTCTCGCTACATATAGACGTTCATCCTCGTTCACGTTACAAAGTGACATAAATTCCTTTAATGTTTTACTGATAACATTAGCCCGTCTTTTGTTGTATCAAACACTATGTATTTGCAAATATGAGGCATTTGCAATAAAAGAGGACAAATCGATTGGCTAAAAGGAGCCCTAGGACGAAACAGCGAGAACTCGGGATTACCAACTGGTTGGGTCAGAATGAGCTTCAGAGCGTTTGAGACATCTTTTTTGCAAATCGTTCACATTGCGTGTATGAATCATTTGAAAAAGAGCACAAGAAATACCGCGACCCTAGCGTATGCAGATTACTTTAGGTAATCCATATATATACAATACATTCGATCGAATAGTCTGAGAAAAGTATTTTGGTCATATCGATATCTGCGAGTAGTAACACTTGAGCGGAGCGAATCATGTTTGCCCAACAAGACAACCAGTTCAAAGACACATAAACTGCTTTGCAAAGAGTACAGCACCTCTCGCTACATGTAGACGTTCATCCTCGTTCACGTTACAAAGTGACATAAATTCCTTTAATGTTTTACTGATAACATTAGCCCGTCTTTTGTTGCATCAAACACTATGTATTTGCAAATATGAGGCATTTGCAATAAAAGAGGACAAATCGATTGGCTAAAAGGAGCCCTAGGACGAAACAGCGAAAACTCGGGATTACCAATTGGTTGGGTCAGAATGAGCTTCAGAGCGTTTGAGACATCTTTTTTGCAAATCGTTCACATTGCGTGTATGAATCATTTGAAAAAGAGCACAAGAAATACCGCGACTCTAGCGTATGCAGATTACTTTAGGTATAACACTTTGTTCGGATATTACCGTAGTAAGCACAACAGGATTATCACATCTGCATTTTATGTGAATTAACAAATTAATGCATATCGAAGCTGCATTTCCCCATATGCTGATTGCATTTTAACAGTTGGCCCACATATGGGTAATTGCTTTGGGAAAATGAGCGCCGAATTATGTTTTAAGCTCTCTAATTATTTTAAGCAAAGGTTGGTGAGATTTGGAAGCAAACTTGTGAATCAATGCCTTTGATCGTTTGTGCCATATGTTGTAACAAAAAGTTATTCTTCGAGGGTTCATTTACTACCTCAGGGCACATAACAATAAACCCAAAGCTCCAGAGGTAAGTTTATAAAAGCTGATGCTGAATGGATCAGACATTGAATAATGCTCACGATTGTTGGGTTATGTTCTTCAGTTATATTGAGTGCATGTACAGATCGTGATATTAACACAAAAAAGCTCGTGGTTCTATTCGACTTTTCAACGCAATGGAAAGTCGGGCTTAGAGATGCCATCGTAACGTTTCCATGTTAAATGAGTATATATCATTTGGTTATTAGTGTTCGTCTTTTTTAATTTTTGTATATAATGTGGCTCAGGCTCATAATAATCGAATATATTCACACGTATACATTTTACACTGGTGAACATATCAACATATTGGTTTTCTATTCAACTTCATGTAGATATGTCCAGAGGATATTTTGTTTTAAAGTAAATAAGCCGCTTACATATGAAACTATCGTACCCTGTTGCAATGGCCATAAACGTCATGTACAATCTGCAGAAATTGCTTTCTTGCATGCAAACAGTATATAGTATTGCCAAGCAGCTATATAGTCGTTATAGACGTTGAAATAACTCCATACACAATACTTAACGATCATTCAAAAACAGTTTCGTATTAGCACGTAGTCAAAGTCCTTTCTTTATAATGTGTTTCAAAATGGAGAATAATAAATCATTTACCAACGGGGCCCAGTAACTCATTGCACCGGCATGCGTAAGCGCTAAAAATTCACCAATTAGGTACTACTAGGAAGAAAGTACGAATCCATCTTCCATATGACATTTTGCCTCAGCCGCTAGGGACAGGTTGCGTGACGTAACACTTGCTGCACGGCCTCCAAGAGAATTTAACAGCGAGCGAGCGAAGCCAAAAGCTATTATTTTGGTTTTAAGATTACACCGTATTTACATTAAGCCATGTCGTCGTCTGATGAAGAATACGATGCCCCATTACATGACACTAGGGCAAATTATGTCCATGGCTATTTATGTGCGCCAATACGGACGGGGGTTGAATCAGCCAAGCCAGACCCGCAAAATGAAACAGGTAGCTCTGACTCTGAATCCACAAAAGATCTCGACGAATGGTGAGTTTATAATACCCTTCCAAAGCTTTATTGAACTATGTGAATTACATATACGTTGCATGATGCCACATATGGGAAAATGTCGAGTGTTAATCATCTTCTGTTGAAGTAAAGTTGATTTAGCAAGTAGTATATAATGAACAACAATCAATTTAATGTGCACACACCAATTTCATTGCATTGACCCATGGACTACTGTAATAACACTAAACTGTCATTGTAATACACATCGGTGGGAAGAATCCCATTCTAACTGCTGACATTAAGGATGTTGGATGCTAATATATGCTGAACAACGTCTGGAAATCTTATCCCTGAACAGTTGAGTGCAAACGCAATTTCCTTAATAGGGATTTACCATCATAGTATTGAGAAGGGTTGATAGGTTAGCGAGACCTCCCAGAAAATCATTAATGACATTCCGACACTACCACAAGGCATATTTTATCATATATTGATATCCATAAATGGCGACGCCATTATGTTCTAAAATGATAGTTCTGCTCCAAATCGGGTAAGCATGTGTGTAACAGAGTATGGAAATTTCAAATCTCAAAAATGATATGCCATTAAGTGCTGCAAAACACTTACTTGTGTAAATAAGGAATATGCAATAAGTTGGGTGATAATAGCAAGATATTTATTTCATCAGTTGAAATGGCCAAATAAACAGATATAAATGTTTGCAAATCATAGTCGAGTAGTCATCAGTCTCCCTCAAAATGGGAATAGTAAACAAAGCGTGCATGATAATTAGCAATGCAATCTTGAATACAATAAATAAATTGGATCTACTGAGCAGCACCTTTCGATTTCGAAGTATTCAGCATTGATATAGCTCAGTTTTAACATCATCACAATATCCTGTTAAACGGTATTCCGAACTACCTGTATGATTGTACGTTGTGGTCTATAAAGCTACCAATAAAACTCGTAAACGGTATGTCTTAGTTAAGTTACCATCGAAGATAGCAGTTATGACACGACGACTAAGTAGAGATCTTATACAGGCATCCATGTGTTAAATGAATTAGCAAATATAAGTGTTGATTTGGTTTTGGGAGCGCTGTGAACTCAAAGCATCAATTCACCTCGTCAAATGTACGGCAGACCTAAGAAGAAATTGCAGATTGTTAGCAGTTTTAAAAGTTCACAACATGATGTTAGAAGCTATTTAACCAAAGTCAAATATCACATTGCTTCTTCACATTACTTATACTTCTTTGAACCTTTATGATAAAGGGAAAATTGCCTTTCTGTAACACACCGCAATTATGTCTCTCATTTAGTATTGTACAAACAATTTCTCATTAAAAGGGTAATGTCATTAAGATAATGGAGCTCTTTGGAAGAAATTATGAGTGGTTTCCAGCTACCCGTGGCACCGACTAATTGTGCGCTATGTGGAAAATGTTTCAATTTGTTTTGCAGTGATTGATATATATGTGGTGCTCTATTTAGATGATTTTGAGAGCCATATCGGATTATTTTTCAAGCGTGGAGCATGGTTAGCCTATACGACTTTGTAGCGGCTCATATTCAATTCTGCCATATTTATGTTATTTCAGTCAAGGTTTGCATATTTTCACTACCTCGTACGCCGAAGCATGTATTTGTGTAGGCATGCTTTTGAAATAAAAGCGTACAGCCATGTTATGTTTACGGGCTGTTCCTTGCATTAAACTTGAATGTTGGTAACTGGACATTATTGATGATTTCGTCCAACAGGATTCCTTTCTCGTTAATATGGGTAATATCTGGTAACCTAATGAGACAATAAGGAACACCTTACAAGTTATGACTACCCAACGAGTGATATTGATGGAGCATGTAACATATTAGAGCGTGTAAATAAAATACTCATAGCCATTTTCGCTATTTCTGCCATCACTCCTTGTTCTCCACTAATACAAAGTCAATTACAGGAGACTAACGACCCCATGTCTCCATACACGTAATCGTTGTAGAAATAACCGTCATGCAGTCTGTCTGCATGCCTCAATGACGCTGCATGAAAACGTATAATACTTAGGCTCCAGTCGCTTTTGCTTTGCGTTGATAATAATGCCTTAAATTTTATTGTATAAACGCTATGTAGGCACTAGGAGCAGTTGATTTAAACCTCGTTAGTATGTATGCGTGACCATTAACTTTATCAGAGTAACTCATGTGGATGCTCTGATTCTGATTTTCCTCTATTTCTAGTATCTGGATTAATGTGGCTGTTGTGGCCAGTCAAATTAGCATAAATTCGCCTCAATAGTCCGTATTGCTACTGGAGACGCAACCTTGGTTGCTTGATAAGCTGTGTAATTGGCTTATGATAAACAAATATATGTGAATGTGTCCTATTATGATGATTACATCTGTCAAAGCATTGTTTAAGTGATGCCTTATACAGATAAAATGGAACTAGAATACACCCGAGGTATGTGGTTCTTGTAAATCCTAATGAATCTTGGTAGCTTAATGGCATCAATGTAAATCGATCTGGCTACCCTCAGAGGCATTACAGAAGTTGAATTGTTCCATCAAAGGGCAAGCAGCATTAATCAGCCCATAGTATAGTCCAAGTGTGCACAGTTTCAAACAAATGGCTGATGTTGTTTGGATAAGGCATTGGAAAATATACACGATTAATGTGTTATGTTCCCAATTGCAGTGAGTTACAACAAATAGGCTCGTGATGTTACCTGGCTGATCAATGATTATGCTGAGATATAATTTGATGTATGGACAAGTAAAGATTTACTATGCATAACTTATGCATTGTCATCAGCGAACTTGGCTTTTTACATCCATTATCGTAGACAAAATCATAGTATCAGTATGTTCTTAGTGCAATTTACTAATTATTAACCGCTATTAACAAACACTTTTGGACAAATCTAATAAGTTGACCTGGCTATTCATAAAGATGATTGAAATCCACAGCAGAATGACGAGATTTGTTTTCGTATCTTGTGAATCACACAGATGATCTGGACGTCCCATTTGTGTCACCCTGTGAGACATTGAGAACATTCTGCCTTCAACATACGTTTACAACATCGAAATTGATGATTGCATGATAGTTAACCATTACGAAGTACAGATTATATGCGGACATAGTGTAATAGTGTTTTATAATTATATCTTACTTTGCAATACGAAATATACAATGATAGATACCACATTTAATGTGTGATGCATTCAGCATTAAAATTTCAACATCACAACCTATTTGATAATCTATGTTGCATGGTAATTGCTTGAGGTTATTTATCTACGGAAAAGTGTAACACAGAATAAATGCATTGCATGGCATGTTGAGAGTTAGCATATATACTGTCATACTGACCTACTATTTACTTGTTCATATTTGAACATACAGGGCGGATTTGCAAGCATCTATCAATTATTCCATTTATTTAACTTAATTGGCGTATTACAGTCATACTGTTGTTCTTGCCTAGCAGATATAAAACAGATATAAAACATAAATATATTAATAATAAACCATTCTCATCAGAGGTCACTTATTTTTTGTTTCATTTAAAATACACGAGGAGCAGGAATGCGCGCGCAAGGTACGATTTGTCTTATGTTAATTTGGATTGGCCATTCACTGGCATCGATTAAATACCGTTTTGATTTAAATCATATCATAATAAATGATGACACTGCTATGACCAATATGAAATAAAACTACATACTGTAATGGGGAGGCTGTACATATTGACAGCTGATGTCGCAATTAAACATCACAGCCATAGACGGGGAGGCATCAGTCGGCAGGTGTACGTTCTTTACTTATCAAAGCTTCACAAACGTTGCTCTCGAATAGCTCATCGCCCAGTATTGATTGTAATGTGTCACCACAGTTAATAAAAACCCGGTCAAAAAGCGCACGGTGACAAAATGTGTCGAAGAAACATTGGAATAAGAGCTTCGTCAAAGTCCGAGTCGTTAAATAATCATCTGATCGTAATTGAATCTAGAGATCATTACAAGGAGGGTCGAATGATGGATTTGTGGCTAGGGCAAAGTGGCCGTTTGATCCATAGGTGTTCTGTCAATGGCTTAAAGGAAATGTCGTATAGCGCCTTATTTGACCGCCATTTGTATCAACCAACTTTACTTGTTTTTATGTGGCGAATGAATACAATAACGCGCTGATATTTATTTGTGATGCAATCAGGTGGTGTGATGATGGAACTTTAAAACATTCACTGCCCATTTTTAACGTATTGTTTACTTCAAGCGACGACGGCTATTGCTATGTCGAAAATCATGTAATTATCAATATTTCTGTTGAGGCATCAATTCAGCTGTTTATGAGGGATGTCTCGTAATACTTCATAACTTAAGCCAGTGAAGTGTAGAATACGGAAGGTGAATTGCATGGAATGCATATTTTGTCCCCTAACTCGAACAGGCACTCGTACCATACATCTTATGTGCATGCATGACATGTATCCATGCAAACATGAAATATTTGAAGTTAATTTTACGAATGTTCACGCTTATCATCTGAATGAAAGTGAAACCGATTTATACTAAGCAACTTCTGAGAAGTCTATGCCGAAAACGGTTGGTTACAAATTCAATTTCCGTAATACGGTTTGAGCAGCTCAGGACGGACGACAGGTTGATAGGTTGCCGAGACTTCCCAGTGAATCAGTAATCACATACCGCAAAAACAACAAAGAATAGAGTATGTTTGCTATGCTATTGCATTCTAATTACAACATACGATAGGTTTGTCAATCAGCATTTTGTTCAGCCGCGGGTCAGGATTATTTCGGTACCTATAGCCTGTTTTACTTCGCAGTTCTTTACATGCAATGAACCCTCGGAGTGAATTAATTTGAAACAACGATATTTGTAATGTAATGAGATAGTGAGGATGTTTGACGAAAATGTCTCTAACCCCAGAGTAACGCCATTAATGTTCTGTAATTGTTCTGTCTTGAAATCCTAACACTTTTTGCTTATCATCGGCAAAGGAACATTAGCAAGCGTGGGGCCTGGTGGATGAAATCATTGATGATTTCCAGTGACCAATGCTTCAACTAGCTGAGTTAAAAGTCTGCAAACACAAGAAATGGAAAAATACAGATCACCTCTGATTAGGATGAACAAAGGAAATGACGATGATGCCCTCCTATGGTCAGGGAACAAACAATGAGAATGTCACTTGTAGCTAACGACAAGGTGTTTTCATTAGAATGATTTGACCATTCATGCATACTAAAAGAGATCTTTTATGAAACGGTGCCCTGCATTTACCACAGCTATGAACCTACGACAACCGTATAATATAACGTGCATTCGTCATACGGCATATGTGTAGCTCATTCGAACTAAGGGAACGTGCATTACATATCCACTCATTGGGAGGGGCTTGGGCGAATTCCCATTATTTCATAGTCAACAATATATTGATTCGCGCCCTCAAAGTGGCAACCTCAATTGACACTACTTCCATAAAAAGTTAACATTTTTATGACCGCCCCTCAAACTAACTTAAAATATAATAATATGCTTTGCACCGGTTTCATTTATGAGACAATGTATAAGTATACCTGTATTTTTGTACCATTTCAAAGTTCCATGCCTTATCTTTCCGTTTTGAACATTGCTTAACATATTAGCCATATGAGCGCACTAAATATATAATTGCTGTTTTTGCAGATCTCAATTAGAGAATATATTTGACCAATATTGGAGTCAAACAGCTTCTAAGCTTATTGCTTACTTTTCAGAAACGGAGAACATAGAGATGTTTGTGAAATAACACAATGGCTTCCATGGTATACGACCGTCTGAGGTATTCTCGAAAATATTATGCAATGTCCTAATATTTTGTCTTTCATTGCTCATTGCATAGACGCAGTTTATTACTTCCGATGGTGGAATAAGTTGCTGATTGTACTTGCATGTTCAAATTATAGGCCTTTTATCATAAGCAAGCAAATGCAAAACCTCGTATTAATTAATCGTGTTCTAGGACCAGGAGTAAAACCCTGTGGTGCCCTCTGCGTTTTAACATTTGCCGTCTGACGGCTGAAAATTTGTGACTTGTAACTCAAAAAGTCTTCTTGGTCTGACTGCAAATCCCATATGTATTGTAAATGTGCATATACGATTAACCACTCGTATATCTTTGAAACATAGTATTAGCCCATTAAAAAAACAATAATGCCATCCCATCACACAATGCCTCACATTGCAAGGTGCTTCGAATAGAAGGTATGTCATTATGATAAATGCTCTGTTTTGCTATCCTCCAAATCCATGATTGCATCATTGTCGCAAATGATCAATGGTAGATCATCATAAACGTGCAGGGGAGAAAACTCTTCTGTCCTGTCCTCTTAATACTTGCAGTGTAGTTATCGCTTAAGTGAGGAATGTGATACATGCGACCATGAATGCTTCATAGACATCACCATGAAAGCGTACATATCAAGGTGGTCACGCATTCACTTTAAGCGGAGTTGCTATGTGCTGGAACTAAATAAAGCATAGCAACACAACTGCTGCATATAAGATACCGTGGATAACGTGTTGCAGACAGTAATGACCATTTGCATCAATGACACCTTTTACATTCGGCACATCTAAAATCACAAATGTCGCCGTGCATCTTGCATCAACCACTCTAGATCTGACTAAACTATAACACAACTCATGCAAGAATGCATAGTGTTAAAATACCCGTGAAATATGTGCTTTGAGTTTTGTTTTCAATTAAGATATATTCTGAATTAATTTGGCACACTTTATTGACATCAACTCATTCGGATAAAGGATGAGGCGAACTTGCAAGAGAGACGGCCATTTGTTAAGCACCTAAGATTATGGTAACGTTTCTTAAAATGATGCAATAATAGCTATTTGATAGTTTATTGATAATGTAGAACTCATATTGTAGAACTCGATTGATAATGTAATACCCACAGCGTGTCGCTAGCAAGGAGATAATCTACAGAACTAGGGTTTATTGGTCCACAGTAGTAGATAAACAATGAGTGCATATATAATGAGAGCTATCGCAAAGAGCATGATTGCATTTGCACAAAAAACCAATAATGAAGCAATGAACAGAAAGATTACCACTGCTTTCTCTCGTATGGTGGTGACATGCTACACAAAGCGTCTGAAAGTATGTTGTAAAATGCCGTAGAATGTGTGCCTGACAAACTCGGTTTGCTATGTAGTGGTGAACAAAAACAAATACCTCAATGAAGTAGGTGCAATACATGGTCAGGCGACCTCCGCATCTTGTAATGGTGCATCTTACTATGCTCTACATATTTTACAGGTACTTGTAAGTTTGTAAATATAGTTTAATTAATAAGAAGGGATGACATTTCACTTGCTGAAATATGCCATTAAGATATAAGATAAGTTGTACGGACATTTCGATGGCATAGGTTGCAGCTAAGTGTGAGCATTGCCGAAAACATTGTTTATACCTGTAGGTGGTACTAATGGGGACTCCTTGTTGTAAGAGTTGTCACAGATAATCCTATACAACACCCATGCTACAAATACAATTTATCTACTCCAAACAATGTCAAAGTTAGGTTTACCTCTCATCCATACAACACGCAACCCTTATGAATACAATTGGCCGTCAGTGGTAATCATGCTTAAAAGCATCATGTTGTCCATTTTTCTAATGCCATCGTTTGTGATTAAATTGAATGGATAAGCTCTACATCAATATAGCTCTTGCCAGCTGAAGTAGCCATTACAATGTAACTCATTTGATTGAACTGGTACCCATTGGTCGACCATAAATCCACATTTTAGATTGCGGATAGTTCACGGCATAGGCGCCATAGCAAAATGATCGCTGAGTTGCCATCAATGATGAGAATGATCCGGATGAGAGCGTTGGTTCCAACAGCAGCAGCACATTATCTGTCAGAATTATCCACGACGTAGCTATTTGCAAAAACATCGTGGGAGGGGAACCTTGGTGAGGACATTAGCTACACATAAATAGCGAGTTATGAATATGAGAATGTCGTTCAGCAGGTAACACCACATTGAAACACGCACATTGCTGCGCGCTTACTCACAGGCTTATATGATTACAAATAACAATTTGACGTGGCGGCAAATACAAGGCTTTGAAAGTGAACTCAGTAACATTTATACACCACACAGAGCATACTGTGTTTTTAACCATTACAATAATATAGCCCTTGAAATATGAACCTGATCAAGCTTAACCTTAGCTACTACCCATGTTACATGGTTGTTATTCAAGAACAAGTACACAAACATTGTGAAAGTCAAAAGTCTCATGGTTATATAATGTGACTAAAACGTAATGATTATTGATAATAAAGTGATTGAGGTTGGTCGCCAATGACGATAAATGACTCATGCGATGACCACATAGCTGTGAATGTTGTCAATAAATCATATTATTACCATGTTCGACGTATGAGGGTATTGCATGTGTAATGCGAATTAACCAGAGCCAGGAGTGGATATGATGTCCCATAAACGTTAACGACCTAATATGCATACATATTATACTGTCAATATAATATACCTTTGTACATTTCCGCTAAAGATCAAGTAAAAATTATCAAAGCCGATGCCTTCAAACACATTTAACTGATTCACCCGAATGCAGACAAATTAGGACCAGAGTATAGGTAAAGAACGACAATATTAACTGTATCTGTTACATACGGATGAGTTTGATAATTCCGAACGAACAACCAACTTTGCATACTCCAATCAAGTCCTCTGAAAAACCATTCATATTTATCTTATTACTGTTGACAGAAAAACGGTTTCGCCGAAAATGTTTTATTTCCATGGTTGAATTCGTCATCGCAATATAATTGCTCAGTTAAAACAAAGAGATTCACTTACAAAAGTCGGAAGATGCGGGAAGAAGCAGACGTTTGACAGCCTTTTCTGTCATATATGTAAATTTCAATGGATGTAGGGATCGTAAAAGCATCAATCTTAATTGACTTTTCTGTATCCTAATGCAGATCTGGAATGGAAATGTGCCTCTATGGGGCACATAGCAATAACCAGCACACAGCTTCAAGGCTGAGGCATCGTTTGACGTTGATTGAATCTTACATGTGGTAGTGCCCATGATAAAGGAGGAAACATTTGGTGTAAATCCATTATTGGGCTCACCAAGCCAAACAAGTCTCCCAGTGTTCCATGACACCTCAACACACTGCCGAACGTCTCTGGGCAGTCCCGTGCCACCAATTCAACATTTATTAAATCACACTGTGTAGCGAATAACGACCCACCCTCATTGAGAGCAATCTCTTGTGAGCAATATTCAAGCGGTATTTCGATTTGTAATAGGAAACTCTTTTACTATATATAAATGTGTAACTCACGTAGCATATTCGTCTATCTCTTAATAATAATGTCGTTAACTTCATTATAAAACACCAGTAAATGAAGGCCACATTGTATACAGCTATGGAGTTACATCTGTCTAACAGATTCATTACATGAATACGTGCCCTGGAATTATTAATGTGTTACTGTTCAATCACCTCCTTTTGGATTCGACACATTCTTATTTATCTAACTGTTTTCATAATTTTCGGAACGAAAATTTATCAGAAAAACCTTACCTAGGCTGGGTTGAAGTGTTCCCCTTAGACATGTTGTGGAGACCGACACCAACCGCCCCCGATAAAAAAGAGCTTATGAACGATGAAATAATTAGAGGCTAGTAATTCACTGGACTTTTTGCTGACATTTAAAGTTGGCCAATGGCATAATCGTCATGATCGCAAGTTTAATGCAGCTTTCCTGAAGACATTAGGCACAATGTCAACCTAGCCCTTATAAGAGTCGCACCATAAGCATCTACGCCGGCGAAATGTCACATCTTAGTCCGTACTGAAAGCTATGCCTATGTTGTTTATATGCATTGGCTATACAACGTGTTTCTGAACATTTTACCGCAACCTAAAGGCACCTATGGTAAAATAATTATGATCGCGCCAGCTGATGATAGTTGGATCTTGCATATGACATTGCATTTGACAAATGGTTAATGCTCTTATGATACATATAGCGAACAACATTACCAAATTAAAGCTCCTTATATCATAGTTGGGCTAGACAATCTCTGGGTACATTCGCTACTGATTTACAATTGAATTAATGCATAAATGCAAAATAACACGGGCCCAGCGTAACGGAGGGATTATCTTTGTTACACCACAACGTTTGCTCAACAATTTTATTGCTTAATAAACTGCACGCTCGCCTACATATAATATAGTTGACTGCAATCAGAAATGGAAGATGAAGAACTAGACCCTCTTTTCACACAGCACTCGACAGCAGCAGTTGTTTTGTCATCGCAAAGTTTTCTCAGGTTATATACTTATAATGCCAGAAGAAAAAGAAATGAACAGAACTACCGCCAGCAAAACGCACAGAAGCTATTACGTTACAGACTCGTGGTAATGTCTTCACATACACAGTTAGAACAAAGCGTGTATAACTTCGATAAGAGCGCTAACTCATGCCTCAGCTGGTGAAATGATGTGAAGACACCACCTGTTGGGCGCCGTGACTGCTTTACCATGGCGTCCCTTAAAACCATGTGGTATTCCGTGAATTATTCGGAACCGTGGAAGCTTTGACCAGTCAGATACCTCCAAGTCTGTAACAGACGCCGACTTCGAGACGTTGGATCAACAATCCCATGTGCTTTTGTTGATTTCATAGTATCGCCGCCCAATGACGGCGTCCTAGGTTATGTATAGCAAAGCTATAAACTTAATATTCGAGATCTTCAGTTGTCCTTTGCAAGCCAACAAATGGTAGAGTCTACCGCCGGCCAGTTCCCTCACTCCAGAAGGTCGTTGACATTCTAATATTACAATCCACAGCGTGGACATCAAAGATCGAGAATAGTAAACGGCACGGACGCTGCGAGAGACGATCTGTTTCAGATCGCAATTTACCAAGTTGATTTTGATTTCATAATGTAGCTGTTGTTTTTGGTATTTTCGAGCCTGTGTCCAGCGTGTTTCGGCAGTGGAAAGGCTCTGGGAAACGACATCAGCCCAGTATTACCATGTGCTTTTGTTTATATAAGGGTGGCGCCAACTAACGCTTGCAGTGTATCACAATTACCGAAACGATCACCACAGAGCCATGCGAAGTGAAGCTATACATTGTTTGGTCAAAAGCCTATTAATTGTCCGAATGCGAAATCCTTGGGTGTAAACTTTCCGCAATTACTCCATAACGATGACACTCATTCCCGTAGATATGCAACTTATCCACAGCAGAACACGACAATCATTGCGCTCGTACATACAGATCACTTCATCCAACAGCACGAACACTACATGAAGCAGACAAAACAACCAAGACGTCTTTCACTTTTTACGCATCGCCTCATCGTTCGCTCCTCATGAGACAGGAAGCGAGGTTGGTTATTCGAGCTGTGATACGGAAAACTCAATGATTACATATATATATATATAGCCCTTACACATTTATGCTTTATTTGGCGTACACGTAGTAAAAACTTGAGGACATTAATCCATGAAGCAATGCATTATGTTAATAAAACTAGAATTATCTACAGCTCTTATATAACTGTATTGTCATCCAGCGACCATGATTCTGTTACAGACGTCTATCACATGTCCATTAACGGCTTATCTGCTCCCGCTTCAATCGCTCTCCGGGTTTTAACAAAGGGTTGCATACCTTACACGCTGCATGATCTACTCAATTAGCTAACACATGCGCTTATAGAATAACACTGCAATCCATTGGCGCAAATGAACCGAATGTAAAAGCATTATCTAGCATTATGTTAATTACATTGTATCACGCTTAGTCGTGAAGGATAAACTGAATCAAAGACATTATCATCCTGCAACATGTACCTGACTTTGATGTTATATTACAGGTGATTTAGTAAGCCCGCATCGATTCGCACGCATGGGGTGGAGCTGGATACTGACGATGGATTTCAGTCCATTGGCTATGGCAATGGCTATCATGCTTATCTATACGGATGCCAGTAACTCTAGATTATATAGCGTTGGGAACAGGTCTATATTGCATTGACCTGGTTACTTGACTCTGTTGGTAGTTGTTTATGTTTGAGTGAACAAAGAGCACAGCACTGGAATATTGCTTGAATCGGGCGGGAATTTTTTAAACCAATATTACGCACGTAATCACATGTGGGGGTCAATATATATCTGATCCATAACCCACAGCAGAGGTGGAATATTCGTTGGCGAATAGTCTGATTGTTGTTCCCAAAGCAAAACGTTGTACAGCTAAGAACAACGGTACACTGCGAGTGTCGGAATAAATTGTGATGCCAAGTGTATTGTTAATCTTAACACGAAGTTCAATATCTGTCATATGTATCATTATTGGCTCGTGCTAAGCACACAAGCCAATGCAGTATATTGCTTGAGTAGAATTAATTACAATTATATATATTTTGTACTGTCATACGCAGCAGCTTAATTGGCCTACCCAAATATAAAGACTAAGCCGAGCTTTGTAGCTTAAAAGAATGCTTTGGTAATATGTTACTCCAATAGCTAGCGTCAACCAATGCATACGGTTATTCAGTTCCCAGCCAGCCAAACACAAAATGATCTACAAACGTAAAGGTTATGTCATGGTTTCATTTCGAAATATTCACACATCCCTTCAATGGTGTTTTTGACGATACGTGCCACCCAATGCGGACGCTATCCGATAACTATAGAATTCCGTTGGTTGTTGGTGTTTCAAATTGATTAATCTGACATATATCATGCATGCTACCTACAAGTCATAGATGTTATAACATATGTGCGTACGCAGTTATGTGGAGACATTTAGAATGATTATTTACGTGATGCTCAATAATGTCTATTTTTCAGTTCATAATATTTGCGTCGGGTGCCGGTAAAAGGAAATTGATGAGCAAGGTGACATCTATTAAATGTTTGGATAAGAGGGTATGCGCGTGTGTAGGATTGCATGTTAATGTTATCCTCATGGCTGAATCATCTTTATGCATCAACGTTAACATTGCAGGCGCCTCAATTCATCATATTACGCATAGTCATCCGCAGGGAGAAAACGTCAACCTTCCACTAGGTGTCATGAACAGTGCTCATTATACCCACACAATAAGAGGCTTTTGATTCATATGAGCAGCATTTTCTAAGAATCTCGGCGCAGCTGCAGCCGGCACAAACTGCTTAGAGGTGACTTTCGATACTATGACCAACTTTATACCTATATATAAAAATATGCATATTGATAGCACACATTGACACACACACATATATATACACATATATATATATAAATATATATATATATATATAAATATATATATATATATAAATATATATATATATATATATGTGTGTGTGTGTGTGTGTGTGTGTGTGTGTGTGTGTGTGTGTGTGTGTGTGTGTGTGTGTGTGTGTGTGTGTGTGTGTGTGTGTGTGTGTGTGTGTGTGTGTGTGGGATATTGGAGTGCGGATTGATGGACCATATGTGTGTTGAAATGTATTTTTTGAAACCCATGTTAATTCTATCGCTTTTACGTAAGTGATAGTAATCTAACAAAGGTGGTACCTCTTGTCGGCTCTTGTGGCCAAATATTAAGCACAGTGCACATCGCGTCAAATACAGAAATGTCCATCTCTAGAATAGACCGGTTTAATGACTGCTTTTGGGTTAGTATATAATTGCCAATGAACCACCTGGGCTATACCCATAAAACAGATTGTTATCAAATTGATATCAAGAAGCTGGCGCATACCTTTCATCGCTTGATCTGAAGCCATGATTATCTCACTGATGTTTCTTCTTATTTGACGAATCCAATTATAAATAAGCTCGGCAAGAAGGGATTACAGAAACACGACAAGAATAATACTCTATCGAAAGCATGAAACGTTTTCTCCAAAGTCTACAATAATATAAAAATAATTGACGTAAGTACCAATAACACGATATGAAATGGATGTAATCAATCATTGAAAGCAACGCTCCTCGCAGGAATAACATGCTAACTGAATCCCCACAACCGACCTTTCATTAGCCTGAACTTTTACATTAAGGTACTAATTGAATATTCACTTATACCATACTGATGCGGAACTTTTTCTTGGGACCAATGATGCACATAACACAAGTCCATAAACGCCTCCCAAATTGTATTAACTCCCCGATATGTTTATTAATACTGGGTCGATTGTGAAAATGTTTCCATGAATGTGTAAGTAACTGTTATAGAACATTTCGTTGGCCGCATATCAGCACGAATTATGCGTAGTTTTCGCATGAATCATAGGTTAAAGTTCGGAAAACAGCTGTAATTGGTAAGAAATTTTCGGTAGCTTATAAAATCGACAATATGCTCTCGATTGTCATTAAGTGCTGTTATCTTATCAACCGAATTATAAGTTTTTGCGGATGTCACTCCTGTTGTGACGATTCTGCCATCTTCCAAGTGTGACTTTATCGTAACTGTGAACAAAAGACATTAAACAGCACATCATAACCTGACAAAGCTGTCCAAACTAGCTAAACTAGATGTGAACGCAGTGAATAGATGTCAACAAGCTTAGCAACATTGAATCATATCATTGACAACTGTTCATCATTATGCGCAAGCTTCAAGTCGATTTATCAACAGTAGCGGATTACAACATACAATAAAAGCAAACACAAAAAATGTCGACGAAGCCAACCCAACCTATTATCGATAGTCTTATGCATTCCCTGCCTTACCTGCTTTCGTTGGTCAGATAAGAGCGCATGCTATAGCAGTTTATGTTACAACGAGTACCCCAACCCCCGCATCCTCCCACTCACCCCCCCCCCCCCCCCTCCATACACACACACACACACACACACACGCACACGTTACAGGGACGTATGTCGGCGTCTGGTGGATTTCTATTTCCACCATATACCCAGTGCTGATGCAATAATCAACATTATACTATCGAGTCAAAGCTTGCACGATAAGCCCTGCGTTCCAGCATCATCGTCAGTTGCTCGTGCTGTAGGGAAAACAATATCTATGGCGCTAACCGCCCCGAGATAGTCAAGACATACAATCTATTGTGACCGGCATCAGATGTTACCCTCGTACCCACCCTCTCAGCCCCGGTAGCTGAAACTACGCATAGCTTACCTGAAAACACCCCGCGTTTGGGATTGTATTCTTCAAGATACAACTGCCCTGCAAACAACATATCCTCGAGTAACGCCTTTTTACCACCTAGCATGTTGTATAAATCGAATGTACAGCAGCACAATTACTGCATGGAAGTGGGAGGGGGTGCTATGGCAACATAATTTCGGTGTTAAAAAATGAATAAACTATTTCATTTATTAGCTGGTATAATATAGTATAGAAACATATGTTGTTGCTTGACCGGTATCTCGGTTTTTATACTGCTTTAGCGTGCGCATTGTATATCTTTTCCTTTGACCCAAACATTCAACATTTTCCTCTGTCTGAGAGCATATAAAACAAACATCTGGCGACAACAATATGAGAGCCCGAGGGGCCCCAACCTATACACCCAGTCCCTACAGCCACCAGAAAAGCCTGCCCTTTATCTACACTATCCACTGCCGTCGGTCGTCCTGTTTACTCACCTCTGCCTCAAAACACGACAGCGCAGTTGTTGACACATTGGGATCCACACTCCACTTAATCTTATCAGGTGTTAATTGTTATCTGAATAGCCATCGCTTTCTTGTGATCCCGCTGGGGCATTATTGTTATTGCGGCTCTGTGTGTGCCTTTCTTTGCGATTGTTCTGGTCAGACTAAATACAGTATTTGTTACATTTATTTGTTTGCTTGACATATCAATATGCAAATATCATCTGACAGCCTGCTGTTTTCCACACTTTGCAAACAGTGTGACGCATAAACAAATGCTAATTATTAATGATTTCCACAGGCGCGTTCTATTCCCTTGATAATGTTCCTTGCGGATTGAAAGCAATGAACAGTTTTTGTGGGATTCTTTTCACCAGAAGCGATCTTAAGCCATTACAGAATATTTACAACGACTGTTCGCATATCTTTGTGGGACGAAAAATCATCACACACGTATCTGAGCGTATTCAGTTGGTAGCGATAAATGATATGTACACATTAAAAGCACTCGACTAGCAGTAGAAAAGAAACAGGTCTATAAAAAGTCCACGTAACGTATTAACCTCATTGCAAAGAACGGTGTAAATCCACAAGTATCATTGCAACTTAGGGCGATCATTCTGTGCTGTACCACTGGAAGATGTAAGTAATGCATAATAGACACAATCACAATCGAGTGTAAATAGCATCGTACCTTATTCTTCAGTAAAACAGAAATTATTCGGATACACACGCAACTCACTACTTGCTAGATTTGTCGGGAGGATTTGTTATGATCTTGACCCATTTCTCACACCTTCAAGCTTTTGTATCAGATTAGGGTGTAACATATTGGATTATTTTGCCGATAAATGAACAATTGTCAAATGCAGGAGGAAGCACAACATTAAGAAGAAAGCGCCGGCTAGCAAGATTACCTTGTGGTACATTATGCTTTGACATATATATATATATGGGTTATGTTCCTTTGTCAAAGCATATATATATATATATATATATATATATATATATATATAGATATATATATATATATATATATATATAGATAGATATATATATATAGAGATATATATATATATATATATAAAGAGATATATATATATATATATATATATATATATTATATATATAGATATATATATATAATATATCTGATATATATATATATATCTATATATATATATCTATATATATATATAGATATATATATACATATGTATATATATTTATTTATATATATGTACATATATAAACATATATATATATATATATAAATATATTTATATATATATGTATATATTTATATACATATGTATATATTTAAAGACGCCCTTCGTTTGCTGCCTGTATGTCCTGTGACGATGGAACACCTAGTTACCGTGCATCATCTCTTCACATTTGTTCTTGAATGGAAATGTATCTTCTTGGGGAGCACATATTACAAGAGCCAGCTAGAATATCGTCTGACACTGATTGAATTTGGCCGATGGTAATGCGAATGATAAATGAGTAAAAGGCTGGTTTTATTAAATCATACAGGGCATGGATTCACAAGCGTTCAGTTCACTGATAAATTTGATATTGCACTGTAACACAATACATTACGCCGCGCAGTCCTATTTCACCATCTCAACATATAATTATTATTATATAGTGCTTTGCAAAGTGAATCATGTTTGCCCAACAAAACAACCAGTTCAAAGACACATAAACTGCTTTGCACCTGGCTACATATAGACGTTCATCCTCGTTCACGTTACAAAGTGACATGAATTTCTTCAGTGTTTTACTGATTACATTTGCCCGACAATTGTTCTATGCAAACGATAGCAAGCAAACACTATGTATTTGCAAATATGACGTATTTGCAATAAAAGAGGATAAATCGGTTGGCACAAAGCAGCCCTAGGACGAAACAGCGAGAACTCGGGATTACCAATTGGTTGGGTCAGAATGTGCTTCAGAGTGTCAGAGCCATCTTTTTGTAAATCGTTTATATTGCGTGTATGAATCATTTGAAAAAGAGCAAAAGAAATACCGCTACTCTAGCGTTGGCAGATTACTTTAGGCATAAAACTTTGTTCGGATATGACCGAAGTAAACACAACAGGATTATCACATCTGCATTTTATGTGAATTAACAAATGAATGCATATCGAAGCTGCATTTCCCCGTATGCTGATTGCATTTTAACAGTTTGCCCACATATTACTTTCGGCAAATGAGCGCCGAGTGATGTTTTCTTAGCTTTCTCATTAGTTTATGCCAAGGCTGGTGTGATTTGGAAGAAAACTTGTGAATCAATGCCTTTGACCGATTGTGCCATATGTTATAACAAAAAGTACACATTCCAAAAGGGAGCAACATGCTATATGCAGCAGACATCTGTAGTGTGAGTTAATCGCAATGGTTCTTGGTAGCGTTAGAATCAGCTACAAAGACATACCAGTTATGCTTCGAGGGTTCATTTTCTATCTCAGGGCACATAACAATAAGCCCAAAGCTCCAGAGGTAAGTTCATAAAAGCTGATGCTGAATGGATCAGACATTGAATAATGCACACATTGAATGGGTTATGTTCTTTAGTTATTTTGAGTGCAGGTACAGAACGTGATATTAACACAAAAAAGCTCGTGGTTCTATTCGACTTGTCAACGCAATGGAAAGTCGGGCTTAGAGATGCCATCTGGATATGTCCAGAGGATAGTTTGTTTTTAGTTCAGTATACATCTAGTGAACTAGAACACTTGAAGTTACAATGAGTAGTCGCACAAAAACTACATTGTGATTGACCCTGCAAGTGAACGGGAACATCCCTGTGTTACTGCGATCGGGCATAGTGATTATACTTATCCCGGGAGGTATATAACTTACTTTGTAAGAACAGACAATAAAATAAATATTACCACTGAAGTAAATAAGCCGCTTACATATGAAACTATCATACCCTGTTGCAATGGCCATAAACGTCATGTACAATCTGCATAAATTGCTTTCTTGCATGCAACCAGTATATAGTATTGCCAAGCAGCTATATAGTGGTCAAAGACGTTGAAATTAACTCCATACACAATATTTAATGATCATTCAAAAATAATTTCGTATTAGCACGTAGTCATTTAATAGGCCAAAAACACCCAACGGGGCCCAAGCGCTAAAAATTCACCCATAAGGTACTACTCGGAAGAATGTACGAAGCCATCTTCCCGATGCCATTTTGTCTCACTGCCAATGCATTTCATCATATATCATAATGCAGTTGCCTTGTGACCCGTGAAACATTTGCCTGCACCCTAAATGACAAGTGAGAGCATGTTTCATGGTCGGCTGTGCTTGGAATTACAAAATATCATTGATGTGAACCCTCTATTCCAGGAAGCATCTGTTAGTTATACCAAACATCTTAATTCATGAGCTTACACATGCGCATTGCAAAATACATAAATTAACACAACGAGCTCTTGTATGTATGGTTATGCAACCAAACTAATTCACGGTTTGCATTATTGTGTATTTACACGCAGGGATATTCTACCCCAGTTCTAAATAACTACGCATAGTGAAATTAACCTCCGAGTACATTTGAGATAAGCTCAGGACGGTCACACATAAGCATGCTGTAGTAAGAAATTTCTCGTAAGCTTAACGATCTGCTCACCCATCATTGAATATTTGATGCGCTCTGCTAAGTGTACAATTGAATTTACGAATATTGTAGTTTCATTGACTTATCAATATAGCAATATACACTTAGGGATTGAACGACACATTAAATATCCTGGCTGATTAATAGTTACACACCATGACGTCGTATTTTTTAGATAGATATCTATAGTACGACTTCAGCAGCAATCATTATAAGGACCCTAAAATACAACAAATATTTGTTTCAGATGGATTATTGGAATCAACATATACGTTGCATGATGCCACATATGGGAAAATGTCGAGTGTAAATCATCTTCTGTTGAAGTAAAGTTGATTTAGCAAGTAGTAAATAATGAACAACAATCAATTTAATGTGCACACACCAATTGCAATGCATTGAACCATGTACTACTGTAATAACACTAAACTGTCATTGTAATACACATCGGCGGGAAGAATCCCATTCTAACTGCTGACATTAATGATGTTGGATGCTAATATATGCTAAGCAACGTCTGGAAGTCTTATCCCTGAACAGTTGAGTGCAAATGCAATTTCCTTAATAGGGATTTACCAGCATAGTATTGAGAAGAGTTGATAGGTTAGCGAGAGCTCCCAGAAAATCATTAATGACATTCCGACACTGCCACAAGGCATATTTTATCATATATTGATATCCATAAATGACGACGCCATTATGTTCTGATATGATAGTTCTGCTCAAAATCGGGTAAGCATGTGTGTAACAGAGTATGGAAATTTCAAATCCAAACGAATGAAACATGTTGTCGCATTTAACTTTGAAACGTATTTTCTACACAAAATGGGAATAAGATTTGGTCGATTGCTGCTAATAATCTCAAAATTGATATGCCATTAAGCGCTTCAAAACACTTACTACTGTAAATAAGGAATATGCAATAAGTTGGATGATATTTTGAAAACCTAAGAGCAAGATATTTATTTCATCAGTTGAAATGGCCAAATAAATACATAAATGTTTGCAAATCATAGTCGAGTAGTCATCAGTCTCCTTCGAAATGGGAATAAAAAACAAAGCGTGCATGATAATTAGCAATGCAATCTTGAAGTTGTTCCATGTAATTAATAACTCTTACTCGAATATCATCATATCTTTATTTACATAATTAACCCTTGAACACAATAAATAAATTGGATCTAGCACCTTTCAAAGTATTCAGCATTGATATAGCTCAGTTTTAAAATCATCACAATATCCTTTTAAACGGTATTCCGAAACTACCTTTATGATAGTAAGTTGTGGTCAATAAAGCTACCTATAAAACGGTATGTCTAGATAAAGCTACGAACGAAGATAGCAATTATGACACGACGACTAAGTAGAGCATCCATGTGTTAAATGAATTAGCAAATATAAGTGTTGATTTGCTTTTTGAGGGCTGGCCAAAGTACGTCAGATCTATGAAAAAGTTGATTTCCAACAGAGTTGTGGCTTGGGGGAACTGTTTCTCGGACATGCTTGGTTAAACTACAACTCGGTGTATATTTTAACGACAGAGCTAACTTTACAATGCCGACAATGTATTTTTCTTAATTACTTGAGCCTGAAATGTCAGCCGGGTCAGCGATCCAAATGAGACAGATTGCATACCACAAAGCAGGTTGTTAGCAGTTTTATAAGTTCACAACATGATGTTAGAAGCCATTTAACCAAAGTCAAATATCACATTGCTTTTTTACGTTACTTATACTTCCTTGAACCTTTATGATAAATGAAAAATTGACTTTCTGTAATACACCGAAATTATGTCTCTTATTTAGTTTTATACTAACAACTTCTCATTAAAGGGATAATATCAATAAGATAATGGAACTGTTCGAAAGCCATTCTGAGAGGTTTCCATTTATTTTGCTGCATATCGCTGCATAGTGTTTTTACATTTGGGCCTCTACGCTTGTAATGAGGTCTCCGCTGAATAAGCGCTATGAGCTCCAGACGCTGCATGAATTGCAAACGTATAATACTTAGGCTCCAGTCGCCTTTGTTATGCATTGATAATAATGCGGCAAATTATATTGTATAAACGCTATATAGGCAGTAGCAGTAGTTGCTTTAAACCTCGAAGGTATGTACGCGTGGCCATCATCTTTATCAGAGTAACTCATTTATAACTCTATTTATAGTATCTGGATTAATGTGGCTGTTTTGGCAAGTCAAATTAGCATAAATTCGCCTCAAACATCCGTATTGCTACGGGATAATTGGCTTATGATATACAAATACATGTAAATGTGTCCTATTGTGATGATACGCCTTATACCTATAAAATGGAACTAGAATACATCCGAGGTTTGTGGTTCTTGTAGATTCTAATGGATCTTGGTAGCTTAATGGCATCAATGTTAATTGCCTCAGAGGCATTACAGAAATTGCGTTGTTCCACCAAAGGGCACGCAGCATTAATCAACCAATAGTTTCAAGTGTGCACAGGTTCAAACAAATGGCTGATGTTGTTTGGATAAGGCATTGGAAAATATACACGATAAATGTGTTATGATCTCAATTTCAGGGTAATTTCAAAATCTCATATTACCACAAGTTACTACAAATAGGCTCGTGATGTTACACGGCTGATCAATGATTATGCTGGTATATAACGGTATGTATGGACAAGTAAAGATTTACTATGCATTACAATGATACATTGTCTTCAGCGAACTTTTAAATCCATTATCTGAGACAAAATCATGGTATCAGCATGTTGTTAGTGAAATATACTAATTGTTAACAGCTATTGCTAAAACCATTTGGACAAATCAAATAAATTGACCTGCATGACTATTCATAAAGATGATTGAAAAATGTTTCGAAAAAACATTGGAATAAGAGCTTCGTCAATGTCAGAGTCGTTAAATGATCATCTGACCGTAATCGAATCTAGAGATCATTACAAGGAGGGTCGAATGATGAATTTGTGGCTAGGGCCGAAGCCGTTTGATCCATAGTTGTTCTGTCAATGGTTTAAAGGAAATGTCGTATAGCTTCGTACAGCACAGTCCAATAAAGATCATTGCTTAACACCTTATGTGAGCAGACTGAAGTATATCGGCTGGTAAACAGTTTCATTGGGCACCAACGCGATGTGAGAATCTATTTGACCAATGTCGTAGTCGACCTGCTTCTAAGAACATAATGATTTTCGACGTATATGACGTTTGCAACACCCTCATTTACATTATATAATGCACTGGTGCTTTTTTGTCTAATATACTATTTTACACATTTTATTTGTAATGGGGAGGCATCAGCGAGGATGGAGCTCACTGAACGAAGTCGTGGCGCCCACTAATTGTCTTGTGAGTGGCAGAAGTTTCAAAGCTTTATGCTATTTACATTTAAATATTCAAATTGTGTGCCAATATGAAATAGTGTTATACGATACCTCTGGTAAGTATGGTAGTAGCTGTCTCTGCGAATGAGACATTATGGACCGCAGTTGCAATAATTTCAGTGTAGGATCAAAACAACGACTATTTGCTAATAATTATTAGCTGGCAATTCGAAACTGTTTATCATAATACAAACATATTAAGACTGTGCAGTGACCTAAACAGAATCAAATCCTCTGCATACAGTAAACATACTTTAAGAGGAAGCGCTCTATTCAATCGAGCCGGTAATATGGAATTATCTACCCGCTTCTGGGGTAAGCAATTATAACTCATCAATGCATCTGCACTCCTGATTTGCAGCACATAACCTAAGCCGGTTTGTTTCCCAAACCATGGAAATGGCACGTTACGAAACATGGTATTGTCCAATAATGCGCACGGCATCGTTTACATTAACCTGCAACATGTCTCTCATCTATTCGAATTAGATCATGTCAAGTGTAAATACGATAAAATGTTATTCCTAATATAAACTCCCCAATGTATTGCTTCATGTGAAAGATAAAAACGATATATTATCGTAGGCGAAGTACTTCAGCATGACTTTTTTCGCACGTCATAGTGATAAATGGTCTGTAGTATCATCCATGTCGCCATGTTGATGAGCAGCAAATGATGAATCATGGATATCTCCCTAAACATGGCGGAAAGGAAAATAGACTGTCCTGTGCTTGCCGTTTAGTTTTTGCTTGAGTGAGGTTAATGAAGCATTCGACCATGAATGCTTCATATCCATTTCCGTGGAAGCATAATTACTTAATTGTACGACTCAAGTTGGTCACGCGATCGCTTCAATCGGAGTGTCTAAGTGCTGCAAATAAATAAATAAGCCGTGAAACACACTAGCTGCATAGTTAATTACCCATTAAATGTCGGACTCGCTGGGTATGAAGGATACCGTTGGTTGGTACCATGTGTGGCAGGAAGTAATGGTTATTTCTATCAATTGCTGCAACATTATATCCTACGCAAACAAATCAGCCTTATTTGACCACCATTTGTATCAACCAACTTTACTTGTTTTTATGTGGCGAATGAATACAATAACGCGCTGATATCTATTTGTGATGCAATCAGGTGGTGTGATGATGGATCTTTCAATCATTCACTGCCCATTTTTAACCTGTGTCACAACGTATTGATTTCTTCAAGTGGCGACGGCTATTGCTAAGTCGAAAATCATGTAATTATCAATTTTCTGTTGAGGCATCAATTCAGCTGTTTATGAGGGATGTCTCGTAATACTTCATAACATAAGCCAGTAATGTGAAGAATACGGAAGGTGAATTGGATGGAATGCATATTTTGTCCCCTAACACGAATAGGCACTGGTACAAGACATCTTATGTGCAGGCATGACCTGTATCCATGCAAACATGAAATATTTGAAGATAATTTTACGATTGTTCACACTTATCATCTGAATGAAAGTGGATCCCATTTGAACGGCTCACCCCATTGATTTGCAATGGCTACTTCTACTAAGCAACTTCTTGGAAGTCTATGCCGAAAACGGTTGGTTACAAATTCAATTTCCGTAATACGGTTTGAGCAGCTCAGGACGGACGGCAGGTTGATAGATTGCCGAGACTTCCCAGTGAATCAGTAATCACATACCGCAAAAACAACAAAGAACAGAGTATGTTTGCTATGAATTGCTTATATGCTTAAATATTGATGCGATGTTGGACACCGAGACGAGTACTGACGGACTGCAATCTCACTGACAGGTAAAAGCAGGTTTTCATTAAAACGCAGGTATTTCAGCATACCTGCAGGGTATACATTATTATCGTTCATTGCCACACACACACTAATTTATTGATATTCTGTAAATACTGACTAAGCAAAATACAAAAGCTTGAACTGGTGGCAAAAACGTTCTTGTTAATCTTTCCAGTTGACTTCCAGGTGGTATACCGTTGTTGAGTTGTCTAAATATTTATATGGAAATAGTGTTATCATTTTACAATCAACATAACTACTGAACCATTGACATACTAATGCAACTATGGTTGCATTGTATCCCAACTTCTATACACATTCACACATTGCCATCAACATAGCCGCCTGGCAAAATCGATAATACCTGATGATACTTAACGTCAAGTATTCCATTTGCAAACATTGCCAGGCGTATGTATCGCAAGGCCAATCTCAATCTTTTCTCACCAGACGCGTACAAGTGCCGCTGGTTATTTCTCAGAACGCGATAGGTAATGCTAGTAAATGACCTCCTAAAGGAGGATCATTCGATATATGATAAAGTGGATTACTGTGTAGGAGAATTGCTCTAGGCCATGCCTCTAGTTGTTAAGTATTATACCTGTGAATGGCTCTCCAAGAAAGGATAGCATCTGCAATCATATTTTGGAAAACTTGAGCTACAACAACATGACACAAAATAAGCTACTGACATTTAATATGCAGTACAATGTAATACCGGAGTTAGAGTAACATACATTTCCTTGTAATTTGTGTCAGATTCGTTATAACTTTTTGTGGTATTGCAAACAATCCCTCTTTTAATTATCTTCTATCATAAATGATGCAAATATTTTAATCTATTTTAACTCTTTCAACACGTCGATATGTAGGCCGTGTTGACGATTCACATGCGGCTTGGTACAATGTAAAACACATCTGAATTATACATTATATTCCACATTCGAGTCCACTAATGAATAAACCGATTTATGCCTGCTGTAACTTATCGACGGAGACATATTTTTCTTCTTTAAACGTTAATTGCTATTGCTTCATCCACGTAAGACACCAAACGAAGGAGAGAGGAGATGGGGTATATTAAGCAAATACGGGATATATACACATCAATACATATATATTTTGTGCATTCTAATTACAACATACGATAGGTTTGTCAATCAGCATTTTGTTCAGCCGCGGGTCAGGATTATTTCGGTACCTAAAGCCTGTTTTACTTCGCAGTTTTTACATGCAATGAACCCTCGAAGTGAATTAATTTGAAACAACGATATTTGTAATGTAATGAGACAGTGAGGATGTTTGACGAAAATGTCTATAACCCCAGAGTAACGCCATTGATGTTCTGTAATTGTTCTGTCTTGAAATCCTAACACTTATTGCTTTTCATCGGCAAAGGAACATTAGCAAGCGTGGGGCCTGATGGATGAAATCATTGATGATTTCTAGTGACCAATGCTTCCACTAGCTGAGTTAAAAGTCTGCAAACACAAGAAATGGCAAAATACAGATCACCTCTAATTAGGATGACCAAAGGAAATGACGATTATGCCCTCCTATGGTCAGGGAACAAACAATGGGAATGTCACTTGTAGCTAACGACAAGGTGTGTTTTCACTAGAATGATTTGACCATTCATGCATACTAAAAGAGATCTTTTATGAAACGGTACCCTGCATTTACCACAGCTATGAACCTACGACAACCGTATAATATAACGTGCATTCGTCATTCGGCATATGTGTAGCTCATTCGAAATAAGGGAACGTGCATTACATATCCACTCATTGGGAGGGGTGTGGGCGAATTCCCATTATTTCAGTCAACAATATATTGATTCGCGTCCTCAATTGACCCTACTTCCATATAAAGTTAACATTTTTATGACCGCACCTCAAATTAACTTAAAAATATAATAATATGCTTTGTACTGGTTTCATTTATAAGACAATGTACAAGTATACCTTTATTTTCGTACCATTACAAATTCCATGCCTCATCTTTCGGTTTTGAACATTGCTTAACATATTAGCTATATGAGCGCACTAAATGTATCATTATTGTATTAGCAGATCTCAATTAGATAAACTATTTGACCTATTGGAGTCGAACTGCTTCTAAGCTTATTGCTTACTTTTCAGAAACGGAGAACATAGAGATGTTTGTGAAATAACACTATGGCTTCCATGGTTTACGAGCGTCTGAGGTATCCTCGAAAATTAAAAAAAATTTAGGCCTTTTATCATAAGCAAGCAAATGCAAAACCTATTAATTAATCGTGTTCTAGGAACAGGAGCAAACCCTGTGGTGCCCTCTGCAGGGCCAGTAAGCATGGATACCCGAGCATGGATATCATTCCATTCTAAGTTGATTTATTAAATTGTCCTGTCCGGAATTTTATCTGTCATCGGATATATTTGACACTCATAAAACTTGTTAGGTGTTGCAAATTGACCGTTTTAACATTTGCCGTCTGATGGCTTAAAATATATAACTTGTGACTCAAAAAGTCTTCTTGGTCTGACTGCAAATCACATATGAGCTGTAAATGTGCATATACGATTAATCGCTCGTATATCTGTGAAACATAGTATTAGCCCATTAAAAAAACTATAATGCCATCCCATCACACAATGCCTCACATTGCAAGGTGCTTCGAACAGATGGTACTTCATTATGATAAATGTTCTGTTTTTCTATCCTCCAAATCCATGGTTGCATCATTGTCGCAAATGATCAATGGTAGATCATCATAAACGTGCAGGGGAGAAAACTCTTCTGTCCTGTCCTCTTAATACTTGCAGTGTAGTTATCGCTTAAGTGAGGAATGTGATACATGCGACCATGAATGCTTCATAGACATCACCATGAAAGCGTACATATCAAGGGGGTCACGCATTCACTTTAAGCGGAGTTGCTATGTGCTGGAACTAAATAAAGCATAGCAACACAACTGCTGCATATAAGATACCGTGGATAACGTGCTGCAGACAGTAATGACCATTTGCATCAATGACACCTTTTACATTCGGCACATCTAAAAACACAAATGTCGCCGTGCATCTTGCATCAACCACTCTAGATCTGACTAAACTATAACACAACTCATGCAAGAATGCATAGTGTTAAAATACCTGTGAAATATGTGCTTTGAGTTGTGTTTTCAATTAAGATATATTCTGAATTAATTTGGCACACTTTATTGACATCAACTCATTCGGATAAAGGATGAGGCGAACTTGCAAGAGAGACGGCCATTTGTTAAGCACCTAAGATTATGGTAACGTTTCTTAAAATGATGCAATAATAGCTATTTGATAGTTTATTGATAATGTAGAACTCATAATGTAGAACTCGATTGATAATGTAATACCCACAGCGTGTCGCTAGCAAGGAGATAATCTACAGAACTAGGGTTTCTTGGTCCACAATAGTAGATAAACAATGAGTTCCTATATAATGAGAGCCATCGCAAAGAGCATGATTGCATTTGCACAAAAAAACCGATAATGACGCAATAAACAGAAAGCTTACCACTGCTTTCTCTCGTATGGTGGTGACATGCTACACAAAGCGTCTGAAAGTATGTTGTAAAATGCCGTGGAATGTGTGCCTGACAAACTTTTCCACATTTCGGTTTGTTATGTAGTGGTGAACAAAAAATATACCTTAATGAAGTAGGTGCAATACACCGTCAGGCGACCTACGTATCTTGTAATGGTGCATCTTACTATGCTCCATGTATTTTACAGGTACTTGTAAGTTTGTAAATATAGTTTAATTCATAAGAAGGGATGACATTTCACTTGCTGAAATATGCCATTAAGATATAACATAAGTTGTACGGACATTTCGATGGCATAGGTTGCAGCTAAGTGTGAGCATTGCCGAAAACATTGTTTATACCTGTAGGTGGTACTAATGGGGACGCCTTATTGTAAGAGGTCACACCTCTCATTCATACAACACGCAACCCTTATGAATACAGTTGGCCGTCAGTAGTAATTATGCTTAAAAGCATCATGTTGTCCATTTTTGTATTGCTATCGTTTGTGATTAAATTGAATGGATAAGCTCTACATCAATACAACTCTTGCCAGCTGCAGTAGCCATTACAATGTAACTCATATGATTGAACCGGTACCTGTTGGTCGACCAAAAATCCACATTTTAGATTGAGGATCGTTCACGGCATAGGCGCCATAGCAAAATGATCGCTGAGTTGCCATCAATGATGAGAATGATCCGAATGAGAGCGTTGGTTCCAACAGCAGCAACAAATTATCTGTCAGAATTATCCACGACGTAGCTATTTGGAAAAAACCTTGGTGAGGACATTAGCTACACATAAACAGCGAGTGATGAATGTGAGAATTTCGTTAAGCAGGTAACATAAACATTGAAACACGAACATTACTGCGTGCTCACTCACAGGTTTATATGATTACAAATAATAATTTGACGTGGCGGCAAATACAATTAATTAAGGTTTTGAAAGTGAACTCAGTAACATTTATACACCACACAAAGCATACTGTGTTTTTAACCATTATAATAATATAGCCCTTGAAATCTGAACCTGATCAAGCTTAACCTTAGCTACTACCCATGTTACCAGAGGGACCCGAAGGAAAAAAAATTTTGCATGGTTGTTATTCAAGAACAAGTATACAAACATTGTGAAGGTCAAAAGTCTCATGGTTATATAATGTGACTAAACGTAATGATTATTGATGAAGAGAGTACATGTTGAAGCATTAAATGGTGCAATGGGATGACAATAATGATTAAGGTTGGTCACCAATGATGATAAATGACTCATGCGATGACCACATAGCTGTGAGCGTTGGCAATAAATCATATCATTACCAGGTTAGAAAGCAATTTATTTTCATGTCGATGGGCCCCAAGGTATGTTTATATTTGATTCTATTTCGATGTATGAGGGTGTTGCATGTGTGTTGCGAATCCGACCACGAGTAAACCAAAGCCAGGCGCGGATATGAGGTCCTACAAACGTTAACGACCTAATATGCATATATATTAAACCGTCAATATAATATACCATTGTATGTTTTAACATGTACGCTAAAGATCAAGTAAAAATTTTCAAAACAGCCAATGCCTTCAAACACATTTAACTGATTCGTCCGAATGCAGGAAGAATAGGACCAGAGTATAAGTAAATAACGACAATATTAACATCCAGTGTATCTGTTACATACGAATGAGTTTGATAATTCCGAAAAAACAACCAACTTTGCATACTTCAATCAAGCCCTCTGCAAAACCATTCATATTTATCTTATTATTGACAGAAAAATGGTCTCGCCGAAAATGTTCTATTTCCATGGTTGAATTCGTCATCGCAATATAATTGCTCAGTTGCAACAAGGAGATTCACTTACAAAAGTGGAAAGATGCGGGAAGTAGCAGACGTTTGACAACCTTTTCTGTCATGTATGTAAATCTCAATGTATGTAGGCAGCGTAAACGCATCAATATGAATTGACATTTCTGTATCCTAATGCAATAACATCTAAGATCTGGAATGGAACTGTGCCTCTATGGGGTACATAACAATAACCAGCACACTGCTTCAAGGCTGAGGGATCGTTTGACGTTGATTGAATCTTACACGTGGTAGTGCCCATGATGAAGGAGGAAACATTTGGTGTAACTCTATTATTGGGTGTATAAATCTATCTTCGCATCACCAAGTAAAACAAGTCTCCCAGTGTTCCATGACACCTCAACACAGTACCGAACATCTCTGGGCAGTCTCGTGTCACCAATTCAACATGTAATAGGTATTTTATCGCACTGTGTAACGAATAACGACCCACCCTCATTGAGAGCATCTGCATTCTCTTTAATGGAGATACTGTGACCAATATTCTAGCGGTATTTCGATTTTCAATAGGAATCACACTTACCATTTATAAATGTGTAACTTACGTAGCATATTCGTCTCTTAATAACAATGTCTTTATGTCAATAACTTTATTTTAAAACAACCGTAAATGAAGGCCACATTGTAAACAGCGATACATAGATTAATGTGCACATGATTATGCCGTCATTGTCCCAACTTATGTTTTATTTTTACATGCCACCATTGCCTAGAATTGTGAGCATTGTCAATTCATGTGGGTTTAAGGAAGATAAATATAATTTAAAATTCTATTTTTGTAATAAAATTGCGCAACATTAACATTTTAAATAAGAATGTTCTTAGACTTTATGATCTTCTGTGCATTCATCATTGGGCCTTCGTCAATCAATGATTAACAGGAGGTTAACGATGTTTGCGTTCATCTGTAGAATCTAAACATTGAGCCTCACAAATAAAGAGGTTCATGTGTGCTAACCAATGTATATGTAGCTTCGAATTTTAGACGTCCTTGTGTCCGCAGGGAGTGTATTTTACTCACACAATTTCAATGTCAAAGGGAGTCAACTCGTAGCCATGGCTTCCGATATAAATACATATTGATAAACGCATCATGTTCAAGAGTGCTTATGTGTGCAATAGCATTTGAACCGAATATTCATCTCAGGTGGTTATGCACATTATATTACCCACTTTCACGAGAGGTCTTTAACGTCTGCTTATAGCCAATCAAGAGCCTAGTGATGTTGTCATCACATCCCGTTTTCCAACGACGTTAATGTCATGCACAATTTGAAACGACAATTACATGCTAATATAACATTTTATGACGAATGTTTGTAACCACGTGAACATAAAAGTTAATAACATACAATCATTTGGCACCATGCATCAACATTAAGGATAATCTTGAAACGTTAATGCTAAGCCCATAACAGCATCACAGGGATTTGCACAGGGTTTTCTCTATCCCGACCTCACTCTCTATTCACCCGTAGTAAATTGGATAAGAATTTTAGCTGACGACCTTTTTTCCTCAGTCAATGTTATATGAGGCATTGCACACAAATAAAAACAATGTATTCTACACCCAGTATCTGTCGCGTTGTTGATGCATATTAAACAAAAGACACCAGATCATTTGATGTATATATTTCATGCTCCTGATGCGCATTTGTACAGCTTGCGGCATTTGCAGCGCTGTCAGGTAATTACCAAAGAATAGGCCAGTGTATATAGAAGACAACCGTTCACTGTGTCCGTTTGAAGTGTGTGGTTTGTTGACTTTAATACGCCGCCTCTGAAAATTTGCCAGTACACACACAATTGATTGTGTATGATTATGTATTTGTTGGTAACATAAAGCGTATTAAGGAGAAAGGGAAGCTGCCTTGAAGGTAACACATCAACATGCCTAATAGTTCTCAGTATTCCTAAAGATAGGTTTATGTATGTTTTCTCATTAAAAATGTAAATGATATTGCTATTATTGTAACCTGCACAGATGCAGCTCATTAGAAATATAATGCAAATATACTAGCGATTTTGATACATATGCTATGCAATATTATTGTTTGCTTGTTATGCATACAGTATATAACTGTTTGTACAAATACTAGCTTAGCCCTTGAACTAGACATGTTCAATATATTTAAGCTTGCCGACCAAAAATTTGCTTGATTGAGATGTGTGTTAAACAGTGCATGACAAATAATACTTATATTTAAGACTGGATTATACGTTTGAATATAACCCAGTACATGATTTTAGTGGACTAAATTGACATAGACTAATAGGTGGTAGAAAGTAAGCAATAAACCAGGTGTCGCTATATTCCTAAATTGAATTCGGCTAATATTCAATATTAGCGTAGCACTATCATATTCTATAGTCGGTCTTAAAATCTGCCTCCCAAATACAAATGTACAAGTGGCAATGGTACAACCGATGTATACCATTGCGAGAATGTCGTATTGGACAAATTAGGTAGGCACCGTACACTTCTAATATGTACATTATAAAAGTGTTTTTATGGTAGTCTTTTACGTGTCTATCTTGTATCGTTGGGAGTCATAACGATACACAGTATCATAATGTTCATGGCATTCCCTCGCACCATATATTGTTCACGGCTCAAGGCTAACCACCCTGCATGGCGGTCACATGACTATTTAATTACACTTATTGTCGATATGGGTGATTTACACTTCCTTTTCCTAATCAGTCCCCATCTTACTCGCCCTCCACTTGTCCCCTAATGTTCTATCATGCTGTAGTCAGTTTAAGCTACAACCTTTTGATGTTGGGGTGGTTTTTTTACCCTCACCTTTGCTATTAGTTAATACCAATTGTTGTAAATAAAACATCCCTTTAATCAACTCTCACCATGTTTTATTTCTCCTAGCAAACTAGCAGCAATGTATATGATATTGAGCTCATATATAACACTTGCAGTTCTTTAGTTAAGTTCTTTAGTTCGACGTCCAATGTTAAGATTTACTGGATTGCTAGCTTTGACAGATTATGTCATTTCGACGTTCACGTGATAAACGAGTAAGAATAGTGAAAACTAGCCCTTCATTATTTGGCCTCTCTATGTAATTTCATTTTTATCGATATATTACATTGCCATTCTTGTGATAAAAATATTCAGACATTATCCCACAGCGGCTAGCATCATCCCTTGTTTTCTTTCAACATTAGTATGGAAGGTATAGGGTCAGCTATAGAGTAACATCTGTCCTTTTAATTCATTATATGGAAATGTGCCCTGAATTTATAATGTGTTACTGTTCTATCACCTCCTTTTGGGTTCACTGACCCTGAGTCGACAAATTCTTATTAATCTAATTGTTTTCATAAATTCCAGAACGGAAATTAATCAGACAAAACCTTACCCGGGATGGGTTGTATTGTTCCCCTTGGACATGTTGTGGAGACCGACACCAACCTCCCCCGATCAAAATAGAACTAATAAACGATGAAATAATTAGAGGCAAGTAATTCACTGGACTTTTTGCTGACATTTAAAGCTGGCCAATGGCATAATCGCCATGATCGCAAGTTTAATGCAGCTTTCCTGAAGACATTAGGCAAAATGTCAACCTAGCCCTTATAAGAGTCGCATCATTAGCATCTACGCCTGCGAAATGTCACATCTTAGTCAATACTGAAAGCTATACATTCTTTGGTCAAAAGCATATTAATTGTCCGAATGCGAAATCCTTGTGTGTTAACTTTCCGTATTACTCCATAACGATGACACTCATTACCGAAGATATCCACAGCAGAACACAACAATCAATGTCCTTGAACATACAAATCACTTCATCCAACAGCACGAACACTACATATAGCAGACAAAACAACCAAGATGTCATTGCGTCATTAAGTGGATGCAAAACATATGACATTCGCCTCATCGTTCGCTCCTCATGAGAGAGGAAGCGATGTTGATTATTCGAGAGCTGTGATATGGAAAATTCAATATATATATATATATAGATATATATATAGATATATATAGATATATATATAGATATATATAGAGATATATATATATATAGATATATATAGATATATACATATATATAGATATATATATATATATTTTTTTTATCCATATATATATATAGGAATATATAGAGAATAGGATATATATATATACATATATATATACATATATATATATATGCGTATATATATATACATATATATATATCTATACATATATATATACATATATATATATATATATATGCGCATATATATATATACATATATATATGTATATGTATATATATATACATATACATATATATATATATGTATATATATATATATATATATAGTATATATATATATATATATATATATATATATATATATATATATATATATATATATATATATATATATATATATATATATATATATATATATAACTGTTTACAGTAAGGGGGATAAAATCATGTTCCATTAGCCATTACACATTTATACTTTATCTGGCGTACACGTAGTAATAACTTGGTTAAAGTAAGTAATCAATTAAGCAATGCATTATATTAATAAAACAAGATTAATCTAACGCTCTTATATACCTGTATTGTCATCCAGCGACCATGATTCTGTAACAGACGTCTATCACATGTCCATTAGCGGCTTATCTGCTCCCGCTCCAATCGCTCTCGGGGTTTTGACAACGGGCCGCGTACCTTATACGCTGTATTATCTACTCAATGAGCCAATACATGCGCTTATAGAATTACACTGAAATCCATTTGCGCAAATGAACCGAATGTAAAAGCATTATCTAGCATTATGTTAATTACATTGTATCACGCTTAGTCGTGAAGGATAAACTGAATCAAAGACATTATCATCCTGCAACATGTACCTGACTTTGATGTTATATTACAGGTGATTTAGTAAGCCCGCATCGATTCGCACGCATGGGGTGGAGCTGGATACTGACGATGGATTTCAGTCCATTGGCTATGGCAATGGCTATCATGCTTATCTATACGGATGCCAGTAACTCTAGATTATATAGCGTTGGGAACAGGTCTATATTGCATTGACCTGGTTACTTGACTCTGTTGGTAGTTGTTTATGTTTGAGTGAACAAAGAGCACAGCACTGGAATATTGCTTGAATCGGGCGGGAATTTTTTAAACCAATATTACGCACGTAATCACATGTGGGGGTCAATATATATCTGATCCATAACCCACAGCAGAGGTGGAATATTCGTTGGCGATTAGTTTGATTGTTGTTCCCAAAGCAAAACATTGTACAGCTAAGAACAACGGTACACTGCGAGTGTCGGAATAAATTGTGATGCCAAGTGTATTGTTAATCTTAACACGAAGTTCAATATCTGTCATATGTATCATTATTGGCTCGTGCTAAGCACTCAAGCCAATGCAGTATATTGCTTGAGTAGAATTAATTACAATTAAATATATTTTGTACTGTCATACGCAGCAGCTTAATTGGCCTACCCAAATATAAAGACTAAGCCGAGCTTTGTAGCTTAAAAGAATGTTTTGGTAATATGTTACTCCAATAGCTAGCGTCAACCAATGCATACGGTTATTCAGTTCCCAGCCAGCCAAACACAAAATGATCTACAAACGTAAAGGTTATGTCACGGTTTCATTTCGAAATATTCACACATCCCTTCAATGGTGTTTTTGACGATACGTGCCACCCAATGCGGACGCTATCCGATAACTATAGAATTCCGTTGGTTGTTGGTGTTTCAAATTGATTAATCTGACATATATCATGCATGCTACCTACAAGTCATAGATGTTATAACATATGTGCGTACGCAGTTATGTGGAGACATTTAGAATGATTATTTACGTGATGCTCAATAATGTCTATTTTTCAGTTCATAATATTTGCGTCGGGTGCCGGTAAAAGGAAATTGATGAGCAAGGTGACATCTATTAAATGTTTGGATAAGAGGGTATGCGCGTGTGTGTAGGATTGCATGTTAATGTTATCCTCATGGCTGAATCATCTTTATGCATCAACGTTAACATTGCAGGCGCCTCAATTCATCATATTACGCATAGTCATCCGCAGGGAGAAAACGTCAACCTTCCACTAGGTGTCATGAACAGTGCTCATTATACCCACACAATAAGAGGCTTTTGATTCATATGAGCAGCATTTTCTAAGAATCTCGGCGCAGCTGCAGCCGGCACAAACTGCTTAGAGGTGACTTTCGATACTATGACCAACTTTATACCTATATATAAAAATATGCATATTGATAGCACACATTGACACACACACATATATATACACATATATATATAAATATATATATATATATAAATATATATATATATATATAAATATATATATATATGTGTGTGTGTGTGTGTGTGTGTGTGTGTGTGTGTGTGTGTGTGTGTGCGCGTGTGTGTGTGTGTGTTGGGATATTGGAGTGCGGATTGATGGACCATATGTGTGTTGAAATGTATTTTTGAAACCCATGTTAATTCTATCGCTTTTACATAAGTGATAGTAATCTAACAAAGGTGGTACCTCTTGTCGGCTCTTGTGGCCAAATATTAAGCACAGTGCACATCGCGTCAAATACAGAAATGTCCATCTCTAGAATAGACCGGTTTAATGACTGCTTTTGGGTTAGTATATAATTGCCAATGAACCACCTGGGCTATACCCATAAAACAGATTGTTATCAAATTGATATCAAGAAGCTGGCGCATACCTTTCATCGCTTGATCTGAAGCCATGATTATCTCACTGATGTTTCTTCTTATTTGACGAATCCAATTAAAAATAAGCTCGGCAAGAAGGGATTACAGAAACACGACAAGAATAATACTCTATCGAAAGCATGAAACGTTTTCTCCAAAGTCTACAATAATATAAAAATAATTGACGTAAGTACCAATAACACGATATGAAATGGATGTAATCAATCATTGAAAGCAACGCTCCTCGCAGGAATAACATGCTAACTGAATCCCCACAACCGACCTTTCATTAGCCTGAACTTTTACATTAAGGTACTAATTGAATATTCACTTATACCATACTGATGCGGAACTTTTTGTTGGGACCAATGATGCACATAACACAAGTCCATAAACGCCTCCCAAATTGTATTAACTCCCCGATATGTTTATTAATACTGGGTCGATTGTGAAAATGTTTCCATGAATGTGTAAGTAACTGTTATAGAACATTTCGTTGGCCGCATATCAGCACGAATTATGCGTAGTTTTCGCATGAATCATAGGTTAAAGTTCGGAAAACAGCTGTAATTGGTAAGAAATTTTCGGTAGCTTATAAAATCGACAATATGCTCTCGATTGTCATTAAGTGCTGTTATCTTATCAACCGAATTATAAGTTTTTGCGGATGTCACTCCTGTTGTGACGATTCTGCCATCTTCCAAGTGTGACTTTATCGTAACTGTGAACAAAAGACATTAAACAGCACATCATAACCTGACAAAGCTGTCCAAACTAGCTAAACTAGATGTGAACGCAGTGAATAGATGTCAACAAGCTTAGCAACATTGAATCATATCATTGACAACTGTTCATCATTATGCGCAAGCTTCAAGTCGATTTATCAACAGTAGCGGATTACAACATACAATAAAAGCAAACACAAAAAATGTCGACGAAGCCAACCCAACCTATTATCGATAGTCTTATGCATTCCCTGCCTTACCTGCTTTCGTTGGTCAGATAAGAGCGCATGCTATAGCAGTTTATGTTACAACGAGTACCCCAACCCCCGCATCCTCCCACTCACCCCCCCCCCCCTCCATACACACACACACACACGCACACGTTACAGGGACGTATGTCGGCGTCTGGTGGATTTCTATTTCCACCAAATACCCAGTGCTGATGCAATAATCAACATTATACTATCGAGTCAAAGCTTGCACGATAAGCCCTGCGTTCCCGCATCATCGTCAGTTGCTCGTGCTGTAGGGAAAACAATATCTATGGCGCTAACCGCCCCGAGATAGTCAAGACATACAATCTATTGTGACCGGCATCAGATGTTACCCTCGTACCCACCCTCTCAGCCCCGGTAGCTGAAACTACGCATAGCTTACCTGAAAACACCCCGCGTTTGGGATTGTATTCTTCAAGATACAACTGCCCTGCAAACAACATATCCTCGAGTAACGCCTTTTTACCACCTAGCATGTTGTATAAATCGAATGTACAGCAGCACAATTACTGCATGGAAGTGGGAGGGGGTGCTATGGCAACATAATTTCGGTGTTAAAAAATGAATAAACTATTTCATTTATTAGCTGGTATAATATAGTATAGAAACATATGTTGTTGCTTGACCTGTATCTCGGTTTTTATACTGCTTTAGCGTGCGCATTGTATATCTTTTCCTTTGACCCAAACATTCAACATTTTCCTCTGTCTGAGAGCATATAAAACAAACATCTGGCGACAACAATATGAGAGCCCGAGGGGCCCCAACCTATACACCCAGTCCCTACAGCCACCAGAAAAAGCCTGCCCTTTATCTACACTATCCACTGCCGTCGGTCGTCCTGTTTACTCACCTCTGCCTCAAAACACGACAGCGCAGTTGTTGACGCATTGGGATCCACACTCCACTTAATCTTATCAGGTGTTAATTCTTATCTAAATAGCCATCGCTTTCTTGTGATCCCGCTGGGGCATTATTGTTATTGCGGCTCTGTGTGTGCCTTTCATTGCGATTGTTCTGGTCAGACTAAATACAGTATTTGTTACATTTATTTGTTTGCTTGACATATCAATATGCAAATATCATCTGACAGCCTGCTGTTTTCCACACTTTGCAAACAGTGTGACGCATAAACAAATGCTAATTATTCATGATTTCCACAGGCGCGTTCTATTCCCTTGATAATGTTCCTTGCGGATTGAAAGCAATGAACAGTTTTTGTGGGATTCTTTTCACCAGAAGCGATCTTAAGCCATTACAGAATATTTACAACGACTGTTCGCATATCTTTGTGGGACGAAAAATCATCACACACGTATCGGAGCGTATCAAGTTGGTAGCGATAAATGATATGTACACATTAAAAGCACTCGACTAGCAGTAGAAATGAAACTGGTCTATAAAAAGTCCACGTAACGTATTAACCTCATTGCAAAGAACGGTGTAAATCCACTAGTATCATTGCAACTTAGGGCGATCATTCTGTGCTGTACCACTGGAAGATGTAAGTAATGCATAATAGACACAATCACAATCGAGTGTAAATAGCATCGTACCTTATTCTTCAGTAAAACAGAAATTATTCGGATACACACGCAACCCACTACTTGCTAGATTTGTCGGGAGGATTTGTTATGATCTTGACCCATTTCTCACACCTTCAAGCTTTTGTATCAGATTAGGGTGTAACATATTGGATTATTTTGCCGATAAATGAACAATTGTCAAATGCAGGAGGAAGCACAACATTAAGAAGAAAGCGCCGGCTAGCAAGATTACCTTGTGGTACATTATGCTTTGACAAAGGAACATAACCCATATATATATATATATATATATATATATATACATATATATATATATATATATATATATATACATATATATATATATATATATATATATATATATATATATGGGTTATGTTCCTTTGTCAAAGCATATATATATATATATATATATATATATAGATATATATATATATAGTATGTATATATATATATTTATATATCTATACATATATAAATGTATGAATATAGATATATATATATATACATATATATATATATTTATTTATATATATGTACATATATAAACATATATATATATAAATATATTTATATATATATGTATATTTATATACATATGTATATATTAAAAGACGCCCTTCGTTTGCTGCCTGTATGTCCTGTGAAGATGGAACCCCTGGTTACCGTGCATAATCTCTTCACATTTGTTCTCGAATGGAAATGTATCTTCATTGGGAGCACTATTACAAGAGCCAGCTAGAATATCGTCTGACACTGATTGAATTTGGCCGATGGTAATGCGAATGATAAATGAGTAAAAAGGCTGGTTTTATTCAATCATACAGGGCATGGATTCACATGCGTTCAGTTACCTGACAAATATGATATTGCACTGTAACACAATACATTACGCCGCGCAGTCCTATTTCACCATCTCAACATATATTTATTATCATATAGTGCTTTGCAAAGTGAATCATGTTTGCCCAACAAAACAACCAGTTCAAAGACACATAAACTACTTTGCACCTCGCTGCATATAGACGTTCATCCTCGTTCACGTTACAAAGTGACATGAATTCCTTCAGTGTTTTACTGATTACATTTGCCCGACAATTGTTCTATGCAAACGATAGCAAGCAAACACTATGTATTTGCAAATATGACGCATTTGCAATAAAAGAGGAAAAATCGGTTGGCACAAAGCAGCCCTAGGACGAAACAGCGAGAACTCGGGATTACCAATTGGTTTGATCAGAATGTGCTTCAGAGTGTCAGAGCTATCTTTTTGTAAATCGTTTATATTGCGTGTATGAATCATTTGAAAAAGAGCAAAATAAATACCGCTACTCTAGCGTTGGCAGATTACTTTAGGCATAAAACTTTGTTCGGATATGACCGAAGTAAACACAACAGGATTATCACATCTGCATTTTATGTGAATTAACAAATGAATGCATATCGAAGCTGCATTTCCCCGTATGCTGATTGCATTTTAACAGTTTGCCCACATATTACTTTCGGCAAATGAGCGCCGAGTGATGTTTTGAGCTTTCTCATTGGTTTATGCCAAGGCTGGTGTGATTTGGAAGAAAACTTGTGAATCAATGCCTTTGACCGATTGTGCCATATGTTATAACAAAAAGTACACATTCCAAAAGGGAGCAACATGCTATATGCAGCAGACATCTGTAGTGTGAGTTAATCGCAATGGTTCTTGGTAGCGTTAGAATTGGCTACATCAAAGACATACCAGTTATGCTTCGAGGGTTCATTTTCTACCTCAGGGCACATAACAATAAGCCCAAAGCTCCAGAGGTAAGTTCATAAAAGCTAATGTTGAATGGATCAGACATTGGATAATGCACACGATGAATGGGTTATGTTCTTTAGATATATTGAGTGCAGGTGCAGGTACAGAATGTGATATTTACCCAAAAAAAGCTCGTGGTTCTATTCGACTTGTCAACGCAATGGAAAGTCGGGCTTAGAGATGCCATTTGGATATGTCCAGAGGATAGTTTGTTAGTTCAGTATACTGCTAGTGAACTAGAACACTTGAAGTTACAATGAGTAGTCGCACAAAAACTACATTGTGATTGACCCTGCAAGTGAACGGGAACATCCCTGTGTTACTGCGATCGGACATAGAGATTGAATTTATCCCGGGAGGTATATAACTTACTTTGTAAGAACAGACAATAAAATAAATATTACCACTGAAGTAAATAAGCCGCTTACATATGAAACTATCATACGCTGTTGCAATGGCCATAAACGTCATGTACAATCTGCAGAAATTGCTTTCTTGCATGCAACCAGTATATAGTATTGCCAAGCAGCTATATAGTGGTCAAAGACGTTGCAATTAACTCCATACACAATATTTAATGATCATTCAAAAATAATTTCGTATTAGCACGTAGTCATTTAATAGGCCAAAAACACCCAACGGGGCCCAAGCGCTAAAAATTCACCCATAAGGTACTACTCGGAAGAATGTACGAAGCCATCTTCCCGATGCCATTTTGTCTCACTGCCAATGCATTTCATCATATATCATAATGCAGTTGCCTTGTGACCCGTGAAACATTTGTCTGCACCCTAAATGACAAGTGAGAGCATGTTTCATGGTCGGCTGTGCTTGGAATTATAAAATATCATTGATGTGAACCCTCTATTCCAGGAAGCATCTGTTAGTTATACCAAACATCTTAATTCATGAGCTTACACATGCGCATCGCAAAATTCAAAAATTAACACAACGAGCTCTTGTATGTATGGTTATGCAACCAAACTAATTCATTGAATATTTGATGCGCTCTGCTAAGTGTACAATTGAATTTACGAATATTGTAGTTCCATTGACTTATCAATATAGCAATATACACTCAGGGATTGAACGACACATTAAATATCCTGGCTGATTAATAATTACGCACCATGACGTCGTATTTTGTAAATAGATATTTATAGTACGATTTCAGCAGCAATCATTATAAGGACCCTAAAATACAACAAATATTTGTTTCCGATGGATTATCCGAGTCAACATATACGTTGCGCGATGCCACTTATGGGAAAATGTCGAGTGTTAATCATCTTCTGTTGAAGTAAAGTTGATATAGCAAGTAGTATATAATGAACAACAATCAATTTAATGTGCACACACCAATTTCATTGCATTGACCCATGGACTACTGTAATAACACTAAACTGTCATTGTAATACACATCGGTGGGAAGAATCCCATTCTAACTGCTGACATTAATGATGTTGGATGCTAATATATGCTAAGCAACGTCTGGAAGTCTTATCCCTGAACAGTTGAGTGCAAACGCAATTTCCTTAATAGGGATTTACCAGCATAGTATTGAGAAGAGTTGATAGGTTAGCGAGAGCTCCCAGAAACTCATTAATGAAATTCCGACACTGCCACAAGGCATATTTTATCATATATTGATATCCATAAATGGCGACGCCATTATGTTCTGATATGATAGTTCTGTTCAAAATCGGGTAAGCATGTGTGTAACAGAGTATGGAAATTTCAAATCCAAACGAATGAAGCATGTTGTCGCATTTAACTATGAAACGTATTTTCGACACAAATAGGAATAAGATTTGGTCGATTGCTGGTAATTATCTCCTCAAGCGCGGAGCAAGGTCTTTAACATACGTCATTTTGCATTGGTTAGCTTTATTTGTACCACGTTCATGTGGTATGTAGGGGTGGGTTTTTGTAGCATAATTCCACCTCAACAACCTTGTAGCGGCTCATATTCAATCCTGTAATATTTATGTTATTTCAGTTCAAATTTTGCATATTTTTACTCCCTTGTACGCCAAAGCATGTATTTGTGTAGGTGTTAAATTAAAGCGTGCTTCCATGTTATACTTTCGGGTTGTTCCTTTGCTTGAATTAAGCTTGAATGGTGGTAACTGGAAATTTTTTGATGATTTTGTCCAACGTGCCTCATTCTCATATTAGTGTTTCTATGAGGATGGTAAGAAATGGAGAACTTTTAAAACAACAAATGAGAGATAGCATACACAACTTAGATACAAACACATTGTATGTCCACATATAATACCGGAAATATGTATGTTGAGACAATTTGTAACTTGCAAAATGTGTTCATAAACAGCCCTTATATCTTTAAATGAGCGAGTATTGGTGATGCAGTCACCTTCTCTCGAAGATGTAGGTAGGCACCAAGATAAACACATAAGAGTTATGCGTTACAGTATCGTATAAGTTGATCTCATATATCATTTCATTGAATTTTAATTATCAGGTGAAAACTAGCGCACATCTCTAAATCAGAGGTATTGTCTGATGTGTATAAATCTCACATATAGACATACACATGATGGACGTAGTGACAGGTCTGTGTTATTCCATTATACACAGTGTGAATTCACTTACATAAATTACCAGCGAAAGTCCGTTTCTAAAGATTTTATGGCACACCAATACAAAACCGAATAACACCGGGAAATTCCATTCCACTTATAAGCGGTATTTGCATTTTACAGTGTGTAAAGGCTAATCTCTCTATCATAGTAAGGTTGCCGTTGAATGTTTTTGTCAATATGTAATGCAATAATACGGCCGATTGTTTACAAGAAGATAATTAACCACCACATGTTCTTACATTTCATACAAGTGACAAGGATCAACTTTAGAATGCTGTGATTCACAGAGCAGGATTCCTTTCTCGTTAATAAGGGTTATATCTTGTAACCTCATAAAACAAAGAGAACACCTACAAGTTATGACTACCCTACCAGTGATATTGATGGAGCATCTGGTGGTATCTCGTTTAAAAGTGACAAACTATCAAGTAACATATTGGAGCGTCTAAATAAAATACTCAGAGCCATTTTCGCAATTTCTGCCACCACTCCTTGTTCTCCACTAATACAAAGTCAATTATAGGAGGCTATCCGCCCCATGTCTCCATACACGTAATCGTTGTAAAAAATATCTTCAAGCGGTCTCTCTGCATGCACCAATGACAATACAATAACATTTATTCTCATCCCATTACAATTACAGAGCATATATGTATTTCCGATATCCCCACATGAATCTCAATTCCATTGAAGTAAAATTGCATGCTCATTGACGACAAGAATTAGCAGTGTATGAAAAGGAAAGGATCTACTCACTATAATTAGCCGTTAGGAAGCCGTAATTCATATGCCTACTTTACTGTTCCTCTCCAACGCTCCTTTCCTGTCTACAACCTATCGGCCATTACTGTCATCTTAGCACTTCTCGACCTGACCTTTTCACAAATATGTGTATCTGACCTTCTCTCTCTCTCTCTCTCTCTCTCTCTCTCTCTCTCTCTCTCTCTCTCTCTCTCTCTCTCTCTCTCTCTCTCTCTCTCTCTCTCTCTCTCATTCTGGTCTAAACCCACTTTTCGTTAAATTAATTGCGTGTACTTACTGTGGCTACTCAACTGTCACTGCCGGTTTATCAATATGCGGGTAGTAATAACGCCGATGGAGGGTTGTTTCCTGTTTGATTACAAAACTCGGCTTAGGCAAATATTGCGCTATGACAATATCGTACCATACACGAATGACAATTCAATACTCAAACTTGCAAGAAAATTGACCGTTGATGTTTTATATTGAGACCTGTTGCCGTATTTTAGATAATATTTCTATATATCACAAGGGGCCTCAGCTACTGATTTAGTAATGAACCATTTATCTAGCCAATCGGAAGTGCTTTTTCACATTTGAGCATCGGCGCTTGTAATGAGGTCCCCGCTGAATATACGATATGAGCTCCAGACGCTGCATGAATTTCTAACGTATAATACTTAGGCTCCAGCCGCTTTTGTTATGCATTGATAATAAAGCGGCAAAAATTATTATATTGTATAAACACTATATATGCACTAGCAGTAGTTGATTTAAACCTCGTTGGTATGTACGCGAGGCCATTAACTTTATCATAGTATAAATTCGCCTCAAACATCCGTACTGCTACTGGAGATGCAACCTCGGTTGCTTGATCAGCTGTGTGATTGGCTTATGATATACAAATACATGTGAATGTGTCCATTTGTCAGAGCATTGTTTAAGTGACGCCTTATACATATAAAATGGAACTAGAATACATCCGAGGTTTGTGGTTCTTGTAGATTCTAATGGATCTTGGAAGTTTAATTGCATCAATGTTAATTGCCTCAGAGGCATTACAGAAATTGCGTTGTTCCACCAT
>CM067346.1:10339534-10553330 GCA_034190875.2 Urechis unicinctus
ATCAATATATCATATCGCGCTTAGTCCATTTTGTCATTAAAGACTAACATTTTAGGTGTTGCAAATTGACCATTTTAACATTTGCCGTCTGGTGGCTGAGAATATATAACCTACGACTCAAAAAGTCTTCTTGGCCTGACTGCAATTCACATATGCGTTGTAAATGTGCATATACGATTAACCGCTCGTATATCTGTGAAACATAGTATTAGCCCATTAAAAAAACAATAATGCCATTCAATCAGACAATTCCTCTCGATGCAAGGTGCTTCGAACAGATGGTACGTCATGATGATAGATATTCTTTATTGTTATCCTTCAAATCCTTGGTTGCATCATTGTCGCAAATGATCAATGATAGATTATCATAAACGTGCAGGGGAGATAACTCTACTGTCCTGTCCTCTTAATGCTTCCAGTGTAATTATTGCACAAGTGAGGTTAATGATACATGCGACCAGGAATGCTTCATATCCATCACCATGGAAGCGTAGATATCAAGGTGGTCACGCATTCACTTTAAACGGAGTGGTTATGTGCTGCAACTAAATAAAGCATAGCAACACAACTGCTGCACGAAATATACCGTGGATAGCGTGTTGCAGAAAGTAATGACCATTTGCATCAATGACTCCTTTTACTTGCGGCATTATACGCTGAAAGAACAAAACTGTAAACATTCGCTAGAAGTACTGGTGCCCAGTTGGAGATTTATCCGATGAGAAGGTATGAAAAGTTGCATTGCAATGTAGTGCCGGATATCACATGGGTCGATGAGTTTTAGTTATTGTGTCAGAATAGTTTTAACTTAAGTCATATTATTGTTAACAATCCCTGGTTTGTTAGCTTCAATAATAAAATAATCAAATGTCTATATCTATTAAAATCACTCGCCACTTTCGTTTATCGTGTCGTAAGGGTGCCCCGATAGCATATCATGGTGACGATTAACATACGGCGTAACGTACAAAACGTTTCATCTGAATTATAAATAATGTTCTAAGTTGGAGTCGATAAACGAATGAAGCGATTTATGTCTACCGTAGCTCATGAGCGGAGACACATTTCCTTTTAAACCCCCATTGTTATTGCTTAAGCCCCGTTAGGCACCAAACGACGCCATAACTAGATACAGCACCTAAACAAACAGAGGAGACATCAATCAATGAAGTTTATATAATTTTTGTCATTTTATGTTGTAATATTTGATTGGTGGAGACATCAATTGTTCAATCCCGCGTCAGATACCTAACGCTGTTCTTACCTCGCCTTTAACGCTTTCATAAAACGTTTGCTCTGTGATAAGGAAGTGGTGAATGATTTAAGAAAATGACTCGAGCCACTGCGGGACGTCTATTAGATTTCGTAATGTCTTGAGACCCTATCTCTCAATTGATGTCTTAACAAATGTTTATTACACGCCATCCGAGTTTGCAAAGTCATATTTCACGTCAACAAGAAACAAAATGCTCATTACCTCTTATGTAGATGCACGGTGTAATAGCTTTTTCGTTTGTACAATTAAATATCAATCTACGATTACGGAACAATCAAAGGGAATTCAAGTGGGTTAACTATGTGTTAACGAGAATATACCGGCTTGCGAAGTATACTGAAATAAATCTTTTATAACACAGCACCAATTATTTACCACACAACCGTATCGATATATGCATATGTCAATGCGGTTTATAACGAATTGCGGTCCCAGCATGCGACAAACATGAAGTAAACCCGTCTATGTCGGCCGTTTGGCTACATATATGTTTATGGAAGCTGTTTTATGCTTGCGCCAGTCAGAAAACGTACTAAATGCATATTGATGGGATGATTTCAAGCTGGTGTTGTGGATGGCTATGTAAGCTTGCAACATTACTCTGTTTACGAGGTTCTAAAGGTAGCGTAAAAATGTGTCTGTGTTCTCTGTCGGGAATATATTAACAAACATCTCCATTACATTGATAAACTCGAATGGGACAAAGACCTACAGGACGTCTGATGATGGTTAATCAATTAACGGCTAGATACAGGCAATGCAATGCAAACACGGCTACACCACTGCTTGGGCTTAGTTAAATGTTCATTGTCACAGAGAACAATGTTAATATCCTGCCATTCTTTTGGCTTCTTTAGTTCGATCGTTATCTCTGTTGCATTTATGATTGCGATACATGCGAATCATACAGAATCCAACACATGACCGGAAAGGCACCATCACAATAGTTGATTGTCTTGTTTCATTTTAACAGACGGCAGCGTCTACAACCCTACATAGTTTCATATTCAAGCCCTATGCCACCTTAAGGTTGCCGATGTTAATACCGTATTATCATAAAATTGTTCGGTAAACGATGGAAAAAGCGCATTAGCGTAATGCATATTCCAGTATTTCAATTGGCAACACAAGAGTTCATGACATAACAAACATGTCTTATTACAATATATACTGGCCATAAATTGTTATATGTATACAAAATATAGAAACCAAATTTTCTGGCGGCCATATGTATTGCATTTAACCGTGTGTGAATATCGAATAACCACACCATTTGCGCTTGCTATAGTTATAACATAATATGACCGACCAACTTGATAATGTCCTGAATGAATTGTACCGATCTGGTGTTGTTCCTTTTATTATCCTGGGCTGGCATTTCTGGTTGTCATTATATCAGTCGCATGGTACGTAAAGTGAAATGTAAACTGTTCCATAATTGCGCGTAATGCTTCCTTCAACGACAGTGTTTGCACAGTGTGTTGACAATGATTGGAATCAATTGAAGAATGCAGCAATAATGATAACCAACGTCGAACTGTCTCTTCATTGAACCGCTCATTTGTTGTTTTCTGTTTCGGCGTAGCATGCGCGCATCTACAATCGCAAATGCTGTGGTGCATCTTGCATCAACCGCTCCGGATCTAACTTTACAATAGCACAACTCATGCAAGAAGATAGATAACGCTAACAAACCAGTAAAATATCAGCTTTGAGTTGTGTTTACAATTAAGATATGTTCTATAATTCATTTGGCACACTTAATTGACATCACCTGATATGGACAAAGGATGAGCCGGACTTGCAAGAGGGCACAACATTTTTTAAGCTCCTATGATTGCGGTAACGTTTCTCATAATGATGGCAATAATGTAGAACTCATCATGTAGACCTCGATTGATAATGTAATACCCACAGCGTGTCGCTAGCAAGGAGATAATCTACATAAATAGGGTTTATTGGTCCACAGTAGTAGATAAACAATGAGGGCCTATATAATGAGAGCCATCGCATAGAGGTTGATTGCATTTGCACAAAAAAACGATTATGACGCAATGAACATAAAGCTTACCACTGCTTTCTCTGGTGTGTGTCGGTGACGTGCTACACAAAGCATCTGAACGTATGTTGTAAAGTGCCGTAGATTGTGTGCCGGACAAACTTTTCCACATTTCGGTTGGCTATGTAGTGGAGAAACAATTACCCTATTAACGTAGGTGCAAAACACGGTCAGGCGACCTACGTAACATGCAATGGTGCATCTTACTATGCTCCACATATTTTACAGGTACTTGCAAGTTTGTAAATACAGTTTAATTCATAAGAGTGGGTGATATTTTACTTGCTAAACTATGCCATTAGGAGATAAGATAAGTTGTACGGACATTCCGATGGCATAGGTTGCAGCTAAGTGTGAGCATTGCTGAAAACATTGTTTATACCTGTAGGCGGTACGCCTTGTTGTAAGAGTTGTCACAGATAATCCTATACATCACCCATTACAATTAATCTACACCAAGAAATGTCAAAGTTAGGAGATTCTTGTGCCGTCTAAGTAACAAGATGGTGGGTTTACCTCTTATCCATACACTACGCAACCATAATGAATACAATTGGCCTCCAGTGGTATTTATGCTTGTTAAGCATCATCTTGTCCATTTTTCTAATGCCATCGTTTGTGATTAAATTGAATGGATAAGCTCTACATCAATACAGCTCTTGCCAGCTGAAGTAGCCATTACAATGTAACTCATTTGATTGAACAGGTACCCATTGGTCGACCATAAATCCACATTTTAAATTGAGGATCGTTGACGGCATAGGCGCCATAGCAAAATGATCGCTGAGTTGTCATCAACGATGAGATCGATCCGGATGAGAGCGTTGGTTCCAACAACAGCAACATATTATCTGTCACAATTATCCACGACGTAGCTATTCGCAAAAACATCGTGGGAGGGGAACCTTGGTGAGGACATTAGATACACATAAACAGCGAGTTATGAATATGAGAATGTCGTTCAGCAGGTAACACCACATTGAAACACGAACATTGCTGCGCGCTTACTCACAGGTTTATATGATTACAAATAACAATTTGACGTGGCGGCAAATACTATTAACTAAGGCTTTGAAAGTGAACTCATTAACATTTATACACCACACAGAGCATACTGTGTTTTACCCATTATAATAATATAGCCCTTGAAATCTGAACCTGATCAAGCTTAACCTTAGCTACTACCCATGCTACCAGAGTCACCTAAAGGAGAATATTTTTACACCATACGCCTGCGAAATGTCACATCTTAGTCCATAAAGAGAGCTATGCCCATGTTGTTTATATGCATTGGCTGTACAACGTGCTTTTGAACATTTTACAACTACCTAAAGGCAACTATGAAATAATAATTATGTTCGCGCCAGCTGATGATAGTTGGATCTTGCATATGACATTGCATTTAACAAATGGTTAATGCCCTTATGATACATATAGCGAAAAACATTACCAAATAAAAGCTCCTAATATCATAGTTGGGCTAGACAATCCTTGGGTACATTCGCTATTGGTGTGCAATTGAATTAATGCATAAATGCAAAATAACACGGGCCCAGCGTAACCTAGTGATTATCATTGTTTCACCACAACGATTAAATTGCATATTATTTAATTTGCTACAATCAGAAATGGGAGATGAAGAACTAGACCCTCTTTTTACACAGCACTCAACAGCAGCAGTTATTTTATCATCCCAAAGTTTTTCTCAGGTTATATACTTATAATGCCAGTAGAAGAAGAAATGAACAGAACGTGCGCCAGCAAAACGCACAGAAGCTATTACGTTACAGACTCGTGGTAATGTCTTCACATACACAGTTAGAACAAAGCGTGTATAGCTTCGCTAAGAGCGCTCACTCATGCTGGTTAAATGATGTGAAGACACCACCTGTTGGGCGCCGTGACTGCTTTGCCATGGCGTCCCTAAAAAAACCATGTGGTATTCCGTGAATTATTCGGAGCCGTGAGAGCTTCGACCAGTCAGATAACTGCAAGTCTGTAACAGACGCCGACCTCGAGACGTCGGATCAACAATCCCATGTGCTTTTGTTGATTTCATAGTTACGCCGCCCAATGACGGCGTCCTAGGTTATGTATAGCAAAGCTATAAACTTAATATTCGAGATCTTCAGTTGTCCTTTGCAAGCCAACAAATGGTAGAGTCTACCGCCGGCCAGTTCCCTCGCTCCAGAAGGTCGTTGACATTCTAATATCACAATCTACAGCGTGGACATCAAAGATCGAGAATAGTAAACGGCACGGACGCTGCGAGAGACGATCTGTTTCAGATCGCAATTTACCAAGTTGATTTTTTTTTCATATTGTAGCTGTTATTTTCGGTATTTTCGAGCCTGTGTCCGACGTGTTTCGACAGCGAAAAGGCTCTGCGAAACGACATCAGCCCAGTATTCTCATGTGCTTTTGTTATAAGGGTGGCGCCAACTAACGCTTGCAGTGTATCACAATTACCGAAACGATCACCACAGAGCCATTCGAAGTGAAGCTATACATTTTTTGGTCAAAAGCATATTGATTGTCCGAATGCGAAATCCTCGTATGTAAACTTTCAGGCATTACTCAATAACGATGACACTCATTCCCGTAGATATGCAACTTATCCACAGCAGAACATGAGAATCCATGTCCTTGAACATACAGATCACTTCACCCAACAGCACGAACACTACATAAAGCAGACAAAACAATCAACACGTCAGTGCGTCATTAAGCAGATCCAAAACATATGACACTCGCCAATTCTTTACGCATAGCCTCATCGTTCGCTCATCATGAGAGAGGAAGCGATGTTGATTATTCTTATATATATATATATATATATATATATATATATATATATATATATATATATATATATATATATATATATATATATATACCTATATATATATATATATATAACAAATCATTTTCCATTAGCCCTTACACATTTATGCTTTATTTGGAGTACACGTAGTAATAACTTGAGGACAGTAAGTAATCCATAAAGCAATGCATTATGTTAATAAAACTAGAATAATCTAACGCTCTTATTTACCTGTATTGTCATCCAGCGACCATGATTCTGTAACAGACGTCTATCACATGTCCATTAACGGCTTATCTGCTCCCGCTCCAATCGCTCTCCGGGTTTTGACTACGGGCCGCATACCTTACACGCTGTATTATCTACTCAATGAGCCAGTACATGCGCTTATAGAATTACACTGAAATCCATTTGCGCAAATGGACCGAATGTAAAAGCAAGCATTATCTAGCATTATGTTTATTTCATTGAATCACGCTTGGCCGGGAAGGATGAGCTGAATCAAAGACATTATAATCTTGCAAACAATTCTTACATGTACCTGACTTTGATGTTATATTAAAGGTGATTAAGTAAGCCCACGCCGATTTGCACGCATGGAAAGGAGCTGGATACTGACGATGGATTTCAGTCCATTGGCTATGGGAATGGGTATCATGCTTATCTATACGGATGCCAGTAACTGACGATTATATAGCGTTGGGAACAGGTCTATATTGCATTGACCTGGTTACTGGAAACTATGAGGGCTCTGTTGGTAGTTGTTTATGTTTGAGTGAACAAAGAGCAAAACGCTGGAATATTGCTTGAATCGGGCGGGAATTTTTTAAACCAATATTACGCATTTAATAACATGTGGGGGTCAATATATATATCTGATCCATAATCCACAGCAGAGGTGGAATATTCGTTGGCGATTGGTTTGATTGTTGTTCCCAAAGCAAAACATTGTACACCTAAGAACAACGGTACACTGCGAATGTCGGAATAAAATGTGATGGCAAGTGTATTGTTAATCTTAACACGAAGTTCAATATCTGTCATGTGTATCTTTATTGGCTCGTGCTAAGCACACAAGCCAATGCGGTTTATTGCTTGAATAGAATTAATTACAATTAAATATATTTTGTACTGCCATACGCATCAGTTATAGCTTAATTTTCCTACTCCAAAATAAAGACTAAGCCGAGCGTTGTAGCTTAAAAGAGTGAGAATAAAAATTGAAATAAAACTTTGCTTCGGTAATATGTTACTCCAATAGCTAGCGTCAACCAAAACGCACGGTCATTCAGTTCCCAGCCAGCTAAACACAAAATGATCTACAAACGTAACGGTTATGTCACGGTTTGATTTCGAAATATTCACACATCCCTCCAATGGTGTTTTTGCCATTGGTAGCAGTGTTACCCAGTACGAAGGCTATCAGATGACTATGGAATTCCATTGGTTGTTGATGTTTCAAATTGATTAATCTGACATATATCATGCATGCTACCTACAAGCCATAGATGTTATAACATATGTACGTACGCATTTATTTGGAGACATTTAGTATTATTAGTTACGTGATGCTCAATAATGTATATTTTTCAGTTCATACTATTTGCGTCGGGTGTCGGTAAAAGGAAATGGATGAGCAAGGTGACATCTATTAAATGTTCGGATTAAAAGGTATGTGCGTGATTAGGATTGCATGTGAGTGGTATCCACATGGCTGAATCATCTTCATGCATCAACGTTAACATTGTGGGCACATTCACACACACACACACACACAAACACACACACACACACACACACATACACGCACACATATATATATACATATATATATATATATATAAGTGTGTGTGTGTGTGTGTGTGTGTGTGTGTGTGTGTGTGTGTGTGTGTGTGTGTGTGTGTGTGTGTGTGTGTGTGTGTGTGTGTGTGTGTGTGTGTGTGTGTGTGTGTGTGTGTGTGTGTTGAGATATTGGAGTATGGAATGATGGGCCATATGTGTGCTGAGATTTATTTTTAAAACCCATGTAGATTCTATCGCTTTTACATAGATAGTAATCTAACAAAGGTGGGACCTCTTGTCGCCTCTTGTGACCGAATATCTAGTACAGTGCACATCGCGTCACATACAGAAATGTCCATCTCTAGAATAGGCCTGTTTAATGACTGTTTATTTGTCAATGAACCACCCGGGCTATACCCATAGAACAGATTGGTATCAATTTGATATCAAGAAGCTGGCTCATACCTTTCATCACGTGACCAGAAGCCATGATTATCTCGCTGTTGTTTCATCGTATTTAAACGAATGCAATAATAAATTAGCTTGGAAAGGAGGGATTACAGAAACACGACAAGACCATATCCTGAGTAATACTCTATCAAAGGCATGAAATACCAATAACACGATATAAAATGGATGTAACGCTGCTCACAGAAATAACATGCTTACAGAATCCCCACACCCGACCCTTCATTAGCCTGAACTTTTACATTAAGGTACTTATTGAATATTCACTAATACCATACTGGTGCGGAACCAATAAGTAAAACGAATGATGCGATTTATCATATATCGTGCTGTGTTCAACAATCACAAAATGAGCATTCGCCAAGTTATCTTGGTCAGTCACGTTTGTGGCTATGTATGTATGTTTGTTTGTTGGTTAAAATTATTTTGGCACGCCATGCAGGTAGCAATTTTCAATTTTTTCCGAATTGTTTTTGTAAATTTGTCGGGACCAATGATGCACAGAACCCAGTGGTTTTGTTTTAATCTTGACCAACAGTTTCCCCAATCGATGGTCATAAAAATTGCGTCAAATGGTGTAAAGAGCAGCGTTTAACGAATGGTAAGTATTATTGGATGTCGATGACGTCATTTCCTGTTACGAGCAAAAAATGTAATTCAGCAGTGCAATTGGAAGTTAACACGTCGGTTTTCCGTCGTTAATAGTCGTATCGTAATAATGTTTTCACTCGATGATAGCCCATGCCATTACAAACTTATACCTAAAACATACAATTGTATACCCTTAATAATTTTCTCCAAAAAAAACCTCGAAATTGCATTAACACCCCGATATGTTTATTAATATTGAGTCGATTGTGAAAACGTTTCCATGAATTTGTAAGTAACTGTTCTAGTAACATTTCGTTGGACGCATGTCAGCACGAATTATGCGCAGTTTTCTCATGAATCGCAGGTAAAAAAAGTGAGGAAAACAGTTGAAAATGGTAAGAAATTTTCGATCGCTTATAAAATCGACAATATGCGTTTGATTGTCATTAAACGCGTGTCAAATGTTATCATGTCAACCGAATTTTTGCGGATGTCACTCCTGTCGTGACGATTCTGCCATCTTCCAAGTGTGACTTTATCGTAACTGTGAACAAAAGACATTGAACAGCACATCATAACCAGACAAAGCTGTTCAAAGTACCTAAACTAGACGTGAACGCAGTGAAAAGATGTTAACAAGCTTAGCAACATTGAATCATATCATTGTCAACAGTAGCGGAACACAACATACCATAAAAGCACACACAAAAATTGTCGTCTGGTGGATTTCTATTTCCACAAAATAGCCAGTGCTGTTGCAATAATCAACATTATACTATCGTGTCAAAGCTTGCACGATAAGCCCTGCGTTCCCGCATCATCGTCAGCTGCTCGTGCTGTAGGGAAAACAATATCTATGGCGCTAACCGCCCCGAGATAGTCAAGACATACAATCTATTGTGACCGGCATCACATGTTACCCTCGTACCCACCATCTCAGCCCCGGTAGCTGAAACTACGCATAGCTTACCTGAAAACACCCCGCGTTTGGGATTGTATTCTTCAAGATACAACTGCCCTGCAAACAACATATCCTCGAGTAAAGCCTTATTATCACCTAGCATGTTGTATAAACCGAATGTACAGCAGCACAATTACTGCATGGAAGTGGGAGGGGGTGCTATGGCAACATAATTTCGGTGTTGAAAAATGAATAAACTATTTCATTTATTAGCTGGTATAATATAGTATAGAAACATATGTTGTTGCTTGGCCTGTATCTCGGTTTTTATACTGCTTTAGCGTGCGCATTGTATATATTTTCCTTTGACCCAAACATTCAACATTTTCCTCTGTCTGAGAGCATATAAAACTAACATCTGGCGACAACAATATGAGAGCCCGAGGGGCCCCAACGTATACACCCAGTCCCTACAGCCACCAGAAAAAGCCTGCCCTTTACCTACACTATCCACTGCCGTCGGTCGTTCTGTTTACTCACCCCTGCCTCAAAACACGACAGCGCAGTTGTTGACGCATTGGGATCCACACTCCACTTATTCTTATCAGGTGTTAATTGTTATCTGAATAGCCATCGCTTTCTAGTGATCCCGCTGGGGCATTATTGTTATTGCGGCTCTGTGTGTGCCTTTCATTGCGATTGTTCTGGTCAGACTAAATACAGTATTTGTTACATTTATTTGTTTGCATGACATATCAATATGCAAATATCATCTGACAGCCTGCTGTTTTCCACACTTTGCAAACAGTGTGACGCATAAACAAATGCTAATTATTCATGATTTCCACAGGCGCGTTCTATTCCCTTGATAATGTTCCTTGCGGATGGAAAGCAATGAACAGTTTTTGTGGGATTCTTTTCACCAGAAGCGATCTTAAGCCATTACAGAATATTTACAACGACTGTTCGCATATCTTTGTGGGACGAAAAATCATCACACACGTATCTGAGCGTATTCAGTTGGTAGCGATAAATGATATGTACACACTAAAAGCACTCGACTAGCAGTAGAAAAGAAACTGGTCTATAAAAAGTCCACGTAACGTATTAACCTCATTGCAAAGAACGGTGTAAATCCACTAGTATCATTGCAACTTAGGGCGATCATTCTGTGCTGTACCACTGAAAGATGTAAGTAATGCATAATAGACACAATCACAATCGAGTGTAAATAGCATCGTACCTTATTCTTCAGTAAAACAGAAATTATTCGGATACACACGCAACCCACTACTTGCTAGATTTGTCGGGAGGATTTGTTATGATCTTGACCCATTTCTCACACCTTCAAGCTTTTGTATCAGATTAGGGTGTAACATATTGGATTATTTTGCCGATAAATAAACAATTGTCAAATGCAGGAGGAAGCACAACATTAAGAAGAAAGCGCCGGATAGCAAGATTACCTTGTGGTACATTATGCTTTGACAAAGGAACATAACCCATAAATATATATATATATATATATATATATATATATATATATATATATATATATATATATATATATATATATATACATATATATATATATATATATATATGGGTTATGTTCCTTTGCCAAAGCATATATATATATATATATATATATATATATATATATATATATATATATATATATATATATATATATATATATATATATTTATATATCTATACATATATAAATGTATGAATATAAATATATATATATATATATACATATATATATATATTTATTGATATATATGTACATATATAAACATATATATATATAAATATATTTATATATATATGTATATTTATATACATATGTTTATATTTAAAGACGCCCTTCGTTTGCTGCCTGTATGTCCTGTGACGATGGAACACCTAGTTACCGTGCATCATCTCTTCACATTTGTTCTTGAATGGAAATGTATCTTCTTGGGGAGCACATATTACTAGAGCCAGCTAGAATATTATCTGACACTGATTGAATTTGGCCGATGGTAATGCGAATGATAAATGAGTAAAAGGCTCGTTTTATTCAATCATACAGGGCATGGATTCACATGCGTTCAGTTACCTGACAAATATGATATTGCACTGTAACACAATACATTACGCCGCGCAGTCCTATTTCACCATCTCAACATATATTTATTATCATATAGTGCTTTGCAAAGTGAACAACCAGTTCAAAGACACATAAACTGCTTTGCACCTCGCTACATATAGACGTTCATCCTCGTTCACGTTACAGAGTGACATAAATTCCTTTAATGTTGTACTGATAACATTAGCCCGTCTTTTGTTGTATCAAACACTATGTATTTGCAAATATGACGCATTTGCAATAAAAGAGGATAAATCGGTTGGCACAAAGCAGCCCTAGGACGAAACAGCGAGAACTCGGGATTACCAATTGGTTGGGTCAGAATGTGCTTCAGAGTGTCAGAGCCATCTTTTTGTAAATCGTTTATATTGCGTGTATGAATCATTTGAAAAAGAGCAAAAGAAATATCGCTACTCTAGCGTTGGCAGATTACTTTCGGCATAAAACTTTGTTCGGATATGACCGAAGTAAACACAACAGGATTATCACATCTGCATTTTTTGTGAATTAACAAATGAATGCATATCGAAGCTGCATTTCCCCGTATGCTGATTGCATTTTAACAGTTTGCCCACATATTACTTTCGGGAAATGAGCGCCGAGTGATGTTTATTTAGCTTTTTCATTAGTTTATGCCAAGGCTGGTGTGATTTGGAAGAAAACTTGTGAATCAATGCCTTTGACCGATTGTGCCATATGTTATAACAACAAGTACACATTCCAAAAGGGAGCAATATGCTATATGCAGCAGACATCTGTAGTGTGAGTTAATCGCAATGGTTCTTGGTAGCGTTAGAATTGGCTACATCAAAGACATACCAGTTATGCTTCGAGGGTTCATTTTCAACCTCAGGGCACATAACAATAAACCCAAAGCTCCAGAGGTAAGTTCATAAAAGCTGATGCTGAATGGATCAGACATTGAATAATGCACACGATGAATGGGTTATGTTCTTTAGATATATTGAGTGCAGGTACAGGTACAGAACGTGATATTAACACAAAAAAAGCTCGTGGTTCTATTCGACTTGTCAACGCAATGGAAAGTCGGGCTTAGAGATGCCATTTGGATATGTCCAGAGGATAGTTTGTTTTTAGTGCAGTATACTTCTAGAACACTTGAAGTTACAATGAGTAGTCGCACAAAAACTACATTGTGATTGACCCTGCAAGTGAACGGGAACATCCCTGTGTTACTGCGATCGGACATAGTGATTATACTCATCCCGGGAGGTATATAACTTACTTTGTAAGAACAGACAATAAAATAAATATTACTACTGAAGTAAATAAGCCGCTTACATATGAAACTATCATACCCTGTTTAATGGCCATAAACGTCATGTACAATCTGCAGAAATTGCTTTGTTGCATGCAAACAGTATATTTTATTGCCAAGCAGCTATATAGTGGTCAAAGACGTTGAAATTAACTCCATACACAATATTTAATGATCATTCAAAAATAATTTCGTATTAGCACGTAGTCATTTAATAGGCCAAAAACACCCAACGGGGCCCAAGCGCTAAAAATTCACCCTTATGGTACTACTCGGAAGAATGTACGAAGCCATCTTCCCGATGCCATTTTGTCTCACTGCCAATGCATTTCATCATATATCATAATGCAGTTGCCTTGTGACCAGTGAAACATTTGCCTGCACCCTAAATGACAAGTGAGAGCATGTTTCATGGACGGCTGTGCTTGGAATTACAAAATATCATTGATGTGAACCCTCTATTCCAGGAAGCATCTGTTAGTTATACCAAACATCTTAATTCATGAGCTTACACATGCGCATTGCAAAATACATAAATTAACACAACGAGCTCTTGTATGTTATGCAACCAAACTAACTCACGGTTTGCATTATTGTGTATTTACACGCAGGGATATTCTACCCCACTTCTAAATAACTACGCATAGTGAAATTAACCTCCGAGTACTTTTGAGATAAGCTCAGAACGGTAACACATAAGCATGCTGTAGTAAGAAATTTCTCGTAAGCTTAACGATCTGCTCACCCATCATTGAATATTTGATGCGCTCTGCTAAGTGTACAATTGAATTTACGAATATCGTAGTCCCTTTGACTTATCAATATAGCAATATACACTTAGGGATTGAACGACACATTAAATATCCTGGCTGATTAATAGTTACACACTATGACGTCGTATTTTTAGATAGATATCTATAGTACGACTTCAGCAGCAATCATTATAAGGACCCTAAAATACAACAAATATTTGTTTCAGATGGATTATTGGAATCAACATATGCGTTGCATGATGCCACATATGGGAAAATGTCGAGTGTAAATCATCCTCTGTTGATTTCATTGCATTGACCCATGGACTACTGTAATAACACTAAACTGTCATTGTAATACACATCGGCGGGAAGAATCCCATTCTAACTGCTGACATTAATGATGTTGGATGCTAATATATGCTAAGCAACGTCTGGAAGTCTTATCCCTGAACAGTTGAGTGCAAACGCAATTTCCTTAATAGGGATTTACCAGCATACTATTGAGAAGAATTGATAGGTTAGCAAGAGCTCCAAGAAAATCATTAATGACATTCCGACACTGTCACAAGGCATATTTTATCATATATTGATATCCATAAATTGCGACGCCATTATGTTCTGATATGATAGTTCTGCTCCAAATCGGGTAAGCATGTGTGTAACAGAGTATGGAAATTTCAAATCCAAACGAATGAAACATGTTGTCGCATTTAAGTTTGAGACGTATTTTCTACACAAAATGGGAATAAGATTTGGTCGATTGCTGGTAATTACCTCCTCAAACTAGGAGCATGGCCTTTAACATACGCCATTTTGCATTGGTTAGCTTTATTTGTACCACGTTCATGTGGTATGTAGGGGTTGGTTTTTGTAGCATAATTCCGCCTTAACAACTTTGTAGCGGCTCATATTCAATCCTGCCATATTTATGTTATTTCAGTCCAAGTTTGCATATTTTCACTCCCTCGTACGCCGAAGCATGTATTTGTGTAGGTATTAAATTAAAGCGTGCATCCATGTTATACTTGCGGGTTGTTCCTTGCTTGAATTAAACTTGAATGGTGGTAACTGGAAATGTTTGCTGATTTTGTCCAACGTGCCTCATTCTCATATTAGTGTTTCTATGAGGATGGTAAGAAATGGAGAACTTTTAAAACATCAAATGAGGGATAGCATACACACCTTAAATACAAACACATTGTACCAACATCCTTGTATGTCCACATTTTTGTCAATATGTAATGCAATAATACGGCCGATTGTTTTCAAGAAGATAATTAACCACCACATTACATTTCATACAAGTGACAGGGATCAACTTTAGAATGCTGTGATTCACAGAGTAGGATTCCTTTCTCGTTAATAAGGGTTATATCTTGTAACCTCATAGAACAGAGAGAACACCTACAAGTTATGACTACCCAACCAGTGATATTGATGGAGCATCTGGTGGTATCTCGTTTAAAAGTGACAAACTAACAAGTAACATATTGGAGCGTGTAAATAAAATACTCCATACACGTAATCGTTGTAAAAAATATCTTCAAGCAGTCTGTCTGCATGCACCAATGACAATACAATAACATTTATTCTCATCCCATTACAATTACAGAGCATATATGTATTTCCGATATCCCCACATGAATCTCAATTCGATTGAAGTAAAATTGCATGTTCATTGACGACAAGAATTAGCAGTGTATGAAAAGGAAAGGATCTACTCACTATAAGTAGCCGTTAGGAAGCCGTAATTCATATGCCTACTTCACATTTCCTCTCCAACTCTCCTTTCCTGTTTACAACCTATCGGCCATTACTGTCATCTTAGCGCCTCTCGACCTGACCTTTTCACAAATATGTGTATCTGACCTTCTCTCTCTCTCTCTCTCTCTCTCTCTCTCTCTCTCTCTCTCTCTCTCTCTCTCTCTCTCTCTCTCTCTCTCTCTCTCTCTCTCTCTCTCTCTCTCTCTCTCTCTCTCTGGCCTAAACCCACTTTTCGTTAAATTAATTTCCAATATACGTGTACTTACTGTGGCTACTCAATTGTCACTGCCGGTTTATCAATATGCGGGTAGTAATAACGCCGATGGAGGGGTTGTTTCCTGTTTGATTACAAAACTCAGCTTGGGCAAATATTGCGCCATTACAATATCGTGCCATACACGAATGACAATTCAATACTCGAACTTGCAAAAAGATTGACAGTTGATGTTATATATTGAGACCTGTTGTCGTATTTTAGATAATATTTCTATATATCACAAGGGGCCTCAGCTACTGATTTAGTAATGAACCATTTATCTAGCCAATCGGAAGTGCTTTTTCACATTTGAGCATCTACGCTTGTAATGAGGTCCCCGCTGAATAAGCGATATGAGCTTCAGACGCTGCATGATTTTCTAACGTATAATACTTAGGCTCCAGCCGCTTTTGTTATGCATTGATAATAAAGCGGCAAATTATATTGTATAAACAATATATAGGCGCTAGCAGCAGTTGATTTAAACTTCGTTGGTATGTACGCGAGGCCATTAACTTTATCATAGTATAAATTCGCCTCAAACATCCGTACCGCTACTGGAGATGCAACCTCGGTTGCTTGATCAGCTGTGTTATTGGCTTATGATATACAAATACATGTGAATGTGTCCTATTGTGATGATTACATTTGTCAGAGCATTGTTTTAGTGACGCCTTATACATATAAAATGGAACTAGAATACATTCGAGGTTTGTGGTTCTTGTAGATTCTAATGGATCTTGGAAGCTTAATTGCATCAATGTTCATTGCCTCAGAGGCATAACAGAAATTGCATTGTTCCACCATAGGGCACGCAGCATTAATAAGCCAATAGTTCCAAGTGTGCTCAGTTTCAACCAAATGGCTGATGTTGTTTGGATAAGGCCTTGGAAAATATACACGATAAATGTGTTATGTTCTCAATTTCTCAATTTTTCTCAACAAGGAGGGTCGCAAGGTGGATTTGTGGCAAGGGCAAAGTGGCCGTTTGATCCATAGGTGTTCTGTCAATGGCTTAAAGGAAATGTCGTTTAGCGTCGTACAACACAGTCCAATAAAGATCATTGCTTAACACCTTATGTGAGCAGACTGAAGTATATTGCCTAGTAAACACATTCATTGGGCACCAACGCGATGTGAGAATCTATTTGACCAATGTCGTAGTCGACCTGCTTCTAAGAACACAATGATTTCCGACGTATACGACCGTTTGCAACACCCTCATTTACATTCTATAATGCACTGATGCTTTTTTCTCTTATCTACTATTTTACACATTTTTTGTAATGGGGAGGCAAGAGGAAGCGCCCAATTCAATCGAGCTGGTAGTATGGAATTATCTGCCCGCTTCTGGGGTAAGCAATTGTAACTCATCAATGCATCTGCATTCCTGATTTACAACACATAACCTAAGCCGGTTAGTTTCCCAAACCATGGCAGTGGCACGTTACGAAAAATGGGAATGTCCAATAATGCGCGCGGCATCGTTTACATTAACCTGCGACATGTCTCTCATTTTTTCGAATTAGATAATGTCAAGTGTAAAAATAGTTAAAATATTATTCCCATTATAAATTCCCCAATGTATTGCTTCATGCAGAGGATAAAAACGAGACATTATCATGGGCGAAGTACTCAGCATGACTTTTGTCCCGAACATAAGGCCATTATATCGACAAATAATGCCATCTCACGACGCCTCACGATGCAAGGTACTTCGAACAAGTGGTACATCATAGTGATAGATGGTCTGTATTATCATCCATGTCGTCATGTTGATGAGCAGCAAATGATGAATGATCTCCCTATACATGGCGGAATGGAAAATAGACTGTCCTGTACACTTAATGCTTCCCGTTTAGTTATTGCTTAAGTGAGGTTAATGAAGCATGCGACCATGAATGTTTCATTCCATTTCCATGAAAGCATAAATACTTAATTTAACGACTCAAGTTGGTCACGCGATCGCTTCAAATGGGGTGTTTAATTGCAGCAAATAAATAAATAAGCCGTGAAACACACTAGCTGCATAATTAATTACCCATTAAATGTTGGACTCGCTGGGTATAAAGGATACCGTTGGTTGGTATAATGTGCGGCAGGAAGTAAAGGTTATTTCTATCAATCATTACTTCTGTTTGCAGCATTATACCCTAAACGAACAAATCAGCCATGTTTGACCGCCATTTGTATCTGCCAACTTGACTTGTTTTTATGTGGCGAATGAATACAAAAACGCACCGATATTTATTAGTGAAGCAATCAGGTGGTGTGATAGGTTGATGGGACATTTAAACATTCACAGCCCATTTCTAACCTGTGTCACAACATATTGTTTACTTCAAGGGGTGACGGCTATTGCTTTGTCGAAAATCATGTTATTTTCAATATTTCTGTTGAGGCATCAATTCAGCTGTTTTTTAGGGGTGCTTTAAAATACTTGATTACGTAAGCCAGTAAAGTGAAGAATACGGTAGGTGAATTGGATGGAATGCATATTGTGTCCCCTAACACGAATAGGCACTCGTACCAGACATCTTATTTGCATGCATAACCTGTATCCATGCTAACATGGAATATTTGAAGTAAATCTTGCTTCCTTCTCGGCGCTTTACAATTATTCACACTTATCATCTGAATGCAAGTGGATCCCATTTGAATGGCTCGTCCCATTGATTTGCAATGGCTACTTAGACTAAGCAACTTCTTAGAAGTCTATGCTGAAAACGATTACTTGCAAATGCAATTTCCTTATTAGGTTTTAAGCAACTCAGGACGGAAGACATGTTGATAGGTTGCCGAGACTTCCCAGTGAATCAGTAATCACATCCCGCAAAAACAACAAAGTATAGAGTATGTTAGCTATGAATTGCTTATATGCTTAAATACTGATGTGATGTTGGCCTCCGAGACGAGTACTGATAGATGGCAATCTCACAGACAGGTAAAAGTAGGTCTTCATTAAAACGCAGGTATTTCAGCATACCTGCAGGGTATACATTATTATCATTCATTGCCGTGCTAGATACGCACTGCTTGACGCTCATCCACTAACTTGTTCATGTTCTGTAAATACTGACTGAGCAATATACAAAAGCGTGAACTGGTGGCGGAAACGTTCTTGCTACTCTTTCCAGTAGACATCAGGATTATTTCGGTATCTATAGCCTGTTTTACTTCACTTTGTTCAAATAAGTGAGTTGCAGTTCTCTGCATGCAATGAACCCTGGAAGTGAATTAATTTTCAATATTTGCTTTGTTTAATACTTTGAAACAACGATATTTGTAATGTAATGAGACAGTGAGGATGTTTGACGAAAATGTCTCTAATCCCAGATGAACGCAATTAACGTTCTGTAATGTCTTAAAATCCTAACACTTATTGCTTGTCATCGGTAAGGGAACATTAATAAGCGTGGGGCCTGATGAAGGAAATCATTGATGATTTCCAGTTACCAATGATTCAACTAGCTGTTTGCTTAGAGTTAAAAGTCTGCAAACACAAGAAATGGCAATATACAGATCACCTCTGATTAGGATGAACGAAAGAAATGACACTGACAGAAAACAAATAGGACATCAATGACGATGATGCCTTTCTATGGTCAGGGAACAAACAATGGGAATGTAACTTGTAGCTAACGACAGGGCTTTCACTAGAATGAGTTGGTTATTCGGTATACTAAAAGAGATCTTTTATGAAACAGTACCCTACATTTACCACAGCCATGAACCTACGACATCCGTATAATATAACATGCATTCGTCATACGGCATATGTGTAGCTCATTCGAACTAAGAGAACGTTCATTACATATCCACCGATGGGCGAATTCCCATTATTTTACAGTCAACAATATATTGATTTGCCCCTGAAAGGGACAACCTAAATTGACCCTGCTTCCATATAAAGTTAACATTTGTATGACCGCCCCTCAAACTAACTTAAAATATAATAATATGCTTTGCACTGGTTTCATTTAGTATTAGCCCATTAAAAAAACAATAATGCCATTCCATCAGACAATGCCTCTTGATGCAAGGTGCTTCGAACAGATGGTACGTCATGATGATAGATATTCTGTATCGTTATCCTTCAAATCCTTGGTTGCATCATTGTCGCAAATGATCAATGATAGATTACCATAAACGTGCAGGGGAGAAAACTCTACTGTCCTGTCCTCTTAATGCTTCCAGTGTAGTTATTGCACAAGTGAGGTTAATGATACATGCGACCAGGAATGCTTCATATCCATCACCATGGAAGCGTAGATATCAAGGTGGTCACGCATTCACTTTAAACAAAGTGGTTATGTGCTGCAACTAAATAAAGCATAGCAACACAACTGCTGCATATAAGATACCGTGGATAGCGTGTTGCAGAAAGTAATGACCATTTGCATCAATGACACCTTTTACTTGCGGCATTATACCCTGAAAGAACAAAACTGTAAACATTCGCTAGAAGTACTGGTGCCCAGTTGGAGATTTATCTGATGAGAAGGTATGAAAAGTTGCATTGCACTGTAGTGCCGGATATCACATGGGTCGATGAGTTTTTGTTATTGTGTCAGAAGAGTTTTAACTTAAGTCATATTATTGTTAACAATCCCTGGTTTGTTAGCTTCAATAATAAAATAATCAAATGTCTATATCTATTAAAATCACTCGCCACTTTCGTTTATCGTGTCGTAAGGGTGCCCCGATAGCATATCATGGTGACGATTAACATACGGCGTAACGTACAAAACGTTTCATCTGAATTATAAATAATGTTCTAAGTTGGAGTCGATAAACGAATGAAGCGATTTATGTCTACCGTAGCTCATGAGCGGAGACACATTTCCTTTTAAACCCCCATTGTTATTGCTTAAGCCCCGTTAGGCACCAAACGACGCCATAACTAGATACAGCACCTAAACAAACAGAGGAGACATCAATCAATGAAGTTTATATAATTTTTGTCATTTTATGTTGTAATATTTGATTGGTGGAGACATCAATTGTTCAATCCCGCGTCAGATACCTAATGCTGTTCTTACCTCGCCTTTAACGCTTTCATAAAACGTTTGCTCTGTGATAAGGAAGTGGTGAATGATTTAAGAAAATGACTCGAGCCACTGCGGGACGTCTATTAGATTTCGTAATGTCTTGAGACCCTATCTCTCAATTGATGTCTTAACAAATGTTTATTACACGCCATCCGAGTTTGCAAAGTCATATTTCACGTCAACAAGAAACAAAATGCTCATTACCTCTTATGTAGATGCACGGTGCAATAGCTTTTTCGTTGTACAATTAAATATCAATCTACGATTACGGAACAATCAAAGGGAATTCAAGTGGGTTAACTATGTGTTAACGAGAATATACCGGCTTGCGAAGTATACTGAAATAAATCTTTTATAACACAGCACCAATTATTTACCACACAACCGTATCGATATATGCATATGTCAATGCGGTTTATAACGAATTGCGGTCCCAGCATGCGACAAACATGAAGTAAACCCGTCTATGTCGGCCGTTTGGCTACATATATGTTTATGGAAGCTGTTTTATGCTTGCGCCAGTCAGAAAACGTACTAAATGCATATTGATGGGATGATTTCAAGCTGGTGTTGTGGATGGCTATGTAAGCTTGCAACATTACTCTGTTTACGAGGTTCTAAAGGTAGCGTAAAAATGTGTCTGTGTTCTCTGTCGGGAATATATTAACAAACATCTCCATTACATTGATAAACTCGAATGGGACAAAGACCTACAGGACGTCTGATGATGGTTAATCAAATAACGGCTAGATATAGGCAATGCAATGCAAACACGGCTACACCACTGCTTGGGCTTAGTTAAATGTTCATTGTCACAGAGAACAATGTTAATATCCTGCCATTCTTTTGGCTTCTTTAGTTCGATCGTTATCTCTGTTGCATTTATGATTGCGATACATGCGAATCATACAGAATCCAACACATGACCGGAAAGGCACCATCACAATAGTTGATTGTCTTGTTTCATTTTAACAGACGGCAGCGTCTACAACCCTACATAGTTTCATATTCAAGCCCTATGCCACCTTAAGGTTGCCGATGTTAATACCGTATTATCATAAAATTGTTCGGTAAACGATGGAAAAAGCGCATTAGCGTAATGCATATTCCAGTATTTCAATTGGCAACACAAGAGTTCATGACATAACAAACATGTCTTATTACAATATATACTGGCCATAAATTGTTATATGTATACAAAATATAGAAACCAAATTTTCTGGCGGCCATATGTATTGCATTTAACCGTGTGTGAATATCGAATAACCACACCATTTGCGCTTGCTATAGTTATAACATAATATGACCGACCAACTTGATAATGTCCTGAATGAATTGTACCGATCTGGTGTTGTTCCTTTTATTATCCTGGGCTGGCATTTCTGGTTGTCATTATATCAGTCGCATGGTACGTAAAGTGAAATGTAAACTGTTCCATAATTGCGCGTAATGCTTCCTTCAACGACAGTGTTTGCACAGTGTGTTGACAATGATTGGAATCAATTGAAGAATGCAGCAATAATGATAACCAACGTCGAACTGTCTCTTCATTGAACCGCTCATTTTTGTTGTTTTCTGTTTCGGCGTAGCATGCGCGCATCTACAATCGCAAATGCTGTGGTGCATCTTGCATCAACCGCTCCGGATCTAACTTTACAATAGCACAACTCATGCAAGAAGATAGATAACGCTAACAAACCAGTAAAATATCAGCTTTGAGTTGTGTTTACAATTCAGATATGTTCTATAATTCATTTGGCACACTTAATTGACATCACCTGATATGGACAAAGGATGAGCCGGACTTGCAAGAGGGCACAACATTTTTTAAGCTCCTATGATTGCGGTAACGTTTCTCATAATGATGGCAATAATGTAGAACTCATCATGTAGACCTCGATTGATAATGTAATACCCACAGCGTGTCGCTAGCAAGGAGATAATCTACATAAATAGGGTTTATTGGTCCACAGTAGTAGATAAACAATGAGGGCCTATATAATGAGAGCCATCGCATAGAGGTTGATTGCATTTGCACAAAAAAACGATTATGACGCAATGAACATAAAGCTTACCACTGCTTTCTCTGGTGTGTGTTGGTGACGTGCTACACAAAGCATCTGAACGTATGTTGTAAAGTGCCGTAGATTGTGTGCCGGACAAACTTTTCCACATTTCGGTTGGCTATGTAGTGGAGAAAACAATTACCCTATTAACGTAGGTGCAAAACACGGTCAGGCGACCTACGTAACATGCAATGGTGCATCTTACTATGCTCCACATATTTTACAGGTACTTGCAAGTTTGTAAATACAGTTTAATTCATAAGAGTGGGTGATATTTTACTTGCTAAACTATGCCATTAGGAGATAAGATAAGTTGTACGGACATTCCGATGGCATAGGTTGCAGCTAAGTGTGAGCAATGCCGAAAACATTGTTTATACCTGTAGGCGGTACTAATGGGGACGCCTTGTTGTAAGAGTTGTCACAGATAATCCTATACATCACCCATTACAATTTATCTTCACCAAGAAATGTCAAAGTTAGGATATTCTTGTGCCGTCTAAGTAACAAGATGGTGGGTTTACCTCTTATCCATACACTAAGCAACCATAATGAATACAATTGGCCTCCAGTGGTATTTATGCTTGTTAAGCATCATCTTGTCCATTTTTCTAATGCCATCGTTTGTGATTAAATTGAATGGATAAGCTCTACATCAATACAGCTCTTGCCAGCTTAAGTAGCCATTACAATGTAACTCATTTGATTGTCGACCATAAATCCACATTTTAGATTGCGGATCGTTCACGGCATAGGCGCCATAGCATAATGATCGCTGAGTTGCAATCAATGATGAGAATGATCCGGATGAGAGCGTTGGTTCCAACAGCAGCAGCACATTATCTGTCAGAATTATCCACGACGTAGCTATTTGCAAAACACATCGTGGGAGGGGAACCTTGGTGAGGACATTAGCTACACATAAACAGCGAGTTATGAATATGAGAATGTCGTTCAGCAGGTAACATTGAAACACGAACATTGCTGCGCGCTTACTGACAGGTTTATATGATTACAAATAACAATTTGACGCGGCGGCAAATACAATAAAGTAAGGCGTGAAAGTGAACTCCACACGGAGCATACTGTGTTTTACCCATTATAATAATATAGCCCTTGAAATCTGAACCTGATCAAGCTTAACCTTAGCTACTACCCATGCTACCAGAGTCACCTAAGGGAGAATATTTTTACATGGTTGTTATTCAAGAACAAGTATACAAACATTGTGATGGTTAAAAGTCTCATGTTTATATAATGTGACTAAAACGTAATGATGATTGATGAAGAGAGTACATGTTGAGGCATTAAATGATGCAACGGGTTGAGAATAAAGTGATTAAGGTTGGTCGCCAAAGACGATTAATGACTCATGCGATGACCACATAGCTGTGAGCGTTGGCAATTAATCATATCATTACCAGGTTAGAAAGCAATTTATTTTACGTCGATGAGCCGCAAGGTATGCTTGTATTTGATTCTATTTCGATGTATGAAGGTGTTGCATGTGTGTTGCGAATCCAACCAAGATTAAACCAAAGCCAGGCGCGGATATGAGGTCCTACAAACGTTAACGACCTAATATGCATAGATATTATACTGTCAATATAATATACCTTTGTACGTTTTAACATTTCTGCTAACGATCAAGTAAAAATTATCAAAGCCGATGCCTTCAAACACATTTAACCGATTCACCCGAATGCAGGAAAAATGGGACCAGAGTATAAGTAAAGAACGACAATATCTAGTGTACCTGTTACATATGGATGAGTTTGATAATTCCGAACAAACAACCAACATTGCATACTCCAATCAAGTCCTCTGAAAACCTTTCATATTTATCTTATTATTGTTGACAGAACAAATGGTTTCGCCGAAAATGTTCTATTTCCATGATTGAATTCGTCATCGCAATATAATTGCTCAGTTGCAACAAAGAGATTCACTTACAAAAGTGGGAAGATGCGGGAAGTAGCAGACGTTTGACAACTTTTTCTGTCATGTATGTAAATCTCAAGATGTAGGCAGCGTAAACGCATCAATATGAATTGACATTTCTGCATCCTAATGCAATAACATCTAAAATCTGGAATGGAACTGTGCCTCTATGGGGCACATAGCAATAACCAGCACACTGCTTCACGGCTGAGGGATCGTTTGACGTTGGCAGTGTCCATGATAAAGGAGGAAACATTTGGTGTAACTCCATGTCAAACAAGTCTCCCAATGTTCCATGACACCTCAACACAGTGCCAAACGTCTCTGGTCACCAATTCAACATGTAATAGGTATTTTATCACACTGTGTAGCGAAAAACGACCCACCCTCATTGAGAGCATCTGCATTCTCTTTAATGGAGATATTGTGACCAATATTCAAGCGGTATTCCGAATTTCAGTAGGAAACACTCTTTTCATATATAAATGTGTAACTTACGTAGCATATTCGTCTATCTCTTAATAACGATGTCGTTAACTTCATTTTAAAACAACAGTAAATGAAGGTCACATTGTAAACAGCGATACATAGATTAATGTGCACATCAGTAATCCGTCACATGCAACCATTGCCTAGAATTGTGAGCATTGTCAATTCATGTGCAATGTTGTAGACCGGGCTTAAGGAAGTTAAAAAATAATTTAAAATTCTATTTATGAAATAAAATTGCGCAACCAAAACATTTTCAATAAGAATGTTCTTAGAGTTTATGATCCTCTGTGCATTCATCATTGGACCTTCACCAATCACTTGCTAACAGGAGGTTAACGATGTTTGCGTTCATCTGTTGAATCAAAACATTGAGCCTCAAAAATAAAGAGGTTCATGAGTGCTAACCAATGTATATTTTGCTACGAATTTTAGACGTCCTTGTGTCCGCAGGGGGTGTATTTTACTCACACAATTTCAATGTCAAAGGGAGTCAACTCGTAGCCATGGCTTCCGATATAAATACATATTGATAAACGCATCATGTTCAAGAGTGCTTATTTGTGCAATAGCATTTGAACCGAATATTCATCTCAGGTGGTAATGCACATTATATTACCCACTTTCACGAGATGTATTTGACGTCTGTTTATAGCCAATTAAGAGCATATCGATATTGTCATCACATCCTGTTTTCCAACGACGTTAATGTCATGCACAATTTGAAGAGACTTTTACAGGTTAATATAACATTTTATGACGAATGTTTGTAACTACGTAAACATTAAAGTTAATAACATACAATCATTTGGCACCTTGTATCAACATTAAGGATAATCATGAAACGTAGATGCTCAGCTCATAACAGCATCACGGGATTTTCATATATTTTCTCTATCGCGACCTAACTCTCTTTTCACCCGAAGTAAAATCGGTCAATGTTATATGAGGCATTGCACACAAATAAAAACAATGCATTCTATACCCAGTATCTGTCGCGTTGTTGATGTATATTAAACAACAGATACCAGCTCATTTAATGTACCTAATATATTTCATGCTCCTGATGCGCATTTATATAGCTTGCGGCATTTGCAGCGCTGTCGGGTAATAACCAAAGAATAGGCCAGTGTATATAGAAGCCAACCGTTCACTGTGTCCGTTTGAAATGTGTGGTTTGTTGACTTTCATATGCCGCCTATGAAAATTTGCCAGTACACACACACTTGATTGTGTGTGATTATGTATTTGTTGGTAACATAAAGCGTAATAAGGAGAAATGGAAGCTGCCTTGAAAGTAACACATCAACATGCCTAATAGTTCTCAGTGTTCCTAAAGGTAGGTTTATGTATGTTTTCTCATTAAAAATGCAAATGATATTGTTGTTATTGTAACATGCACAGATGCAGCTCTGATCAGAAATATAATGCAAATATACTAGCGATTTTGATACATATGCTATGCAATATTATTGTTTGCATGTTATGCATACAGTATATAACTGTTTGTACAAATACTAGCTTTGCCCTTGAACTAGACATGTTCAATTTATTTAAGCTTGCCGACCAAAAATTAAAGCTTTAAACATTTGTTTGATTGCGATGTGTGTTACAGGTTAAACAATGCATAACAAATAATACTTATATTTAAGACTGGATTATACGTTTGAATATAACAAAGTACAAGATTTTAGTGGACTAATAGGTGGTAGAAAGTATTTGCTTAATGATTTTGTTCGCATACACAGTTCTCGAATAATCAGCCCGGTCCAATATATCGTATAAGATATCTCGTTCCTTTAATTAGAGTTACTCTACAGTGATACTAATTGTTTTCATAAATTCCAGAACGGATGGGTTGTATTATTCCCCTTGGACATGTTGTGGAGACCGACACCAATCTCCTCCGATAAAAAAAGAATTAATAAACGATGAAATAATTAGAGGCAAGTAATTCACTGGACTTTTTTGCTGACATTTAAGGTTGGCCAATGGCATAATCGTCATGATCGCAAGTTTAATGCAGCTTTCCTGAAGACATTAGGCAAAATGTCGCACCATTAGCATCTACGCCTGCGAAATGTCACATCTTAGTCAATACTGAAAGCTATACATTCTTTGGTCAAAAGCATATTAATTGTCCGAATGCGAAATCCTTGTGTGTTAACTTTCCGGTATTACTCCATAACAATGACACTCATTACCGAAGATATCCAACTTATCCACAGCAGAACACGACAATCAATGCGCTCGTACATACGGATCACTTCATCCAACAGCACGAACACTACATAAAGCAGACAAAACAACCAAGACGTCATTGTGTCAATATATATATATATATATATATATATATATATATATATATATATATATATATATATATATATATATATATATATATATATATATATATATATATATATATATATATATATATATATATATATATATATATATATATATATAACTGTTTACAGTAAGGAGGATCAAATCATCATCCATTAGCCATTACACATTTATGCTTTATTTGGCGTACACGTAGTAATAACTTCATGAAAGTAAGTAATCCATGAAGCAATGCATTATGTTGATAAAACAAGATTAATCTAACGCTCTTATATACCTGTATTGTATTTATATATACATATATATGTGTGTGTATGTGTCTGTGTGTGTGTATGTGTGTATGTGTGTGTGTGTGTGTGTGTGTGTGTGTGTGTGTGTGTGTGTGTGTGTGTGTGTGTGTGTGTGTGTGTGTGTGTGTGTGTGTGTGTGTGTGTGTGTGTGTGTGTGTGTGTTGGGATATTTGAGTATGGAATGATGGGCCATATGTGTGCTGATATTTATTTTTAAAACCCATGTTAATTCTATCGTTTTTACATAGATAGTAATCTAACAAAAGTGGGACCTCTTGTCGCCTCTTGTGGCCGAATATTTAGTACAGTGCACATCGCGTCACATACAGAAATGTCCATCTCTAGAATAGACCTGTTTAATGACAAGACCATATCCTGAGTAATACTCTATCAAAGGCATGAAAAGTTTTCTTCAAAGTCTACAATAATATAAAAATAATTGACGTAAATACCAATAACACGATATAAAATGGATGTAATCAGACATTGAAAGTAACGCTGCTCGCAGGAATAACATGCTTGCTGAATCCCCACACCCGACCCTTCATTAGCCGGAACTTTTACATTAAGGTACTTATTGAATATTCACTAATACCATACTGGTGCGGAACCAATAAGTAAAATGAATGATGCGATTTATCATATCTCGTGCTATCAGTCCAAATGTATTATTTTACCAAATTGTATCAATCGCTTATGAAATCGACTATATACAATCGATGGTCATAAAAAATGCGTCAAATATTGTAGAGGGCAGCGTCTAACGAATGGTAAGTTTTAATGGATGTCGATGACGTCATTTCCTGTTACGAGCAAAATATGTAATTCAGCAGTGCAATTGGAAGTTAACACGTCGTTTTTTCCGTCGTTAGTAGTCGTATCGTAATAATGTTTTCACTCGATGATAACCCATGCCATTACAAAGTTATACTTAAAACATACAATTGTATACCCTTAATAATCTTCTCACAAGTCCAAAAAAACCCTCAAAATTGCATTAACACCCCAATATGTTTATTAATATTTGAGTCGATTGTGAAAATGTTTCCATGAATTTGTAAGTAACTGTTCTAGTAACATTTCGTTGGCCGCATGTCAGCACGAATTATGCGTAGTTTTCTCATAAATCACAGGTAAAAGTGAGGAAAACAGCTGAAATTGGTAAGTAATTTTCGATCGATTATAAAATCGACAATATGCGTTTGATTGTCATTTAACGCGTGTCAAATGTTATTATGTCAACCGAATTATAAGTTTTTGCCGATGTCGTGACTATTCCGCCATCTTCCAAGTGTGACTTTATCGTAACTGTGAACAAAAGACATTGAACAGCACATCATAACCTGACAAAGCTGTCCAAACTAGCTTAACTAGCCGTGAACGCAGTGAAAAGGTGTTAACAAGCTTAGCAACATTGAATCTTATTATTGTCAACTGTTCATCATTATGCGCAAGCTTCAAGTCGATTTATCACCAGTAGTGAACTACATCAAACAATAAAAGCACACACAAAAATTGTCGACGGCTCCGACTCATACATTATTGATACTTGCTTGCATTCCCTGCCTTACCTGCTTTCGTTGGTTAGATAAGAGCGCATGCTCTAGCAGTTTATGTTAGAACAAGGACCCATACCCCCGCATCCCCTCCCCCCCCCCCCCCCCCCCCCCCCCCACACACACACACGTTACAGCCACCGTATGTCAGCGTCTGGTGGATTTCTATTTCCACCAAATAGCCAGTGCTGTTGCAATAATCAACATTATTCGATCGAGTCAAAGCTTGCACGATAAGCCCTGCGTTCCCGCATCATCGTCAGTTGCTCGTGCTGTAGGGAAAACAATATCTATGGCGCTTACCGCCCCGAGACAGTCAGGACATACAATCTATTGTGACCGGCATCAGATGTTACCCTCGCAACCACCCTCTCAGCCCCGGTTGCTGAAACTACGCAATGCTTACCTGAAAACTCCCCGCGTTTGGGATTGTATTCTTCAAAACTCAACTGCCCTGCAAACAAGATATCCTCGTCTAACGCCTTATCATCAGCTAGCATGTTGTATAAACCGAATGTACAGCAGCGCAATTACTGCATGGAAGTGGGAGGGGAGTACTATGGCAACATAATTTTGGTGTTGAAAAATGAATAATCTATTTCATTTATTAGCTGGTATAATATAATATAGAAACATATGTTGTTGCTTGACCTGTATCTCGGTTTTTATACTGCTTTAGCGTGCGCATTGTATATCTCTTCCTTTAACCCAAATATTCAACATTTTCCTCTGTCTTAGAGCATATAAAACTAACATCTGGTGACAACAATATGAGAGCTCGAGGGGCCCCAACGTATACAACCAGTCCCTGCAGCCACCAGAAATAGCCTGCCCTTTATCAACACTATCCACTGCCGTTGGTCGTCCTGTTTACTCATCTGTGCCTCAAAACACGACAGCGCAGTTGTTGACGCATTGGGATCCACACTCCACTTATTCTTATCAGGTGTTTATTGTAATCTGAATAGCCATCGCTTTCTTGTGATCCTGCTGGGGCATTATTGTTATTGCGGCTCTGCGTGTGCCTTTCATTGCGATTGTTATGGTCAGACTAAATACAGTATTTGTTCCATTTCGTGTTTGCATGACATCAATATGCAAATATCTTCTGACAGCCTGCTATTTTCCACACTTTGCAAACAGTGTGACGCATAAACAAATGCTAATTATTCATGATTTCCCCAAGTGCGTTCTATTCCCTTGATAGTGTTCCTTGCGGATGGAAGGCAATGAACAGTTTTTTTGTGGGATTCTTTTCACCAGAAGCGATCTCAAGCCATGACAGAATATTTACAATGACTGTTCGCATATCTTTGTGGGACGAAAAAACATCACACACGTATCTGAGCGCATTCAGTTTGAAGCGATGGAAAGTCGGGCTTAGAGATGCCATCGTAACGTTTCCATGTGAAATGAATATTTTGTTTTTCGGCTATTAATGTTCGTCTTTTTCAATTGATGTATATAATGTGGCTCAGGCTCATAATAATCGAATATATTCACACGTGTACATTTTACACTGGTGAACATATCAAGTGGATATGTCCAGAGGATAGTTTGTTTTTAGTTCAGTATGCTTCTAGTGAACTAGAACACTTGAAGTTACAATGAGTAGTCGCACAAAAACTACATTGTTATTGACCCTGCAAGTAAACGGGAACATCCCTGTGTTACTGCGATCGGACATAGTGATTAAACTTATCCCGGAAGGTATATTACTTACTTTGTAAGAACAGACAATAAAATAAATATTACCACTGAAGTAAAATATATACATATATATATATATATATATATATATATATATATATATATATATATATATATATATATATATATATATATATATATATATCTATATATACATATATATATGTATGTGTGTGTGTGTGTGTATGTATATATGTATATTTATATATATATATGTACATATATGTATGTATATAAATATATGTGCATATATTTATATGTATATATATGTTTATATACACATATACATATATATATATAAATATATGTATATGTACATATATATATGTACATATATGTATATATATGTATAAAAATATGTAAATATGCATATATAAATATGTATATATATACATATATATATACACATATATATATATATATATGTATATGTATATATGTATATTTATATATATATGTACATATATGTATGTATATATAAATATATGTGCATATATTTATATGTATATATATGTTTATATACACATATACATATATATATATAAATATATGTATATGTACATTTACATATATATATGTACATATATGTATATATATGTATAAAAATATGTAAATATGCATATATAAATATGTATATATATACATATATATATACATATATATATATATATATATGTATATGTATATATGTATATATTTATATATATATGTATATATATATATTTATATATATGTATATATATATATGTTTATATGTATATATATATATATATGTATATGTATATATATATATGTATATTTATGTATCTCTATATGTCCATATATGTATGTATCTATATGTATATCTGTATGTATATCTGTATATATCTCTGTATATCTCTATATATATATATATCTCTATATCTATATATATATATATCTATCCCCCACACACACTTACAATTATACACATATTGTGTATATATACCCGCTTTGATTGTACAGTGACATCCGGTGCACACTGTCGCTGAGACGAAAAGATGGTATATACGCGGACCGAGGTGAGCTGGTATTGATAGGATAGATGTCACAAGCTACTGCCGCTTAGATGTTTTGACATGACCCCTAAGCCAAGTCAATACACCGCGAAAGCGATGAATGCCGCTGGTCGATTACTTAAGGTTTTGCCTGTTTTGACATGGCCCCTAAAGCCAGCCAAGGTAAGGGATGAATGCCTCTGGTCGATTAGGTAAGGTTTGGCCTACTTAGACACGAACTGCAGATAGCCTGCTACTAAGTTGCCGCAGTAGAAAACATTCAAACTAAACGTCCTTTTACTGTTTTATTTTACTTTGAACGCTTAATATACTGTTACAATCATTATCACGAGGCCAAGTTCTAATTACTGACAAAATTTCATGTGCGTAAATACAGCCGTTTCAGAGATATCAGCGAGGAGAGAACTCGTAGCAAAAATCGCGATAGTTACTCTAAAATGCATGTCATTGTACAAATAGTGAAAACAAGTATTTTTTTCGCCTATTCCATGCTACGATAATTGCTTGTTACAACCATATAATTCATATGTTCGTAGCTGCAGTAGTTAAGGAGGAGATAGTTACAGAAAATGGGAGAAAAAATCGATGAAAAATCGATCCCATAAGCCTCCAACACTGCGCATGCGCGTCAAACTGAATCGGCAGTTGTGTCCCAACTTGATCTATCATTCCCCAAAATTTCATTTTGATATGTTTAACCGTTCCAGAGAAAAGCCCGAAAAACCTTGACTGGAGAAAAAAAAAAAAAAAAAAAATCTGGCTAAAGCAATATGTTATATCGTTGGAAGACATATTGGTTTAGCCAGAATTTTTTTTTTTTTTTTTTTTTTCTCCAGTCAAGGTTTTTCGGGCTTTTCTCCGGAACGGTTCTCTGAATGAGGTGGTATGTTGACATATATATAGTTGGGATATTTATATGCCTGAACAGTGTTCTAACAGGACTATAACAAAAATACCTGAGGTCATTTACAAATTCCCTGCAGGCATAGCTCCTGTTAAAGGTTGGCTATCCAGCATCTTACGGTGTCCATTCACGCAGATTTGCTCAAAACAGGCAAATGTCCCCCATATCTACCTGATGATGACTCTGTAAGGGCCCAAGCACAGGAGGCACGAGAGCAGTAGGGTTCTCAAACAGCTCTGACCAGGACCATCCTCCAGATCAACACCACTGTGAACAATAAGAATAAATTTCCAACATACGCAAATTGTAACTTCAATTTTGTTCCATCAAATAAAACCCTATGATGATATGGAAACTAACCCTGACTAAGACTTCACTGATGATGCCGAGAAGTCTTAGGCAGGGTTAGTTTCCATCTCATCATCGCTGTCCACCAGTTCAATCGATTCTTCCTGAGTATTTGGTGCCCCTGGTGACAGTTTCGGTTAGCAAGCGTCCCTTTGCAGTGCCGAGACGGGCTTACATAAACATGGATACCTCTGGAATATTTCTTTATTCCTGGAAAGGATGACTCTGTGTCTGTAGGGATTTGTCAGCCATCTATGTTATCAATGCAATAGGTATGTCAATTTTTACAAATTGACTATGAAAAGACACATGGGTACATACAACAGAAGAAATCACTGCCTATGCATTTCATCATATATCATAATGCAGTTGCCATGTGACCCGTGAAACATTTACCTGCACCCTAAATGACAAGTGAGAGCAAGTTTCATGGTCGGCTGTGCTTGGAATTACAAGTTATCATTGATGTGAACCCTCTTTTCCAGGAAACATCTGTTAGTTATACTTACATTAACCATACATCTTAATTCATGAGCTTACACATGCGCATTGCAAAATATATAAATTAATACAACGAGCTCTTGTATGTATGGTTATGCAACCAAACTAATTCACGGATTGCATTATTGTGTATTTACACACAGGGATATATTACCCTAGTTCTAAATAACTACTCATAGTGAAATTAACCTCCGAGTACAACTTTTGAGATCAGCTCACATAAGCATGATGTAGTAAGAAATTTCTGGTAAGCTTAACGATCTGCACACTCATCATTCAATATTTTATGCGCTCTGCTACTTGTACAATTGAATTTACGAATATCGTAGTTCCTTTGACTTATCAATATAGCAATATACACTCAGGGAATGAACGACACATTAAATATCCTGGCTGATTAATAGCTACGCACCATGACGTCGTATTTTTGAAATAGATATCTATAGTACGACTTCAACAGCAATCATTATAAGGACCCTAAAATACAACAAATATTTGTTTACGATGGATTATCGGAATCAACATATACGTGGCGCGATGCCACGTATGGGAAAATGTCGAGTGTTAACCATTCTCTGTTGAAGTAAAGTTTATATAGCAAGTAGTATATAATGAACAACAATCAATTTAATGTGCACACACCAATTTCATTGCATTGACCCATGGACTACTGTAATAACACTAAACTGTCATTGTAATACACATCGGTGGGAAGAATCCCATTCTAACTGCTGACATTATTGAGGTTGGATGCTAATATATGCTAAGCAACGTCTGGAAGTCTTATCCCTGAACAGTTGAGTGCAAACGCAATTTCCTTAAAAGGGATTTACCATCATAGTATTGAGAAGAGTTGATAGGTTAGCGAGACCTCCCAGAAAATCATTTATGACATTCCGACCTACCACAAGGCATATTTTATCATATATTGATATCCATAAATGGCGACGCCATTATGTTCTAAAGTGATAGTTCTGCTCCAAATCGGGTAAGCATGTGTATAACAGAGTATGGAAATTTCAAATCCAAACCAATGATACATGTTGACGCATTTCACTTTGAAACGTATTTTCTACACAAAATGGGAATGAGATTAGGTGGATTGCTAGTAATAATCTCAAAAATAATATGCCATTAAGCACTTCAAAACACTTACTTGTGTAAATTGGGAATATGCGATAAGTTGGATGATAATAGCAAGATATTTATTTCATCAGTTGAAATGGCCAAATAAACAGATATAAATGTTTTCAAATCATAGTCGAATAGTCATCAGTCTCCCTCGAAATGGGAATAGTAAACAAAGCGTGCATGATAATTAGCAATGCAATCTTGAGGTTGTTCTATGTGACTAATAACTCTTACTCGAATAACATCATATCCTTATTAACTCTTGAATACAATAAATAAAGTGGATCTACTGAGCAGCACTTTTCGATTTCGAAGTATTCAGCATTGATATAGCTCAGTTTTAACATCATCACAATATCCTGTTAAACGGTATTCCGAAACTAACTGTATGATTGTACGTTGAGGTCAATAAAGCTACCAATAAAACTCGTAAACGATACGTCTAAGTTAAGTTACGAACGAAGATAGCAGTTATGACACGACGACTAACTAAAGATCTTATACAGGCATCCATGTGTTAAATGAATTAGCAAATATAAGTGTTGATTTGCTTTTATGAGGGCTGTGAAATCGTAGCATCAATTCACCTTGGCCAATGTACGGCAGATCTATGACGAAATAGTTGTTTTCCAACAGAGTTGTGACTTGTGGGAACTGTTTCTCGGACATACTCGGTGTATATTTTAACGACACAGCTAACTTTACAATGCGGACACTGTATTTGTTAAATTACTTTAACCTGAAATGTCAGCCTGGTTACCCAAATGAATTGCATACTACAAAGCAGGTTGTTAGCAGTTTTATAAGTTCACAACATGATGTTAGAAGCCATTTAACCAAAGTCAAATATCACATTGTTTCTTTACGTTACTTATACTTCCTTGAACCTTTATGATAAATGGAAAAATGCCTTTCTGTAATACACCGAAATTATGTCTCTTATTTAGTATTATACTAACAACATCTCATTAAAGGGATAATATCAATAAGATAATGGAACTGGAAGATATTCTGAGTGGTTTCCATTTATTTTGCTGCATATATTTGCATATTCAAATTGCATGCCTTCGGAAAACAAAATACGACGCGTTACTAGAATAATCTCCACAAGAGCTGGCGCTGGCAATAGACGTCCTTTATACTTGTATGACCTGGATCCATGCTCACATAGAATCTTTGTTATTCAACAATTCCCACTTATCATCTTCTTCTTAAAAAATGCAATTCATCGTCTCTTGATAGATTTTAAAAAAGTCAAAAATATTCACTTGTGGTTTTGATACACAAACTAACTATACAGTAAAACATGAAATGCATGGCATAAAAAGAATTTGACGTATGTTATGAACCATTGATCTTTAAGTGCGTGTGTCCTGGTGGGTTAGGTGGCTGTGTGTGGCTGACAATATATCTCAGAACGTGTCAACATCATACCCTACGTTGTTAAACTTGAGACAATATCAGAAGCTTGATCATTTCTCTGATTGAGAGTTTTGCAGTGGTCGATATATATGGGCCGTGGTGCTCTATTTGGATGATTTCGAGAGCCATATCGGATTATTTTTCAAGCGAGGAGCATGGTCTTTAACTGAAGCCATTCAACATTGGTAAGCTCTATTTGTACCGCGTTTATGTGGAGTTGAAGGATTGGTTGTGGCAGCACAATTCCGCCTAAACGACTTTGTAGCGGCTAATATTCAATCCTGCCATATTTATGTTATTTCACTACCTCGTACGCCGAAGCATGTATTTGTGTAGGTATGCTTATCTTATGAAATAAAAACGTACAGCCATGTTATAGTTACGGGCTGTTTCTTGTTTGCATTAAACTTGAATGTTGGTAGCTGGAAATTATTAATGATTTTGCCCAACGTGCCTCATTCTCATATTGGTGTTTCTATAAGGATGGCAAGAAATGGAGAATATTGTAAACATCAAATGAGAGATAGCATACACACCTTCAATACAAACAAATTGCACCAACAGCCTGGTATGTCCACACATAAGACTGCAATGTATGTAGAGACAGTACAATTTGTATAGACAATTTCTACTGAGCAACCAGAACTTCCAGAATGTGTTCATAAACAGCCTGAGTGATATTGATGGAGCATCTGATGGTATATCGATTAAAAGTGACAAACTATCAAGTAACATAATACAGCGTGTAAATAAAATACTCAGAGCCATTTTCGCTATTTCTGCTATCACTCCTTGTTCTCCACTAATACAAAGTCAATTATAGGAGACTATCGGCCCTATGTCTCCATACACGTAATCGTTGTAGAACATCATCGTCAACAGTCTGTCTGCATGCATCAATGACAATACTATAACATTAATTCTCAGCCCATGACAATTACAGAGCACATATGTATTACATAAATCTCAATTCAATTGACGTATGATTGCATGTTCATTGACGACAAGGATTTGCAGTGTACGAAAAGAAATTCAGTAGATCTACTCACTATTAGTAGCCATTAAGAAGCCCTAATTCATATGCCTACATTACTTTTCCTCGCAGACCGCCCCTTCCCTGTCTCCACCCTATCGTCCATTACTGACATCTAAGCGCCTCTCGACCTGACCTTTTCACCAATATGTGTTATCTGACCTTCTCCTGTCTCTTTCTCTGTCATTCTGGCCTAAACCCAATTTTCGTTCAATTAATTTGTGTGCCTTGTCGCATTACCAATATGCCTGTACCTGCTGTGGCTACTCAACTGTCACTGCCGGTTAATCAATATGCAGGAAGTAATTACGCCGATGGAGGGGTTGTTTCCTGTTTGATTACAAAATTCAGCTTGGACAAATATTGAGCCATGACAATATCGTACCATACATTGATTACAATACAGTACTCAAACTTGCAAGCAAATTAACCGTAGGTGTTATATATTGAAACGTGTTGTCGTATTTTAGATAATATTTCTATATATCAGAAGGGGCCTTGGCTACTGATTTAGCTAAATATATTTCTAAACTACTTAAATAAACCATTGGCGATTGCTTGTGATTGTACCAATTTAGATCCCCCTTGAGTAATGAACCATTTATCCAGCCAATCGGAAGTGTCTTAACATTTGGGCATCTGCGCTTGTAATGAGGTCCCCGCTGAATAAGCGCTATGAGCTTCAGACGCTGCATGAATTTCAAACGAATAATACTTAGGCTCAGTGTTTTTCGTTGATAATAAAGCGGCAAATTTTATTGTATAAACGCTATGTAGGCACTAGGAGCAGTTGCTTTAAACCTCGTTGGTATGTACGCGTGGCCATTAACTTTATCAGAGTAACTCATGTGGATGCTCTGATTCTGATTTTTCCTCTATTTATAGTATCTGGATTAATGTGGCTGTTGTGGCCAGTCAAATTAGCATAAATTCGCCTCAATAGTCCGTATTTCTACTGGAGACGCAACCTTGGTTGCTTGATCAGCTGTGTAATTGGCTTATGATATACAAATATATGTGAATGTGTCCTATTGTGATGATTACATTTGTCAGAGCATTGTTTAAGTGACGCCTTATACAGTTAAAATGGAACTAGAATACACCCGAGATTTGTGGTTCTTGTAGATTCCAATGGATCTTGGTAGCTTAATGGCATTAATGTTAATTGCCTCAGAGGCATTTCAGAAATTACATAGTTCCACCAAAGGGCAGGCAGCATTAATCAGCCCATAGTTCCAGGTATGCACAGTTTCAAACAAATGGCTGATTTTGTTTGGATACGATATTGTAAATATACACGATAAATGTGTTATGTTCTCAATTTCAGCGCAATTACAAAGACTCATATTACCACAAGTTACTACAAATAGGCTCGTAATGTTACTTGGCTGATCAATGATTATGCTGGTATATAATTCGATATGTGAACAAGTAAAAATTACTATGCATAACTTAAACATTGTCATCAGCAAACTTTTACATCCATTATCGTAGACAAAATCATGGTATCAGTATGTTGTTAGTGCAATTTACTAATTGTTAACAGCTATTGACAAAATTTGGACAAATCAAATAAATTGACCTGCATGATGCCTGGCTATTCATAAAGATGATTGAAATCAACAGTAGAGTGATGTGTCACTTTATGAGACATTGAGAACATTCTATATTCAACATACGGTAACAACATCGAAATGGATTATTTAATTGCATTGTTATTCAGATAGTTAACCATTACGAAGTACAGACTATATACGGACATAATGTAATTGTGTTTTATTAACATATAGTACTTTTCAATACGAAATATACAATAATAGATACCACATTTAATGTGTGATGCATTCACCAAACAAACATCACAGCCGGGAGGCATCAGGCGGCTGGTGTACGTTCTTTACTTATCAAAGCTTCACAAACGTTGCTCTCGAAGAGCTCATCGCCCAGTATTGATTGTAATGTGTCACCACAGTTAATAAAAACCCGGTCAAAAAGCGCATGGTGACAAAATGTGCCGACGAAACATTGAAATAAACAAAGTCAGAGTCGTTTGATCATCTGATCGTTATTGAATCTAGAGCTTAAAGGAGGGAAATGTGGATATGCGTCGTAGGGCAAAGCCCACTAAAGATCAGGTTGCTGTAACATGGCTTAAAGGAAATGTGTATAGCGTCGTACAGACAGCCCACTAAAGATCATTGAAGCTTATGAGCATTGAAGTATATTGGCTGGTAAACAGTTTCATCGGGCACCAACGCGATGTGAGAATCTATTTGACCAATGTCGTAGTCGACCTGCTTCTAAGAACACAATGATTCCCGACGTATACGACCGTTTGCAACACCCTCATTTACATTCTATAATGCACTGATGCTTTTTTCTCTTATCTACTATTTTACACATTTTTTTTGTGATGGGGTGGCATCAGCGAGGATGGAGCTCACTGAACGAAGTAGTGAATGCTTTCTTGTCACGCCCACTAATTGTCTTGTGAGTGGTAAAAGTTTCAGAGCGTTTTGCTATTTACATTTGCATATGCAAATTGTGTGCCAATATGAAATAGTGTTATACGATACCTCTGGTAAGTATGGTAGTAGCTGTCTCTGTGAATGAGACATTATGGACCGCAGTCGCAATAATTTCAGTGTAGGATCAAAACAACAACAATTTGCAAATAATTATATAGCTGGCAAATCGAAATTGATTACCGTAATACAAACACATTACGCCTGTGAAGTGGCCTACACAGAATCAAAACCTCCGCATACATTAAACATACTTAAAGAGGAAGCGCTCACTTCAATCGAGCTGGTAGTATGGAATTATCTGCCCGCTTCTGGGGTTAGCAATTATAACTCATCAATGCATCTGCATTCCTGATTTACAACACATAACGTAAGTCGGTTCGTTTCCCAAACCATGGAAATGGCACGTTACGAAACATTGGAATGTCCAATAATGCGCACGGCATCGTTTACATTAACCTGCGACATGTATCTCATTTATTAGAATTAGATCATGTCAAGTGTAAATACAGATAAAATGTTATTCCCATTACAAACTTCCCAATGTATTGCTTCACATAAAAGATAAAAACGAGATATTATCGTGGGCATGACTTTTTTTCGCAAACATCAGATTGGGCCATTATATCAGCACATAATGCCATCTCACGATGCCTTACAATGCAAGGTACTTCGAACAAGTGGTTCGTCATAGTGATAGATGGTCTGTATTATCATCCATGTCGCCATGTTGATGAGCAGCAAATGATGAATGATCTCCCTATACATGGCGGAAAGGAAAATAGACTGTCCTGTACTCTTAATGCTTCCCGTTAAGTTATTGCTTATGTGAGGATAATGAAGCATTCGACCATGAATGTTTCATTCCATTTCCATGAAAGCATAAACACTTAATTGAACGACTCAAGTTGGTCACGCGATCGCTTCAAACGGAGTGTTTAAGTGCAGCAAATAAATAAATAAGCCGTGAAACACACTAACTGCATAATTAATTACCCATTAAATGTTGGACTCGCTGGGGGTGATGGATACCGTGGGTTGGTAACATGCATGGCAGGAAGTAATGGTAATTTCCATCAATTATTACTTCCGCTTGCAACATTATACCCTAAACGAACAAATCAGCCTTATTTGACCGCCATTTTATGTGGTGAATAAATACAAAACCGCACTGATATTTTTTTGGTGATGCAATCAGGTGGTGTGATAGGTTGATGGGGCGTTTAAACATCCACTGCCCTTATGAACTTGTGTTACAACATATTGTTTACTTCAAGCGGCGACGGCTGTTACTATGTCCAAAATCATGTAATTATCAATATTTACGTTAAGACATCAATTCAGCTGTTTATTAGGGGTGCTTCATAATACTTAATAGCATAAGCCAGTAAGGTGAAGAATTGGATGGAATGCATATTGTGTCCCCTAACACGAATAGGCACTTGTACCAGACATCTTATTTGCATGAACAACCTGTATCCAAGCAAACATGGAATATTTGTGGTTCATTTTGCTTCCTTCTCGGCGCTTTACAATTATTCCCACTTATCATCTGAATGAAAGTGGATCCCATTTGAACGGCTAACCCCATTGATTTGCAATGGCTATTTATACTAAGAAACTTCTTGGAAGCCTATGCTGAAAACGGTTGGTTGCAAATTCAATTTCCGTAACACGGTTTGAGCAGCTCAGGACGGACGGGTTGACAGATTGCCGAGACTTCCCAGTGAATCAGTAATCACATCCCGCTAAAACAACAAAGTAAAGAGTATGTTTGCTATGCTTATATGCTTAAATACTGATGCTCCGTGAGCCTCTTGCACGGGTACTTACGGATGGCAATCTCACTGACAGATAAAAGGTACGTTTTCATTGGAACACTGGTAATTCAGCATACCTGCAGGGTGTACTAAAATTTTAACTCATTGTTCAATCGGCACTACTCGACACACATCCACTAATCTGTTCATGTTACTGAGCAATATAAAGAAGCGAAAACTGGTGGAGGAAACCTTTTGTGTTTCGTTATTTTTAATCTTGCTAATTGTCTTCCATCCGATTTACCGTTGATGAGTTATCAAATCCTTTATATGAAAGCAGTGTTTCCATTTTCCAAGTAACATCAATCTCGAACCTGACATGCCTAGGCAACTATGGTTGCATTGTATTGCACCTTTCATGCACATTCGCACATTGTCATTAACATAGCCGCTCGAGTCAGGTCCAGGCAAAATGGATAGCACACGATGCTCATGTGACGATGCTAGATACTAAACGTCAAGCATTCCATTTGCATACTTTAGAGGCAAATGTATCGCACGGTCGATCTGAATCAGAAGCATAACATTGACTACACCTAATTTGACGATGAATTCACACAGCGTAGCTACAAGCTCTTTAACTGGCCTCGTCGTTAACTTCATACATTTTGTCACCAGACGCGTTCACCTTAAACGTCTGCAGAAGTGCTACTGTGTATTTCTCAGAATGCGACCGGTAATTCTGGTAAATAACCTCTCAAAAGGAAGATAATTTGATATATGGCATAATGGATTACTGTTTAGGAGAATTGCTTTTAGGCCTCTGGCTGATAAGTATTATACCTGTGGGTGTCTCTCCAAGAAAAGATAGCACCTGCAAGCATAATGTGTTAGCTTGAGCTGCAACATGACACGATCGTGGTAAAAACTCACATTATTTCTTTATTGGATTGTTGCATGTACAAGTCTTATCATCCTGCAGCATCATAGCGACCAGACGTGTCGTTAAAACGCTACTTCCATTTAACACGCCTCGCGAGTTATATCTCCTTGTAAATTGTGTCAGAATCGTTTTATCTAAGGTGGTATCTTGGTAAACAATTCCCCTGTTGCTATCATCTATAATAAAGTCTATTTTAACGGCATTGCATATTTGGCCATCGTACCGCATAGTAATTCCCGTCGATATGTAGGCCGTGTTAACGATTCACATGCGGTTTAGTACAATGAAAGACACATCTGAATTATAAATTATATTCTATATTCGAGTCCACTAATAAATAAACCGATTTATGTCTGCCGTAACTTATCGACGGAGACATATTTTCTACGATAAACGTAAATTGCTATTGCTTAACACTGTTAGGCACCGAACGAATGAGAGAAGAGATGGGGTCCAAAGCAAATTCGGGATATATATGTCAATAAATTAAGTGGAGACAACTGTTGTATGGTTTAGTGTTGAACTTATTGAGGCGACTGCGCCCTCGAGTTGATCAGAAAATTCCATGGATTTTAGGAATGCCACTTTGACAAGCAGTACGTTCCACATAGATGACCATTCTGACCGGTAGAGCCATCTCGCCGGGCAGAGGGGATGTCAGATGGACGAATCGTGTGCGAAGCTCGTTGACTTGTTACGTCAAGTAGCGAAATGGACATAGCAACGCGCTGAACGAATGAAGCAGAGGCTGTTGTCATTTCCAATTTCGTTAATACAATATGTCTTAGCGAACGAACCCAAAAATTGTTTTGAATAGCTCTGACAAACTTATATTTAATTTCGCTTTGAAAATAGACCAGTGGACTGCGCAAAAGTAACGCACGTTGTGATTGGATTATTCACTTTCTATAATTTTTGTCGTTCATTTAAGTTGGTGTAATTATTGTAAGTAAACCAGAGTGAATGCAATGTTTGTATCTAAATATATAAGGCAAGTAAACCACCACAACATAAGGTACGAATAACATTTTTAGTCCACATAAATGGGTAGATGAAGGGCAGTTTAAGTTGTGTTGACAATATCTACTGAGCAACCATTACTCGCAGTATGTGTTCATAAACAGCCCCAAGCAAATAGTCAAACTTTGGGTTGGCTCTGAGAGGCAACAGTATTGGTGATGCAGTCAGCTTTTCTCTGGATGGCAAGTAGGAACCAAGGTCAAAACCTGGAACACCACAGCACAGACAGTCTTTTGAGGAGTTGATTTCATAAATTGTTAGATTGAATCTTTAATGATCAGGTTAGCAACGGCCATCTTACCATCATGGAATGCTAGTTCCACCGTGCGGAAGAACACGGTATCCTTGCCACTTTCATCTGGATTGTTTGTATCTAATTCGTCCCATCTGGTAAATGAAAGACATTGGCTAATTTACTACAAGGAAAGCACATATGTGTAACGTTAATCTGTGTATCTGACATAAGGTTTATTCAGACATGGTTTAAAAGCTTCGACTAACAAACTCTGTCAATATGAGATCACCCAAGTCTATTACTAGATGACTAATATACTCAAATGGAAGCACATATGGACATAAGCACCTGTCTCGGACAATAGAGTTGGACCAAATATCCAGCAACAACGACTCTCTCTCAGATGCAGACTTCTGTAACCATGATGAACAAATCAATGAATTACAAGCTCATATTGTGATCAGATTAGCCTGCATTGTGTTCAAGCACTATAAATCTCACCTCTTTCTCAGTGAAGGACAAAAGGTCGAGAGCTTTTTTGAAATCAAATTCATTAGCTTCACTGTTGAGGTCACCAATATAAAGCTGCAATGAAAAGAAGAAAACATTACAACTTAAATCATAACACATCCACACAAATCACCAACTGTAGATATGCATATCATATTTGATCCTTAATTCATTCACCACACTAGATGACAATATGACGTACCTGTATTAAGTCGGAAGGTGAGAAGACGCCCATCTTGTCAGGATCCACCCCCATGCTCTGTAACCACACCATATGAGCCTCAGACGCACCATGTATATTGACACGACCATGATAAAGCTGATTTATAACACATGCTGAGGAGGAGAATGTGTGGGACTCACCTGTAGTATTGGCTGCGGCAACTGCTCCTGGTGCAACATCAACACCTGCTCCTGTCCGATCGCTACACAAACCAGCACATAAGGCCACATACAAAGAGACACACTGATTAGAGTATTCAATCTGCCACCCACAGCTGGGAGGATATTGAAAACGGGCCCATCAATAGTAACTGCAATGAGAAAAGTCTTGATTGGACGCTACCTTAGTTTAATTACCCACCCACCTTGCATAACACAGCTCAAGAACCACGAGCAAACAAACCAAAGCAAGATATTTAGGTGAAAAACATGTGGCTACGGTACACACCTTCCCAGTTGTTGTGAATGAGATCTGGGGGGTCCTTGGTGGCCCAGGCTGAGAGTTTACTTAAACTCATCAGAGTCTGCTCACACACACACAATGTAACTTGATGGGATGATGGCAAACCCAGCCTTCATTTGTGAAGAACGCAGAAAACATGGCAATTGTTTTCCCAAGCACTAGATTAAGAAATCATTATAGAAAATAACAAGACTGAATTTGTCAAGAGTGTGACCAACCTTCTTCTTACAGAAGTTATCTGTCTCAGCTTTAGCCAGATCAAATAGGGTGGAGTGAGCCTTTAAAACAAACCATGGGAAGGCATGAGCTGAGAAGATCAAACTCTCATATCTCGCATAGTATGATCACTGAATATTCATGTATTATTCATCAGCCTTGTTGCAAGATAATCAGAAGGCCCATGATGGACAATCATATCCAGATTGCACCGTCAACTAATTAGCAGATTTTTGCACAATCTTTCACCAGCAATTACCGACACTGAAGCCAGTCAATCCATTGCACTTTGTCCTTCCACGTATTGCATTTGAACATCTATACATACACCTTTTGATGATTCAGATACAATTGTGTATATGACAAAGTTAAAAAGCATTTTGGACTGTCAATAAAAGACCCTCGTTGATGAGTGTTGTCTGACCTTGAGGAAGTCGCTGGCAGCAATGTCATGAAGCCAACTCATGAACTGGTTCTCATCCGACTGGAGGAAGTGACTCAGTTGAGGATGTTTGGCTAATTGGTCCATGCTCAGTAGCTCCCCGCGTTTCCCTGTCCACACCCAGTAAGGAAGTGCATTGTAATTCGTAAAACATTGTAAAGTATTTTCTTAACAACTCCATGGGAACGTAACATGACTTCAAAATATCAGTATCTTGTAGCTTACCTTGCTCGACATACCACTTGAAGAGGAAGTCTGAGAAACCCTGTAGAACAATACATATTGATTAACCATAATAAAAATACGAGGGGCTTACTCAATGGGGGTAAGAGAACAGATAACAACTGACAACTTCACAACGATTTATTCTGAGGAAACAACGAAAAGGGTTTATTTACTGCAAAAGCCAAAAGTCTCAGCCTGAGCTGCAACCACAAGAGTTGCCTAAAAGGACAATTTGATGAATTAAGATATTTTAGGTATACAAATCACCTGGCCAGCATATTGCTGGATGTAGCGCTGCAATCTCTCCTGATTCTTGGTCGACTCGCACAGCTCCACCAGCGTGCGGAAGTCACAATACTTCTCTGCGAGGCAAGCAGCTCGGTCGAACTGATGATTAGCCACTGTGGGAAGGGGGGGTGGTGTTAGTGTTATTTCATTGCAAACAGTGCTTTCTTTGCAAAAAGCCACACTGGTTCCATCACTGGATACATATCAAATAATTCACAGCGACTCACTCCTCATCTATCAAATTTGTGTCCATGTATTCAGTAATTATAACCACTCAACCATGTATTGAAATATTCCCACAGTATGACAACATCTGAGCCCACAAACACCTCCAAACATTTGTAGCATTACGTACAAAGTTTCCCTACTCTTCACACCAATCAGCAGTCATTGACTCACCAAATGGGCTGATGAGTTTCTGTCGGATGGACTCGTACTGATGCAGTATCTCCATATAGCGCAGAGATTCGCCACCTAGACTCGCTTTGATGGAGTCCAGCTGAGCCCTGTAGCCTTCCAACAGCAAGTCAGAGAGTTGGAGCAGCTGTTGGAAGAGCTGGTCACGCTCCCCTGTATCGCCCTCAGTTCCTAATGCTTTCTCCCATGTGATGCTATGCTGTGTACAAATAATAACAACTCATAATATTAACTAAAATTACTGAATAGCCATCACAGAGCACATGCTGACCCAAATATCACTCAACAGGAAACTGACACCACGCCATTGGATTTGCACCAGTTGGTTGGAATATCATCGAGGCAATCACACCTGTTTAGTGATGAGTCCACGGACGCATTTGGGTCCACTGACTGCTGTCCACGGCTGATACTCCGTCTCCGCAGCAGGACTCACACTCGGGGGCTCCTTGAACGTCTGGCTATTCACCTGCCTATAGTCGGATGCTGCTTGTACCATACTCTGAGAGAGGAAAACCAGAGCAGGTAAGATATACTCTTCCTAGGAACTCGTTAACCAAACCAAGGAAAAAAAGTCCCTCCATTGCTATCATCCGTGCTTTCAACATACCCTTATGCACATGCTGTGTTCAGTAGATAGGCAATTCATGACAGGTGTTGTGGTGGAGGGAAGCTACTCACATGGATAATGGTGTTGACGGTGATGACAAGAGAGACTAGGTCTTTAGGTCCAATGTCCTGCTGCTCATCTTCATACTCCACCAGGGCTGTGATGATGTCGTCCACGCGAGACACCTACACACAACCAACACGGCTGGTCAACACAAGGCTTGATGTGTGGTCATAGATCAGTGGTGTGGTATGACAGGGAGCCAGGGAGCTGTCACCTCTCTGTAGAAGTGGTCTTGTGGGGTGAGTCTGTCTGAAGGGTTGATGTCTCCCCGGCTGTTGATAACACGCCTGATGCTGGCGTCGATAAGCCCCGGAAACCTGGTCAAATATATCCACATAAAGTGAAGTGAACATGAACACAATGACTTCATAAAAAACACCTTAGAGCAGCTGTTTATCTTTTGATTATCTGATAATCTGACGACTTCTCTGATAACCAAATGAAAACACACCAATATACTCCCATTACGTTAGATATGACCCAGGCTGCAGGATGACCTACTTGCTGTGTTGCTGTCGCAGCGCGGTAGCCGCGGACACTTTCTCTGCGTGTTCACACAGCACCAGACGCGTGTTCATGCTGCTCCCTCGCAGCTCAACACAACTCATCTGTCACACACCACACCTACCCTCATAGGGAGCCGTCATCAACAACAGACTGTTCACGACAAACGGTAACAGGAGACATACCCACCCTTGACCAGAGCTGCATGTTCTGTAAGAATTTGACGAGGATGTCATGTGCTTTGAGTTTATCCTCGAGTTGATGAAGCAGGAGCAGAGAGCTGGAGCTGGACCCCCCATCTACAGGCAAAACAGAGAAAACCTTAAAGCTGCTCATACATACACATGGGCAAATCGATGTCACTTTAAAATCAACAAATCTATAATTACACTGGATATTTTCTTGTTGTCACCCTTATTTGATTACCAACTATCATTTAACTGGATTGTTTCCGTCTTGGCTGGTTCAGGTACAAATATGCATTAAAAAAACCTGGATGATAATAAATTTATCATGGCTGTAATACAGAGACCAGGATCCGTCACACACTGAGACAAATGGAGCTGCTCACCAGAGGGCTGTGACTCGGCCCAGCGCGGGTCTGAAGCGGGGTAGTCGTCTATCATGTCCTGACTCAATTGAACCACCAGCGTGTCTAACAGAGAGGCAGCTTCGTCGGGAACTCCAGATGGGAAGAGCTCCTCCACAATCCGCTCAGCTTCATCCTGCCATCAACACACATTACACCCATACAATTACTGTATGTTAGCGGGGAATCAATATTTGGCTTAATAACATTCATGAAAAAGCACACATAACCAATCCTGTATGTTAGCGGGGACAATCAATATTACAGTAGGCTTTATCAACATTCATGAAAAAGCACACATAACCAATCCATTGATTCCACTTTACCGTATTCAAAGAAGGCGACAAAACAAATTGGTTTGGCTTCACAACAATTGGTGAATGCAAGCTTAACAGTGGTACAATAAACATTCACTTATTGCCCTGCCTTCAGTAGTTCAAGAACTCACCTTATTGCCCTGCAGTGGTACAATAACACATTCACCTTATTGTCCCTTCAGTGGTTGAAGAAGGCAGCTTAAACTCACCTTATTGCCCCGCAGTGGTACAATAAACAGCTTAAACTCACCTTATTGCCCCCGCAGTGGTACAATAACACAGCTTAAACTCACCTTATTGCCCCGCAGTGGTACAACAACACAGCTTAAACTCACCTTATTGCCCCTGCAGTGGTGTACAATACAACACAGCTTAAACTCACCTTATTGCCCCTGCAGTGGTACAACAACACAGCTTAAACTCACCTTATTGCCCCTGCAGTGGTACAACAACACAGCTTAAACTCACCTTATTGCCCCTGCAGTGGTACAACAACAGCAGCTTAAACTCACCTTATTGACCCCGCAGTGGTACAATAACACAGCTTAAACTCACCTTATTGCCCCGCAGTGGTACAATAAAGCAGCTTAAACTCACCTTATTGCCCCGCAGTGGTACAATAACACAGCTTAAACTCACCTTACTCACCTTATTGCAGCTTAAACTCACCTTATTGCAGTGGTACAACAACACAGCTTAAACTCACCTTATTGCCCCTGCAGTGGTACAACAATGCGGCTTTTACTCACCTTATTGCCCCGCAGTGGTACAATAACACAGCTTAAACTCACCTTACAGTGGTACAATAACACAGCTTAAACTCACCTTATTGCCCCCGCAGTGGTACAATAACACAGCTTAAACTCACCTTATTGCCCCGCAGTGGTACAATAACAGCAGCTTAAACTCACCTTATTTGCCCCCGCTGCAGCAGTGGTACAACAACATAAACTCACCTTATTGCCCCAGCTTAACTCACCTTACTCACCTTATTGCCCCTGCAGTGGTACAAGCTTAAACTCACCTTATTGCCCCTGCAGTTACAACAAACTCACCTTATTGCCCCGCAGTGGTACAATAAAGCAGCTTAAACTCACCTTATTGCCCCCGCAGTGGTACAATAACACAGCTTAAACTCACCTTATTGCCCCTGCAGTGGTACAATAACGCAGCTTAAACTCACCTTATTGCCCCTGCAGTGGTACAATAACGCAGCTTAAACTCACCTTATTGCCCCGCAGTGGTACAATAACGCAGCTTAAACTCACCTTATTGCCCCGCAGTGGTACAACAACACAGCTTAAACTCACCTTATTGCCCCTGCAGTGGTTGAAGAAGGCTGCTTTGAGTCTGGCCACCCTGTCTTCACTAACACTCATCTCAGCCAGGTTGTCTCCCCCGCGGTTATTCACCATACACGTCTACACAGGGACACATCACAATCACCATGATACATTCATACACACCCAACCAATACCAACGATCGAAGAGGTCAGTGACACGATGGAGAGGCACTACAGACTTCAATTCTAGCACTGGTGTCGAGGAATGATTCAGAGAGAGAAGCGTCCATCCTCTGTGATTTCTCCCGTACCACCAGCAGACCGTGCTGGGTGGAGAAGAAGAGATTCTGACGCTTGTATAAACCTGAAGCACCAATCCACGTCAATAACACAGTTGGGTCAGGTCAAATCATTCACCCTCATACAAGGTCAAGGTCACACAACAGAAACAGCCCTACATGACTGGTTATTACTCACCTGCTCCAAGTAGTTTATCGCCAGGCGAGGAGAACTGTAACTTGTCCACTGTCTCACCCGATTTACTCACTGGACACAGAAGATCGTATAAGTCAAATATAAACCTTTTTTTGGTATATGCACAATTTTCACACCAAAATTGAACTCAACAAGATTATTGTATAACCATGACTTAGTTGGGAAGGAGCTTGAGAGCTTACCAGAAGCACAGATGATATTGAACTTGTCGTAGATGTATGCACTGTCTGAACGGGAGTCGGCTTTAAGGAGGGAGTAGGCTAGTAGGTTTGCTTCCTGCTCAGACTGCACATGCAAAACACACATACAAACTCATCAAATCAGACTGCACTCACAAAACATATATACAAGTTCATCAAATCAGACTGCACTCACAAAACATATATACATGTTCATCAAATCAGACTGCACTCACAAAACATATATACATGTTCATCAAATCAGACTGCACTCACAAAACTTATATACAAGTTCATCAAATCAGACTGCACTCACAAAACATATATACAAGTTCATCAAATCAGACTGCACTCACAAAACATATATACAAGTTCATCAAATCAGACTGCACTCACAAAACATATATACAAGTTCATCAAATCAGACTGCACTCACAAAACATATATACAAGTTCATCAAATCAGACTGCACTCACAAAACATATATACATGTTCATCAAATCAGACTGCACTCACAAAACATATATACAAGTTCATCAAATCAGACTGCACTCACAAAACTTATATACAAGTTCATCAAATCAGACTGCACTCACAAAACATTCATCAAATCAGACTGCACTCACAAAACATATATACAAGTTCATCAAATCAGACTGCACTCACAGAACATATATACATGTTCATCAAATCAGACTCCACAAACAAAACAAGCATACATACTCATTCAATCAGACTGCAATTATTAAACACACACAGCACACTGACAATATCTGGTTGTGACCGTAACTGTGATATTCTGGCACACGATTTCTTGGGCTCAACATAGATTATTTTAGTGTATTTATGTACAAAAGTTTGACTAATATAATTTATCATATAGTAAAGACTTGTTAAAACTTCCAATGCATTTATGGACAAGCATTGAATTAGTGGGGGGGGATTCATAACGTTGCCATATGTATAGTGTGTGAGGACCTGATAGGGCATTGTGAATCCTGGTACGCAGAAGGAGAGGAAGCTCTGAGGCGGTCCATCACCCTCTGTATGTAACGTGCCTATACACACATAACAAAACAACATGACAGTTTACATTAAGATGATTAAAGGATAATCCATCCTAGAAATCTAATATTTGGCAATAATATATGGCAAAGCACAGGGCTGTTATTAAATTGAACAATTGTTGCACAGCCAAAGCTTTGGGAGAGTAACGGTGGAAAAGGACCACAATTCCATCACCCACAATCACATCACACAAAGAGAATGGTACCCTACCCAGGGCATAGTGCACGGCAGAGGAGACGTCAGGGTTTAAGGCGGCTCCTAGTAAGAGGATCCCATCACTGTTACACAGGTGACAACATCATACAGCCGTTTGAGTGCATGGGGCTGGGATACAGCAACAGGCTCTCAGCCATGATAGCTGCCAGTCAACGTATTGCAGTTTTGTACACAAACTAAATTCAATGAGCATTAAATAAAAAAAAACACCAAGTCACTAGAGATATTTTATCAATAAAGTACTTTGTTGTCTGATAGCAGATTTCCACCTTGACATTGGCAAGTAAGCATCAACATGTGCAGCTAGTCTACGCACAGCAGACATACACATGGTACATATCTTAAGCATCCCTACCTGTTGAGCTGTATATCTAGAAGCCACGTCTTCAGTTGACTTAGCCGACTCTCATTCTCACCCTGTAGTGCATGGTGTCACAGAATCATTATTTGACATCCTAACTTCTTCAATCATCAAAACATTTTTCAAAGTAGGTCATTACTGCCACTATGTCAAATTGTATCCACAGCCTTAGTAATGCATGAAAAGAGGCTAATAATATATAATATATTGCTCAAGCACATACCCAGATCTCTTGTGCTATGTAATCTCTGAAGAGGCCACCTATGTCACATTGGTACAGCAGCTGTGAGCACAAATCACTATGGAAACACCTCAGGAATATCACACATGACAATGGCTTCCTTATGCATCTATGAAGACACGAAATGGTTACACTTGAAATATTAAATTCTATAAAATGAACATTATCCAACCTTTTCTTGTTCCTGGTGCAGTGTCCACTTCTGGAAGTAGGTGCCACACAAAACATAGAAGGCTTGCCTGCTTTCCCCCATACCCTCACCCGCTAGCAACTGATGCAATGGCTGTAAAACGCAAACACCAAACGTCTTCACAACAACAGCAAGGCACTTGAAATCACACGTTCTTTTATTTCAGAAGAAGTGAACGGCAGTAGCCAATTGACTGTGGTATATAGTACGATAACCAGTATACTGTGGTATGTTACCATGGAGTGTTGGGGTGTGGGGTGAGCCCCCCAGAAAAGGGAAGACACGCGCCGACCCAGACCAGACAGCATCCCCGCTCCTCCCTTCAACTCATGGCATCTCACTGACCTCTGACCCACACAAACCGCAGGAATGCCTAATTTGGATTCATGTAATGGGTTATTGTGTAAAGACAAACATCAAGGATACAGCAGCTGGTTATATGCAACAGTGATTGTACCTGGGCATAGATAGGGCTGATGAGGTGGAGGGCACTGTTGGAGGTGGACAAAATACAGGTTCCATCCTGGCAAAAAAATACGATATAATTTTAAAATACAAAACAGCAAAACTTAATTCAATCATTAGTAGTCACATGCAAGATTAAACCAGCTCTTTCCAACACAATACTTACTTTCATGGCAACTAAAGCAGCACATTCATCATCCCTGGTATCCATGGTGACATCGCCATAGAGACCGGGTTGAGCTATGTCTGGCCAGTATCGCAGGTGCCCTTCTGGAGATGCCACAATACAGGCTAGGTAGGAGTTGGACTGAGGGGATGTGAAAACAGCAACATGGCTGGCTGTTATAACCGAGCTGGTGAAGGGTAGACTCAGCTCATGACATTGCTGGGATACCTGGAACCACGTCATGGCATGTCACAACACTGGCGTCAATGAACCACATATTTCCTTGAGGTGATGTTTCGAATGACACCAAATTAAAATGCTAATGAGGATCTCATTCCTTTGTCATGTCATGTGATCAAATAGTAACAGGCAGTTATGCAATGAATTGTAAACACAAAACAACGCACATGCAAAACAAATTACATATAAGATATTCCCAAATTGCATTAAGCCGTCCTTAATTGGATGATTGAGGTTGATATTGCGCAGATAATAATTGAAATGTTGACCCAAAGAGAGGTTGCTCTTTATTGAACAGTGAGACATACTTTGCGTTGAGCCGCTGTGGAGAAGTCCCATATTAGGAGTAGCTGGTCGCTCACCAGCCATGCATTACCAGATGAACCACACTTCACACTGCTTTGTGTACTCGCTGCAAAACATCATTCATTATTCAAGATCGCAGAAAGCCTCTGCAATCATGTTAAGGCACATAAAAACTCAATACACTAAAAGCACTTAAAGCTTACAAGACATAACCAAATAGGACATATTTCAAACTGCTGACATATTTCACACCTTTTCTTAGAGCTAATGTCTCCCTAAGTGCTATGGGAAGTCCTCCACCAAACTCTTCAATTTCGTGGAGAGGTGCATCATCCTTGTCAGAGGCACGGGTGAACTCAATATTGCGTCTGCAGGACAAGAGTCAACAATCATAAACAATTCATTTTTTTTAAATATATACTTGTTGAAATTAATGGCATCTCCACATGCAATTTCAAGCAAAAATAGGTATGAAACTCAATATTGAAATGAATCACTTCTGATGGACACGGAAAAACACTGATGGACACAAAGTGGTTTTCAGCTTCACGTATTACCATCACATAAAAACAATATGAATGCCAGGTAATGGTCACCATTGATCTGTGTGCACTCCAACCAATCATTGTTTGCACATATTATTTTGAGTGTGGATTACATTTTACAAACCAATAATTTATACAGACAACATGGCAAAATTCCAGCAGGATTTGTGAGCGACTTTTCAAAGTGTGTCTCTCCTAGTTGAGTTCTTACAGTCAGAAGTCATCGAGACAGCTCCTTTTGCTATCTGATTGGTATTTGAGTAAACAATATATGCCGAAACAAATAACTGCATGCCACATTGCCCAAGTAGGCGCAGACATGTTATCCAAATGCATTTTATATTTCAATCGGCAAGAAAGTTATAGAGGATTGGCCAGTTTTGTGCTGGAATTCTACAGTGAGAGTTGACAATAACTTTTAATATCATTCATATTGTTAGATCACCACAGTAGAATTATACCTCAAGAAGGGTATCACATGGGCAGTCCAAAAAGTACATTTCATTTGCTAAAAAGTTTTGAGGTTTAATAGAATTGGCAGATAATGCGCTGGAATTCAACCCTTTTTTTCCTCAAAATTTGATAATCTGAAAGGATCAAGATGTTGTAGCACTTTCAATCTAAATGACTGCATTTAAGTAGTTTTTGGGGCCAGATTCAATATTGTAAAAATACAAGGACAACAGCGAGGATTTTCAAATACAGCATTGCTGAAGTTATTAACCATCAAATTTAGCAATTGATATGGTTCTATGCTGTAAGAAATGCAATTGATAAATTTGGTTAATTGTCTGTGATCTTAGCCCACTCTATCAGTTATTTAGGCCTTATCAGAACAAGGCGGCCCCAGTGATCTGAGCCATTAGTTATTTAGTCTGGGTGATATCCACCGGTTGTAAATTTCAACCTCAGCTTTAACTTAGAAGGAAAGAACATGTTTGAATTCTGGTGTGAACTTTGTGGATTCGTTGGGCAATTTTAAAACAACTGCACAAAGGATGTTGCCATAAGGTGCCCATGACAGTGATGAGAGCCGAATACCAACCAAACTGTTCTGCAGGCTGTTGCTCTACCTTGATGCAGGTGCATGGACTGGTCAAACTCTTTTACTTACAGATACTTCTGAGTCTGTTTGTGCTTTATTATTGTGTCTATTCTGCAGTCCTATGTAAAATAATTGCGGGTACCCAGACAAGCTCGTGCCCAACATAATATGTAAATATCATTTGCGATTCCTGACTTTCTTGATTACTTTAGTCCGGAATGTCAATCTGCCGTACCCAACACGACATAAATAAGCCGAGTAGAGCTGTAAAGTTCCCAATACACAAACAAGAAGCATGATGTCGCAGCACTGTGCATAATGACACGTCCGCAATGACACGCGAGCGCTGTCAGCAATGAATCACGAGCGAGGTCAGCAATGATGCACACTGATCGAAGTTCCTAATATAACTAGAAACAAAGAAGGCAGTTCTGATATGGCTGACTGAGTCAAAACATGTTAGACACCATCAGGTACTTATTGTGGATGTTTGAACAGTTGAGTTTGTTAAGATACCATTGTAAAAAAAAAAAATTGATGATAATTTAATGATCAACAAATAATACTTCTTACAGCTGTGTTCCTTATAACCAGGGTCTTAGCGAGTGACCTGTCCATCCATCCACTGGACAGGTGATCATCGATTTGGACGGGCTGGAATTTTCCCTTAAAGACCGTCCACCCCCAACCTGTCTGCACCTACCAGGCCAGATTCAAGAAATTAGTCTAGTCAGTATATACAGCCCTGCTTATAACACTGTAAAAAATTTACCTCATTTAATATTAACATTATCACACATTTAATTTTCCTCGTACTGGAATGGTAACTTTTTCTTAGGCCACGTCCAAATTGGACCATAATTTGGGATTTGTCAGATTTCGGATGCTCACAGTGATCTCTTTCAAATGAACTATTTATATGCACAATAACAACTCTATTTAATATCCCAGCAGACCAACATCAGGTTTTATCAGCATGTTGGTCTACCAGTACAGCCATCAATTTTTTGGCCGATTCAGTACGTGATTACAGAACTTTTTCACAAAATATGCATGTTCTGACGAGTTTCAGGCGATCAGTGTCTAAAGTGATAATTTAGTTTGGTTTCAAGATAATGTTTATATTCCTATTGTCTGCAGAAAAATATATTTTCGATAACTTTCCAAGTTTATCAGTGATATTTTCTTCCAAAAAACACGCATGGAGGACGGTTTACCAGAGAGCCACAGAAACTTCTGATGTAAATATGGCGGTGAAAACATAGGGAAAAACTATAGCTGATCGCTCCTGTCGCCATTTTACCCAAGTTTTCATTGTTTTCTTCATAATTTGGTGAGATATTTGTGCGACAGTGATTGTTAGTGGCCTTTTCTACTTGCGAGACAAGATCAATTAGCTTTCAGCTTCGCGCAACTAATAGTCCCTGCGAACCTGCGCCTTGCGAGTTGCCTCGCATGCCTATGCTCCAATCGGTACAAGCTTCCGCTGGTCAGTTACCGCCTCACCACCATGTTGGCCCAGAAATTACCACTTGGTGTGATTTTAGGTCGAGATACTCATTCAAAGGTGTCTTAAGTTGTTGAAGCTCATCCTAAGTTCGTTGTTTTTATTAGAAAAAAAATAGATAACACTAGTTAAAACACGGGAACACAGACCATTCCTTTGAATTCGCAAACTTAATTGCCGTTAGACGCCAAAACTATGAGGGAGTGCAGCAATCGCATATATGGTTAGAAAGAGCTACTATTTAATTAGCTCCGGTCGTAACGGTAACATGAATTTATACCGTTACGATACGAAGGTTTTAGCGCTCCATTAAAGCAAAAGTTGGTGGCCTTACGCATTTGGGTGCTCAATTACGCATCCCAAAAATAATATATATCAAGAGCCTGTACAACAAACAGTCCCTACGCGCAAAAATATTTACCCCAACTCAACGCTATTATTCAAGAAATGCCATCGATGCATCATTTCCGAAAAGTCAAGATACCATGATCGCCATTTTCCAAAAATATTGGGTCGCATGATTTATCGCCGCCTCATTTGCATTGCCTTAGCAAACTGGGGGGGGGGGGGGCACTTGGCCCTAACTCGGATAGGGGTGTGCCGCGGGACTTCAAAACCCGTAGCTGTTGCACAAGTAGAGAATGGCAAAAATTATACCCCGTCATACAAGCTATCATGCGAATGTATTACCCGTCGTGCAAGTCGAGAGGCCGAAAAAACATACCCCTTCGCACGGCACATATATACTACCGCTATACACTTAAGTGCCCCCCCCCCCCCCGGGCTTAGCATTAGTCATCGATGGGTGACGTCATAATGTGCATGCGCAATGCACGTGGTCTTGAACTTGTAAACAAACATGTTGATGTGTTTCGTACTTTTTACCACTTCCCAAAATGATCGAGCTATAACTAATTACCATGGATGAAATCCCCGCCGAAAAGAGATAAAATTGTCCGTGAACATAATTGCATTCTAATACTCAACCACGTGGGTATGTTTGGTGTTTGGTAGTTATCTTAATCGATCTCAAAATGTTTGACATTGCGTCGTTTTCCGTAAGAGTAAGACGTCTACTCAGACGTCTTGTAGGGCTACTATTTAATGTTTGGTTGGCCACCCTGGCCTAGCCTAGATACGAGTTAGCTCTTTCGAACTAAGTACGGGAGTATGCACTCCCTCTTAGTTCCGGCGTCCAACGATAATTCCCGACATAAGTCAACGGAATTATCAAGAGTTCCGCAGCTTTACCTAGTTTAAGCTAATAAAATCAACTCACCAAACATTTATAGGAACAGAAGCTGAATTTCAGCAACAACAGTATCTTTTGAATAAGTATTTTGGCCTAAAACACACCAAACGGTAAATATCTGAGCCCGACTTGGCAACATGGCGGCGGAAACTGACCAGCGGGAGGATACACCAATTGGAACATAGGCGAGACTACTCACAAGACGCGGGTTCGAAACTCGTCAGAACATGCATGCTTCGTGAAAAAAGTGGTGAGTTCTGGGTTGATCGAATGCATCGACCAAAAAATTTTGCTTAAACTGTTGGACCGACAAGGTGATTAATAGAACCTGACGTTGGTCTTTTGGGCTAATACGAGTTGACCCAATACCATTCCATACACAAATAAACAGCTTTTAACTTTGACAGGGACCAAAAAGGCTGATATCACTGGCCAGAGAGGTGCATTTCACTACGAGAGGCCGAAAACACCTGCATTTCTCGAACTTGGGCGATAAAGTGGTAAGAAGATGGTGTTCTCGAAATTGGGCGATAAAGTGGTAAGAAGATGGTGTCAGCATACCCAAAACTCGGAGTGGCAGGCTTCCTATGGAACTGAGAAACATTTGTCCGACCAGGTGTTCTATTGAATGACGTATTGTTTGTTACTGAAGAGTCCAAAGCATTGTATCTACCCACAGAAACGTTATGTTTCGGGGTAAACATTTTGAATTATTTAGCTTTCGCCGGCGGAAATGGTTTTCTGGCGCCTGATATCAAATTAAATTGTTATAGACACGTCTCGGAGAAAATTTGGTTTACCAACTTTGGTTTTTGCCATTGACAATTAACTATGACTATACTAAATTCTGTAAATATTTAGATCGATGATTGCATTGAATTTCTAAGGTTTATCAATTCCTGAATTTTCTTTTCTTGACTTGTTTTTGTTTCCTTCCCTGAGATTTTTGCCCTCTTTTGAACGTTCTAAATACGTTTGCGCTTCACAGAGACCATGTACAGCTCACATTTAGTACGATGATGCCTCAGACTCAGAGAAAGTCCAGTATTGTGCAGGAAGAAGAAGAAGGTCCTAATGGTAAATCTTAGAGGCAATGAAGAGCTACAACAGAGCTATTTCTTTTGTGGTACACAAAATATATGCTGATAGTGACGGGTTTTTTTCCAAATAATTCTATAAGATTTATTGGAGTCTTGGACCATTGTAAGAATCTTATTTTCTTTGAAAGTTGTCTGGGAAAAATGAACACTGGTTTCTAGCCACAGAAATTTAAAAGCATAATGATATTGAATTGGACTACCCAATGAGTTAAAAATATACTTAACTCCTTGGACTCCCCAATCCTAGCGTCCGGGATTCGCTACACTGCCAACAAAGTGCAAGCATACATATCATCACAATCATCCGTATCAATCACCATTATTATATCATCTCATCTCTGTTTCCCCCTTTCAGACAACATAGCGTCCCTGACCGAGCCCCATGTGGAATCGATTCGGTTACAATAGTAGAAGATCTGTCGAGCATTGGCGTCTCGTTTGATATGTTTATAGTTGCTTGGAGAACCACAACAAGTTTTATTTGATGCGTGCATCTCAGTTATAATAGAGCTTGCACAACATGTCTTGTGGTGGAGGAGGCGTTGACGTATCCAGTGAGTATTATCTAATTCACGCGACATGGCTTGTTAAACGTGAATTATGGGGTTAGAATAATTACATCCATACCATAGGTACGGACTACGGGGTGTGTGTTTAGCCCGGTTAACAGACCTAACTACTACCTGTTAGGTCTGGCGTTTGGCCTATTCAAAATGTGGTTGACAACCAAAGATTGATCTCACTGACTTTCATAGTTAAACAAATACAAAGATGAACCATATCTGGTTATTCTTAAACATCTTACGGTGCTCACTGAAAAATGCAGATCGTCATCAATCTACATTTTATGCACAAATTAATCAAAAACATATCGCAAACATTAACGCTGCTCCTTTTATCGCCATTTTTGTCTCGGATAACAAAGTACGTTATGACGAAATTGCTTCGTTTTCACATAGACTTGAGCAGACGCATTTGTGGACGATATTCCGCTTCAAATTTGTTTTCCACTGATATTTACAAGTGCTATGTATTACAGCTTTCGTACAACTTCAGCGAACAAGGTAATCAACAATTGAATCGAACACAATGACATCCGTATGGCTATTTCAAATAGATAAAAAGTAGGTCGAAGAAATATTTTCATGATTGACCAGTCCACCACATTTGGCTTGGCATGAGGTAGGCCTCTAATGCAGACATAGAGGCCTACTGTAGGTCTAGGTGTGTGTTTAATATTAATTGCCGATCTCGGTTATCCGGGAACCTCGCACCACCCAGAATTTCCGGCGACCCTGGCAACGCGCAGCGCAGTGAAAACAATCAATGTGTATTGGATTAATTTCACTCAGCGATATCAACATCGGTTTAGTTTGCGGTTATTAACGTCGATAAAAACATGCCGAAAAGTTGCTGTGCATTCGGTTGTTCTAACCACAACATGATGAAAGAAAGAATGTCGCTCTTTAAGTTTCCGAAAGACCCGGAGAGAAGGGAAAACTGGATCATTGCTGTGAATCGACAGAACGAAGACGGTTTGTTTTGGCGACCAACTAAGAACTTGTTAGTTTTTGTGGACATCATTTCATCACTGGTAGGTTCTACACTGTTGTAGGGTATTTCTGTTACACACTACTTTATTCTTAATCCAATTTGATGACATTTAAGTAAATACGGTTAATTCTGCTTGAACGACTTCATCATTCATGTCGCCATGTTTGTATGTGTTTTTACTGTATGTAATGTCGATGAGGACTTTCCATTCAACTGTGATTTCAATTTTGCTATTCTATATTCCCCTTGTATCGTTTGTACCATTTGTGGTTAGAAACATAATAAGTCATTATAATTCGTTCCTCTAGGGGTGGTTAACAAGGACCCACTTTAACCAGACTGGATACCCTCTATATTCACACACAGACAAGATGGCAACAAGCAACATGACCGCATGAATCGTTACAAGAACGCCAAGAAACGTTCTTTACAAGGAGTCATTGAGCATTCATCCAACAAAAGACAGGTGAATACTTTTGGATAAAAGTAATTGATTTTGGCAGTATTAATTTGCCTGCTTACTCAATAATTATAATGAATCTTAATAATGATAATGAATCTTTGTACTAAATCTGCCTATTATAATAATGAATGTTTTTGCACACAATCACACATGTATAAACATTTCTACTTCTACAATGATGTATGTATATATTTTACCATGTGCTCTGTCTTTAGGTACTGAGTGAGATTGTAGTGAATCATGATGATTCAGCCACCAGAAAAGATGGTATCTCTCTTCAAGACCAGCTCTTCTTCACTCTGGTTAAACTTAGACTTGATATGCATTTTCAGCATATTGCATATCAGTGTGGATTGGGACTGTCCACTTTGATCGAAATATTCACATTTAGAGAGTCATTGGGTGTGTAAAAAACAGATATCAACTGCTGAAAGGGACCCTACCTATCCGGTCGGTGAACTCTCTGAAGGCTGAAGCCAAAGATAATGAGCTCTCTAGTGTGGACAAAATGGTCACTGTGGCTTGTTGTTTGTTAAATGCTGGGGGTAGCATTATTGTACGAGACAGTGATTTGATTGACTGAAATAGTTAAAATTACATATTATGTAGTGGTATTACCTGTACGCTTTTTCATTTTGCAGTTTTGTTTTCAATACACAATCGTAATAAAACATTTATGAAATGTTCTGGTGGTTTCTTATTGTCCATGCCACACTTAAAGACTATCTATTGTGATATTTCACATTTCACTTCATCCAGAATTTGCATTTGATTGCTGTTAGTCACATCACATTGTAAATTTCATGGTGGCACAAATTAATTTAAGAAGAGGATAGAATTTGAGAATAAATTTTATTCGCCCAACTCATCCACCATATAACAGTCAAAGACATCAACATAAGTCTATAAAAGGAACATCTTATATACAGAAAGGTTGGCTCAAGATGTATTTCTTGCAGACTTGCAATACCAGGCACCCTTTGATACTCTTTTGATGCCGATGCATGAAAAATGAAACCACTTGTATTTACAGCATGGATTGTCACATTCAATCATATCTTCACCAGAAGTACATGCACCATCCTCTAATCTGCGTGTCAGAAGTTCTGAAAATACTGCTGACTGCCAAAACATACTGATCTTGTTACACAACTCCAAAAGAAAATCACTGTCTGATCACACACTCCCCAGGAGTCCAGTAGACAAAGTCCCCATATTCAGCTCCTGCAACGTACATTTGACACTGGATCTGGGTGTAGTATTGGTCAGTTTTTTTGTATATACCTCTTTCGTGCCACGTTGGGTAGTCCTTCCAAATACTGGTAAGCCATGATTGTTGAGCTTCAAACAAATCGGCTGGTTTGTAGCTTGTCAGCCATGGCTGATTTTATATCACTGAGTTTACAGCTGTCACTCGTAAAATGTTCTTGTTCGCAGATCAAAGTATGCTCAAGATCGTTTCTGATTATTGAAATTGTCTTAGATCTACGTTATCAGCTACTATTTACCGTGTCATTGACGAAAGAGCGCCACGCGCACGTTAAAAGCGTCGTGTCTTCCGCGCAACTAACAAGGTGTCAATACGCTGACAGCTGCTTGTATTCACCCCCGAATCGTTGCTCCGAGGTGACTTCCGGCGGAAGACAGTTAGCCGATATCGAGAATAATCCCGTCAATAGACGTTCTACGCGGTTTATGTCATGATGGTCTGCCAACTTGGTATGGACAGTTCCATAACAATATGCAAACGAACAAACACACATAAATATATATATATATATATATATATATATATATATATATATATATATATATATATATATATATATATATATATATATATATATAAGCGTAGATAGATGAATGAATTCATATATATATTGACCAGTTTTTATATATATATATATATATATATATATATATATATATATATATATGTACCTATATACATACATAATCTAATATGTGTGTGTGTTTATATATTTGGTTTAGCTATTTGTTGTAGCAGTCTTTTCTTGTTAAGTAAAAATATGATGTATGTAAATGTTCCGCAAAGCTTTAGTAATTCATGTTTCTCCAAAGTGCATTGATCATATTGCTTCCTAAAGAATCTGATTACTATTCACTGAGTGAATTATTATTCTATGCCACTGTGATATGTTGCATTTTAAGCAGGTTGATGTGATTGTTTTGAACAGATCAGTCCACAAACCAAGACTGGTAACATCCTGAAGTTCAAGAGTGAGTATCTTGTACTAGTTATAAGTGGTGATATGACAGTATTCTGACATGCCATTTTGGCTGCCTTGTGTTTTTGTAGTAGGGAAAGCCCCTGTTCTGTCTGCTAAATCCTAGAAGTTACATATCTACTGTACTGAGCATATACACAGTGGTACAAATTCAGTCTGAAAAGGTCATCATGTACAAAACACTTAAGGTGTTTCATCAAACCCAACAGCTTGCAGAGATCTACAAGATTTATAAGTGCTTCAATTTATCCCTGTTGATAATATATGACATACTAGTTTATAAGATTGATATTTCAAGCAATAACCTTGTATTTATGATAAATGCATCTCACCATAGTGAGATGGCTCAGCTAAACATCATAGACACACACGCTTCATCATTGTTTGATTCATTTTGTTTCACAATCAATTCATCATTGTTTGGATTCAACACACTCACCATAGTGAATGGCTCACTCTGAAACAGCATACACAACTATATCATCATATAAATATTCTTATTACCAATTAATAAAGATGAGTCACAATAAGCACTGCTTACTGATGTTCTCTCAAGAATATAAAACAATTAAATATTATTATTACCAATAATAAAGAAAATGTGCCTTTGGAATTGAAATTCTCTCAAGTTTAATAACTATTTACTAACATTTGAAAGTGTCTGTTTTAGATGGATTTTTTTCAAAAGGCTTCAAGCCTCACTACACAGTTTTACACAAGGACAGTGTCTGTTTTAGATGGATTTTATTTCAAACTGGGAGCCTCAAAACACAGAAGGAAAAGTCACAGTGAGTTGGTATGGTATTCTGAACTGGGAGCTTCAAAAGCAGAAGGAAAAGTCACTTTGAAGGTAATTGAGTCTTGATTCAATCTGTAACAGTTAAATACACATCAAATATATGATTTTATTCAATGGTATGTTAACTGTTTCAGAATGTGTGCAATTTTTTGGCTGTTGGTCCATTCACCAAAAATATACCTGGCCGACCAGAAATACCGTAAAGGGGCAAATGAGAAATACCTACTTGCCATTCCACAGTTAGCCTCCAAGCAAGCAGACATCAATTGGTTCCTATTCAGCAATGACCAAGAGCTAAAGTAACTAACTTTGGAAATATACTGTACAATCTAGTGTATAAGACTCAGTTGCTAAAGAGTTGATGCATCTTATACACAAGATTAATAAAAATGCGCCCTGTGTAATCTGAACCGTCCAATTGTGACCGTTATGATAATACCGCGTGCATAGCGGCCTTAGTCTCAACCAACCGGCACTCAAAGCTATGTGTTTAGGGTCTCACCCTTGTGCTGTGACACTGCATTGTGGGGTTGACAGACCAGATATGCTGAAGGGACATGTGAGAAAGTAACCATGCGAGTTTCAAATTAATAAACTGTCTCATCAGCTTATACACATATTTAGATATAAGTAATCATCAAGTTAAGCTGAAGGGAAATGAGATTAACATGGCAATGTATATCATGATAGGCGGATGCTTGTGGAGCCTCTGATTAAACAGCTCATCATAGGCAGCATGGACCTCATTAATAAGTTGCCATGCATTTGATTTGGCTTGCTTTGCTAACCAATGAAAGGCCAGCTGATGAATGCCTAAAAGTGGCTGATTTTGGCAAGTACAATGTGATAAAAAATCAACATACTACCAGTATGTACACTCGATGAAACCATGTAATTTTTCGTTTTAAACAAAATTCTGGACCGAATTTTAATGTCCAAGAGGGAGTTTGTGTCATACATGAGTGTGGCTTATACATAAGGTTCCACAGTCAGAATTGTGCTATAATTTCTTCATATTCTTTGGTTTTTGTTATTTGTTCACATGACACTTCCCATTTTAATCTTGAATGTTTTGTGTGTTGCAAGTTCTTGGATGGCAGAAATCTGTAAAACGGTAAGTCTACAAGAATGTTGTAGTGAGGCAAAGAAAATTTATATACATGCAAAACATTGCAAACTTCCGGGCAGAAATCCATCCAGCCCCATTTTGTGAAGAGTCTGTGTTATACCTCTTATCACGAAAGCTTGCTATTTTCCCAAACTTTGGCAGGAAGTAGCTTTACCAGTATGGGATGTTAAACTGACAAAACACTTCTTGCAATCATATTTTAATAAGATCAATTGTATCAACATGCCCTGCTATCACAAATGTTCATAAGTGCCTCCAATTCATGTTTTATGATATCAAATAGTCCAAAATAAATATTATTTTTTCCAGCTTCCACCTCCCCCGCAACCACAGCAACAGCAACAGCGGCCACCACCAGGGGGGCAACAGCTGCCACCTGGTGGACCCGCAGTGGCTTATCCACCACCAGGGGGATACCCTCCACCAGGGGGAGGGCCACCCCCATACTCCGGACCCCAGGGGCAAAGTCAGATTTTATTTCTTGACAGCGTCAATACGAACATTGCCAATGCCATTATTTAGAATAATGCTCAAATTATTCAATTTTTTTAATTAGCAGTTGTATTGACCATTCTTGGTTCATGTGTGCAGCATACCAATCACATCAGGGTGGCTACCCCCAGCATCAGCAGCAAGGTGGCCACCATCAACAAGCACCATATCCTCAACAGCGAGGTGGTGGAGGTGGTGGTGCGGGTCACACAACAGTTGTTGTACAAGGTGATCGCGGGAGGGGCTCAGATGATGCCTTTATGACAGGTGTGTTACTCGTTAAAACGTGATAAGTTCGTTTGTAAATACCTGTTTGTTGTATCATGATTGCATATTGACAACTTTATGAAATATTTGGTGTAGGAATAATGTAACCATCTGTATCCAATTGCAACTTGTAACTTAATTCTCATTTGATTGTGTGTTGCAGGAATGCTACTTGGTGGTGCCATGGGAATGCATAGCCCCTGGGGCTATGGTTACGGGGGTGGATGGGGATATGGAGGCTGGGGCCATTATGGAGGTCATTATGGACATCACCATGGTGACACTCATATACACAACAATTATGATGTGGACAATACCAACATCACCAACACAGAGATCAACGAGTCCAATGTTGAGAACAATATTGACAACACCGAAAACAACATGACAAATGGGGAGTCCGCTGATGTGGGGGGTGGGGATATGGGAGGAGAAATGGGCAATCCTGGTGGGGAGACAGTCGGTGAATATAACTATGCAGAGAATGGATTCCAAGGTGGTGCCTATGGTGATCAGGGTAACCATCATGGACAAGAAGGCTTTGACCAAGGAAACCAAGGAAACCATTATGGACAAGAAGGCTTTGAACAAGAAAACCAAGGCAACCATTATGGACAAGAAGGCTATGATCAAGGGGGATATGATCAGGGTGGTTATGATGATGGGGGTGGTTTTGATGGTGGTTATGATGGGGGTGGTTTTGATGGGGGGTTTGATGATGGTGGTGGTTTTGATGATGGGGGTGGTTTTGATGATGGTGGTGGTTTTGATGGGGGTTTCGATTAAGGGAAATAACTTGGACCACTGATATGCCAGCAATATATTTCAAAATTATGTCTCTGATGTATGGTTATAATTAATTGTTGAGGATATAGAATATTTTTGTATCATACTGAATTTATTGAGATGCTCATTGCTAATGGCTTGGTCATCAAGCTTTGTTTTAACTATGAGTCAATATCATCTTGAATGATTGATACCTACTGCTACTGTAGTTGCATAATGTTTCAACGTTTAATCAAGCTTGCTTGCATTTATATATAAGCACAATAAATCTATCTGGTGTGTGTATAGTTTAACTAAACTTTGAATGTTTCATCTGAGATGATAATAATGATGGTAGTATTTCACCATCTTTGTATGTTGTGTGTGTTAACAAAACTGGCTGTAACTTGTGGAAGAATATATTTGTTACTTTATAATAGGCCCTATCAATAAGCCTTATGAAGCAGTGTAATATTCTTTCTTAACAATTGCTATGTCCTACATGTTGCTGGTGACCTGTTGATGTTGTGATAAATATTTTGTTTACATTTGTTTTTATTTGTCTCAGGTAAAGACAATACTTTGCTCACCATATCAAACAGAATCTCAGAATGCTTTTGATATATGTGCTTATTTATCAATTTAGCAGTTGTATTTATGTTGCATATAATTTGTCACAAAAATGAAGCTGACCAATGCTATAACAATAAGTGTATGCATTTGGAAGTATCTTTTTATATAATTTAAGATCTGACTGTGAAAAAAAATGTCCATTACCTGAGAAACCTTTGTTGCATATCAACTAACATTACATGGGCAAATTCAGTTTCTTTTGTGTTGGCTGGAATTCAGATATGTATATACAAATGCATTCTATGATAATATTGAAAAATTTTCACTTGACAATTGTACATATGCTAGCTCAATGTATTCCATTGAATATTTATACACTATCAATATTATATTCTTCTACTATATTGTGATAACTTGACACTTGTGCCTCAAGTGTGCTTTTTTTTTTTTTTGCTGTATGGTTTGTATTGACTGATGCTTATGGTTTGTCTCTATGTAACTGATTTCCTTGTCCCTATTTCTGCAGCTGCATGACATTGCTTCAACTTTGATATCTTTTGTAATATGAGACTTGCTTGATTCTCATGCCACATATTACCTTTTTAGGTCAAGAGACCACTTTTGTTGGTATTTATTCTCAGCATTTGATAAATATTTTAATACATGTGACATTTGGTTAATTGGTTTGTAACAAAACCCCAAAGGGTTATGTGTGGTGTACTAAATACATAAATGGTAGTTGCTTGTTTTTATTGATTTGTGACAACACCTTTTTTAGAAAAGTATTATAAAATTTAATCAATAAAAAAACTGCTTGCTATTCAATCATGATTTATTATAATATTAACAGTTTAATTACTTTGATAGCTATTTTAGTCATTTTTTTTATAAGTATGGAAATGGAAAGTGCATGAATGCAATCTTTTGTCACTGTTTTTCATGGTATATTTAGAATTTATGTAAAATTTTGACATTGCATCTGGAGTAGCAATATGCAGTTTACAAATTGGAGTTAAAATCGACAGCTCACCAATGCATATGTTCGTCTCATAAAGATTTATTAACTTAAATGAAGAATTGTTTACGTCATCAAGTATTATTATATTATTAGTATCTCAGGTAACTCGCCCCTGATGGTTGGCGATCTGATATTACCATACAGCGCGCACATGAGAGATCGAAAGTAGTGAAAAGAACGGACACTGTGAGAGGCATAGTTTTTTTCGCCTGAATTTTAAGTAAGCAAAATGATTTTACGTATGTCGTTCGCATTGGCTTAACGATCGATATTTAGATTGACGTGGTGCAACCATACGCGTTGCGGCCCGAGAAGATTCGAGACGCTTCTGTGAAGCGCACATATAATCAAATAGCTTTGTGTAGCTCCGTTCACATGCCAACTTGTTTCAACATGGCTACTACCGACAAGAAGTTTGATGATTTAAATCTATCTAAAGATGAAGTGGACCGTCTTACAAACGCATTGAAAAACGAAGAGTTTCGAAAGTTGTTTGTCCAATATGCCGAAGAAATCTCTGATCCCGAAAACAAGGCGCGTTATGAAGCAGAAATCGCAGAAATGGAGAGAGAAAAGGGGATGGATGTCAAATTCATTCACCCGGAGCCAGGTTACGTTGTTAAGACAGCAGTGAATGGTGAGACCAAGGCTTTCATTAATATATGTAAAAATGAACATGTGGCCAAACCGTCATCCAAGAAGACGACCGGTCCCGATGGTAGGCCCGGGTTGTCCTGGTCTATTCCCCACAGTTTTGCCCCTCCAAGAGATGACACGGATAAGTCTGGCACCAAGTGCAAAGTATATGACTTCGTTGTCAACCACGATACCTACCGCATGGCTGAAACCAATGTCCGTTTCAAGAACATTCTTCATGACACAGCGTTTGATGGCATAGAGAAACAGTTTGATGTGAAAATTGATCGTAGAATCTGAAATTCCCGAAAACAAAGTTTAAGGGCACTGCATCCCCAACAGTTATTCGGAGCAAGCAAGAGGGTGCTCCAACAGTTGAACACGGGGAAGATGACTTGTTGAGTAAATTCCCCAACCCCTATGGCACTGAGACAACAGAGGAGAAAATGAAAAAGAGGGAGCTAGAAATAAAGAAAAGGGAAGAGGAAAAAAACAAGCAGGCGGAAAAGCAAACTTTCCTTAAGAAGGAAGATGAGGATGAGTATGCTAAGCCAAAGTATTCCATCAAGCACAGATCAGAATTTGACTTCCAAGACTTTAGCAATGCAAGGGATACAACCAAGTCACGCCCTAATGAACTTGTGCTTGAGGTAGATTTACCTCTGATGAAGTCCGCTGCTACCATCCAACTCGATATCTTTGAGCAAAAGATTGTGTTAGTTTCCGATGAGCCAGCAAAGTATAAACTAGACATTGTGCTTCCATATCCTGTTGATGAAAATGAAGGCTCTGCGAAATTTGACAAAGGCAAACGGAAGTTAATTATCTCACTGCCAGTAACTCAACCAAAAAAGGAATTGGTGGCCCTGAATGGTCATACAGATGAAGAGAGTTTAAACTGTGGTGATGCATCACAAAATAAGGATCCTTTGATTGAGGTCATATCATCTGAGGATGTGCATGAAAAAATGATGTGGACACCGTCACAAACATTGAATCGGAACCAAGGAAACATTTTTCAATGCCTGAATTTGATTGCTTCCAAGATGATGAAACCGTGACCATTATTCTCAAAGTCACAAATGTAATACGTGACTCTGTCAAGACGACATTCAATGCTGCGCCCCCTCATGGTTGTTCTGTACAATTAACATCTGTGGGAAGTGGTAGTTTTCCCATGAACTTCAGTTTCTCTGCTCAGCTTGTGGAAGGCTGCAGTTTGGAAGTGACAAACTGTCGTGTGGACATATCGTCTGAAAATGTTGCTGTGGTATTGGTTAAATCTGACGATGCTATTGGAAAATGGGATAAGCTGATGGTTGGGTTGAATGATGACCAGCTAGAAGTAAGTAGACTGTTACGCATCACAATCATAGTTGTGTGTTTTGATCACTATCATGAGTCCGGCATGTGGCACAGAAGTTGAAATGCTCATCCGTTTTCATGGATGAGATCCCGAAACCAGCACCCACTGGCCTCAAGTGTTCTCACAAATGACACGAAACAAACATGCCATCCTGCAAGTTCCCCTCGTCCACAATAATGATTTAATGTTCACATAACAATAACTATAGCAACAACTTCATTGTTGTATTCATTCCATAAACTTTAACCCAATAAGCACTGCAATTAGTAAACTTGCCATCCTGCATTACTTTTATCAAGGAGGTCCTAGACAGTTCCATGGATGAAATGTGTTATAATCATGGGGAGGGGGTGGGCGGGGGCTGTAGCCAGAGTTGAGCATAATGGAAATGGTAAGCTTAGCCTTCCAAAGCCATCATTATCTGGTATTGCCTAGTGAATCATCTTAAAGAAATGCCAAATACTCTGCTTGGATTACAAATGATTTGTCACTTTGTCTATTTCATGGTTTTCCCCCAATCCTATGTTGTTTATGTGTATAAACTGTGTACTAGTAGTACTACTAGGCATACAACCTTGTATCTGTTAATGAGAATCAGCAGCAGCATGGTGCAGTGACTGGCATCTCATTATGAACCATGGCAGTCTGGGTAAGAATAACTAAATTATGCATGGCTTTGCGTATGGCTATGATTTCAACCCATCTGGTTCTCTTGATGTTCGATCAACCCTAGGAATGCTGCCATTGGTTATTGTTTACCATCGTAGTATGATGGCAAACACTTGATGGCTTGGGTGGGGGATTTGCCCTGATGATAAGCCAGCACCAAGCTACCAAAAAATCATGTATGTGACTGTTATCGATAGTGAAGGTATGATTGTAAATGCTCTTACTATAAAAACTGTTGAGGATGCTGCACATGTTATATGGTGCGCTCGGTTGATGCACAATAGCGATCACATGATCACACATGCAAGCTCTCTAGACCTATCTAAAGCCTGGGGGTCAAGCTCAATGCTAATTATATATGGCATTAAGTCGGTGGCTGTGTACCTTGACACTAAGAAGTGTTCTATTCATCACCATATCCACACTGTGACAGGTATTCTACTGAGTGACCCAGTAACTGTCTATTGATAATGCACAGCATTTATATTATATATATATGAATATATATATATAAATATATACAGGGCATGAAAGTAAGAAAATTTGCTACCAGCCATCCAAGCTGGTAGTTCCCAAAATCCCTCGGCCAAGAAAAAATTCAACCAGCCAAAAAAATCTACACAACGTGATATGTGTTCATTAATACTTAATTTATTTACCCATGACCCGCAGAATATAATTCGTAACAAACACGTACCAAAATCAATCACTTGACACACACAGCATGAAAAACATATTGAGACTTGGGGAAGAACGTATAATACACAGCAAAAACACCCTACTCAACAACAAACCAATGTAAACCAAGTCCTACTCTGGTCCATCCTACTCCTCAATTTCCCACTGAATGTTTTTCTTGTAACTGTGGCGTTGATACCTGGTAATCGACCACAGTCCTTTAGCACGTTTGGTGTTATATTCAGCGATAGGGGGTGAGACAAAAAGCACAGTCATCAGGGTCAACACCCGTGCCAGAGAGTACAACACTAAAACGGTCCACAAGTTTGTCTACTGCCTGATCACCAAATTGTAAAAGCATTTTCAGACAGGTAATGATAAGGCACATGACATGACTTGCAACCTGGCAAGTAAGGCAAAATGTATTTTATGGGTCATTAGATATCTTTTCAACAGGACATTCTTTTCAACAGGCCATGAAGGGGGGTGGGCTATGTGGGTTTTCTGTGGTATACCAACATCCATGTCTTGGACACGATGCTGTAAAGTATTGCTGAGGTCACCTAGAAGGCATTGTCTTGATGATAAGGAGGCATCAGTTTCTGAGAGCTTCTGACTTTGGTAATCAGGATCGTTTTCAAACTCTAACAACATAGGACCTGCCCTAAATCAAGCAAAACAATCCAATTTGTTATATATACACACGCATATATATATATATATATATATATATATATATATATATATATATATATATATATATATATATATATATATATATATATATATATATATATACAGTCAAACAAGTCAAAATTACATTAAGCAATCATGTTTGTCAAGTTGTCCTAATTTTCTTGGTATCTTGTGAGGATTGCTTGTGTGGCTTCAACTGCAGTGTGCACTGGTCGCTGACGATTTGACTTGGTCGACTCGTACACAGAGCATGGTGATTAATCATGACTAAACTTATATATCCACGTAAGTTCGCCGAGACCAAAATGCGATGTCATTACGTTGACAGCACGCACCGCATCGTGACGCGCAGACCAGTTGAAAGCGCGTGCTCTTGTAACAGCTTCTCGAAAGCCTACGCTAACCTTTGAGTATTACCTCCTTGCACCTGCTTATTTTACCTTTGAGTATTACCTCCTTGCACCTGCTTATATTATTACCGGAAACAACAACAATTAAGTGGCATATCGCGGCTGACTGCGACACATGCAAAGATAAAGAACTCGAATACAATTCTTGAACAAAAAATCACGGCTGGTCGTGAGGGATGTTTTAGTACGGAAAATATCCCTACATATGGGATGGTGTAAAGGGATAATGATAATGTTTGGCGGAGTTGGGATGAAACAAACAGTTATATTATAGATAAAATACCAGAAAACATATGAATGGGGATGCATCATTAAACATAACCGTCACACTGCAGCGTTAGTTAGTTATAGTTAGTTAGTTATATATATATATATATATATATATAACATATGTGGGGTCCCGGGTGTGCTTTACTTTCTCCCATATCCCTGTCCCTCAACATGCATACATCCAGTTGTTCAATATGACCACTGAGGGAGCCTGGGAGGGAGATTTGGTATCCACTTGCAAAGACTTGGTTTTTACCTCCATAACTTCATTGGATGGTGTATTCTGGTGTTTTACAGTCAGCACTACAAGTAGGTTCCCGTCGACATATGCAGTGAAAATAAATTTTAAAGACACGGGTTACCCATTCTTCTAAAATGTTGGGAAATAATAAGGTGGCAATATTAATGAGCACGACATCGACGAATGTCTGAAATCACCCAATATGTTAACTTAGCAAAGAGCTAATGGCAATATTAAGAGGGTTCACTCTAATTGGTGAGCGTTTCTAGCATGCTGTCACTAGCAGCAAATCACCAAAAGTCCATCAGACTGTTATTTATGTTAAAGCATGTGAGTCATTCCATTGGCTCAGGCAACCGCGCCTCCGAATTGTTTTCGGATAAACGTTATGACAAACTGCGTGCTAGCACATGGTTTAAGTTTCAGGTATTTAGTCGAGAGTGAATCCTCTTGGAAAAGCTACAAGCTCTCATCCCCGCTGACCCCTAGTCGCGTTGTCGATGCCGGCCATGACATTGGCGCCCCAGAGATCTACGTCAGCCTGCACCTTAGCAGCTCATCTCATTGTGGGTTCTGGGCATGGGTTCAGTTCTCCCATCATCTGTTTAAAACCCGGTTTAATGCTTTACATGGCGTTAATTGTCGTAAAGGAAAAGTGAGGTGATGTCTTTGATGTGACCGTGGTGTGGTGGTCTAAATGAGTAATTGCTTTTATCGCTTAATCGATCCCTATCAGTGGATGTTGTTTCGATCATTACAAAGGCAATCTGGACAAACATTGTTTTGTACAGTTCATAAATATACAAGGCCATACAATATATATAGGCGAGCATACTACATCGGGTTATTCTTGTTCAAGGCGGCAATTTGGGGCCTAAGTTCATGGCTTGCGGACGCAAGCAGGAAAATTCCTGATTTGATTAAGTTGTTTATTTCTTGAAGTTTTGGCCAAAAAGGGAGAACGAAAAGGGTCAAGGTGCCCCGATGACCTTCGACGTAGGTCGCCGAGCGTCGTCTCGCCTGATTGGATGAGTGTGCAGTGTAAATGACATGGAGGTGTGGTTCTGGGGCGCCGTGGATGACCCGCGCACTCTAGCGGGGATGACATCATCGGAAGCGAATCAAGGGCGAAGCATGGGGCTGGTCGACGGGTTGATATAGGCCATCGCAAAGTCGCATCTTACACGAGGAACATATGTTATTCACTATGTGAGAAAATATCCTACACGTGCAGGTAACCAGGTTAATATATGCACCTGGCGGTGTCTGAAACCCCACTCACTTCCCAGGGAGGCTACTTCATCTGACAAATGAGAAACAGCAAACAGCGCTGGCGTGAATGGGACACTATTACGTGGGGTGGATGTAGAATGCTAATAAAGAAACATTATTAATAAAGCCTCCGTAACAGCTGTTGACGAGCAAGACACAGTTGAGCTCTACACATCTCTCGTTCTGTTGAGTAACCCCATAACCCTAATCTGAACTCCCCAAGACATAAAAAAAGAGCGTGAAGGTTGGCAGGTAGGCGTCTGCCTCCCTCAGCAACGAGGCAATACCTCGAGCTGCGTGGAGGTGATCCAGTTTACAAACAAGCCTACCTGACAGTGACTATATTACACACTGCGCACGCTGCTCCCCACATGAAACCCGTTATTGCCATGAAGGGAATTGATTTCACGTCTTCGTTAACTTTGAATCTCATTGGATATCGTTGTTTTTAAAGACTGAGTCGGCTGTTAAAGGTGTAAGCAGATCAGGCGACCAGTGTCAACTACTTCCGGATGTTGATTGCATGAATTTAGTACTGTGGAAATAAGATCTTTGCTTGGACTTGCAAAGTCGCATCTTACATTTGCTCGTTGTGAGATCCGCTTTCGAGCGTGACAACCTTCATTAAACGTCTAGACTAGGACGTTATTGTTGTGAGAAGTCTTTGGCGTGCGCGCTGGGGCATGCTGTAGGAAAAACAAATAACACAGCGGCAATTTATCTGAGCCGGTTATATCTGGTCCCGAGTGACGTCACGTCTCGATACTTGGTCTCCTGCAGGGAGCTACGCCAACAACCCCACGTCAAGTCACCTGGATACCGCGCTCCTATTACGAATATATGATTCTATTAGGGACCTATTCAATAATATTTATGGACATCTATATACACGGCAAGATCGATCGGTCGTGCTTGTGAACGTTGTGCGTAACCTCGCTGCTAAAGTCCTCATTAACCGCGCGGCAACCGGAGCCCTCGGTCCCGCCATACCTGGAGTAATCCGCTCACGGAGCCTGCTGGTCGCTACTTCCACCTCCTTCATCAGTGACTGGGAGAATGGCTGCGGTTAGTCGCATGGAGGGCGGGGGAGTGGACGAGAAGCTGTGTGGGAGCGTGAGGGAACAGGAGCAGCCGGAGGATAACAACCTGGCGCTCGTCACGTTCACGGCATTCTGTCAGCTACTGCTGGCTATAGCCTGGTCCACACTCGTCTGTCCACTGGTACGTCTGTCAGCGTGTTTACATGTCATGTTCACATCACCTTCTAAACAGGACTAGCTGCCCGGCTCTATCAAACCGATTCGATGGGGGATTCTTTGGGCTGGTGGTTCAACTTGTTTTTCTAAAAGTGAGGTATGTGGAAGAAAACTGATGTTATGTAATGTCTGGCATATATCATTCATAGCAGTTCCTGATAACAATGCCTAAATGTATATGTTCTGCAATAAGTCGTATTGCCTACTACTTAATTTGGAAGCTGTCAGTGGAGGTCTGTACAAGTGTACATATGTTATAAGCGTTTAGAGCATACTCTTTAATAATGACAATTGGGCAGGCCATAACAGCCACGCCTCCTTTATAAAAGACGCCCACCATTATCTCCACTTTGGACAATGTAAGAAGCTTTTTAAACTGATGCATGCAGTCAGTGTATTTACCTGTAATTGGTCAGGTGTTGTTTGGGTTGGGTGGACACAGGTGGAGCACCTGCCTGCCGTCTACCTGTAGTCTTGTCGGCACCTGGCCCCTGGTATTGATCTACTCTTTATGGCTCACCTGTTATTGTACATACATGGCTCAATGTAGTTGGTCCTCGCCTGCCGACATGCTCTTGTCCACCTCCAACCCTCCAACTATGACAGCTTGATGTGTGTGTGTGTGGTAATAATGGTCTGTGGCTAAAACATATCCATGTGGGCAAGAATCAAACCAAGTTTCCTCAATAAGCACTTGTTAGTTCCGGGTACATTGGAAGTGCATGTTGCGTGTGTGTGTGTGCATGCTGTGTATATGACCTTGGGGTGTTACTGGATGCTGTCTGATACGAGTGAGGCTCATCAACAACTCACTGACTCTAGTAGAACAGGAAGGGCATGAAGACAATTGGCATTTCTTGGATCTTAAACCAGTGATTGGTTCTAACACAGGCTTGACCTGTATGATCCTACCATCAAACTGCCATGCAGTGGTATTACATTGCAGACTGCCATGCCTCTGCAACATCTGTCTGTGTGTTCAAAGACATACGTCTTACTGATGATGAACCCTGGATATACTATGATTTAGTCATGACCTTGTGACGTCAAAAACATCATGCACTTTTCTGATTTTGTGTTTGCAGGAGAAGCTCATGTTGACTGTTCCCAACCTCCGCAACAAACTAGACATGTTGGACAGCCAGATCAAAGCAGCCGCGGATGCCCCCAATGTCAAGGTGCCTCACCTGAAGGTCACTCATATGGATGCTGACAAGCTGGAAATTGACATAGAGGTATCTGTCCTGCTGAGAGTTTATCCATTGTGGATGACATTTACCAGTTTCATCTTTTGTTAGATGTTGAAATTGTTAAACAATGATATTATCCTGATGGCTGACCTAATTAAGAAGGGTGTCTATTGGGATGGTGCTTGGTAATATGGAAAGGGATCTTGGGGTTCACAACCAGATTACTCTATTTAACCCTCACTTCTATTATATATGTGGGTGTTGGTCACATCTTGTATAATTGCTGAGATGAAAATATAAAATCGTTCATTGAGGCGCTTAGATTGTGTAGTCAATATTTACTTTTGTAGTTTCGATACATGAGACTGTAGCTGGCAGTGTTGATGTGCAGGGTCACATGGCAGACATTGAGCAGGAGGTGAGTTCACCTGAATCGATAGAAGTCGTCCATGACAGCAGCACCCCCAAGCTACAGGGCATCCTGAAGCAACGCAGTCGTACAGTCTCCGAGTCCAGTGATGACATGTTCCGTGGGATGGGTCGTCAGAACAGCTGCTCCGGAGGCATGGGCGTGACCAGCGAGGAGAGTTCCCTGCTCGAGTCTGACGAGATTGACGAGAATGACAGCGAGAACTCCTCTCCCACGGAACGCAAGAAATCCGTGTCGTTCTGTGAGCATATCGACAAGACCACCTACAAGACCAACGCCAGTGTGAGTACCATGAAAGCCACCCTGAAGGGTAAGAAAAGAAGACAACGGAAGCGCGACCAGAAACAGCAAGGCCGCGAAATGCGAAATGAGCGACGTCGGCGTAACAGTAGTGGTTCATTCTCGGAGCTGAGCAGCGACGAGCAGAATCTGGTTGTACAGGGTGGAATCGAGAACGACAACTCCGAGGATGAGATGGACCCCCCGGTCAAGGTGATCTCAGGGGGGTTGTCCAAAAGTGATCAGCAGCGAAGCACTGAGCTTGATGAAAGGACTAGTAAAAACGAGGGGGCTTCTCAGAACCTCATTTCTCAGGCTCTTGAATCTGTCCTGGATGCTCAACAAAAGCAAACGCCCGTAACAGTGGATGTGTCTACTGACAAAGTCGACCAAAGTGGGGAGGGCACCCTTAGAAAAGCGTCGAACTGTAGCAGTCGTCCTAACGGAGGGTCGGACCCGGGTGCCGGGGGAGATGACCTTGACGAGGATGACACCGAGCAGCCTGCTCCTGTGGAACCTGTCACTAAACAGGACGGTTATAAGTCCGAAACTATGCTGAGTTGGCAGGATAAACCGCCTGCCTATGACCCATACGCTAATGAGCACAAAACCACTTGTGGGTTTGAATTCTCCAATTCAGTCATGTTTGACTTGGATGTTGACTAAACAGAATGATTTGGGTTGTGTGTGAACGGATAAGGTGTCTTTCTAGTAAGATGGGCAAAATCTGCTTGAGGAGTATAAATAGGCCCTAATTTAATGGTTTCTGAGATTGGTGTTTGAGAGATGACACCGTGTGGTATCAGAGCGTCTATTTGGCTATCTTACATATCAGTTAATATCCCAGGATTACTCTGGTTGGGTGAAACAGATATGGCTCAGTACATTTCAGCATTCTGTGTGTGAGCTTTCTCGGAACAACAGTGATGTCCAAACGACAGCGTCACAAGCTTATCCACTGAATTCTGCGACTGGAAGAGAACAGCACTCATTCATTTGTGGGTGTTTTCCAGTTTGTTAAGTTTTGTATTTGGTTTGATTAAATTGTGTTTGTGTATAAGAAAAGGCAAAGTGAACTGTGGTTTGAGAGTTTTTGCTTGAAATAGATCAAGTTTTCATACGCTTGTACTTGTTAGGTATGCCAACATTTTTGTCTTGGTTTGAAGGTGTACCATTGATTAATGTGTTAGTTTCCTTCGCCAAAATGATTGAGTTGGATACTATATTTAAGACTTGTTTGGCAGGTGAAACTTGGTGAAATATGCATGTTTGTTACAAAGAGATAACTGAACAAGAGGAATAATGTTCGACTTGTGTGAGTGTGTGTGTTAAGCAGTGGTTATATTGTTGGGTGTTCTCAGGCACTCCTGTAGCAGGTCAACAGTCAATAAAATGGCAGCCTTGTGTTAATTGTACTCTTCTTTACACAGAACCCTGTTGCTCTTGTGCAAATCTATTGCATATTGCAGTCCATCAAAGTCCGGTATTGGAATAAACCTTGTTGGAGAATCCTTGTCCAATAGGATGAACTGGATCAGTAATCAACATTTAATGGACGAGTGATGTTTTACTTTATGAGGCACAGATTTGCAGAAGTGGAATAAGGACCATAATGTCCTGTGTATAGGTTGCAAGCTTGTATAGGTCGCACGCCCCATTTTTGATTAAATTTTTTCATGTTTCTGTTGTCAAATTGTGTCGCCTCTCATGGAAGATAACACCCCTCCTGATTGGTCGATCCAGTTCATCCACCCCTCCTGATTGGTCGATCCAGTTCAGCCACCCCGCCTGATTGGTCGATCCAGTTCAGCCACCCCGCCTGATTGGTCGATCCAGTTCAGCCACCCCGCCTGATTGGTCGATCCAGTTCAGCCACCGGATACCGCAGCAGAGACGGGTGGATTTATTGATGTCTCCGAAATTGAGTCTGAACTCTCGCATCTTTTCTATTATTATCCTGGAAACCAATGCCTCTAATGTAGATGCATATAATAGAATATAAGTCGTCTGCCGTATGCACCTGGTGCTGTACCGGATTCTTGGGCGTGGTGATTGATCCACTAAACCAGAATGCGTGTAATTGATTATTTCTTAGTGAGTTACTGAAGTCTCCATACACTCACTGTATTCATTTGATATTTCATTAACAACCAAATAATGTTAAATGCAATCATAGTTCATTATAAGTCGGTTATTGGGCTACAAAGTGTGACGTCACATCGCTGATAACGGTCCTAACATAGTCATGTCTGGGAGGCAATATCTCGGTTCCTACGAATCGGAAGAATATCAAACTTACATGGTTATTTAGCGAATCACCGCGGCTATAACATATGATGTATTAACGAACTAGAGACTATTTCAACGACAAAATGCAAGTGTCAAATGTTATTATCTTGTATAGCTTTGCCGTTGCTGGAGCCAGCCTGGCTGTATTCGCACCTTTTTGTTTGCACAACGTGGGGTCGGATGGAATTTAAACGACATCACTTTGTAGCCCCATTGAAATTTGTTTTCCAGTCTACCGACAAATATTGACATATCGTTGTGAACCGAGTTATTTGACAAAAGACAATTGTACATTAGACATTATTAAAAACATGAACTGAGCCTGGTACAAAACTATGTTTGGTATCGTTCTGATGAGCATGATACAGCCCATACAGCCTCCTGATGGAACGCATGGTTTTATATTGTGGATTAGATGATTCGCATTATGAATAAGAGAAGCTACTTTATACAACATAATTACGTACATAATATCAAAACTGCAAATAATTCACTGACCAATTTATCTGAGTAATTGATAAGTTGAATTTTCACCACTCGCTGCCATAATTTTCGGTCTTCTGACGATAAAACTTATTATATTATGCAGAAATATATCTACAGGGAGCATTTATCAGTCTAAGAGAGCCTATGGATTTGATGGAATAAGCTTGCTGGTCGAAGGCCGCGCTGATTTATACATACTTACATTCACAGTAAGGCAAGTTCCCTCGTCCCTATTGGTTGACAGCAGCTCTTTTGAACCAAGTGGAGCTTGCGCTACCTCTTGGTTCTCGAAGATGGCATTTCCAAAGTAGAAAATTGTATGATAAAACCATACCTTCATGATGTCAACTTGATTTAACAAGTCCAATTTAATAAGCAATCAGTATTATGCATCGCATTAGAGTCTCAGGTATCGCAACAACTTGTAAATATCCATAATCGCCTTAAATGTGCGAGGCGATTAACTCTTCCGACTAAATTCCTATATGGCGGCGAGAATGCGCAACGTAAGTCAGGTGGAAACGGACTTGTTAACTTGGCTCGAAGCCAAGTTATGGCGATCGGCCCGGTTTGTAAGTATGTATGTATGTATGTATGTATGTATGTATGTATGTATGTATGTATGGATGTTTGTTAACATTTTTTTGTTTCGCGATACAGGTCGCAGTTTTTGAAATTTTCCAATTTTTTCTTCACCCATCGCTAGGCGTCAATGATGCGCAGAACCGAGAGGTTTTGTTTTGACCTTGACCCAAAACTAAGGTCAGGGTCATTGAATAAGTGAAAAACTAGTACCTCGAATAACTCCGGAAATAATGGTCGGATCGTTACAAACTTTACATCATCGTGTAGCTCATTCAAATTGCAAACTTTTTCTGATGACATATTCGGCGATCCAACCAACGGTTTTCCCGAGCGCCTAAGGTCGAAAAAAAGTGGTATCGGTCCAAATGGCAACAAAAGTTTCATGAATATGTTGAGCGCCTATCAGATATCATTTGTTGTGATCCGCGATACAGGTCGCAATTTTGGAAATTTTCCAATTTTTTCTTCTTCAATCGTTAAGGGGTAATGATGCGCAGAACCGAGAGGTTTTGTTTTGACCTTGACCTGAAACTAAGGTCAAGGTCATCGAATAAGTGAAAATCTAGTACCTCGAATAACTCCGTTAATAATGGTCGGATCGTTACAAAATTTACACCATCGTGTAGCTCATTCAAATTGCAAACTTTTTCTGATGACATATACGGCGATCCAACCAATGGTTTTCCCAAGCGCCTAAGGTCGAAAAAAAGTGGTATCGGTCCAAATGGCAATATAAGTTTCATGAATATTTTGAGGGCCTATAAAATCGTCAATACATGTCCGATGGTTATAAAATTTGGTTCACATGTTCTCCGCAACATACCAAGACGTGTCCTAAAAAATCATGAATGTCGATGACGTCACTTCCGGTTACAATAGCATCAAAGTTTTCAAAAAATGACACAAGTTCAATGCTTAATACGTCCATACTTTAGAGTTCCATTTTTAAACAATTTAGATAATCTGAAAGTGTAATGTAATTGTAAACTTTTTCTGAATATACTTAGTTGTAAATAATGCATTGTTAAAAAAATTGTAGCAGGTCGAAAATTTCTGGTAACCAAAATCTCTCAACTTATTTATTTCGCAATAAATTCACTAATTATCGTCCGATCGTAACAAAATTAACATTTTCTGAAAGCTGATACAATTGCCAAACTTTGGATTTGACATATGCTATCAAAATATTCGTCGGTTTCACAGCGCGTTGAGTTGAAAAAACAAATTTCACTCAGTCAATTTTCGTCAAATTTTCGATTGCTAATAAAATCGTAAATATCAGTTCTATAATGTTAAAAAAACTGCTCAGCTGTTGTCATCGACAGCACGAATCGTGTTCCCATGAATTGAGATGAAATAATTGTTGTGGCACGAAAATTCGCAAAAAAAATCTAGTCCGTGGACAGGATGTGAACACCGTCCTCTGGCATGGCAGGCTGCTGAAACTTTAACTCTACGCCACGCGGCCTAACACACTGACCGTCAGTCATTTTTTTTTATAAGTATTACAGGTGCCAACAACAGCTAAACACTCAACATGATTAATAAATCCGTAGTAATTTTGTTCATTATTGATTGATACGGATTTTTGATTACTTAACGTTGTTTGGCTTCTGAATGAATGTTTAAGGTTGATAGTCTCACAAAGTTCGCCGCTGCTGCCAGCTCACTTTGCGTGAAGCCGGCAAGCTGCAACACGAACCAGTCCAATTGACTGTCAAAATGTATGTCCCCTCAAAAATTTAGCATATCGATGCAACACACAGCAAACGAAACCATACCAGTCAATACTTATTTATCACTCTTGGCTATCGATTGTTCCCACTAGACATCATAACGATGATAACGTAATGTTGATTTGTGCCTTATGATTTTTCATTTCCCATGAATCACTTTGCAATCATAATGGTTTTCATGATTCATGGGTGTATATGTATTATGTTTTTTTGTTGTAATTATTATTTTTAAAAGGCCAAGTTCACCCATGGTTTCATGGGCATCTTGTTAACTTGGCGAATGCTTTCGCCAAGTTATGGCGATCAGTGCGGTTTGTATGTTTGTATGTATGTATGTATGTATGTTTGTAAACAATTTTTGTTTCGCGATACAGGTCGCAATTTTTGAAATTTTTCAATTTTTTTTCGTCGATCGCTTGGCATGAAAGATGCGCAGAACCGAGAGGTTTTGTTTTGACCTTGACCCAAAACTAACGTCAAGGTCATCGAATAAGTGAAAAACTAGTACCTCGAATAACTCCGTAAATAATGGTCGGATCGTAAAAAAGTTTACACCATCGTGTAGCTCATTCAAATTGCAAACTTTTTCTAATAACATACAGGGCCATCCAACCAACGGTTTTCCCAAGCGCCTAAGGTCGAAAAATCGTGGTATCGGTCAGAATGACAACATAAGTTTCATGAATATTTTGAGCGGCTATAAAATCGTTAATACATGTCCGATGGTAATAAAATTTGGTTCACATGTTCTCCGCAACATACCAAGACGTGTCCTAAAAAATCATGAATGTCGATGACGTCACTTCCGGTCACGAAAGCATCAAAGTTTTAAAAAAATGACACAACTTCAATGCTCAATACGTCCGTACTTTAGAGTTCCATTTTTAAACAGTTTAGATATTCTGAAAGTGTAATGTAATTGTAAACTTTTTCTAAATATACTTAGTTGTAAATAATGCATTGTTAAAAAAATTGTAGCAGGTCGAAAATTTCTGGTAACCAAAATCGCTAAACTTATTTATTTCGCAATAAATTCACTAATTATCGTCCGATCGTAACAAAATTACCATTTTCTGAAAGCTGATACAATTGCCAAACTTTGATTGTTGACATATGCTATCAAAATATTCGTCGGTTTCAAAGCGCGTTGAGTTGAAAAAACAAATTTCACTCAGTCAATTTTCGTCAAATTTTCGATTGCTAATAAAATCGTAAATATCAGTTCTATAGTCATAAAAAAAAACTGCTCAGCTGTTGTCATCGACAGCACGAATCGTGTTCTCATGAATTGAGATGAAATAATTGTTGTGGCACGAAAATTGGGAAAAAAAATTATGTCCGTGTACTGGATTTGAACACCGGCCTCTGGCATGGAAGTCCAAAACTACGCCGCTACGCCACGCGGCCTAGCACACCAATCTGTATTTTCATATATATATCATAACTATAATAGGTGCCAACAACAGCTAAACACTCAACATGATTGATAAACCCATAGTAATTTTGTTCATTATTGATTGATACGGATGTTTTATTGCTTGACGTTATTTGGCTTCTGAATGAATGTTTGAGGTTGATAGTCTCACAAAGGTCGCCGCTGATGCCAGCTCGCTTTACGTGAAGCCGGCAAGCTGCAACACGAACCAGTCCAATTGACTGTCAAAATGTATGTCCCCTCAAATATTTAGCATATCGATGCAACACACAGCAAACGAAACCATGCCAGTCAATACTTTTTTATCACTCTTGGCTATCGATTGTTCCCACTAGACATCATAACGATGATAACGTAATGATGATTTGTGCCTTATGATTTTTCATTTCCCATGAATCACTTTGCAATCATAATGGTTTTCATGATACCTGGGTGTATATAAATTATGGTTTTTTTGGTAATTATCATTTTTAAAAGGCCAAGTTCCCCCATGGTTTCATGGGCATCTTGTTAACTTGGCGTTTTTGGAACGCCAAGTTATGGCGATCGGCCCGGTTTGTAAGTTTGTTAGTTTGGATGTTTGGATGTTTGGATGTATGTAACACTTTTTTTGTTTCGCGATACAGGTCGCAATTTTTGAAATTTTCCATTTTTTTCTTCGCCAATCGTTAGGCGTCAATGATGCGCAGAACCCAGAGTTTTTTGTTTTGACCTTGACCAAAAACTAAGGTCAAGGTCATCGAATAAGTGAAAAACTTGTATCTCGAATAACTCCGTTAATAATGGTCCGATTGTTTTAAAACTTTACACCATCGTGTAGCTCATTCAAATTGCAAACTTTTTCTAAATTCATATACGGCGATCCAACCAATGGTTTTCCCAAGCGTCTAAGGTCGAAAAAAAGTGGTATCGGTCAAAATGGCAACAAAAGTTTCATGAATATTTTGAGTGCTTATAAAGCAATTTTGAAAATTTCTCGGATTTTTTTTAAAAAAATGATTGTGACTAATAATGCGCAGAACCGAGAGGTTTTGTTTTGACCTTGACCTCATATTAAGGTCAAGGTCACGTTGTGAATTTTTCAATCCTTGATATCATCTTAACCTATGGTGTGATTTTTAAAAAGTTTACAGTTCCTTGTAGCCTGATTTATTCGCCAACTTTCCATATCAAATATCATAAAAAATATGCATATTTCGCCCCGTAGCCCCCACTCGAAAATTTGTGGTAGTGTTTTACCACATTTTTCCATCGCTTATAACTTCAACAATATTCGATGGATGGTCATGAAAATTGGGTCGAATGTTCACAGAATCACTGGCTATCAGAAGATAAGTGTTTTTTTTTATGTCGATGACGTCACTTCCGGTTACGAGCAAAACAACGTTATTTAGCTGGGCAATCGAAAGTTATTGCGTCATTACTCCGTCGTTAATGGTCGTATCGTAAAAATGTTTGGACCTAAAGGTAGCCCATACACTTCCGAACTTGAAACTTATTCATCTAATTGTTTATGTCTTATAGTTTTCTCACAAACTGAGCTTAAAGTTAAAAAGTGACCCCCAAATGCATTAACACCCCAATATGTTTAATACTACTGGGTCGATTTTAAAAATTTAAACATGAATTTGAAGGTTACTTTTCGAGTCGAGTAACATTTCGTACGCATTGTAACAGCAGGAATTATGCGTAGTTTTCTCACGAATCGCCGGTAAAAGTTCGGAAAACAGCTAAAATTGGCAATTTTTTTTCGATCGCTTATATAAATCGACAATATTCGTTCGAGGATCATAAAACTTGGTTCGAATGTTACCATGGAGAGCGTCAACCGAATTATAATTCTTTTAGGGAAGTCGCTGACGTCATTTCCGGTCACGAACGAATCAAAGTTATAATTCGACTGAAATCTGAAGTTATCGCGCGTTCGTTTCTCTGTCGTGAATGGTCGTATCGTGAATTGGTTTGCTCGAGAAGGAAGCCCATTCAATTCTGAACAATGTGTATAATTTTCAGCTCTAAATATCCAACAGTTTTCTCACAAAGTAAGTTTGAAGTACAGTGGGTGTCAATTCTGCTGGCTCTTCACTGCAGCCGCCCTGTCGCGCAGAACAAAGGAATCCCGAGCGGCCCAGCGCGCGGCTTGAGAGAAGCGGCTGGCTGCGGGAATCAGGTCAAATCGCAGCGCCTCCCGCGCTACATCACCTAGAGGCCCAAGGGTACATGGGGGAACTTTACCAACTGCATCAGGAAAATTTCATTTAGGTCAATTAAGGCCCGATTCTGAAAATCTCTCCAATTAATTAGATGCAGTTCGCCAAGTTCCCACATGTTCCCATGGGCCTCTTGTTAACTTGGCGTTGTCATAACGCCAAGTTATGGCGATCACCCCGGTTTGTGTGTTTGTATGTATGTATGTTTGTAACTTTTTTTTGTTACACGATACAGGTCGCAATTTTTAAAATTTTCCGATTTTTTTTTCACCAATCGTTAGGCGTCAATGATGCGCAGAACCGAGATGTTTTGTTTTGACCTTGACTCAAAACTAAGGTCAGGGTCATCGAATAAGTGAAAAACTAGTACCTCGAATAACTCCGTTAATAATGGTCGGATCGTTACAAACTTTACACCATCGTGTAGCTCATTCAAATTGCAAACTTTTTCTAAATACTTATACGGCGATCCAACCAATGGTTTTCCCGAGCGCCTAAGGTCGAAAAAAAGTGGTATCGGTCCAAATGGCAACAAAAGTTTCATGAATATGTTGAGCGCCTATCAGATATCATTTGTTGTGATCCGCGATACATGTCGCAATTTTGGAAATTTTCCAATTTTTTCTTCACCAATCGTTAGGCGTCATTAATGCGCAGAACCGAGAGGTTTTGTTTTGACCTTGACCCAAAACTAAGGTCAGGGTCATCGAATAAGTGAAAAACTAGTACCTCGAATAACTCCGTTAATAATGGTCGGATCGTTACAAACTTTACACCATCGTGTAGCTCATTCAAATTGCAAACTTTTTCTAAATACTTATACGGCGATCTAACCAATGGTTTTCCCAAGCGCCTAAGGTCGAAAAAAAGTGGTATCGGTCCAAATGGCAACAAAAGTTTCATGAATATTTTGAGCGCCTATAAAACCGTCAATACATGTCCGTTGGTAATAAGATTTGGTTCACATGTTCTCAGCGACATACCAAGACGTATCCTAAAATATCATGAATGTCGATGACGTCACTTCCGGTCACGAAAGCATCAAAGTTTTCAAAAAATGACACAAGTTCAATGCTCAATATGTCCATACTTTAGAGTTCCATTTTTAAACAGTTTAGATATTCTGAAAGTGTAATGTAATTGTAAACTTTTTCTGAATATACTTAGTTGTAAATAATGCATTGTTAAAAAAATTGTAGCAGGTCGAAAATTTCTGGTAACCAAAATCTCTCAACTTATTTATTTCGCAATAAATTCACTAATTATCGTCCGATCGTAACAAAATTAACATTTTCTGAAAGCTGAAACAATTGCCAAACTTTGGATTTGACATATGCTATCAAAATATTCGTCGTTTTCAAAGCGCGTTGAGTTGAAAAAACAAATTTCACTCAGTAAATTTTCGTCCAATTTTCGATTGCTAATAAAATCGTAAATATCAGTTCTATTGTCATAAAAAACTGCTCAGCTGTTGTCATCGACAGCACGAATCGTGTTCTATTGAAATTAGATGAAATAATTGTTGTGGCACGAAAATTGGGAAAAAAAATTATGTCCGTGTACGGGATTTGAACACCGGCTTCTGGCATGGAAGTCTATAACTATACCGCTACGCCACGCGGCCTAGCACACTGATCTGTATTGTCATATATGTATCATAAGTATAACAGGTGCCAACAACAGCTAAAAACTCTCACATGATTGATAAATCCATAGTAATTTTGTTAATTATAGGTTGATACAGATTTTTTATTGCTTAATGTTGTTTGGCTTCTGAATGAATGTTTAAGGTTGATAGTTTCACAAAGGTCACCGCTGCTGCCAGCTCGCTTTGCGTAAAGCCGGCAAGCAGCAATACGGAACAGTCCAATGTCCGATTATTACGACATTTACGCGGCAACTATGGCACGCCGCGAAACTTATTAATATATTATTAATTTCTTTTTGCCAGCTAAATCAATGTCAATCTATCATGAACCCGGAAAACAGTTTTATGGAAGCCCACCCAATTCTAGCTGTGCACGCCGCCGGTATAAATTTATATTACCACCGTCCGCGGCTAACTCAATTCTTAACTTACCATGATACTATTGTTAATATCGCGAAATTGTATTCGCCTAGTAATCTTGGCCAATCGCATTCACTGCTTAATATATACGGGCATAATAATTTGATATTAAAACACCTTAAAATTCTGAAAGTGTAATGTAATTGTAAACTTCAGACCCGTTACTAGGAATTAATGTAGGGATTATCTGAAATGAGCTAAGCAGATCTTCTAGCATACACTGCCATTCTGACCATGATTAAAGGATAAATTTGGCATATGAGCGAAAATACTGAGGCTGAGTGGGGGGGTATTGTCCGATTCACCCGTCACCCTCTTGGATACGGACCTACATAACCGTTGCTAATAAAAATTGGTTGACAATACTACAATTTTTTTAATTTCTTTATTCTTCAATCGATAGGCGGCAATGATGCGCAGAACCGATAAGTTTTGTTTTGACCATGACCAAAAATAAGATAGTTGTCAACGAAAAAGTGAAAAACTAGTATCTCGAATAACTCCGCTAATAATGGTCGGATTGTTACAAATTTTACACCATTTTGTACCTCTATTGACATATGATGCCATCCAACCCACGGTTTTCCCAGGCGTCTAAGGTCTAAGGTCGAAAAATCGAGGGATCAGTCCAAATGGCAACAATAGTTGGATGAATATTTCGAACGCGTATAAAACAACCAATAAATGTCCTATAGTACTAAAAATTGGTTTACATGTTCTCCGAGACATACTAAGACGTATCCTTAAATATTGTAGATGTCGATGATGTCATTTCCGGTCATGATAACCTTGCCTCAATCCTTGATATCACCCTAACGTATGGTGCGACTTTAAAAAGATTTATAGTTCCTTGTAGCATGATTTATTGGCCAATTGTTCATATCAATTGTCATGATAAATTGTGCATATTTCGCCCCGTAGCCCGCACTCGAAAATTTGATAACCATGATAACTTTGGTAACTTTTGGCCGATTTTGGTCAATTGTGGCCCGGTTCTGAAAATGTTGCAATTATTTGGATGCAGTTCGCCAAGTTCCCACATGGCTCCCATGGGCCTCTTGTTAACTTGGCGAATTCGCATTCGCCAAGTTATGGCGATCGGTCCGGTTTGTTTGTACGTTTGTATGTATGTATGTATGTATGTATGTATGTATGTATGTTTGTAACTTTTTTTTTTTGTTACACGATACAGGTCGCAATTTTTGAAATTTTCCAATTTTTTTTTCACCCATCGCTAGGCGTGAATGATGCGCAGAACCGAGATGTTTTGTTTTGACCTTGACCCAAAACTAAGGTCAGGGTCATTGAATAAGTGAAAAACTAGTACCTCGAATAACTCCGTTAGTAATGGTCCGATCGTTACAAACTTTACACCATCGTGTAGCTCATTCAAATTGCAAACTTTTTCTAAATACATATACGGCGATCCAACCAATGGTTTTCCCAAGCGTCTAAGGTCGAAAAAAAGTGGTATCGGTCCAAATGGCAACAAAAGTTTCATGAATATTTTGAGCGCCTATAAAACCGTCAATACATGTCCGATGGTAATAAAATTTGGTTCACATGTTCTCAGCGACATACCAAGACGTATCCTAAAATATCATGAATGTCGATGACGTCACTTCCGGTCACGAAAGCATCAAAGTTTTCAAAAAATGACACAAGTTCAATGCTCAATATGTCCATACTTTAGAGTTCCATTTTTAAACAGTTTAGATATTCTGAAAGTGTAATGTAATTGTAAACTTTTTCTAAATATACTTAGTTGTAAATAATGCATTGTTAAAAAAATTGTAGCAGGTCGAAAATTTCTGGTAACCAAAATCTCTCAACTTATTTATTTCGCAATAAATTCACTATTTATCGTCCGATCGTAACAAAATTAACATTTTCTGACAGCTGAAACAATTGCCAAACTTTGGATTTGACATATGCTATCAAAATATTCGTCGTTTTCAAAGCGCGTTGAGTTGAAAAAACAAATTTCACTCAGTCAATTTTCGTCCAATTTTCGATTGCTAATAAAATCGTAAATATCAGTTCTATAGTCATAAAAAACTGCTCAGCTGTTGTCATCGACAGCACGAATCGTGTTCTATTGAAATTAGATGAAATAATTGTTGTGGCACGAAAATTCGCAAAAAAAATTATGTCCGTGTACTGGATTTGAACACCGGCCTCTGGCATGGAAGTCTACAACATTGCCGCTACGCCACGCGGCCTAGCACACTAGCATAAATTGTCATATATGAATAATAAGTATTACAGGTGCCAACAAGAGCTAAACACTCAACATGATTGATAAATTCATAGTAATTTTGTTAATTATAGGTTGATACGGATTTTTTATTGCTTAATGTTGTTTGGCTTCTGAATGAATGTTTAAGGTTGATAGTTTCACAAAGGTCACCGCTGCTGCCAGCTCGCTTTGCGTAAAGCCGGCAAGCAGCAATACGGACCAGTCCAATGTCCGATTATTACGACATTTACGCGGCAACTATGGCACGCCGCGAAACTTATTAATATATTATTAATTTCTTTTTGCCAGCTAAATCAATGTCAATCTATCATGAACCCGGAAAACAGTTTTATGGAAGCCCACCCAATTCTAGCTGTGCACGCCGCCGGTATAAATTTATATTACCACCGTCCGCGGCTAACTCAATTCTTAACTTACCATGAGACTATTGTTAATATCGCGAAATTGTATTCGCCTAGTAATCTTGGCCAATCGCATTCACTGCTTAATATATACGGGCATAATAAATTTTATATTAAAACACCTTAAAATTCTGAAAGTGTAATGTAATTGTAAACTTCAGACCCGTTACTAGGAATTAATGTAGGGATTATCTGAAATGAGCTAAGCAGATCTTCTAGCATACACTGCCATTCTGACCATGATTAAAGGATAAATTTGGCATATGAGCGAAAATACTGAGGCTGAGTGGGGGGGTATTGTCCGATTCACCCGTCACCCTCTTGGATACGGACCTACATAACCGTTGCTAATAAAAATTGGTTGACAATTCTACAATTTTTTTAATACCTTTATTCTTCAATCGATAGGCGGCAATGATACGCAGAACCGATAAGTTTTGTTTTGACCATGACCAAAAATAAGATAGTTGTCAACGAAAAAGTGAAAAACTAGTATCTCGAATAACTCCGCTAATAATGGTCGGATTGTTACAAATTTTACACCATTGTGTACCTCTATTGACATATGATGCCATCCAACCCACGGTTTTCCCAGGCGTCTAAGGTCGAAAAATCGAGGGATCAGTCTAAATGGCAACAATAGTTTGATGAATATTTCGAACGCGTATAAAACAACCAATAAATGTCCTATAGTACTAAAAATTGGTTTACATGTTCTCCGAGACATACTAAGACGTATCCTTAAATATTGTGGATGTCGATGATGTCACTTCCGGTCATGATAACCTTGCCTCAATCCTTGATATCACCCTAACGTATGGTGCGACTTTAAAAAGATTTATAGTTCCTTGTAGCATGATTTATTGGCCAATTGTTCATATCAATTGTCATGATAAATTGTGCATATTTCGCCCCGTAGCCCGCACTCGAAAATTTGATAACCATGATAACTTTGGTAACTTTTGGCCGATTTTGGTCAATTGTGGCCCGGTTCTGAAAATGTTGCAATTATTTGGATGCAGTTCGCCAAGTTCCCACATGGCTCCCATGGGCCTCTTGTTATGATGATGAATAAAGGAGAGTAAAAGGCAACTAGTTCGGAAAGTTATAAGGTATAAATCTAGTATAATATTAACTGACTCGCCTGTGAAATGTATTATCAGGCAGATGATGGTATGATAAAAACTTAGCAAATTCCACGCGGTCGTTTACGACAATGTCATGCAAGAGACCGTTTGTTGACAGCCACCAGAATTCAGAGTGGAATTTCGCCGAAAGGTTAGAAATAAATCGAATATCAAGTATTCTCCCAGATATTGGTAAAAAAAACCATAGCAATTAAATTCAGTCAATACTCTCACTGTTGGTGGCTTTAAATTGTTCTCAGTTCATATTTTGAACGTGATAAGTTCAGCATGTTTGTCAATCTACCTATAAACGGTGGGTTAGACCAACAAGGGAGTACCCGATCGACTGTTGGGCTAGTTGACAGTCCATCTACAGTGGTGACCCATGCGGACGATGTCAGAGGCGAAGTATCTTTGTGGCACATATTGCACAATCAAAGGCGCTTCAACTGTTTAACCTGTTTACCGACGTGTGGCCCGAGGAGGCCGAGAATGAACCACTGAACATCAGGATGGGGGACCTTGACTAGACAGAGTTAATGAATGTCATATTCCGTATATGCATCATAATGAAACATTAGAGAGGCGATGATTTATGACATCCACCCACCCCTGTACTCGTTGCGCAAGACAATTCATTCGATGATAAAAAGTAATAAAATGCTCCTGTGGTTATTTTTCAGTGGGTAGATGCTTTATTTCAGGTCAAGCCAATAGATTGTCGTAAGGAAGGTAAAAGATGTCATTCATGACATGGGTGCCTGGGAAGACCATGAGGACTCCATCATCATGATCACATGCGTCCGTCGTGTCATTACAACGTTAGTATGTGACAGCGATGGAAGCGTCATAATGGCCGGCTCCAATCACAAGGGGGGTCATCCTTACCCGTCATAACGCATACTCATACCAACATCCAAATATCATACACAGTTCTTCGGTAGCCAGCGATGATCGATCCATTTGTGAGTGCAAGGTCGTACAACAAGCAACCTCGGAGGCTGCTTCATCTACTGCGCGCTGGCGACGACTAGAATGATGGACACGCCGATGAGGATGACGAGGAAGATGTAGAATAGCAACATGTTGATAACGTTAGCCACCAGCGACCACTCGAGTCTGACCACCTCCAGCTGTTCTTCCTCACATTTGTATTTATTCAGCTGCTTGATCTCAAACAACAACGCCCTCTGTAGATGGTCATCTGACTTCGCGCATGGTGCGGTGATTGTGTTGGTACTCTGAATATCGGGGCTCAATTTGTTCGGTTGGGTCGAGGTGTGATGGAACGTGAATTCTCTCACACCAAGGATCTGTTGAAACGAGCGTGCTAATACTATGGCGGATACTACAAGGTTATATATCTGTTTAGTTGAGGGTATATCAAACGTGTTATATATCCCACCTTACTATCGCGACTGCGGTATTTTTCTACAATCCTGCCGAAGCCAAGGATTTTTCCTAGTTTGTAGAGGAGGTAGAACTTGACCCACAGCGGCACTTGTGTTCCGTACTGACCTCGATGGTGTAGACTGATGATGTAGATGTTGAGCGCGGTAGAGATTGCCATCAGTATGAGTGTAGCTAGGAGGTACTGGGCTGTCATCAAGGAACACAAATTGTCATTACCGTCACTGTATTGTACTCAAATGGCGTTGGTTTTGTTATATGTATAATGCATAGTGACTTACTGAGTAGAGGAATACCACCATCTGCCTGCACGGGCATATAACCCTGGACCACGATACCAAACACGACTAATGATAGGAAGAGAGTCACGCTCACTGATGCTTTTTCCCCGCTCTCGGCAGGCATGAGAAAGTTAGCGAGCGTGAGTATACTCATGAGGACAATGGGAACGATGAGGTTTGTGACGTAGTAACTTGACAAGCGTTTGAACTTGACAGTGTAAGTGACGTCAGGGAAGGGAACTCCGGGTATGCTGTCGTAGTAGACGACATTCGTCTGTACGGGTATGTCGAGTAGGTGCCACTCGCCGTTACTCTCAAATACATCCTGTAAACCTTCGCTTGTTGTGTTGTAGACGTTGATGTGAAATCCTGTGTAGGACCAGGATGTGAAGCGGAATGGACAAGACTGCAGATGACAACCATCACAAACTGATCAAGATATTCCAGGTGCATCGAGGGATCAAAGTGACACGCGTTGTTAAGATACAACAGGAAGATCACATTGACAAGCTTTGAAAAACGAACACCGTGACTTTACGATGGCATTCTTATTGCAGAAACTAACTGAAGAAACGCTTGTAAGATATAAAATTATCTTTGGAAATGTTCATTCAATAGTCCCATAAGTAGTCAATATCACCCACCTGTTCATCAAAGGGGAAATATCGCACATTTAATAAACATTTGCTTCGGTATACCATAGGTAAGTAGTAGGATATGGATCCAGTGTTAGATATCTGATACGAGTAGCTGTCTAGAGGTCTTTCTTCCGCCCTGGCACTTCACAAAACAAAAGAACGCATATTCACAAAAGCGTAAAATAACGCATATTCCCACAGAACGGGTAAGGCAGCGTAGCGAGAGATAGAGAGAGAGATAGATAGATAGAGATATATATAGAGAGATAGAGATATATATATATATATATATATATATATATATATATATATATATATATATATATATATATATAGAGAGATAGATATATATATATATATATATATATATATAGATATATATATATATATATATATATATATATATATATATATATAGATATATATATAGATCTATATATATATATATCTATCTCTCTCTCTCTATATATCTCTATATATATCTATCTATCTATATATATATCTCTATCTATATCTATCTCTCTATATATCTCTATATCTCTCTATCTCTACATATATAACTATACTCCCCTTGGGAAAATTACGCCTAATGGTGGGCATATCAAGTCCATAACAGATGTCACAATTTGTAATTTGTGCTATCTAATTCTGCATACGGGACCAAATGTTCCTTACTCGTCATAGAGGATAATATCAGGCGTCCAAATACGGGTGGTGGTGGTGAGTCGAGCTATGTCGCCATACTCACTTGTATTCCATTTCAAACGATCATCCTGCCATGCCTGGAAGAGTGATGATGGAGATATTACATGGTTATCAGTGGTATATTGCTCAACATTAGTGGCTGTTAAGCGGGTGAAACTTGTGTCCTGATCACTTCTAGGGGGATCTGAGAGCAGTCTGTTGTCAGGACGGTAGATTTACTACACGCATGTCTATCTGTCAGTTTCGGTTATTCCTTCTTAATTAAATGCTCAGGGACCAATTTTCATGCAGAGTAGCTTAAGAGGAGTGACGAAATTACCGAAGCCACTGAGTGCGTGATTTTCGATTTGTTAATATATGTGAATGGAAATCACTCATCAAAACACATTGAGTTAATTGACACTAGTTAGCTATATTTAGTGCTAGGCGCTTGGCTTCGGACCCTTTGACTAGGGTGGTGCAATTCTACATAACTCACAAAAATACTTCAACCAGCGTTGCGTAATGTATGACCAGAAAGGGATGTAGGTTTCAATAAGCCTAGGCTTATATGATCATAGTCAACCTTCTTAATGGCAAAACATAACACTTAGATCGCTGTCACATTTCCGAGTGCATGACGCAATAATAATCCTCTAACAAAGGGATTAATTGATTTTATTACGAGTTATTTCGGTTATATCACGAAAATTGGCACCAGATCAGATGTATCGCCAAAAGATCAGATGTATCTCCAATCGGGTGACCAGCGCAAGACCTAGTCACGTTGACATAGCGGACTTAATCGTGACCACGTGATCTACTCACCAAATGCAGCCAAACTCTGCTAAATAGAATATGCTGGTTTTCTTCCTGTCATAACACACCAACATCAGTATATCTCAGTCGGTACAGCGATCATAAGGGTTTACATTAACAAACGAATATATTTGTGCATACACATTTTGCGTCACATTTTCAAGTATATCTAAAAACTAAATTTGATCGCTTGTCTTTTCATTGCACCATATGTATATTAATGTTTTGTTTCACAATTGATGCATCATGTTTCCTGTCGTGTTATTCGAGAGGGAAAGCTGACATTAGCTAATTTGATAACTCCATCAGGTCGTGTGTTATAGCATGGTCACTTGTACGTAAAATGACATGGTAGACGACGGTAGAGAGATGAGTGTTACCACACTGATAATCTGGTGTAGCGCCATGCCGATACCGATGTCCAGTATAGTGTCCGATGCATTGGGTACCGGCCAGACCTCGGCATTGTAGCCTGTCAGCAGGTCAGTGTGCAGTCTCTCGTAGTCGGTTAATGCAGCTACAGGCACTACAAGGCATACTGCAACTGAAGAAGTATATTCACTCCTTCAGAATTAAGCCTACGAATTAATACTTTCTCCTAATTTGAGAGAAAAAACTCAATGAAAAATGACAGTTTTTGCACACGTTGGTCAAATTTTCGTTTGGTTGGCGTTTCACGTTGACTACTTAATTGTTTTACCATATAAACTTCACAAGATGTACGTTACCTAATACGGTGGCAAGAGTCAATGTATCCATTAGGCTGTTGTGTTCCAATCCTGAAGTTTACATCCTTGATAACGTGTCGTTAATCCGATATCCACAGTATAACTTTTTGACATATTATATACATTTTTAGTATCAATGATTCGCTTTTCTGGCCCGTTGCTGGGAGTAAAAACTTGCCTTGGGCGAAACTAACAATATGCCTAACCTAACCCGGATGATCGGCGGGCGGCTATTGATCGGTTGATTCGCTGCCAGTTGGAATCTGCAACCCGCCGAGATCCCCGTATGACCATTAACAATGTGAAACATTATTTACCTCCTGCCTTATTTAGTTCGTTATCCAACACTGGCCATTTAACGCCGGAAAGACCTCATGCAAAATGGGTTGTACCAAAAACGTGGATGTTCATTACCAAGCACTCTCTCAGAAAACCCCTCGTGCAATGTTGATAATGATGGTTGTATGAATTGTGATTTGGTAGTGATGACGGAGATTGACATGAAAATGACGAAGAGATTGATATGATGATGACGACGGAGATTGATATGATAATGACGACGGAGATTGATATGATAATGACGACGGATATTGATATGATAATAACGACGGAGATTGACATGAAAATGACGAAGGAGATTGATCTGATGATGACGACGAAGATTGATATGAAAATGACGGAGATTGATATGATTGTGACGTCGGAGATTGACATGAAAATGACGACGGAAATTGATATGATGGTGACGACGGAGATTGATATGATGGTGACGACGGATATTGATATGATGGTGACTACGGAGATTGACATGATGATGACGAAAGAGATTGATATGATGGTGACGACGGATATTGATATGATGATGACGACGGAGATTGATATGATGATGACGACGGAGATTGATATGATGGTGACGACGGAGATTGATATGATGGTGACAACGGATATTGATATGATGATGATGATTGACGATGACGATTGATATGATGATGATGACGACGGAGATTGATATGATGGTGACGACGGAGATTGATATGATGGTGACGACGGAGATTGACATGAAAATGACGTTGGAGATTGATATGATGATGACGACGGAGATTGGTATGATTATGGTGATGGCGAGGATGATTAAGGCGAAAGAGGTTGATATAATGATGGTGAGGATGACTATAACAAAAGTGAATACAGAGATAAGTTTGATGATGATGAAAACGACGATGATTATAACGATGGTGACGACAGAGATTGACATGGTGACGACGTCGATGATCATGGCGACAGTGACGACCGGAATGAGATGATGATGATGATGATGATGATGATGATGATGATGATGATGATGATGATGATGATGATGATAGTGACGATGATGACGACGGAAATTAGCATAATGATGGTGATGACGACGAAGATTGTGATGTTGAAAAAATAAGGATACGTCGAAAGCTGTAACCGCGAAGTTTCTCGAATAACATTTATACGCTGTTAAGCCATAGGCATGCTAAGTCTCTCCGAAACTCAGGCACGATGTCATCTTTAAACTCTTTCTCTCCAAAATAACTTTCGAGATTGCCGTCGTGAAAATCAAAAGAGTAACACAAAAACAAAACAGGAAGGGCATTCCAGTACTTTAATTTTATACTTTGCAAACAGAAAGTTATCGTCATGTCATTCAGGGCTACGGCAAAAGGAATCGGATATATATAGATCCATAAGGAACAATACACAATATGACAGTTTTAGGCTGGTAACGCTTCGTCTCAGGCGGAGTCAGCCGCTAGTTTACAATAGCAGATGATGATACAGATAGAGAGCGTCAGAAGTAGGACGATGAAGAAACAGAGTCTGTTGACGACCGTCGCCAATAGCGACCACTCCAAGCGGATGACGGACAGTTCTTCATCCTCAATCTTGCCTTTATTTATTTTCCTCAGTTCTTCCAGGAGGACATCATAAAAGCCTCCGCTCTGCGGCTCTCCACTCGAGACGGATGCATCAATATTGGATACTTTGGAGGGTTTCACCGCGGTTATCAATTTCATCATCATATTGGCGCGTCGCTTGAATTCGCCGCCTGTTTCCACAACCTGGATATACCGATGTTTTAACATTATCGACCATTACAGCAAACATATCATGGTCTGTATTGTACAGTTGTATTATGTTGATAATAACAACTGCTTCGTTTGTGGCTATTGTTCTTATTCTAATTCATTGTCAGTGATACCATCTTCAGCACAACTATAGACAGCGGAATGTTCTGTCAGACCGCCTCTATAAACAGAGATATCATTCCATAAGAGATACACACCTTGTCATCCCTGAATTTGTACCTGTCGACCGTCCTCTGCATCCCCAAGAAGCGACCTAGGTTGTAAATGATGTAATGTTTCAGCCAGCGTGGTACCTGTGTTCCGTACTGACCGCGATGGTGGATATTGATGATGACGATGTTAATGGCTGTCGACAGCGCCATCAGCACGTTCATACCGACCAGATACATGACTGGTGGTATACGTAAACGACACAAAACCTCCTCATATAGTTATCCCTGACACTGGGATTTAAGCCCATGGAAGATACCTACTATCGAAATAATATACTTCAATTGCGGTATATCTACCATTCATATCTTATCATTACAGTGTGGCAAGGAATCAACAAATTAAAAGTGGTTTGTATTCCGTAACTCTGACATTTTTTCAGCAATATACTAACAGAAACCTCCGTAAGCAAAATGCATTTATTGAAATACAGATCATTATTTCGTAACTCACTTATGTAAGGCATTTTATTGGATTGTATAGGCATGTAGTCGCCTACAATGATGCCGAAGACAACTTGTGATAAGAACAGGGTCACACTAACGGAGGCTTTCTCCCCACTTTCAGCCGGCATGATGAAGTTCATCGTAGTGAGGAAGCCCATTAGCAGTATGGGTATGATGAGGTTGATCACGTAGTATGACGCGAGACGCCGGATTCGGATCGTGAACGTGACGTCAATGAACGGCACAGCGATGTTTTCGTAGGTAATGATGTTGGTTTCGACGGGCATATCGAGCAGGGACCATTCACTGTGCGGTTCGAATGTGTCAATGACCCCAGCGGATGTGTGGTTGTAGACGCGTAGTACATTGCCATTATAAGACCACGAGCCAAAACGCAGAGGGCATTCCTGATACAAAACGAGTCGTAAAAAGTTTGAGGAAGCATGAACATTGAATGATTTAGTTGGTGGCTTCCATCGGCATACATTCCAGGAGTTTTTGGCAGAATTGGATAAAAAGGAATTGAAGTGAAAAAAAATATGCCATGAAGATATACATATATCGTATATATTTACCTGAACATCAAATGGGAAAAATCGCACGTCCATTCGACAGTTGCTGGTGTAGAGAATTGGACGATCCCATATGACTTTCCCGGACGAGTCCACCTTAACGGCGTATTGGTCTGACGGGCGTTCTTCTTCGCGGGCGCTGATCAGCACACAGCACCAACGCATTGTGACGTCTCTGTTTTAATATCAAGTTCCACGGCTAATTTATTTGATACGAGTCAATTTTCTCGCCCGTGAAGAGTTTCACTTACTCATTGTACAGAACTATATCAGGAGACCATATCTTGCTTGTTGTTATAAGCTGGGATATACCACTGTATTCACTGGCGTTCCATGAAAGCCGCTGGTCTTCCCAAACCTCGATTACGAAGAGAACACAAAGAAACAAATACGCAATCAGATCAGAATGTTTTGCGCGAACCCATTAAAATACCAATATGTCTTTGGATATGAGAAATAGAAGTAAAGGATAACTTTACCAAGCGAAGCCAGACAACACTGGTCAGAAGATGACTACTTTCCTCCTGCAAGTAGTATATAGTTTGTGCTTGTAAACATGGTCCACATTGACTAATGAAGCACATCCCAAAAACAAAAAAAAGTCAACAAGAGAGCCCCAAGAGAGAAATAAAACTTACCACGTCGATGATTTCATGAAGAGCTACGCCCACGGCGACTTGGATGGGGTCTGATGATGCGTTTTGAGAAGGCCACACATCCTTGTTAAGGCCGCTGAAGATGTCGGCGTGTAGTCGTTCATATTCTGTGCTGCACTCGATTCTAAATAACAAACCCGCTGGAAAATCAAGACCGCTGATTATGATGAGGAGCGGCTAGCTCACCATAGCTTGCTTCGACCTTCCCTTACTGCACGCGGCTTAAGTTGTATACACTCACCTGTCAAAAGGAAACTGTCCATAGAAAAACCATAAATCACCCATTTCACAGTTCTCAACTGCACTTAAGCAGACTTCGGCCAGCACTGATGGATCAGTCCCCATGTCAAAAACCACGTTGTGCTTATTTGGATATGTTACGTAATGTCACCCAAAGAGCATTAGCGTGGAATTGACGAATAGTATTAACCTTAAGTCATGATTACATTGGTGGATATTGTCTGCGGAATAGGCGCTCGGTTCTCGATGCCACGCTTCCGAGCGCGGAGCTGCTTCCGAGCGCCATGTATGTGCAACATGTAAATGGATAGCGTCTCGTAGCTCGGAAGCTTGGCATCGTGAACCGAGCGGTATTTGTGATAGTCATCATAGTAGTTGTTTCCATTTCAAAGCAGATTGATATAAATTAATGAATTTGTCTCAGTAACGACAAAGAAAAAATGGTGAACAGAATCCATGGAACGTATTGGTTGACGGCAACTTATGTTTGATTTAATCCACATGGAAGATGATCAAAGTTCGATGTTTTTTATTGAAAGTTGTTTACTCCTCATGCAAAAAAGCGTTGGTCAAAATGATTGAGTGACCTTGGGCCGCAACTTATTGGCGAAGGCAAATTTATGAGCATTTCACAGTCGTTAATATTAATAATTGGCTGAATAATATTCCTGAAACTGAAACGTTTTCCCAATTCTCGTCAAACTGGCTATGTATGTTATAATTATCCTAAATCGAAATAAAATATATATAAGTTTATAACTTTGACGTTATTTATAGTGTTGTGTAATTTAATTTATTTACATCTACTAATTAGTATATTGACCACTTGTTCTTGATTCCAATTAACCAAATTAGCTCACCAATTAGTAAGCTTTTGTAGTGTTTCGGCAAAAATAGTTGATGACGATCTAGAATTACCCCAGAGAGACCAAATGGAGGAGTGCCATGCATTTTGGTGGCAGTTTTGTCAGTGTCCCCTGAATAAGAATTACAATTCATCAATGCCTGTTGACGTGTTTATAACTCCATTTTGGTTCTAATGAAAATGTCCGTGTGACCCAAATAACTATATTTATTCAGATTAATCACAGACGATTGGTGTATTCCTTTTGGACAAAAATTTCTCACCACTGTGTACACTCCTATGTAAGCCAATACCCAAATATTTCAAATATTTCCTTTTTCACAGAATGTCATGAAAGGCTAGTGTATGAACGACAGGTGGAATCAGTGGCAGGTGTACTGAATTATTCCCATGTGTGATAGGAAGAAGGGTGACAAACGGCTGGACGACAAAAAAAAATATTATTAAAAAACATATGTTGTGCAATAAAACCGTGTATAAGTAATCATTGGTTTGTTATCTTTCACTGTAGAGATTCATAACTCCACTGTGGTAATGCTAGTATGATGTTATTGGTATAACGTTGAGGGGACTTCATTGTGACGTCCATGCGACGTTGTCAACGCAACGTTGTGGGGACGTTGTCAGTGTGATGTCGCATGAAGCGTTATGATTCTGACGTCGCTATGACGTTGTAATAATGACGTAACAACTCTTACATCCATCCTTCTGACAAATATGACGTCATGATATGACGTTGTCACAACGTCTTAACTGCCCGAGTATGTGGAGCAAACTCACAACATTAAACGTGTTTTCTATTTAAATCCTGTACTATACCATGGATTAATTGCTCCATGACTAATTGACATTATCAAGGTAAGTTAACAATATGTAACTAGTAATACTTTAACCATGGTTGAACATGATTGATCAAATACTCAAAAATAATTCTCAATATAGTGAGCATCTAGTAGAAAACGTTGGAAACGTTTCTGTTTTTCCAGCTGTTTTTTTTTTCCGAAACCACGTAAGTTTCTTTCATTAACTTCAACGAGAATATAGCGAATTAACAATTGAAGCATCGGTCGAACGATCTACTAAGACGTCTTGTAGGGCTAGTACAATAGAAGCTCCTGCATTTGCTGTAGTCATAGACTGGCTTATTTTCTTACGCAAAAATGACAGCAAATGTTCTTAAATAACGTTGACCATCACTGAATAAAATGCATTTAGTGAAGAAGTGTTCTTTGTCACTACAAAGAGGGACCACTCGGATGTAATGGCGACCGATAGAGTTCAGCAAAACAGCGTGAGTCAAGCCGGTAACTATCATAACGGAACTCGGATTAAAATTTCACGTTATGAATTTTGACTGGGACACATGAAGAATTGCATTTAGAGATGGGAGTACCTACACATATAAAAACTTAGCAGACACTTGTGTTGTGTGGAGTAGATCAACACCTTAAGAGATTTACTAAAAAACGATAAAATTGTATTGAATAACAGAGAATAAATGTTCATGAAATAAATTGCAGACAGAAGTCTTAGTAATTTATATTAAAGGGAATTTATTAAAAACAATTTTTGTTCCATGGCAAATATTAAATGCACAAAACCAAACACTAGAAGGCATATATTTGGAAGCGATAATTGTCAAGCAAGTTAACCTACCACACCATATACATATATACTAGGTATATTAAAAACACAACATGGGTGGCATATCTATATACATACAGTTATCATAGCATTCCCAACAATAGCGAGAGATTTTACAAGAACGCATCACACCACTCCTTGAGGCAGTTGTAGCAGTCATTCTGTTGCTTTGAGTTGGCTTGCGTTGTCTCGTGCAACCAATCCTTGAAGAGTTCCTCGTCTTTACGCAGAACCAGGAACTGACCCAGCACAACATAGGCCTGTCAACACAGATGACGGGGATATGAAAGTAGGACGGGAATGGAAATTAATAACCGCAGACTTCACGGGATTGAAATGTTACAATCAAGGAATGACTTATTGCTAATCTTTGCAGCTAGGGCTGCATCTTCACAGGCGAACCTATATTGCTTTATTCCAAAAGCACACGCTGATATCAAGCGACCAATACAACGATACTGCCAACTTAGTGAGTATAGGGTTTAACGGCACATCAACACTCATGTGCACATGGCGCCAACATGTATACCAATTAAGCATGCTAGGATAGTGTGAAACAGAGAGGGCCTACAATGGATGATGATGAAAAAGATAAAAAAGCACCACCAGCCGATTGACCGGACCAGGCCATACCTGCCTCTCGTCTAGGCGAAATCCGGCACTTAGTAGTGTGTTACAGATCTGGCCTTGCAATGCTACTCGGCTCAACCACCAGGAACTCATTGCCCACCGACACGAGTCGCAACCCACTGCCAACAGGTTGCCCCCTATTAGTCGCCTCTTACGACATGCAGTGGGCTTATTCTACCCCCGCACCCACAGGGGGATTAAAAACGATCAAGACTAATGTAACTTTCACTGTCTTAAAACCGATCAAGACTAATGTAACAACTCCTATGAGAACTCTGTTGGAACTTCTTGAGAACACTGTGAGAACTGACTACCCCGGCGGTGATATTCCTTACATAGTTGAACTATGGAACATTGCTACAACAATCGAATGAGCTTGTATTAATAAAATTAATATAATGATAAGTAAACAAATGATAACAGTTAATACCATCATGTCAACCAGCAAACAAAACGATACAATTATTCTATCTTGATTTGCGACAATGCCGCACCAACAAAATGATCCTTGACCCCTTGGGTAAGCGACTTGGGTTTCAGACATAGCCACAATAAAAATCAGCAAATAGAACTACAACAATAGGGCTGTGGGCACACACAAAGAATTGTCCAAGTGCAGTAATCGCCTCAGACGTTTAATAGCTCCATTAAATCAACCAGTAACACAACCAGTTGAGAAAACATGCTCTGACAATGTAGACAGAATGAACAATTCAGAATTTCAAGCTCAAGCCAAATTTGCCAATAATTATCCTGAATGCTGTTAGCCACATTATATATAAAATGGAAAAAGAACAGCAGCAGTGAGTTTTCCTTCAATAACCAACTCACAGAAACAAACACTGACCTTATTTAAGCACCATCAGATATATCCCAACCAAACCAAACCTGCATGATCTCTCAAACAATAATACTACTGTATGATCACTGCGCTAATTTGTCAACAACCCAAGACGGGCACAGGTGTTGTGCAAATACAAGTGTGCAGTTGCAGGGGTGTCTTCAGCCATATTTGTAAAGCTCCATAAAACTAGGAGTTTGTAGCAGCCATAGTATACAATAAAAAATCAGCAAAGAAAAAGAGGCTCACCTGGTCAAAGCCAGCCTCTACTAAACGTCCCCCGAGTGCAGGTCCGATACCAGCCAGCTCAAAGACCTCCTTCTCTCCCATGGGCTCAGCCACAAAGTTTCGATGCTTCTGTGATGTGGACGACATGGCGGACGAACTAAAAACAACATCAAAAGCAACAATAATTAGACCGCCAAAAGATAATGATATATGATGATGATACAGAATACCTGATCATGAATCTGCAATGCCTGATTTGATGTGGAGAGGAATGAAAATCATCTGATTTTACTATTGGTATAAATTTTAGGTTATGTAGCTTCAATGCTAGGGGCGCTCAGGTACTGGAAGTTATGCCACAGGCAATCTATGCCTGAAAATAGCCTGTCACAACTTGGGTGGAGGTAGCTCCAGTAGCTGGTGCTTGAGCTGTGGTCCGGTGGAGGAGCACTTACTACACTGGTAGCGATCATCGGCAGGACGGTGTTCATATACGAGCCTAAAGCCGGCCTCAGCGACGCATCATCTGCTATGACTGGAAAGAGCACATCGACGAGAAATCTACTGGCTTCGAAGAGGTGCACAGCGGGCAGGCTATCGGGCAGGCTATCGGACAGCGGTACATTGAGGGAGAGAGAGTGTTGGAGTTCACATTCGCAAACGAGCTTGTTGTTGGAAACCCAGGACCCTGGTTACCTAAAAGTCTGGCGTCGCTGCTACTCTTTGTTTTGTACTGGCGCAGTTTCGGACAACAGGTGTCCAACGTGAAGGTCATTGTCAGGGAAGGGTGTGCTTCAGAGCACAGACTGGTGGTTGGAGACTTAGTGGTCTCCGTCCCCATCCCTGCGTAAATTTGTGCCTCGCATCAAGGTGTGGAAGCAGCAGGACCCAGAGAAGCAAGCAGAGATTTCTGAGGTGTTTGGGGCCAAGACATGGTACAAGATCGAGACGCGGCCGAGCTCAGTGGGTGAGCTATGGTCTACACTGAGGGACAGTCTGTTGTCTACGGAGCAGGTGTGCAGGCTTTCATCAAAGGATCAATGGAGAAAGCAGACCTGCGGTGTAATGATACGGTGGAGAAAGCAGACCTGTCGGTGTAATGATACGGTGGAGAAAGCAGACCTGTCAGTGTAATGATACGGTGGAGAAAGCAGACCTGTCGGTGTAATGATACGGAGGAGAAAGCAGACCTGTAATGATACGGTGGAGAAAGCAGACTTGTCGGTGTAATGATACGGTGGAGAAAGCAGACCTGTCGGTGTAATGATACGGTGGAGAAAGCAGACCTGTTTGTGAAATTATACAGTGGAGAAAGCAGACCTGGCAGTGTAATGATACGGTGGAGAAAGCAGACCTGGTGGTGCAATGATACAGTGGAGAAAGCAGTGCAGGAGAAGCGCAGGTGGAGTGTGGAAGGCGAGGGCACCATGGCAGCGTACGACCGAGCCAAAGCACACCTCCGACCGCACAGTACACAATGCAATGAGTGAGGCAGAGCAGGGTGTTCTGCTCGCCAAACAAATGAGGTGCAACAACCAGGACGTCTCCGGGTATAAACCAGTAAAACGACGAGGACAAATTGTTGCTAGATGAGGATGCCAAGATAGAATTGTGGAAGGAGCATTAAAAGAGTCGAGTTCCCATGCGACCCAGACAACCTCTCTGACAAGACTCCAGTCGACAGCGATGATAACCCTGGCCTTCACCAGGATGGGTCTCCGCAGCCGGACCATCTGATATCGTCACTGAGATGCTGAAGCCCGCTGGTGTGATCCTGGTGCATCACCTCATCAAGGCCATCATCACTGAGAGGTCCAAACCGAACAGCAGGAGAGCTACATTGTCAGCTTGTATAAAGGCTTAAGGCGATGCACTTACAGGGGCTTGAAGTTGATCGACCAAGTGATGTGTTGGTGTGGAGTGATCAGACAGAGAGTGATGAGATTAGTAAGCAGTTCGACGTTGAAATTTTTTACGTTCAATCAGTTGGGTTCTCGAATTAAAAAAAGCAGCCGCCGATGATCGATGCACATGCTCGACCTTAAATGCTGATGTCTTCTTCACATACGCCGAGACATTCGTTTGTGATTGAACAAAAAATTTGTACGGCTGCCATACACAGACAAAGTAAAAAAACCGTATCGGGTCAGTGCACCCTCGCCAGGATGATTCGCCCTCAGGAAGATATGCCCCATGAACAAAACATGTACGATATACAAACTGGGCACAAGAAGAATGTGTGGTATATTTCATTTATGGCATTAGCATAAAATAATAAAATTGTTCTTTCATAAAAAATGCGAAAAACAATTAAAACAAGAATACAAAGTTAATTCAGGAATATGAACTAAAAGCGCACATAAAAATTCATATAACTCGATACAACTCGGGCTTTTTATTCAACACTCATAAAACATACATGGCACACAAACATGATACGACTCACTCTTCATTCAAAAATTACCCAATGGATCGTGCGCGCAGCAACCGATCTTGTCATTCAAAATAAACATGAACTTTGACAAATCTCACACGTAAACTAACTCAACTTGTTAAACATTCATTTATGTGAAAGATTATTCTTCATATGTACATTTGTGTAACTATCGTGTATAATTGGAATTCATGTATCATTCACACCGCATTCGGTTACGATCATCGCACGACGTCAACAAGACGGCTAGGCTAGGGTCGACTTGACTGAAGGTTGATTTGACTGACATTACCTTTGATTGTTTGAATTGGGTCATTAAAATTTAAGAGTAGAATATTTAAGATATCTGACAAATAAAAAAATAGGCCCATCGAGACATGGGGGAACTTGGCGAACTGTATCGGGAAAATTTCAGAACCGGGCCATAATTGACCAAAATCGGCTTATCATGGCTTATGATTTTTTGTGGACAAATGGGGAAACTTTCAATTTATTATTCTAGTTAACAATTGAGATAGTTTCCATACCGGGCCGATCGCCATAACTCAGCGAAAGCATTTCGCCAAGTTAATAATCAACCTTTCTTTTAGTTAAAGTCAGGAATTACAATGCAAATAAAATTGGCTGAAGTCGGGTTAAATTTTGTTTTGAGTCCAACTCGTGAAGGCAGGACATTTCCGGTCAACAGAAATAAGTCTTAAATCTAGCCCTACAAGACGTCTGCGTTTACGTCTTACCGTTTCTCGAAACAACGCAACGCGAATATTTTTAGATCGATTCAGACAACTACCAACACCAAACATACACAAGTGATGGAGTTATAGAATGCAATGATGTTTTACGGACGATTTTATCCCTTTTCGGCGGGGGATTTCATCCATGGTAATTATTTATAGTTTGATCAATTTGGGAAGCGGTAAAAGTCAGAAACACAGCAACATGTTTGTTTACAAGTTCAAGACCACATGCACTGCGCATGCACAGAAAGACGACTCATGCTAAGCCCAGGGGGGGGGGGGCACTTAAGTGTAAAGATATAGTATACATGTGCCGCACGAAGGGGGTGGTTTTTTCGACATCTCGACTTTTACGACGGGTTAGACATTCGCATAATACCATGTACGATGGAGTATACTTTTTCTCATTCTCAACGAGTACAACGGGTACGGGTTTTCCGAGGTCCCGCGGCACACCCCTATTCGAGTTAGGGTAAGTGCCCCCCACTTGGGATGCTAAGGCAATGCGGGAAATCGCGAGAATTAATAGTTTCCAAAATGGCAGACTTCGTATCGCGATTTGTTCGGAAACGAACTATCGATGGCATTTATTGAAGAATAGCGTCGAGTGGTGGTAAGTTTTTTGGAGCGAAAGGTCTATTTTTTGTAAAGGCTCTTGATATATGTTATTTTCTAGGTGCGAAATATAGCCCTTCAACCCAAACGAGATCTCGCCGACTTGTGTTTGATGAACTCTTCGTAACGGTATAAATTCATGTTACCGTTACGACCGGAGCTATCTTAAATCAAGTCAACGCTCAAGCATAGACCCTTTACTAAAAAGGTAGCGGGTAGGGTGTTATCTCAAATATTGATCATAACGATGTATGATTGATTCGATCGAATATAAGTTTATGTGTAAATATGATTGATAATAACCTAATCTTACCTTTTCGCGCAACACCAAACAACGATAAATATATGACAGACTGGTTTGTTCGTTAAACTCAAACGTTTGCAACCTCAGTCAAATCGCGCAATATTTTTCCGCTAACGTCAGCCAATGAGCAATGAGTATATCGGCAACCGATGAGGATAACGATAGAATGCCCACAGCGAACAGAGAGTGAATGCCCGGGGGTGAATGTCTGTATTGTCGATGATTATATTTTTGGAAAGAAAAGAAAACCTATAAATTGTTCCTGATTCTCTTTTTGTGAGTTTAAATTTTGTTTGAAAAAAAACCAAATGTCTCCTACAAAGCCAATTGCAATTATCTACGAGAACATTTCCAGGGACGATAACTTTTCCAAGTATCTTTGCTTCTACAGTATATGATATTCACATTACACTGATTATATGAGGCGTGACTCCAGTAACGCGAAATATCCAATAGACTTAACTAATATTGTAAAGTAAAAGATGGGAACCCTCTATGGTGCAAAAATATATAAAACAGACTGCATCAAATATCTTTCAACAGACAGATTGAAGCTCATTTGAAAACCCTATAAATAATAGATAACTTGCTCATATTCTGATACCTCTAAACTCCGCTATTACTAAATATTTGTTTTAGTTATAAATAAGCTGCGTAATACATTTTTCTTTATTATATTGATTTGTATAAGTATGGTTTTTCTCTTCGTTGTATTTTTCACTTCGTTGTATATATAAGCCTTATGTTGTCCTTATCAATTGTTCATTGTTTATATGTTCAATTGGTTTAATAAATTGATCTTCTCTATGTTGATGATTAGGAACATCATAACTGAATATGTTGTTATTCATTTTTTGGGAACATATTTTTTTTGTAACACATGGAATTTTATGTTTATGATATACCCTCAATTGTCAGATTGTATCATACCTTTGTATTGATGTTTAATGCCATAATCAGTGATCGTGGTTTTGTCAATTACAAACTATTAAGGCCACCAGTTCGATAGGTGCAAGCATCTCTGGTGTCCGGCTATGTGTCTCTTTCTTCTTATGTTTGTTCTAGTTTTACACCTAATTAAATAAATTATCTTTTCTTAGTAGAAGTAACTAAGAGGACACTTATTAAAGTACTGAGCGAGATAATGGCTTCTGAATACCAGTCCAATAGACTAACAGTCGGTTTGATTAACTTGTTCAAGAGGGGCCACAGACTCCCGAACTTGGTTCAAAAGAGTTAGCCAAGACATAACCCTGTGCGGGAGTATCATTTTATTATAACTTAGCCAAGACAGTGATGCCCACGCATCAGTGTTCAATGTGTTTGCTGGCGTACTCGAATTTCTGCTTGTCTCACGAGTGTTGCGCAACTTATGTGATGAAATTACCCTCTAATTTCTCAGTGACATCGGCGACCAATGAATGAAGAAGGCTTTAATTCGTTTAATTTCTGTGTACTGTGGAAGTCAGGTAATAATGCTATAGAATTAATCGTGTTTAGTGAGCGATAATATAGGTCTAAATTGTTTTTTGCTTTTGCTCTGGTAGGCTTACGAGCTAGTATAGATCGGTTTCGTCTGAAAGGTAGCGCGATCGATTGATCGGATACACACGATAACCTGGAGGCAAGAAGTTGAGTACTCGCTTGGCTTTTCCATCGAGTAAGGAGATTATCGGGGAAGCTCATGTGCGCCGTAGGATACCCATCAAATACTAGGTGGCGTGGCCCCGCGGCGACACGCAGTCTAGTGTGTGCTCGTGTTTTTCTGTCATTTTCCTCTTGTTTTGGCCTTTGTTGGGCTTGTGTTTTTAGTGCAGTGTGTGAATAAGATCGTCTACAACATCTTTGAATCAAAGGATATATCTGAATCTGTTGGACTTTCTCATCAGCTGCCCAGAAAAGGACATTGTGTTTTTCCCGCTGCTCAACTACGCGCTTCGCTTCTAGGAAAGCCACGTGCTTTGCCTGGTCCTGATTCCAGTGTCTTTCCACTCTTCGACCTTGGAAACTACATCAACGTCACCAAACGACCAGCCGTCTTTCTGACCACCACATCAATATGTAACAAGAGTTGCGGATCATGTGACGACCGTGTGCAAATAAAGCATATGCTGTCCTACACCAGGAAGGAACTGCTCGATATCTGCGGGTCACTGCTTCTTCATCACAGCACCCGTCTTCCAGCGCCATCTGGAATTTTCCTGCCAAAACACGGGCCTAGCAGGGGCTGGGACACGAGGAGTGACAGAGAGACATGAGTCAATTGTAGACTGTAAAGCAAATTCCTGAATAGGGCTAATAAATTATGTTATCTTATCTTATCTTATCTTATCAACACTGTTAGTGAGCTGTGTTTGCCAGCTGTTTACTGCCCACAAAAGCAGCATTTGATGTCTTTGATCATGAAGGTTCTTCACTTTTTACTTTGCGCGCAGTGCTGTCAATTTTGTGCGTTTGTGCCTCTGTGATTCTTTTCATCTTCGAAAGTCAAAGGCTATCTTAGGCCTGATCGACCGCCAGAGAATATGAGACGAGGTCCCGTCACTCTTTTCTCAATGTATAATGTGAGGCATATAACTGACCAACAGACCACCAATGATGCTTATGCTAAATAATGTTTTATGGTCACAAAGCACTCACCCCTGGTCTTAATAATCTGATACCTCAGCGCAGATGTGAGAGATGGAAAGTAGTAAACAGCGTGGACGCTGTCAAGGGCGAAGTTTTTTTGCCTATGTCATTATGGTTGTTTTACTGCTTGAACAGAAGGCGCACGGTTGCAGGTTACAAGCTAATTTAAGAGACTCCCCACCCCCCACCATGTGGGCTGAGGTGTGACTAATTTAAGCACCTTGATAACGGCCCCACCACATACCTCTTGCTGCCTAGGTCTGACCTGTCATTGTCTGTCGTTTAATGGTACTTGCGCTTGCAGGCGCATCACCTGAAATCCTCACATCGGAAAATTTTACTGTGGTGTCATAACGGTACTTGCCAAAAAATTCCCGATTTCTGAGGTTTCCGGATTTCAGAATTCCGAATAAGGGATACTCAACTGTAATAACGTGCAGGAAGATAGCTCAAGTGCACACTGTCTGCTTTCCATCTTGAAAAGAATTGCAGCCACGTGGAAACATACTTCTCCAAGCCTGAAAAACAGAAGTATGAAATTATACTACAAGTTAAATACAACAATGAAATCGGAAACGACAATTGAAAATGGGCAGGGTCCTGGGTTGAAATTAGTTAACAGAACTTTGTCTGTTACATAGATTGAAGATGGCGGAAAGCGCAGAAGTAAACTAATTCGTTCAGCTCCAGTGAAGCGGAATTTGGTGGTTTTAGTGATGGTGAAATAGCCCAAGCGGACACAGTTCGTGTGCGATGACTCTTTGAGCAAGGAATTGGTGACGATTCCGACGTTGATAGCGATAGTTCGCAAGAATCATCAGGCCGAAAGTGTTCACCGAGCTGTCACTTCTGAGTCTGACAGCAACGCCGACGCTGTTTTGTGGCAACCAGAATAAAGACGTTGAGCTTTATCAGCTTTCAGCCCACGATCCAACCCTGGCACCACCACTAACCTTGGGGTAGACACAGGTCCTTAGGACTTTTTAAAGCTTTTCTTCAGTGACAGTGAGATGTCCAAGGTTGCTGAGGAGACTAATCGCTACGCCAACCAGAACCGTGATAGAGAGCCCCTCAAGCACAAGATGTCCTGGACACCCCTCTTCAGACCTGACCTGTCAGCATTCCTGGGATTGGTATTCCTCATGGGAATTGTGACCAAACCACAGACAAAAGATTTCTGGTCCACCAAGCCCACACTGGACACCCCATTTTTTTCCTAAGACCATGAGGCGTGACAGATTTACCCAAATAATGCGATATATCCATTTTGTCAACCAGGAGAGCAACCCGAAGGAAGGCCTGCCAAGAAATGACCGTAGGTATGATGCTGTCTGGAAGATGAGATGAGTTATAAACTTAGTGACAACTTCAATGACCACCAAGGAATATGTCACAAAGGAAAACATCAGTTTCCGTACAAAGGAAAGGTCCACTTCAAGCAGTACATGCCAGCAAAAACCTGTCCAGTGGGGAATGAAAGCTTGGACACTGGCAGAGTCGGACACAGGCTATGTGCTTCAGCTGAATATATATACTGGCAGAACTGACCGTGCTGAACGAGGACTCGCCCATGATGTTGTTATGAAACTGTTGGAGCAGTCCAACCTCATAAGAAGAGGTTACCATCTGTACTGTGATATTTGATTTATTTATAGATCTGTGGGAGAGCGATACCCCTGCATGTGGAACTGTGCGAATCAATCGCCGCGATTTACCGAAAGACATAATGCGACGCAGACCACAGGGCCTTGGAAGACAACGGGGCACCTTTGTGTCACGATGCAAAGGACCCATGGTGGCCATAGCTTGGCAAGACAAGAGGGCGGTATTTTCTGACAACCATCCATGGTGTCGGCACCTGTTACGTTGATAGGACAGTACAAGAAAACAATAGGTGGCAGCGTCGCTCCTTTCAGTGTCCTGTAGCAGCAAAGGATTATACACAGAACATGGGTGGAGTTGACCTGGCTTACTAGTTCATCCAGTACTACGCCTTTACACGCGAAACAATCAAGTGGACAATCCGCATGTTTTTCAAACTGATGGAGGTATCGAAATTGAAAGCTTACCGTTTGTACCTCGCCAGTCCTAGCCACCAACCTCAACCTGTCAAGGATCACATGACATTCTACCAGTTTACTATGGCAATAGTTGAAGGCCTGACAGCAAGCTATGTACGGCTAGACAGAAGAGGTCGCCCAAGTCTCGCACCTTTGGATGGAAGACTTACTTTGCGATACATGCCCGGAGAGTTTGCAACCCGTAGTTGGTGTCACTTGTGCTCCAAACAAGTGCGGGAGGGCCGACGAGACATGCGTGCTCAGACCAAGTATGGTTGCTTGACATGTGACAAACATTTATGTTTACCAGAGTGCTTTACTCAATACCATACAATCAATGATTATTTAGTGCTATGTTTTTGTTCAAGTTGTATTTGTAGTTACCTTTCGATTGTTGACATTTTCCTCATTGTGGTTCAGGTTGATTGTTATATTTGCTATTGGTTGATTGTTATATTTGCTATTGGTTGATTGTTATTTGCTATTGGTTGATTGTTATATTTGCTATTGGTTGATTGTTGCTATTTGTTGATTGTTATATTTGCTATTGTTTGATTGTTATATTTGCTATTGTTTGATTGTTATATTTGCTATTGTTTGATTGTTATATTTGCTATTGTTTGATTGTTATATTTGCTATTGGTTGATTGTTATATTTGCTATTGTCTGATTGTTATATTTGCTATTGTTTGATTGTTATATTTGCTCCCAGTATTGATAAAAGTTGGATTTCTGACAAACATTGTACCTCAATCACCAGGCAGGTGCCACCTGTTAAAAAATAATCCAATTTTACATATCGAAAAGCCAATAATGGTTACACTTTCTGTCACTCTTGGGCTTCTGATATGGAATGCCCCTGGTGTTTTTGGGTACAGCAGATGTCTTATCATAGCGTACAGGGGGATATCTTATCATGGCGTCCAAGTCAAACGTCACGCCTTGCTGCTGTATTTGATGTCTTGGCAATGGATGCAGTCTGGGTGTACTGGATGTGCGACAAAAAGTCTTGATGTTTCGAACCTCTGCATTTTCACCACAATCCTGTTTTTTTATATTATTAATCATCCCCATTTTTCCAAGGCTTGGGTTGGTGAAAAAAAAAACATTTTATATTTGGGGCTGGTGGCTTCTGATCCACAACTGAGTAACCCCCTGTGGGTCCGGGGTAGAATAGGCCCACTGTATCATCCTGAATGTCGTAGGGGGCAACCTGTTGGCAGTGGGTTGCGACTCGTGTCAATGGGCAATGGGTTCCTGGTGGTTGAGCGGAGTGGTCCTTGCAAGGGCCATATCTGCAACACCCTGCTTAGGCCCGGATTTCGCCTAGATGAGAGGCTGGAATGGCCTGGTCCAGTCAATCGGCTGGTAGTGACTTGCCCTACGATACTATTTTTTTTATCTTTTTCATCATCATCCACTTGTACGTCCCTCGTTTTTTTCCATTGAACCTTGAAGGCACCTGCCTTATCTGGTTAAACTTATCTATTAACCTTTCTAGGCACCATATAGCACACATGTATTGGTGTGCCGTTAAACCCTACAGTCACTCGCTCCACCTCTGAGTAAGGAAAAGGGTTTGTGCCCAGTGGGTCTTCAATCAATCAGAAATTGCTCTTCCATGCTGACACATTATGTAATTTTTCTGATTTCTAGATCTCAAGCTGATATCGAAATAGGCATGTCGATTGCAACAAAAAGGAAATATGTTACCAAAGAAGTATTGGATGAATATTTTTTACCTGAGGGAAACCAGCAAATTGTGAAGGTCAGTTCAACTCAGGTTGCTTAATGTTGATAATGCCTTCACATACAAAATGTACAGTTTTTATGGAAATTGTGGTTATTTAATGTACTAACACACTTTGGTGATATGGTGTAATTTTTTGGCTCTACGACATCTGTGAGAAGGGGGTCCAGCATCTTCTGTCGGATGACGGGACATTTGTTGATGCTGTGTTACCTGGGTTACTTCACCTGTTAGCTTCTTCCTCTGTCATACTGAAGTGTTTAATTTTAATGTTTTAATCCTTGATTCCTTCTTATCCTTTCGTATTCGTATTTTCCCCACCTTAGTAGGCACCCAATAACACACTAGTGTTGGTGAGCCCTTAAACTCTATACTTACCTTACCGTACCTTACCTTCTTCCTCCGCGGTTTTACACCTGCTCGTGTTGCTGCAGGTGTTGGGTGGACGTGGTAACAACCTGCATGAGGTACAGTCACCTGATGATCAGGTCTACCTGGCCAGCATGCCCACCAGGTACAGGAAGAACATCTGGATCAAGCGAGGTAATCACATCTTTGCCAGCCAATATACTTTCAAATCAGTATTGTTTCACGATTGACATCATGTCAACTTCATTTACACCTTTGATTTTAATCATTCGTTCAATGAGACTTTGAGATGGAATCATGAATTCATTAACACCTGGTGGTCACTTTGTGTATCAGGTGATTATGTCATTGTTCACCCTATTGAAGAGGGTGACAAAGTACGAGCTGAAATCTCTCACATACTCTACCCTCACCAGATACAGTATATTGTGGACGAGGGACAATGGTAGGTGGCACAGTCCGGCTAGTCCCGCTTTTTGAACACTGTATAGATTGTGATTAGATATCAATCCAAGATGATATCATGGAGCTTAGGTGGTTCTGTTTGAGCACAAAATTTTATTCCCAGGATGTATATATTAACAGACTAACAATATAAAACTGATCGGAAATTTTTTAAAGTAATTGATTGGGTTTCACATCAAACACTGAGTACATATACACTCGGAGACTAAGATTGTGAAGAGTGTACTGGCAGTGAATGATGTGACCAATTTCCAAGGATTCTATGTAAAACGATTAATTTTGTGAATGGAAAAACCACACAGGGCCCTTGCTTGTACAATTTGTTTTACAATGCCTATTGTTAATCAACAACAAAAACTCTATTCCCAACAAAATGTTGTGCACCATACACTGGAAGACCTATCTTAGTCTTGACTTGGAAGATATTACATATGTTCCCAAGTTAACCCAAAGTTCTCCAAACCCATTTTGTGGAGTCTCAATCTTCTTTATAATTATTCATTTGTCACTGTTTCCAGGCCGGCCCAGTTTGCTGACGCCATCAAGAAGTCCTCTAGTGACACGATCCCTCAGGACATGCTGCCACCTAGTGATTCGTCCGAGGAGGATGGGAGTGATATGGAAGATGAGGAGGAGGAAGATGACTTTCTGGTGTGTAATCCCAACCGGCCTAATGTGAAGTTCTGTGAGGCGCAGGAGGACAGTAGTGATTCTGATGAGGAAGAGGAAGCAGACTCTCAAACACAGGCAATAACTGCCACCTCACCGACAGATGTCATACACAGAGTACCTCCGGGGGATACATGAGTTGTCATACCACGCCATCATGATAAATGTGTTATTGTGTTTCTTTGTTAGTGGGTATAATTGACCAGCTACCAGATAATTTGTTTAATGTGGGTATGAATGAATGACCTTTCTGTTTATGTCATCACGAAATATACAATCATGATTTTCCAACATGCATTCACCCTTGTTATTAATGCTATATATATATTGAATGAATGATTGTCTGCTCTATTGTGTTTATATGTCATCACAAAATATTACAATCATGATTTTCCTTTAACATGCATTCACCTATGAATATATATATATATACTGTATATATATATATATATATATATATATATATATATATATATATATATATATATATATATATCTAGATATATATATATATATATATCTATATGTATATATATATATATATATATATCTATATATATATATATATATATCTATGATATGTATCTATATATATATATATCTATAGTATCTATGTATATATATCTCTCTGTCTCTCTATCTGTCTATCTATATATATATATCTCTCTCTCTCTCTCTATATCTATCTCTTGTCTCTATCTAGATATATCTCTCTCTATAGATCTCTCTCTATATCTATATATAGAGAGATCTGATCTCTATATCTCTCTCTAGTATATATATCTCTCTCTATGTATATCTCTCTCTGTCTCTCTCTGTCTCTCTGTCTCTCTCTGTCTCTGTCTCTATCGTCTCTATATCTCTATGTCTCTCTCTGTCTCTCTCTCTCTCTCTATATGTCTCTCTATATGTCTCTGTATATATCTATATATGTCTCTGTATCTATATGTCTCTCTATCTCTCTGTATATATATGTCTCTCTCTCTCTCTCTCTCTCTCTATAGAGTATATCTCTCTCTCTATCTCTCTCTCTCTCTCTCTCTATCTTCTCTCTCTCTCTCTCTCTTATCTCTCTCTCTCTCTCTGTCTCTATCTCTCTCTATCTCTCTCTCTCTCTATGTCTATCTCTCTCTCTATATGTATCTCTCTCTCTCTCTCTATCTCTCTCTCTATATCTATATCTATCTCTGTATCTCTATCTATATCTATCTCTCTATCTCTGTTATATATATATATGTTATCTCTCTCTATATATATATATGTATATGTCCCTATCTATCTTTATCTATATATATATCTATATATATATGCATATATATATATGTATATATACCATATATATATATATATATATGTGTATATATATATATATGTATGTATATATATGTATGTATATATATATGTATGTCTATATATATCTATGTATATGTATATATATATATGTATCTATATATATATGTATCTATATATATATATATATCTATATTCTGTCTGTATATATATATCTGTATGTATATATATATATGTATGTATCTATCTATATCTGTATGTATATATATCTATGTATGTATCTATATATATATGTATGTATATATATGTATGTATATATCTCTATGTCCCTATTATATCTATATATTGATATGTCTTTATATATATATATATAAAAGGCTCTAGTTGGTCCAGATAAGCCAAGTGCATCTCCAGCATATATTCCTGTTGGAAATTACCATTTATTTTGAGTTTTAGCATCTCCAGTTTTTTATATGATGCTAGTGGTAATGATAGCTTGGTGGTTTTACTAGGCCAGGAACTCCATCCGCAAAAATTCTAACTTTAAACGAAAGAGAGGAATGCCAACTCATTCTTGTCGTGCACGTTGATATTCATAGATATACTAGCATTGCCCTGCTCATAAATCAAGAGTGATGTATTGCAACGGAAGGCCAGCTTAAAAAAATGCACAACCAAATTTTATGTAACAAATATTTATTCTCTATTCCAATAATCAAAACAAATTATATTAACCAATACAGAGTGATATTGTAGCTTACTACAACAAAAGTAGTCAAAACATCTTGAATTCCATGGCATTTTAAAAGTTAGTGGATACATAAATTAGAGACGCTACACAACACCTTGTTTTATAGAAAGGTTCTGTTTCTATCGGAGAAACAGAAGAAGGGAGATTAAGCACTCGGTGTCACAAGGTTACACTTTTGGAAATAGCCAATCCTGGTTCTTAGGCCTCTCGTGGGCGTGCTCAGAAGAACTTGTGTGGATTAAGTCGGTCACAAAAATACAAATCGCTCGATATATTCAAGACTGGTACTGCACCCTGACGAATGTGCTGCTCCATCACGTCCGAGCCGTACAACATAGTTCATCGGGATACCGGAAGTGAGCGTTGCCACAACATAGACTAATCCCAACACATGACGGTAAACTTGCAGCGCAGTCTCCATGATCTTTAGCGAAATTTTCACATTCACAGTAGCTTGGATTTGTTCACAAGATTTTACCAATGAAATTAGGTGAGCTCACAATACACTATGAAAAAATTCTATAACCAAGCCACTGTGATAAGTAAATATTCGCTGACCCACCTCCAAGGCAATCTCGTTGAATATCACCACCAGCCACAGATCCGATCTACACAAGCTTCCTGTAAACGACACGTACTGCCAAGTGGTAAAATGATACACTGGCAGCCCGTATTCGTCCCGGCGAGCCTGTCTGATCAGACCGGTGGCCAGCGGGTAGCACGCCAACCCTCTCGCACTCACCGAGTGATGGCAGGGTCGCTGTGGCGTGTGTCCCCGGAGGCCGGTTGTTTATTCCTGGGACTAGAAAGCCCCAAGAGGCTACGAAGTAAGCTTGAACCGTCAGGTGTGGAATTAGCCAACGCGTGACAACACCCACTTCCAGTCGACAGCCATGGCCGGCTGGGTGGGTGTGAGAGGCACACCCCTTTAACGTGGTCCGCAGTGTTCCTCTCGGTGCTGGTTTCGCGACAACTCACACTCTGTTAGCCTACGCTTATATAGCCCCACGAACGCTTGCCTCAGCATTTAACGTATGACGTCATGAATAACAACGACAACAATTGCTGTGCTAAGCTCAAGGTGCGCGATCGTTCACAGTTTTACCGGATCGAATCACTGAAGCGTTAACTGTCAGCCTGGCAGTTTTCATGACATTCCGTGCCGCCGAAGACGGCGTTATGAGTAGGTGTCGCATTAAGTTATCAACACGTCCAATAAATAATTCAGCAAATAATGAAACAATATGTATTACTCACTACAATACTACTTAAGTAACGCCACAAAATTGTGATGATAACTTGGCGTGGAGAAATCTTGGCTTTTAAAATGCTATCTATTTCAAACCAGTAATCATTTTAACGATGTTTTCTTACTCATATCCAGTTTTATCAAATTTGGAAACGTTTTTAGGTTCCTCTGCAATATATTCTAGTCTGGTTTTTTGGTTCACACGCATACAATGTATTATACTACAGGTTATGTTCATTTCATTTCGAGTACGATTCTGTTGATTTGTATTTTGAAATTATGATATTTCATTGATGAGGGCTAAATATGATATCGATATGAATAATTCCCTATCACAATGAATGGATGGCGAATGGATTCGTCACAATTAATGGATAATCGAACTCACGCCTTGATTAGAAAGCCACCCTAAATCGCGAATGAGCGAAGTGGTGGGGTTGCTCGCCACTAAGAAAATGTTTATTTTATCGCTTGCTGCGACTTATGGGTTGTATTTGGCATTAAAGTGGCGCAAAAGACCAAAGCAGCTGAGCTTTGTTGAGGTATTTTGCCATCATAGGTAATGAACATATGAATTGTGCCAAGTTACTCCTAGCATCTTTAATTGCCCATAGTTACTCCTCATAGCATAGCTTGGCCTGACTCGATCAATAATCAACGTGTGATGTAACAGCGCGATCTCCATGGCAGACATGTTCGACGCTGCGCTAACATTAATCCTAGCCGATGCCCAAGAAGATCTGTTTCCACTTGTCGAGAACCCTATGTCACGCCTCCTAGGTGGCCAGAGATTGTTGTTCATGTTGTGAAAGGTCGTTGAGTTTCGCGCCCATCTTCTGTTACGGTCTAGTCAAGGTCCCTTAGCCTGTTGGCTGCAGGCCCTGTTTACATGTTAATGATATTCAATAGTCTCGCCAACAGGGCGAGAAGCGTAGCGGAACACCGGGAGTCTGGGACGCAGACCAGTAACTGTCTGTCGTGGTCATATTTTGAAACAGTTTTTTACGCTATAATTATAGTTTTCACAGTTTCAGTTAGCACGCAATGAGTCATAAACTGATTTGCGAGATAAATGGAGTACTATCAATAAGAAATAACGCTGATGGTAGTTAATGCAGCCAGTTGCATCGAACCGAGCGTCGGGTTCGATTACCTTCGTATGCAAATTAGTAGCCAAATAATGTAACAGCGGTTCTTTTTATCAAGGTTAACGTTTTATGTGCGTTTATTATTTTTTCCATGTATCAGTGATGTGTATAATATGAGCGAAGTATCAAATCATATCATTAACACGCAGTCATCCATGCAGACGGCGAAACCCCAAAAAGTAATTTGCATAAATGCGGCGTTAATTATGCACAATTCAGTTCGTGCATAATTAAGCACGGCCAGTGAGGAATTCCTCACTGGGCCATCCCATTCTCCGACGGGCCGTCGTTCTAAGATGGGTTGTGACAGGCCCCATTCCCTGGCCAAGGGACACATACATGTTTCGGATATTGAATATCGCTCTGGGGCGAGTAGCGGAACCCCTGGAGTCTGGTATATAGACTACCTTATCATAATGCTGTACCGACGTCTTGTCCAAACAACACGAGGTAGAATTCGACACCATTCTTCGATTTTACATTCCGAATAACCGTACTGACACATTACCAACATATCGAAAGAATACATTACCAGTAACATAGGTGTATATTGAAGTAAACTTATCCGTTTTGTTGATAGTTATCATATATTGCGCAATATTTTTCGTCGCTTTCCAAGGGCGAGCGGCAGCCACGTTTTGTTCCCCAAATGAATGTCCCTTTATAAATAATATAAATTAGTTAAAAAGCACTTTAATCAAACGTTTTCATAACTGTAGCTAAATATCTTTAATATATGTACTTCGCCTTTTGAACACCCGGATTTGAAATTCTTACTTATTATTATTTTGTTTCGTGAATTCTAGTGTAAAATATGGCTTTTCCGTAAAACTGTCGATTTTCAGAATACCCAAGGAAGATATACAGGTATGGCTTACCCTTTCGCCTTAAAAATTTGCTTTGCAAAACATACTGATGGGAAATGTTATAAGATGTCTGGAACATTTAGGCTTCGACGATGAACTACAATCGATCTCCTTGCGCATCGGCTTCTGCGCAGGCTAGGATTCGCGTTATGTTGGCGTAACGTCAAACATGTCTACCATGAAGAGTGGGACTGCAATATGTATGGCAAAAATTCAAACTGCAAAGAAACCCACCCCCAAATATAACTGCAACAACAACAACCAAATGCAACAAGATCCCTGAACAACTGAGTGTAAAGTTTATGCTTATATTTTCATAGAACCGAAATAATTTATGGTTAGGGAACATCGAACAAATAATTTAATATACGAAGTAAAATGTTGAATTAACAAGACCTATCACGTCGTCCATTTGAAATTCGATTATCGTGTTTAACTCGCACCCAAACATTATGATTGTATAACAGGGAATCATCCCGAAAATGAAATTCCAAAAAGTTTATAGCTTCGCTAAGAGCGCTCACTCAAGCATTCCGCCCGAAGAAATATATGAAGACGCCACCTGTGAGCCGAAGCGCCACCTTACGATTGCAGTGCATTATAATTAGGGAAGCGATCACCGGAGAGCCACTCGAAGTGAGCCCCCTTAACGTAGTTATAAACTCTTTGGTAATTTCACGCAACAAATAGTCCAAATTCAACCATCTCGTATTGTGACATTTGTCGTGAATGACTGCTACTGTAATGTGGGCTTTCTTGGTCAGGAATGTCTGCATATTATCACAACTTGTGATTTCCTTAATCAACCTCCGTAACAAAGACGCAGTTCCTCAAGATTTTTAATCTACCTGGGGTGGATGAAACCCCTTTCCAGAGCATCTTTGACAATCTACATCATTTCCCTTCCTACCATTAATAACACGCCTTATATAGCTTACTATTGGACTGAGAGACCCTGTACTTCCTTCGGGCCCCACAAGACTCATTGTTAAAGCGAACAAACCAAGGGAAAATATCAACGAAAATCCTATGGTGGCGAACATAAAGATACCAAACTGCATGAAAAAGCGAATCTTTGCGAAAAGCATGAAAAGAGAAGCCCCGAGCGTCGTGATGGCGCCCGAGAGGACGGAGACGCCGGCGTGACGTAACATGTCACGTGTCCGGGCTAGGCGACTCTGCATGGTGGATAAACAATAGGCTTCAGCTAAATGAACCACGTAGTCCACAGACAGACCCACGATCAACGAGACGTTTAGCGACTCCAGAACCTGAAGTAAAAACAAGAGTGCAGGTGATTTTATTAATTAATACCATATGTAAGATTGACGTAAACAAAAAATTGTTTGTTACCCCCAGTTTCCAACCGGCAAGTGGGATGAGCCCAATTACCGACACAGTTGTAGTTGCTATGGTGAACGTTGCTAGGAGACCCACGACCAGATTCTGGGTTGACAGTATAAGAACGGGCGCCGCAAGACATATACCAATGACAACTCCGTTCACAGCCGTTCTTGCCAACGTCTTTAAAAAAGCATATAAACACGAATATGTAAACAGGGTATTAATCTATTAAAACCAAAAGAAATTATCACCTGAATTTAGATAAATTCAAACCTTTTGGACTTTGAGCCAATGCCAGTTATTAGTAAGAGCTGAGTCGGGTGGGTCAACTGGTGTACATTGGAATCCACCGGAAAGGGACGGGGGCATCTTGTTTAGCTGAAAACAGGAGGAACAACGTTCTGTCGTAATTATAGACGACCAATTAAGCATGGCAAAGGGGGTTGTCTGCGTTACTTTTGAAGCATAAGCTAACATCCTGCAGCATGAACTGTCTAACATACATCAGTACCAAACGCTTTGTCACGTCGCCGTCATTCATAGTCATACCATACAGCTATATTTACAAGAAGGCTCGTCTCCTGAAAGAGGAGGTGGGTGATATGTGTGTATGTATGTGTGGGTGTGCGGGCGGGGGAGGGGGGGGGTGTAGTGGATGTAAAATTTATATATAGGTGGCCTTTCATGAAATTACTGAAAGGGGCCCTTTGAAAAATGAACATTGGAAACTGGTGACCTCATTACTGGATGCAGGAAGGTGTTTGGGGCTGTCGTCCGACCCCCAATCCTATAGGTTACGAATGTATGCTTAGTAGGGAGTCAACCCGCTCATAACGGCATGCAATCTGTGCTGACAACGCGAAATCATCAACGTAACGTAACCAGTGTATGATTGTGTAGGTTTTTAATTTAACACAGCGCACCTCGATGTTAAAAAATTCCTCCCAGTTATTCATTATAGGTATGCCCTGCTCATAACCGATGTTGCCGAATGGTATGGACGTGTTGATGGCGATGGCGGCGTACCTTAGCCTCGTTCCATAGCGGTATCCTTCACAGAAAGACAAAGAGAACAAATCCCATTAAATCTCCATCTTATTTCCTCGTATCGAGCAGGGATGTATATTGAGATCTTACCGGTGTCTCTAATAGGCGTGGTATCATACTTGTCAGACGACTCCCCAACCAGAGGGCTAAATACGTCGAAGTCATGATCCAGATGGCCGCTGTAGCCATTAGATAGCCAATATGACAAAGCCACCTGCAACAACACCCAAACACACCCAATGTATTGTACCTTGATTTCTGTCCAATGCAAAATCTCTGTTTAGATACATTCTCATATTCAGTGTTTTCCTGTGAAAACCTGCATTAAATGAGGATTCTTTGAAAGATGTTTACCTCGAAGTAGCGGTAGAAAGTTTCGTGCAGATGAGACACGTTTGAATATATATCTGGATGAGCGGACATCAGAGTCTTGATTTCTTCCGCGGAAGTTGGCAAGCGGAAGTCGCCATTGAACCCGTATTTAGGTTTATGAAGCACATCCTGTGGAAAATACACACCGCATTGTGACAGCATTGTTGTAATACGAACATTGTTATTGCGAAGTTCAATGCTACTTGGTTCTGTGTGACGACAACGTGTTTGACGTTTGGGTGGCAATCCGACAACACGGAACACAGTCTTAATGGGAGACCGCGTTGCGGTTTTCTCCGAGGGGTGGCAGCACAGAGCAATGCGGTCCCAAGCTCGACCGGAAGTTATCAGTTTATGCGCTTACTTCGCGGTTTACGCGTAAATACAAGAGATTCATTTCCATTGTGCTTCACTTCGACGAATAAAATTTTTCGCAATACGTCATGCGGTCATGAGATATTTGATGCTGACGAAATTTAGGGTAAAGCTGTCACTGTCAATGCGCTGTACGTAGCGGACGAGCATCTCCGAAACGCTGTGAAACGAGCTGGCCGGCGACGGTCAACTTGCCAAGTCGAGATCAAAGAGACCCAGGTATATCGTTTTCTAGGCCACTTTTTCTACGTACAAGAACCATAACACAATGAAGGTGGTGGTGGGTGCTACACCAGGAGGCCTAGTGTCCTATGTGTCTCCCTCTTATGGCGGCGAAACCAGTGACAGGCATGTGATGGAAAGGAGAAAACTACCAGAAATGTGTGACCAGGGTGACTCGGTAATGGCTTTGTCATGCAGGACTTATTTGCTCCCTATGATGTCACCGTAAATATACCAACCTTTTTCAGTAAGAAGAATAAGTTGACAGGGAAAGTGGTGCAGAGAGACCGGAAGATCTCCAGCAAGAGGGTGCACATTGAGCGGATAATAGGATTGGGAAAAATCTTAAAAATCTTGGTGCCTTATAATGTTATCTATAATAACCCTACACGTGAATACTGTAGAAGAAAAAATTGTTTTTCACCCTATTCATGTTTGTCCCTTTCATTGAATAAGTGACTGTGGAACCCCCAATGGGATAATTGTTTATAATTCAATTAATACACTTTGTACTTTTCAAGTTTCAAGAATTTATTATACATTCCACCACATGCAATATGCAGGTAAATGATTCCTTAAAGAAAAAAGAAATCAGTGCAAAAGACTACTTAGTAAGAGAAATTGTGAAAAAAAATTGAATCAAGTATAGGATCTTTGAAATAGTCCCTGAAAAACACCTCTCAACCTTGAAATCACTCTGAGTAGTAGATGACAAAGTTGACTGTTCTCATCGTCACGGGTAACTGGAACAATCTCTATACTCTGAGACATAAACACCACAAGATGAACAATCTCCATACTCTGAGACATAAACACCACAAAGTTGACTGTTCGTGTCAGAGGCAAAGTTTTCGTGCAAAACAACTGGCCCTGAATTTGGTAAGTCATGTTGGCTTTAGTAGGATGAGCTGGTTGTTCTCATTGACCAGGTATGGCACTGAGACAGGAGTGACAGGTTTGTCCCTGGTACTGTAGGGACATTTAACCTCAACAATCATGTCATCAGACACAACCCCATCTGGTGAGCATGCGAGGTAGGGGTGTGTTTGGGACTCTACAATCCCACATGGCTTGACTTCGGTCCCAGTCAACTCTGCGTATTCCTCATAGGCACAGGCTCATTACGGATGCCGTGGTAATTACTTTGGCCCGAATCTGGTTGACGCGGGTCAGCGACTTCGCCATACGGACCAAGTCTGTTATGATAGTTGCTTTGCATATCCTGCCAAACTGGGAGTTCAATTCTTTGCCCGCTTAGAATCGCATTTCGCTTCTTCACCTCTATTTTCAACGGCTGTAAGGTTGGACGACCGTACTTATCCATCAGTAACGATTTGCTCCAATGTTACCAACGATATAACTCGAAAGGTTTCAATCAAAAATAACGATGTTCCGCAACCTTCTATGGTAAACTGTGTGTATTAGAATACCGGAAGAGGGCGAGGGACCGCATTGCTCCGTGGCGCCGCGTAGCGGATTAAAACTCGAGGTCTCTCATTGTGTCACAGCCCTCAATATATCACAAGTGGTAGATACTATATGTACGAATAGATACCGCATAGGTTATATAAGCATAATGATTTGGTATAGATTAACTGTTGCCATGAATGATGCCATCTGTGGGGGAAGTTAATGACAGAAAATGGCACGATAAGTTGAGATCATGTTTTACAACATGACAACACGTGGTCGTAATCAGACGTGGATCACCTGAAGGTACTCTTCCATCCGCTCGACGAAGCACTTCACTTGTAGTTCACCTGTTTCGGGATCTCTTCTGATCATAAGTCGTTCATTCTCCTCGTCTGATACGTGGCGCAGCCTGCTGCAGAAGTCCTGCACCACAAATAATTCACTTGAAGTTCAATCAAAGAGTTTATAGATATGCTTTGAGAGCTCACTTGAGCCTCTGCCCGACAAATATATGAGCACGCCACCTGTGAGCAACGCGCTACTTTGTCACAGCGTTTCTTTAAATCACGCGGAATTTTCGGGGTCGCGGTGTCTCCGACCAATCAGAATATTTAGGGGCAGATCCCCGAGACGTTGGATCAACATGTGCTATTGTTAATTTTATTGAAGCGCCACATGACGGTGGGCTTGTGTTTCACTCATTTGCATCCTCACCGCGTATCAAGTCGGAGTGAGCCCTCTCAACGCAGCTATAAGCTCTTTGGTTCATTAACGAAGATTCTACTTGGTGTTTAATAATGCAGTTTGAAATAAGAGAGTTCATTATATCACTTTAGCTTGGGGACGCTCAATTGTCAGCCCAGGAAGGTCCGCTCAATTAACCCGCCATTGTCGAGCTTCACATCCAGTGGCTCTATGATATATACTACAGCTTGTCTACGCGTCTGCCTCGAGTCTAAGTCATCGAAAACCCTAATTGCTTATACACCTATACGTTTGAATATATTATAGTCCCACCTTACGTCCCTCACCGTTTTACCACTCCTCGCACCCACCCACACACGTACACGCACACACATACAAACACACACACACTCGCTCACACACTTACGTTATCTCACCTTGAGCGCGCTTTGCGCAGGCGCGGGGTTCATATCGAAGCCGTCGTCCCACACTGTACGACCCGTACAGCCATCTAGCGCGTTCCTGGAACAACTCGACTTGTCTTGGTGCTTCATACCCCATACCATGTACACCTTCATTAACAAGCGAACGCCCTCATTAAAAGTACCGATAATGAGGTTACACAGCACATGTATGATTTTATTAATGCGTTCCAATGTAACTCTCTGCATAAAAGACGGAAAGTCTAATTGTTTGGTAATTTTTTCATGCTTTTAGTGTGATCTACAATGCCTACGCTTGATGGCAACACGTCCATTGAAATGGAGAAGCCAGTTGTTTTGCACTAATCTGTAATAGAATGCTTTGTGGCTCGCTGTATTGCGATCAACAAAACATACATTAACCTAGGACTACATCGCCTGCATGCATTCGAAAGTTTGTTATATACGGTCGTACAATAGAATTCACGACTTCCAATCCAAATTGACTAAATTATTTATGTCCTTCCATAAAAACACAAATAAATGAGTTCGTTGGTTAATTTTAAAACGTTCTGTGTACATATGTTGAGGCTGGTTATAACTTCCTGTATTTATCATCGTCGCTGCACAAGGCACGCAGTAATTGACCATACATTACCAACTACACATGAACGCACCTGGATGACACTATCCTGTAGGCTTGGCTTGAATGAGCTGGCCTGATGCAACTTAACGCGTCCAAAATTAGAATTCGATTTGAACAGTTGTACCTGCAAAAACACAGGGTGGGCTAAATGGGTATTGTCTTTGCAACAGGCTGTTAATTTGCAGCAGCCCCTCCACAATGGATGTATCGCATAACCACCCTTCGTAGGTGACATCTGATTCAATATTAACTTGACGCCTAGTTAAACTTAAACACTGCCCTTAGAATTTAGAGACTTTGTTACATAAAATTCCACACTTTCATATGGAAACTGACCCACTAATTATTACATGGATATTGGGTCACGGGTTTGGAGTTGGGGTTGGTAGCTACTGATGTTCGACTCCGATTTTATAAAATAAAGTCGGTGAAAACATAGGGAATAACAAACCCGTCCTTTGAGCAATTTACTCTTTGCTTATGAAGCAATTGACTTTATATTGAGAATACGAGACTGTGACTCACCCCTTTCTCGTCAGGTACCAGGCACGTGGCACTGTAAACTAAATAACTGACCAGCGTTGCAAACAATATCAGAAGCACCCATCGTAGCGCTCGATGAGTTACGAATTTCACGTAAGGTCCTGAAAAGAAGCGAACTACGGGATTCTCCCGACGAGTATCGGCGTCCACGCAACAGCGGTCTTTCACTCTGGAAGAGCGACAGAAGCATTCGTCAGAGCAGGGGACTCGTTGTTGTTGCCATTGGGTGTGATATATATAGACTACTGCCGGGAAGAAGGTGATAACAGAGATGTAATTAACGAATACGAGGAGCGCAGAGAAGAGTCCAAAGGATGACACAGCGAGTAGCGGCGAGAGGGCGCTAGCGAGGAAAGCAACCATAGTGGTTAGTGACGTCACGAGCATGGCCATGCAGGCACGCCGATAACAAGCTGACATCCTCTCTTCGATCGATGCGTAATTTTCGAAACCTGTGTGTCTCCATGTATCAAAGTAAACAAAGATATCATCTGCCCCAATCCCGAGAATAATAAATACAGATAGGACGTGGAATATACCGAAGTATCTGAAGTTGAAGACCACGCGGTAAATCAGGTTGGCGCCGCAGAATGACGTCAAAATGCTGAGAATTCCAAACAACGAAACGAACAAGGAACCTGTCTGGAACCACATGAATCCAAAAATGAAAATCACACTGCCTGTCGCCAGCGCAAGGTCAAGGACAACTTGTGCAACTAGATCTTCCTTATAAAGTGTGGCGCCCAGGAAAGAGAACCTCATTCCGCCTACTCCTCCTCCACTCAAATGATATAGTTTATTTCTCAGAGGCCCCATTATAAACTGGTTGATTTTCTGCCATTGTAAATAGGAATTGTCTTCCAAGTTATCAAAACCACTGATTGGCAGCGCTAACTTGAAGACACTTCGAGTGATGTCACTGTAAGCGATGCTAAGGCTGCTGTTGAGGGTATAGCTCCTGCCTAGATGGAAGTCCAGGATGGAACTGGTCGTTGGATTCTCCGCAGCAGCTGCCAATGTTTGTGCGATGTTCTCATAATCAGGATCAAACAGTCTAGGGTCTACGTTGCTGTAACTACCATCAAAGAAACGGAGAATAGATCGAGGTTTGTCACAACCCAGATTCATGTCAGCCAAACAGTACTTATGGAAATCATCCAAAGCCATCAGCTCTTCTTCTGCAATTTTCATGTTTCTTAGATGTTTTGCGGTGAAAACATTGGACTTTGTTTCTTGAAGATCATACATGATAATGATCTCTTCACAGACAACAGATCTCTCATCTAACGTGGATCCAGTGAGGAATCTGGAGTGAATGCTTCGGTCAGCGTCGCGGTAGAGCCAGGCTTGTGTTCGCAAATATTGCTCATCCTGCTGTAGATCCATGGGTACCTCGGAGAAGTTGGTAGGGAGGATGTCGTAACCCGCAGCCAGCAATATTCCAGTGATGACAACCAGAGACATGTTTATTGTGAGCGTGATTCCTGAGCACATGACACAGAAACCGCATGATTCTCATTCCTTCAGTATTGATATTGCTACTACTACTACTACTACTACTACTACTACTACTACTACTACTACTACTACTACTACTACTACTACTACTACTACTACTACTACTACTACTACTACACTATTACTACTACTTCTACAACTACCACGATTACTATTACTACTACTACTATACTACTACTACTACTTCTACTACAACAACTACTATTATTACTACTTCTACTACTACTACTACTACTACTACTACTACTACTACTACTACTACTACAACAACTACTATTATTACTACTTCTACTACTACTAGTACTTATTCTACTGTTACTTCTACTGCTACTACTTACTTCTACTGCTACTACTTCTACAGCTACAACTACTACGATTACTATTACTACTACTACTACTACTACTATACTACTACTACTACTTATACTACTATTACTTCTACTACTACTACGTCTACAGCTACTACTACTACGATTACTATTACTACTACTATACTACTACTACTACTACTACTACTACTACAACAACTACTACTATTACTACTATTACTACTTCTACAGTGTTTCTACAAAATTTATAAGATTAGCAGGCAGTACGTACTCACCAAAGGCTTTTTTCGGATGCTGGACCACCAGTCGACAAAAAGCAATCGTTTTACAATGAACTTGATGACTAGGCTGAGTGGATTCGTGGGTTCCGCTGGCTGGATCAGCAGTATGTACAGCAGCAGGCACCCCGATTCCGGCCTTCTCTTCCGATGGGACATCGTTACCTGACTGTCGGTTTGGATGTGCTGCGTTGCTATGGTTACTGATCTCATCCGCCGAATACGCCAGATTGTCTTGACCCTCTGTGTTTTGTTCTGAATTCACCAAAAAACCGTGGCGGCCTAAGCCCATACCTGCGTCGTCTGACGTACCAGGGAGGTCACAGTCAGTGGTCAGCCGAGGCAAAGGACTCTGAATGCTACTCGGTGTAGGGTGTGGTCTACACACAAACACACCAGGGCCGTGTTAGGAAGAGTCGATTTAGGGATCAAGGCAGCTTAGCTATCCCGCCAGTTATGAAATGTTTAGTGACGTTATATATCATCGTCCTGTTTATAACGGCTAACTTAGTAGTTAAAAGCGACCTACTCAGAAACGGTGTTCTCCATGTCTCCAAAACCCGTAAACTGGTGACTGAATGCGACTCGGGGCTTGAAATCCTGCGCGACATACAGACATGAACATTGCGTCAGTAAATATCAAATTATTCATATTTGTAACAATGCCACTCAATTAAGCTCAATAGTCGGTGATATTTCCTACGATCCTACCATAGCCTTAATATCAATATGAGGGTTTCATCAAAAGCTCGTTCTACGCAGCCGATGACGTAACCGAAATCGTTAATTCATGGAATGAAAACGTGCTAGCCATCATAACCCGGCTCTTGCCGTTTATCTCCTCTAGCTGCCGAATGCAACTCTTTTCGCAGCAACCTTTATCATGGTAACAAACGTGATATCCACATTCACTAACTCATGTACATGCCTAACGGAATATGATTTGCTAAATTAGTGTTTTGTTAGCAAATAACGAATAACTCATTCCAGTGATAATGGCTTCGCTGCATTTTGAATAATGTTATGGGCCACGATACAAGCATCTAGATAGAAATATTTCAGTGACTAACCTGTGATGCAATCAATCCCGTAATTGCAGTTTGAAATCAGTTCCAGTTTGGGTTGATATTCGGTTTAATCGAGGGCATGAATTAGTCTCTTACCAGCTCCGCAGATATTCAAGCTACGTCCCGTGTGAATATATGACGCCAATAAACTGTTCTTGTAATCTTACGTACTCGTACGTAGACGAAGAGTCGTGCGTGCGCAGACGATGTCCGCGATGTTATAAATGAGGGCTCGAGGGAAGACCCTATAAATTGCACCTGGCATGGAAACAGCTACAGCGACAGGGCAAACTGAAGCTGTCTAATTGCAGTGTTGTGATTGCTATGCAGTATCATAGGTGTGCTGAAGTGCTGTTTCTTAAGCAGGTAAAATCCTTATGTGTTGGAGCTATCGATGCATCACATGTCATCAACTGGTACTAGGCGTTAGATGTTAAATATATTTCCGCCATGGTTTGAAAATCCCACAGGGTGTGAAATCAATATATCACGCCGTCAATTAACCTGCTACCTTGTGCTATATCAGCTATGGCCCCTACCTTTTTTCTCTGATTTACAGATGTTCGATACCTACGGTGATGTCAGCCATCTTAATATAGAAGGATGTAAGGTTCGTGAAACAGGTGCTCCGGCCTAAGAATTACCCCCCACCCACTAAAAACGCAGGGTCACTATGAGGTCATGGGTGTATGCCACGCGTAAAGCTAGAACATTCGTTTGCCGATTGATTGCCCAGGATGCTATTCACCATCGAAGACGATGTTAGCATGGTCTGTTAGTTCCACTGGATTCAATAATTGATGCAATGGAGAATTCTATCATTTGTACGTAATGTGGCGTGGTAATAACGCGACTTTTACCGGATAGGCGACGCCCGCAGCTTAGCGGTGTACCCTACCTGTTGTGAATTCGTGTCTTGCAGGTATGACACAGGTGCGACGAGGATGCATATTGACGAACAGCGGAGAATGTTCACGAATGGCATGATGCAGCACATTGTGGTGTATCTATGATATATTCTGCGGCGAGTTCGTGGTATTCTTAATCATATTCTCAATTTGTTCAGATGCTCAAATGATTCCATTTCACATGATAGTATCTCGAAACGATGGGGACGAAAATATTCGATGAATTTTTGGGGTAAATTCATGATGTCACGAATGATTCAACATGCTCACTAAGTGCTCTATATCATCGCCCGAACGCTGCTGATTTTATTAATTCCTAGCCAGATGTTCCATATATCAAATAGATTATCAAGCTGCAACGAATCTATTAGGAAATTGATTTTCAGCACAGAATTGCGATGCACTATAAAAAAACATATACACTACTTAAATCATAACGGTAAACTCAATCATAACGCCGAGAAAACATTATGATTTTAGCACGAATTCATGGTCTTGGCCGTCAGCTAGTTTCTTGTCATCCGCGACAAAGAAAAATGAATATAGAATGGAATTCATGGTGGTTGGCCGGACCTTAGGCGACCTGGCAGTGAGGCCACAGGAAATGAGACGCCGGTCTTACACTGCACAAAGGTGCTGCTGTAAATGACCCATGCGTAACAGTAAACTGTTAATGCTCTCTTATGGTTCCTGCTGATTCAGGCCCCGTATATGTCACAATGCATATGCTTGTCAAGATATAAACGATGGTCCTACGAAGTTGCATCATAGGAGATGCGAGAAAGAATATGTTACAGTCAAACATGCTCGAAATTCCTGAGTAAGTCTTTATCATTTTCTTATTACTAACACAAAACCATTTCACAAATCACAATTTGAGAATCCTGTCCTGGTAAAATACCAGCAGAGATAGGGTAAATATTTTCTTGGAGAGTATTTGAAAAACTTCCCGAAATGTGTGAGTCATAATCCTCACTCTGATCGCGTGGAACGCGTTACGTTTGTTGCGTCGCTTTGTTGGAAGCAAGTTCAGACCGGAAGTCCATCGGTCCAACCTGTGTGTTTTTTTGCCCACATGCGCGGCCAAAACATTGCCACCCTACGTAACATGCTGCAGCCACCATTGTGACGAAGACGAAGCCGGTGATCAAGCCAACCGCCATCTGTTTTCCTAAGAAGCCGTCGTTTGCGTCTTCCGGTGGCGATTCGGTGTTCTGCCAAAACAGACAGTGATCAAAATGTGAAGAGTCTTCACTTAAACCGACGTTTTTGAAAGTAGAACTGAAGCGAATTCAGATTATATCAATTGTAGAAGACGATATGGTGTTGGGTTAATATTGTCTCAAAAGACGTGATTAAATACAGAACCTAAAACGGGCTTTATTATTTACCCATTGAATTAACATAATTGCCCCTTAATGCGGCTCTCTATTGAGTGTGCAAGTTATCAGAGGTCATTTGGTCTGTTACGCACCTGCTCAGTAGGCGTTCTTGCTGTATCAGCATCTGTGGATTTGTCGTCATTCTGAGCATCCGATGTGATATCAGACAGGTTGTAGTTATCTGTCATCGCCCCCTTCGTCCCTCCAGTGACAGACTCGTCCACGCTCGTACTTCCAGTGACAGACTCGTTCACGCTCGTACCTCCAGTGACAGACTCGTCCACGTTCGTCCCTGCTTCGCTAGACACGTCCCAACCCCAACCAGGAGAGCTTCCCTCTGTCGAGAATGTCTGCGCCTCTTAGGAAGAAACCAAAAAGACGTTCTATCTAAGATACAGTGATATAGACCTTCTGCATATTATAACAGGCGACCACAGTGTTCATGTAGTTACAGTATTAACACCCACCTGCAAACGGCCACAGAAGACACCCTGACGTCAACAGGAAAACTCCGACCAAATAGACCATTGTTAAATGCATGGTCTGATGGAATGATTCGTAATTGGATGCAGACTGAGGCCGGTTAACGGGACGCCAGACGATGGTTCTGTCTCGCTCGTCATATTCGACTATCAAGATATCCATATCTGATCCGAACACTGATCAACATTTCCCTTTGATTGGAAGACTGTGTGAAAATCGCAACATTGTCGTGAATTATGCATGGTGTAGTTGCGCAATAATGGGGCCGCACTCTCGTCGAGTGGTAGAGGATTGGGAATCATGAAATGGTCAGTGGAGGTCACAAGTACAGCTGCGGTGTTAGGGATCAGAGCAGGGTCCAGTTATCGAAAACAAATTAATCGAGATTTGTATATATATATATATATAGATAGAGATTATATTTAATGAAGGAATTGGGGCAGTTATCGAAAACAAACCTGAGATGCACAATCACGATATATATATATATATATATATATATATATATATATATATATATATATATATATATATATCTATCTCTATAATATATATATATATATATATATCTATATATATATATAGATATATATATATATATATATATATATATATATATATATTGTTTTTGACTGGTGAATATATACCGAAATCATCCTTTTCCATATCATATGATATTGCCGCGTTTGTGATCCTACAATCACCTTCATGGCCCTCCGCTAGTGGCCGCGTTATGACCTTCACCTTCATGGCCCTCTGCCGGTTGACCTTGTCGTCACTGTTTGGCGTTCTCACGTTGGTTTTCGCAGCGCAAATTGTTCAGGCCATCAGAACACACCTGGGATTTCAACAGCGATAGGACGTTTTCCTGTTTTTCCTTCACAAAGAATTCGAGTTACCTCTGAAGTTATTTGAGCATTGTACCTCTCTATTTATTTTATGACCTTATTAGTATCCTTTTGTGGTAAATATTATCAAAGTAAGTAACTACGTGCATACGCACGAATAAACACACGTATATACATACGTACATATGCATGCATTCATGCATCGATAAGCAATTCATATCGGAGTGTTCTTCAAAGGTCAATCAGTGGTGCACAGGAGTGTCCTGCGTCTTGGCGAAACCACCTGCGTGTGAAGCAGCTGTCAACGAACGTTGATGGGATAAGCCGAATAGTATATAGTGACTAGCCATCGGTGTACTAAGGACGTTTTATATCTCCACTTGTGCTCTTCCAAACTAAGGTAGGTTTGCTTAGGTTAAGCTCTGCCGTTATATAACCAGTAGGATGCCTGTTTCGGATAGCGATTTATTATCTACCATGTCGTGTTTGTGTGTTGTGCTAATGATATGATGCTGTTTGTGTTGAAGAATGCGCTTCGTGTTGGCTCTGTTGTTGGTAACTGCGGTGGTGATCGCCTCAGCGAACACCTTAGGTATATATACGTTTGATCAGATTGTTTAGGAGGTGTATATGCAAGCAAGGTGTATATGCAATATTGCAGATCAATGGCTTCTTGGTTCATTCAAGCATAACCGATGTTTGTGTTTATACAGCATGTAACCCTTTGCATGGCTTGTTCTAAATAGAGAATATAGCAGATCAATGGCTACTTGGTTTATTCTGTTCTAGCCGTCGAGAGGGGGAACAGAATGAATGTGGCTGAGAGAGCGGGGTCAGAGAATGTGGTCATGCTAAACAGGTGAGTCGATTGAAGCTCTGATTGTAATGAGTAACATATAAGTCGATTTAGGGGTACCATCATGTTTGTAATGTGATGTATGGGCATTACATGGTGGTAGAAATAAAAGGGGGTGTTATGCTTCGGGGTCAATGGGTAGGAGGGATGCGGAGGCGGGGTGGTGTGTGGGCGTCGGGTGGGGGTGGTGGTGTTGTGGGGTGGGGTGGGGTGGTGGGGGAGGGGGTGTAGGACGGGTTGTATTGTAAGGGTGGCGGTACACAGTTATCATATTTCTTTTCGTTGTTTACCTGTCGGCTGTTGTGGGTAACAGTAGTTGAGGGTACTCACCCGAACACATTTGGTAATGACTACTTTACTCGTAGTGTCATTGTATGGTATGCTTCCATCTTTGATATCGATATCTATATTCATATACACCTAACAGTTGAGATTTTACCATACGTTTCACAAATAATAGCTGTTCGTATACTACATTGACACCGAGCGGTATTAACAGATACTTTATTACTCTCCAGACGAGAAGATGACACCTGGCCCGATTTCAACGCGACTGATTCTCTGGATGCCTCGAGAAACAACACATCACGATAAAGAGAAACTTGCGATGACCGATGTACCTCTTCGGAGCGTATTCGTTGTACGATATTTAAATGCATCACACCGGTACATACACGTGACTTGCCTAAGCATCTTCCTCACTGATTTCAACGGCAGTATTTCTGCTGGGTAACTCCTATTTATTCTCACCGAAAAAAATTCCTTAATTTACGCTTTCAATATTTCGACTTGCCCTTTGGATTCTGTTATTACTAGCTCTCCTCTGCGTGTTAAGCACTGCGCCCTATGTTTAAATAAATCTTGTTCGTCAGCGTCTATGCTTCGTCTCGAAACCGCTCATTCATTCATTAGATATACTCATAGACATCAGTGGGGTGTTTATATATTTTTCTTGTTGTGTATTTTGATTTCTACGCATAACCTATTCTTGAGGATGACGTCAAAGTGTGAAATGCGAAAGCAGCATCGTACGGTATGTAAATCAACAGCCAATCATGACGTTTATGCTCAGAAGCATGCATGTTAACATCTTAGGAATCGATTTGTCTTTTTCGCATATTTGCACGTTGAGGCAATACATATTCAGCGTTCCTGTGCGGGCGGTCACAGCTTGAAGTCAGTGTACGCGGAGCTGCATCTCGCTTGTTTAAATTACAGTACTTGTTTTGCGTAGACGATGGTCATCTACTCCACCGCGTCAACATGTCACCGTTTCGTTATGGACTACGTAAGAGGCACTCTACCCCCAATCATCATTCGTCAATTTACTGAGTTCTATGTCGTCAAGCTTTGGGAAAATGGAGTCGGGTAGATTGAAAGACATCGTCTCGTGGAATGATGTGTCATATGGAAATTGTGATGTTCAATTCGTCGGCACAATGATACATACATCCTCACTGGAAATTTAGGCATAACATTTACAGCGTGTTTCTATTTTGCTGCATACTTTGTTTTGCAAAACACATTCAAAGAAGAAAGTTCGATGTGCAAACTTAGAAGCGATCTCATTCGCTGTATTTGTAATGTCATGAACCTAGCTAGTTGACGTCAATAGCATCAGCATCATTTCGCATGGCAACTCAGCCATTATCAGCTTCATTTCTGAAGGCAACAAACCCAATTAAAATAGTAACGCTCAACCATCGCTGGGGGTTACGCTATGACATCAGATACACCGACATGCGCACTAGTTGGACCTTGCCGCCGCTGTAAAGCGGTCTCACATCATAACGGTCGGGATCTGTTTTCGTGGGGCTTTCTTGACAATGCGTTATGCAACAGAGATAAAACAACTTTGACGAGATAAGCAAGAAGAAGACAATTCTTCGATGCTAACGTTGCCATTCATGTATGTAGTCGGGTTCCTTTGAGGGCTTTTTCAGCCAAATAAATTGGCAGCGACCACAATTGACACGACTGCAATTTTAGTGTGTGTTAACTTTGCCTTATTGATCAATTCTTTGCTCTATGACGACAATAGATAGGTAGATGAAAATCGCCGGTCAGCTCAGCGGAATAACATAGGCTGGCATAATGGCTGTACAGCACAGGGAATTATTGTAATCTTCAAGTAGCTCTTTCGAACTAAGTACGGGAGTGCTGCACTCCCTCTTAGGTGTTGGACCAAGAAGGTGATAAAACCTGACGTTGGTCTATTGGGCTATCCTCAAGAGCTGTTTTGAGACGAAGCATTCTGTAAATATGTGTTGACGTCATATTTAGGGACGACCTGCTATATGGTGAATTAGTCTTCGTGCTACGGACAATAGCGCAGCCACATCGCATCCAGCAGTTGAAAACTGGGTCGAATATATGTGCATGATGAGTCATTACGGTCTATACATGTTTATTCACTGACGTCATCGTACCATAATTTATGCGGTCCCTGAATCCCACATGTTCCCCAAACGCTAAATTAATCATTGACCAGGAGAAATTGTGGACGATCTACGCCCCCGTCCCGGAAATGAAAATTTAATGCCAGAAGGAGTGGTAGGCGTCATCTATGTCCCCATGGCTTTATCATTCTAGTGGCGTATAAACCAGCGTTTTGGGTAGTAAACAGACCATAGCATGAAAGCTAGTTTGTTGTTGCTATCTGGTCAATCGCCGGACAGATGGGACAGGTAATCGAGCGCGACGATAATCGAATCAGTAGCCATTAACAAAGAAAAAAGAAAGAAAAGGAAGTTAAATAACGAAACGACGCAACTAAAAGTGACAATGCGTTGACCTACCATAATGGAATATTGCTAATGCGTCAGTGTTAATGAAACGGCGACGTTTATCCCGTTACCAACATCGTTATCCTCACTGTATCATCGCAATATGCCGGTATTATCGCCTCGTAGAAAGAAAACCTGATGTTTTGAGGTTATATCAAAGGGTCGGAATATTGACGTATGTACACAGCGCCTAATAGACACGGTTAAGAACGTTTGTCGTACGTCCACAGAGATGATTCTCGCTAGTAATTTCAATGAATGTTGACATTTTTGAACCGATTATGATGCTAGACCACGCTCTACTCAGTCATTACACGGCGAGACTAATCACTTAACTGCTACATCAACCGCTGCTGTATATTGTTGATCCATTTGAAGACATTACCTTCAATAAAGGATAGGTAATGCTGTGGAGAATGTACCAGCATCTGTCGCTGTCGAATGAAACGAGAACGTCACGTAGATACGGGAATGGCAACTCTAACCAAACAGATTTACAGCTCATTAACATACAATTGATGGTATGTACACTACTAGCATCCTATAAGATGGTTGCATGCGTGGCCAATGTCTAAATTCATAACTATAATTTCCGAAAACAAACAACATTCATTGCATCGTTACTTCTGGGCCATTTCTTTCTTTATCGATTTATTTACTAAAATGTTACAATAACGTCATATCTGATCCCTACACATATCTCACTAAGAGGGTCGAGCTCGTGATATTGAAGTTTTATATGTTTCTTTTACCTCCGTTCTTTTTCAACGCTGAACTGATGGTTTATCCTAGCCGATATGAGCATGGACCTCTTCAATAATACTCCAGATTATGTTAATGGCTTATGGTTGTATCGTGGTTAATTAGGATGTTTATCAAGTAATGTAACGATGAAGGGCGAGAACTAGTCTGCAAAACAGTGGCCAGCCTAATGTACACTGGTCTGAGGAATAATTAAATGTGATGTTTTGTTCTTGGAAAAGGTAAGCTCAATGTACCGCAAGTCAATGAAGTAGCAAATTAGCATTAGTCCGATCCAAGTCAAAGATGGATGTTCACTGGACCTTGGCTTCATTACAGCGACCAACACAACGTCATTGCCTGATCAATGTTTACCCTTCCCATAATAAGTTTATTCCATGAGCCGTAAATGTATTATCTACATGTAGATATCAGGCAGCAAATATATCAAACTAGAGCCGGCTGGGAGGTAGGGAACTGATACCACAGCGCCGCATTAGACAAATAATCATGATTCATTCACTCAAGAGATTACGTTGAAATATACGCATAAACTCTGTAACGTCATCGAAATTCACATCATTTGCACTGTAAAAACAAAGGTTTATACCTACATTTAGAGGGCGCACTCTGACTGGCAATCCTATCGTAATGTGGTGCTACCGTAAAATCAACTATAGGAAATTGGCCCGTCGCTAACGGAGTCATCGCAGTTTTATGCCGTTTTAAGATGAACATCATGACACACAGCAGGCGTTTTCATATATTTTGCCCCTTTAGCGTAGCTGTACGCTTATTGGTTCAAACTTGAGGGCTGAGAGGGCAACTCGTTACACATTTGAACCTTTTTATACCGAATTCATTGAACCTAAGTTTGGGAAATGCAGTGAAAGTAAGGGAAGATAGACATATACACTTTGATGTACAACTTGTGTCTGGAGGTGGCAAATCATGATCGTTAATAAAAGCGTTATTGTAGGCAAACCAAATCCTCCGAAGGCATCCAATGGCGGCCTGAATTATCCACGGTGACCACAATTAGTCCAACAAAATTAACGGAATGCCATGGCATTTACATTTGTATGTCAGTCAAGAGGAGCCTGAACGAAGTACAAAATCACTTGTATAACTTGTTATGAATTTCTTATTATGTTCGTTATTAACTCAATGAAAACCCGAGGCTTCTTAGCTGAGGACCATATACAATATATCAGTCTCGACACTGCTGTATGGCTGGCTCCCAGGGTGCATAATAAGCCTAACTCAGCATGGAGTACTTCTAGTACAGTTATAACCAGCGTTTTACACCCACTCGAGTAACATTCCACTCATGTGGACCTCATTGTACAAATGGCGACCACTACGGTCAACTGCAGCGCGACATTTGTTGATGCATGCAGAAGGAAGGGTTGTGTAATATATCCATTACCGTCGATTAGATTTGTTCTTAGCGCTGCAAATGCAATGCATTATTCTAATTCTCATTAAAATCTGCATAATGGTTTACTCCCTTCGTTTGTCTATTGCTAGTAATTGTGATGTTGGACTTGCCTTTCAATTACAACTCTCTCTGTGTGGATATATGGGGAGGGAATAGACGTGAACGACTCGGGGTGTGATGGCAGTATGGTTACTTCTGACACATATTTATCCCCAGATGCTCTCCTCAATGATAGCATAAACCCCCTAACCCACATTATCCAATGTAGCTGGAGTTGTTTGTGATAACAAAGAGTCATGAGTGCTATTGAGATCAATATGTTTTGCACGGCCCTAACAAGTGCGTTTCATAAAAAGTCGGTTTTAAAAAATAATCATTAACAGTTTCTCAACTACATGTGGTAATGAAATCCACAATTTCGAAACCAATCGGTGACCCCATTTAAGTTAATCGCGTTTGTAAAGTTCGATTTCTTATTTTTGACTGGACGACATCAACCGATGTATGCCACACGGCAGACGCTATAATATATCCGAAGCTCTAAACGGGAGGCGTTTGAGCGATAATACCAGAAAATAGCAGAGTTGGGCATGCGTAGTTACAGATTTCTTGAAATGTAAACATTGTATTTCGACAGTCAATACCAGTCCTCAGAGGATACCAACAACATACAGTAATGGTTTCATAAGCATTGATAAACATTCATCGCCACGATTGTCTAATGTTTATTGCAATGTATCTGTCTCATAACGCATCGCAAACTCCCGAGTGACTAATTTGTGATACACAGTCATTCTGCGCTGTGGGACGTGACTCGAATACCGTCCTCTAAGATCACTGATTCCTACATGTACAATAGCAATATCTGGGCTGATGATTGACCCAACACCGCTATGTGGCAACTGGCAAGCCCACGCGTCATGTTTCCTTCCAATCAGTGAGTTTCGGACCACAGGCAAATTAACGAGTTGTACATGCAGCCAACTACTGGGTCACTAATGGAGTAAACAATGGATTTGACATTTTTATGTATAATATATTGCAGCAATAATGTCTTTGTATTCTTATGACTAGTCAGAAAGTTGTACAAGTTGCTCTATAATAAGCGCATGTACACATTGTGGAAACACCGTTTGGTATCTCAGTGACAGAGCGGCAATTTGGGTGAGTAAACATTTATTCACCGACTTGACATCATCATTATTTTTGATGTCCCTGAAGCCCACGTGTTGACCGAACGCTATATTAGTCGGTGACCATGAGGGGATATTGACGATCTACTTTCGCTTAATGAAGAGTTAATTGACAACGTCGCGGCAGGCGTCCATTGTGATTCCGTGGCTTTAGCGTCCGCATCATTCTGTTAGCGTTTACATATTTGCATTGGTTGGTACGGCATATATAGGATGCCATTAAGTTGAGACTCTGCTACGAATCAAACAGATCCTGGAAGTAATCGACAGGGATGATGATTTAAAACCCGTTATCCATAAACATATAAAAAGGTCGGCATTCAAATGAAAATATATCGAATAAGGACGGAATGAGCAGTGATTGTTTATCCAATGGATTGTAAAGACTTACTGCGATCATTGATTCAGGTGCTGGTACCTACTGAGCTGCATGATTAGAGTAAGCCAATTAGACATTCTAGAGCACTTTGAGAGCATGATCAGCATGGGTAAAATGATCGCACAATTGTAAGGGGCCCATTGTGTATGCAAACATTGAAGACGGGAAGCAATGGCACATCTTGATGCTTCATGCTGGTCAATTGGTATGAAATCATGGTTCTCTCCACGTGATTAAGTAAATGTGCACGACTTATATCACCATCACCGCTGCTCACAGATAACCATATTAAAGATATTGAAGATTCTTGCAATATTAAATCAATTGCTATAGCCGCAACTAATGTAATGACCTGTACTGGTTAATATTGATGTAGCATCGGGGTAAATACAACGACTCCTAGCGGTGACTTTTACCTACATCTTATCTTGACTGTATCTCACGATATACCGCTATTTTCTCGTCTTGAGGTTGCAGTAACGAGTCAGAATATTGACGTATGAAGACAGCTCTTAATTGACTCCGGTAAGAGTTTTGGCCGTTCAATCACATGGCTAATTATCACCAGTATTTATAATGAATACTGAACCCAGTACAATGCTAGAGCACGTGCCACCAAATAATTTTACAGCCCAACTCGTGATGTGAGTGATGCTCTTAACAGGCTATTGTCAACCTATCCGTTAAATACTTCATCATATGTAACTGTATATTGTTGATCCATTTAAAGACATTACCTTCAATAAAGGATAGGTAATGCTGTGGAGGATGATGTTGCACAACTCGTCCATCTGCATGTACCAGAATCTGTCGTGGTGCGTTGTGGTTATGGAGGGACCAGCCGTTGCACTATGTATCAATACAGCAGAGAGCGACGCGTATAAGAGCGGGGACACTATCGAATCTTCAGATTATTAGCATTTCATTGATGAACTATCTGCTGATAGTTCCTATGAAATGGGTTGCCTAGATAATCTCGACATTCGTGAATAACTCAAATCATGACTGTGCATTCAGAAATTAAACAATATTCGCAGCAATGTGCCATCTGGGCTATATCTCTTTTGTATCGACCCATTTACTATACAAACCCCTAATATATATAAGCGAGTATTGCATCTAAAAGCTCTGTGTATGCCGATATTCATCAAGCACATGGAATTAAAATATGTGTTCTTTTGTCCATTCTTCTTTAAGGCTGAACTGAAGCCTATATCATTTCGGGTTCATAGTACAAACCATGTTGATATCATATGTTTGTGTTGTGATGAATTGGATTTATTATTGGACAACACAGTGAAGGCGGGTGAGAACTTGTCTGCAACGCTGTGGTTAGCTTCGTGTACATATGTCATTAAGAGAATAAAATGTGAGGTCATTTGTCAATGAGTTGTTGCTCAATAAACCGCAGGGTAATGAAAACACCAAATAGCATTAGTAATCTTAATGAAGATGTAGGGTCGTAAAGAAATCAACCTGGCATCGATTGTGAGTGAGGAATCGACTATTAATGTGTCCCATTACGCAAGACATTAATTGTTAAAAAATCAATCAAGAGATTTCATACCGATGTATGCATAAATAGTGTTAGGTCACTAAAATCAACATTCAAACACTTAGCAAAGATAAAATCGTCTTCAGTAGATCCAAACTGGAGAACCGATAATGTTGCGCTACCATTCGCAATGACTGTTTAAATGACCACTTGTAACCACCTTTATGAGGACGTACCTCTGATCAAACAGATTACAGCACGAACAGTTGTTAATGTTTCATACCATGCTCATACAGAAAGATGGTCATATCAACTTTTACAATATTACTTTTCAACCCCATTTCGTCTCATGTCACGGAAGCGCTCATGATTACTTCATAGTCCAATGATATTAATCTGAGAAGTAACTAGGCCGGGAGTCTGTTGGCAGCATTTGGAAAATTACATTGGTAAAATATCTTCAAGGTAGGTCCAGCATCTGATTAAATCTTGCAACAATCTTACACCTCCGTTAAGATATTTTCCTTCCTTGACTATGTTGGACATTTTAGTGAGATTATTTGCAATTATCGCATCTGTCGAATATTGGCCCCATATTTCCCACAGTCAGTTAAATCAACCCCATACCAATATTAAAAGTGAATTCTGTAGCTCCCTGCATTGTGTACATATCTTTGGCATCTGCATTACTGCATGTAAGAGATTCGCAAATGTTCATTAGACTAATTTCAATCAGTTTGTGTTAACAATGGGTAATAATGACTCTTTCATCATCATCATCCGCCATCTTAAGCAATAACCGACTGTTCAGAGCGGTGCTACGTCGATCGTTCTGAACACGACGGGATATTGCAGCAGCGCACTTGGTTGCTATTTGATATAGTTAAGAATGGTTATAATACACCACAGTATTTGTATAACGACCTGCTTCTCATGAATAGCGCATCATTCAGGAAAACAGTGATTTCGTACATTGGTGTGTTGACTATCATGCCATAGGGTTCATGCTACAAAGCTCAAATAAATTAGGCAGACATGTTAACTTTTGTCATGGTTTCAGGCCTGTCAGTTTGGCTCTATATTTACTGTCCGTACGGACGGTGTCTACATTCACGGCAATCGTAGGATGTCATCTTAAAGGAATTTTTTATAAATATCTCATTATCATCGATTTGCCGAGTGCGAGTCATTTAGCGAAACGGGGATGGATAAAAGATAAGCAAGTAGACTGTTGATATTCAGCACACTCCTAGATCTATCAATTTGTAGAATGAGTTGTCATCAGCGAGATATAGGCCCATGTTTGTTTGTCATTGGAATTGTTCCATTTATTTATATTAACTATATAATCTTCGACCGAAATAACCTGGTAACAGTGGTTGATATACTAAGTCTCCATTAACATCAAACGGTTTAGCTGGACAATAATAAAGAAAACTCACTTTCAAGTTCTAACCAAAGGCTGGGAATGTCAGATCATGTATGCGTCTGATGGTATTGCAAGCTATATCACACCACTACCGTCAATCAGCCTCACTTGGGACGATGTCTTCAAACAGACCTAGGGCCATAGATGCAACAGAAAGAGTCAAAATATCGGTGCTATTACTACAGAGACTTATAATCTTTCTGGCAAAAGGAAATAGTGCTAAGGTGTGCGATGCATCAAATGAAACTACATCCACTATCGAGTAATATTCAATATAGCATAACGCTTTGTTAAACCTCATTGTGTAGCTTGTTTAAAGAAGCCATCATACTAACGCAGACATTAAATACAGGGACGATATCGCTTCAGTTCAAGCAATTGCCATCACAATTCCACCTCCTTACTGGCAATTCTTATTATCACAATTCTGCTACTTTCCTTCAATTCATTTGTTGCTTGTTCATCCACCAATAAGTATCAATGCGCTCAATACAAATTCAATTTTGGGATATCACAATCAGATCGAACGTGTTGGCAATAACTACACTACTGCGATTATGTAAATTATGCTAGCTTCTTACAATCCACCTGGTACAGCCATCAATCATTGACGGGTTGATCACCATTAACGTCCACTATTCATTTGTGCCTACTCAAGTAAGCAATATCATGAGTACAGCTGGCAACCAACACTCTTACATTGATTAATTCATAATGCGGTGAATTCATTTACGGCCATATGTAATTGTACTAGTCAAAAATGGTACAAAAGCAATTTTATAGCTTATCGTCGTTAAATGGTTAGATTATAGTTAATGGGATTTAGTTACATTTGATTGATACAAGCCGTTTAAAAGCCTTGCCTGAGAAACTTTATAATGAGCTCGAGCAGCCATGTTAATGAACAAACAGTCAATACAGTGCTACTGATCGGAATCTCTGGGAAATGAACCAATGCAGTAGATGATCTAATTCCAACCCAGCGATTTGGATTTTCACTTTTAAAAAATGTGTTTAAAATGTGTTTAAAATATCTTGATGGCGGAGCCAAGCAATGTTCAACAAATAAAGAAGGCAGAACTAATTCTTGTTAATCTGTTTCTGCTGAAAAAAAGAAACTTTAGATAATTGCGTTTGATGTGATTTGGGGATATGTTTATTTCACCTCCAGTTGAACAATCTATTTACCCCTTTCTTTGATTAGTGCCACTGCAAGAAGCTACTGACAATAATTCCTATAGGATGGTTGGCTATACGCAATTGGAATACTCACGGCCAGTTATACAATTGGATCAGACACAAGTGGATGGTTATTCCTCTGCAAGAGATGATTTACGTTAATACTAAAACCTATTGGCTGTAAATATAACTTCAGTGCATAGAACCTTCTCGGCATTGTTTCCATTCACAGGATATATTTCATCGTTGACCAAATGTGATAATATATCGTATGGGGAACACCTATTGCTTTATTCACAACAAATTACTGCCACGGAGAATGGCCATTGTTTAGCCCTATAAAACGGAAGTTCACCCCTGTCCTTACAATCTACTGGCTTTAACACCAAGTCTGTATTGTGTCACAGTACAAAATAATTACAACAGCTCGTCATAAATCAAATCGCTTAATCAATACGTTTATGGTTTCATTTGTATTTATGACACATGCTATTGCTTTGGCGTCGATGTCCCTTCATTATACAATGCACCTTTATAATCAACTTGGTTACCTTAAAGCCATATGACCGAAAAATCCCCCGCGTTTGGTATTGAATTGACATCATCTTAACAATCCGCTTTAGCAGTTAAATAACGATCATCCAAGTCGTACTTGCAATGCTGTAGATTATTCTTATTATTTGCACACTTCCTCACTAAGGGACGATGATCAAGGACCAATTAAGCAATATGAAATGCGTAGCGCATTATAAAAGCTGGGTAATGTTACAGTTACCATTAGCCATGGAAGGAGTTTTTCCAACTTACCCTTTTTATTATTTCTCTCTCTATCCTACACAATAGTTCTACTCATGAGTTCTGACGCTTGTGTTATTGTGTAACTGTTATTTGTTATTTCAGTTGCTTCTGTGCATTGTATTTTCTGGGGTACAGCTGCTCGCTGAGTGACAGTCTTTCAGACTCCACCCCGGCTCCATGTATCATTACATGATTTGAAATAAACATTATCATTATATCATTTATTTCAGTGACATTGTATCTGTATCAGATAATGAACGAATCGTTGTTTGCTTGACCTGCATATCGACCTAGCTTAGTCGTTGGCGACTGTAGTAGCAGGACGATCCTTCAGAAAGAATCTCCGCTGCCATATTTATTCCAAGCTTAGGCGACCTATTCCTACCATTGGTTTGAGTCAGACTGGACGCAACACAGCACATAAGCTGCCCAGTACTCATTCGAGTGATAAACCCCCATGACATCATCGCATATAGTAAGATTTTGTGATTGTGCCTATCAGAATGATAAACCTTCCCTGATTTTACATAATGTACTAGTGAGATTTCGTGATTGTACCGATCAGAGCGATAAACCCCCCATGGCGTTACCGAATATATTAGTGTGGTTGCGTATTTGTGCTTATCAGTGTGAGAAACCCCCCATGAATTTTCCATATCTACTAATGAGATTGCGTGATGATCAAGATATGATAGTTCTCGACACGACCTCCTCATTTGTAACGTCGCATTTTAAATCAATAATATGCAGCAATCATATGTATCATAATGGTGCCTGAAATGAAGAAAACGATCAGGCTTATACATTTTGAAGACAATTTTTAAATGTGTTGAGATTTAAGAAGGGATGAACAGAACGTTGTTCAAGCAAATGTCTACACGCCTGGACGCGAACAGGATGTGCTAATTCTCCACAATGTGATAACCGGGGCTCAGGGAATTGAGTTGTAAAAATCTGCGACATCTGATGCTATCTAAGACGCTGTTCACATTGACACCTGTGAATACGATTGAACTAGATGATATTTGCTCTAAAATGGTGTCACTATGGTAGCGGACTATCGTCAGTTTAGGTCACGCTACACACCAGCACAGGCAATTTTGAAACATGTCTAGGGCTGTTGTATGTATTTGCGTTATCGTTCTGTAGCAGCTGGCCATTAACAGGACTGCTGCAATGACTCTTCTGGCTCAGAACATCCCCTTCAACAAAAGGCTGTTGCTTCAGAATGTGCATGGCGAGCTATTGCCATTATTTTTCTAAGGGGTTAAGTCACTATAAACACGTACGAGTTGCGCACATATTGAACGTTGTCTTATTGTTGTGTTGAAGTAGCTGGCTTGTGCACTGTAATTATAGATTACATATAAGTGGTCGATATAACAGCAAGCAAAGGTCTATAGAGATCAGAGTAGCTGATAGTTGCTATCTTGAGGCCTAGACGAAGTTGCCATATGACAAAATGTGTTGAAGTTAAATTTCTAAACAATTGCTGTGCACCCCTTTTTAATCACAATCTACTGGCATGTACTGTAGAATCATCGATAAAGTGTCCTTCCAAATGAGACGACTCTTTACGACGACTTTCACTCCTATATCTTCATCATTATCGTGACTGAATCTCACAGTTCACATCTGTTTTTGTCCCCAAGATAGGAAACCAGTCATCTTGAAGGGTCAGAATATTGACGTATGTAGACAGCTCCTAAAAGATTCAAAGAATAGTTCAGTTGTTCATTTACGTGGCTAATTATAACCTGCAATTGAAAACTAACACTACTGCCAACAGTACCAAGTCATTAAACGATAAGACTCTAAGAACGCGTAAAGTGAGTTGCTCTCTTTAATAACTAGCATCCGAATCGTGTCCAAACCGATTACTCCGCTTGTAGCTAAAGTTAAACTTAAATACTTTCAGTGAAGGTTAAATTATTATGTATACAATGATGCTACACAGCTCATCCATGAGCTTGTATCAATGTCAATCACATTATCCTGTAAGATGGGCCAGAAAAACTTATATTGCAAGGCAGCAGTGGCATTGAACTACTGACAATGACAACAGATTTCGCAGCGCAACTATTGGAAGTTGCAACGTATATACACATACAGATGTCATTGATGACGTATACAGCCTCTTGTAGAGCAGATGCATGACATTCATGACCGAATTAATAACTCATACATTTCTGTATTTATCAATATTAACAGCACAGTACCATGAGGGTCAGAAAGACTAGAATGACCTTATATTAACCCCTATATATAATCCCGTTTAAGCTGATCATGATCGAGTATGGTGTCGAATTTTAATTTGTTCATTCTTGTTCAACACTGAACGGATGGATGGCTTGGTCATTGCTGATATCAGCATGGAACTCTTGCATCGCATTACAGAACATGTTGATGGAATATATTTGTGATGTGGCTAATTAGGGAGTTTATGAGGTAATGTAAAGGAGTAGGATGAGAACCTTTCTGCACTACATTGTACACATATTGGGAGAATAACATATAATTGCACATAACATGACTTGCATTATAAGGCTAGCATTTGCCTATAAACTGTAATACAATGAATCATTTAATATGGAAGCGGTAATCTTTATGGCATACTCTTCTGTGTTTTTAATCTGCATTCTAGATGCGGAGTATCATAAATAATTATCCTTCCTCCTAGGTTGGGCATGCACGACATAGAATATTTGTTCCTTTGTATTGTGTACTGAGCATAGCCAGCCTGTTGACTGTACAATTGACATCGCCTTGGTAGGGATACATTTGTACTCACGAGAGGATGTCAGAGTACGTTTCGTTTTGCCACTCTCAAATCATGATTGGAAAATTGATGGCCCTATTAGCGTTTTGCAATATTGTATTTAAAACACATTTCCGCATCTGTCACACAAGCACTGAGCCCATGTTACCTCCTTAATTCGAATGTTATTAGTTTGGAACGAAATTGTATTGGGTGTTATTAAATAGAATCTCCGTCAATTTCGTGTAGAGGGGTCAAACAAAGATGGAAACCGACAGCCTTTGTCCTAAACGTAGAGTAAGTCATTTGTGCCGCACAACATTAACAAATTAATAGCGTATTGGCAGCTCAAGAAAACCCATCTGATTGATAATGAAACTCTGAGGCGCTTTTATCGTTAAATGCATTCTGATTCTCGTGGCTTTGCTCCTGAGATCATAAGATTTTATAGGCCTTGTTATTAATATTTTTAAAGCCAAATATCATCTCTTGTGACCCATTGAGGCCGCCTCTTACTTGCTTATTCACTCGCTTGTCTTGTCTTTGGCAAGCCTATAAACATTTGTCCAGCCCATAACGTTATGGCCGATGAAGATAGAGATATAGCTATCAATATGCTCGCACAAATTTCAACTTGTGGCTATGATGAATTCAGTAAATGAGGAAACAGATATTAGCAGTGAAGACATAATGCTGTCTTAAGTACAGTAATGAATTTGTTTCTTGTTTTGGATCGCCTACCTTGGGAAATGGGTTGTAATTAGTATTTTGTGTGACGTGCACATTGGACTGCTTCATCAAAGTGTGCATCTGCTTGGCCAAAGCATAGTATGTTGTGAACTTGTTATTGATGGTCTTTTGAGGTTAGTATAAAAACAGATTGTATATAGTTTATTTTGAAGGTTCTACTGTGAGTATTATGACGTTTAAGCTGGTTGCTTACATCCTATAAACATGCTAGTTAATTATGGCATACTGTGAAGGTCTCTATCTAGCAATGCCATTAGGCTTTGCAAGTCGTCTAATAGACCTGCACATGCCTACTTAGCATTGTAGGTTTCAGAATCACTCATAATTCCTGAAACCTGCAATGCTTAGTAGCGTATGTTCCCCACCTGACAATACCACATGGAACTGCCATACAAATTATTCTGTATTTTCTATTAAAACAAAAGGTGTCTGCTTACACGAGAATCTACGGCACGCACCTTCATTTGAATGACAGGAAAATCGGCCTTGGTTGGTATCACATCTCCGAGGATACGTCTTTAGTCTACCAATACAATTCAATAGCTTAAATTGAATGTTGAAAAAAATTCCTTACAAACTTGAATGGACTATATTCAATTGTAATCGCACGTTTAATAATATCAGCAGCTGTTGAGCAGTAAATTTTATTGCAGCGATATGTAAAACAAAGGAGATACAATTCACGCTATATATGAATCAATTATTTCCTTACTAATATTCTGCTATACACGTGTCTCTATACAATATTTGGTCCTTGAGTAGTTATTCTGTGTTGGAAGCGGGTTATACAAAGGTAGTACGAGAATACCAAGTACAGAAAGTCGGCATACTCCTGTGTCCTACATACCATGTGGTTTGCGTTGAACTATGACAACACAGCCGTCAACCACAACAACCCCAAGCACAACAGAGCTCACGTCACAGCTGTCAGTACCCCACACTCATCTTAAACACTTTAGAGTGAGGCTGGGGTGAAGCATGGTGTGATTTAAGAGACAAATACTGTATAGTAGTTATTCATTGATTGGTTTATTTCGCGCGAACCACATAATTACTGTCAATAAGCGGAGAACAGGAAGCAGCAACTAATGCTCCGAATCAAACATTTTTAATTGCCGAGGCATTTGGGGACGTAAGGGTATTCCACATATTGGGAATCTAATTATAGGGTTATTGAATAGTTAAAGACTGGCCGGTGGTGCAAAGTGTAGCTTTCACAAGAACACCCATATTACACATCACCAGACCAAAAGACGACCCTGAAGCGACACAGTTACAACAATTATGTTTATAAACGTGGTTCGGTGTTGCTAATTGACAATAGAAGCCCACATGTATTGTATATGAACGCGTTAAATGCCTTCGAGCAGCCGTAGCAATACACACGTAATCACCACAATAGCGTAGAATGTTAGGGGCAAATACCAATGCATTGGTTATTCAGTATCATGTTAAACGAATCCAGAATATATTGCATAAAATGTGTACAAAATATCGTACTGGCCCTGAAAAAAGACAGCATATGGTTTTAGTCTTATTACTATTCACACCATTCTGGTGCTGTTAAAATTTAATCAGTCAGCTTAGTTTGTGTGTTACAGCACTGAATACGGTATTATCAGTTGACAGGCGACTTTCATTTATGTAGATGTTAACACATGAGCTTGAGTGTCAAGACGTCCTAGCATTCCGATTAAGTGTACTGATTTATAAATTCCGATAGCCACACAGGACCGAGATTAAATAGCATGTGCAGGTTGTCATTTTTGAATTTGTAACTGTCTATGGCGATTTCGTTAATTAACATAAAATGCTACGATGTCGACAGCATGTTGATAAACAAACACTTTGGAATCATAGCTGAATTGATTCATCTTGTCTTGCTGCAGACACGCTACTAATTTGCCGAACATTGCCTAACAAGCCGTTAACTCAATCTTGACAGGAAATTGCACAGAAGGCTGTCATTGGCAACACGAGGGTTACACGGAATCTGTTAGAGAGCGAAACATATGGTTACCAGGGGTTTAGTTTAATTTAATATGGTACGGTAAAATCAATGAACATATGAATAAACTGCCAGTGATGTGTAGGCACATCTACAATAGCCCATGCGCGATCACGCCGAATATACCTCAATAAATCCCGTTATTCGCTGACCTTCAAAATCTTTGCACCCCCTTACATGGCATCATGCACCAGGTTGTTCAAAACTATGATATTGAAATCTATCGTTTGTTAGAGACTCATACTTTTTCATTGGAAAAAATATCCATATGCGCTCAAAATATGTTTCGTTAAAGAATTAGTTATTGTAACAACAGTTCTTCCATCACAAATGCAAGATCTGAATCAATAACCGAATGTTGGTAGCGACATGAGATATTAGAGCAGTGCTGTAGTAACGAAACTTTATACATCACAGTATTCTTATAGCCAACTGCTACATTGCTACACTGCCTTCAAAATTCTTATGAATAATCTATGCTGAGCTGTAGCTTGGCGTTGTAATATTCTGTCCATCTAACCGCGATCTGCAGGATGTCATGTAAGGATCGTACCTTCAAATATCTCATTCTAATCGATTGGCCGATTGGCTGTACACATGTGCCGGTACGTAAATCCGAGCAATGTCTTCAAAACAGACTTTGCGACACAGATCCAGCAGATAAAGTCACAAAGTGGGTGCTACGCCTAATGAGTTACGTTAGTGAAAAATTAGAGGTGTGCACTGCATAAGATGCAGCTAAATCCTGTGTAGGGAAATTTTCGTTAACAACATATACTGGTGAAACATATGCGGCTACATCCATTGCGTGTGCATATTAATGTGGATCAATGTGGATCTGTCAGAGAGCTATGGTTTGCCATTTTTGAATTTCATACAGTCCCGCTCAGTTTGCCTATTTGTGTAAGCAATATCGTTAGCTACACTCACATCGATGAATTCGATCATCAGGCTGCGTCATAAGTTCTGATGCGATGGAGCGGTAGCGGGTGTGGTAGTTAATGTGCTTTAGCGGCACCCATGAAACTTTGTAAAGACTCTGCGTGGTCATTTCATATATATAAACAGCCAATAATTTGGTGCAGATCGGTAAGTTAGAGACAAGCGATATATATCTCCAGAAGATAATCCGTCTTAATAACTAATTGGTGTTTTAACTCAACCATAGGCCCATATATTTTCGTCACGTTATTACTTTGTTGCTGTCTGCACTATTTTATGATGTTAATGCCTTTTTGTAAGGGATGATATATGTTGGCATTATTGTTTTGTCGATGTTGTACAAATAAACTTGTACAATCTCTTATTGTATCAGCTTGGGCAGCTCAAATATGTTTACGCTACAGAATAAAATTGAGGCAGATACATTCATTAGTAACTGCTAAGGCAGTGTTGTTGTTTTGTTTGATCTTCATGGCCACAGAATCGAGGTTTTATTTTGGTAGTCCTTGTCAGGAATTACAACATGTTATAACATCACAAGCGCCGGTCGACATCGTTTGCTATTGGTGCATACAATCTCATCTGATTAGCCTCGATAACACATTTGGGTTATACATACACATATTGTAGTGCATTGCGTTTGAAATGTGCATGTTCAAGTCACCGTTACTCAAGTAAGGTAGATTACAATAAGTATGTACTTAATCTGTACATATAACTTAACGTTTATCGAGTTAAAATATGCTTGCAATTTTTCCAATACCAATCAAAATAATGATTTTTATTTTGCTATCCTTATGCCAAATGACCTTGCATTTAAATCATATGGTACTTAAGTGCTATTGTTTGTTTCACAAAATACCTCCACTTAACTACTCAGTACAATATGCTAGCAGGGCTCTATTGTGCAAATAAGAATAATGTAGGGGTAATTGAGCTATTTATTAGTAATGATAAATGTGAAATTTTGGCCGGTCATCGCTGATATTTAATGTATGATAGTTGCATAGCAGATGCTGTCGAGACGAAGCTCCTTCAGTTGCTGAATTCCAAGACTGACTCATTTTCTTATGCAAAAATGACATCAACTGTACTTGATTGAAAATGCATTATTCTCTCATAAATAAGAGGCCGAATTCTCGTCACTCGTATCCTTTCTTAGCTACGGTTGAAAGTGTTTATCCCAAATATTTCAAATATTTCCTTTTTCATAGAATGAAAGATGGAAGATAGGTGAAGTCAGTAGCAGGTGTACTGAACTATCACATGGGGAGGAGGGAGAAAAGCAGCTGGACGACAAAAAGATATTGTTATAAAAACTTCTGTTGTACAATAAAACCATGTGTATTAGTTATCGTTAGTTTATCATTCACTGTAGAGATTCATAACTCTTCTGTGTTAATACCAGAATGATGTTGTTGGTATAACGTTGAGGGGACTTCATTGTGACGTCCATGTCCGACGTTGTCAACGCAGCATTGTGGGGACGTTGTCAGTGTGATGTCGCATGAAGCGTTATGATTCTGACGTTACTATGACGTTGTAATAATGACGTAAAAACTATCACATCCATTCTTCTGACAAATATGACGTAATGATCTGACGTTGTCACAACGTCTTTACTCTCGAGTATGTGGAGCAAATTCACAAAATTAAACGTGTTTTCTATATAAATCCTGTACTTTACTATTGATTAATTGCTCCATGATTAATTGACATTATCAAGGTAAGTTAACAGTATCGAACTAGACCTCATACTTTAACCATGGATGTACATGATTCATCAAATGCTCGCAATTAATCCTCTATAATAGTGATCTTCTAGTTGAATTCGTTGGAACACGACAATATTTTCTAGCTGTTTTTATTTTAAACCACGTAAGTTTCGTTTATTAACGTCAGATAGAAAACAGCGTATGTACTGTTGAAGCACGTACACTTGCCGTAGTCACCGACTCTTATGCAAAAATGATATCAACTGTACTTGATAAAAAATGTATCGTTCTCTCCTAAAAAATGTCCGTTACTCGCCGCTGGTGTTCATTTATAGCTAAGGCTGGAAGTGTTTTTTTTTTCACCATGAACACAGCATCCTTATCTGTCAGCACTTAGTGCGCATAACTGCCTTTAGACGGACCAGCATGTTGTACTCCTATCCCACACTGTATCGCGCCCATATTTACCAAGGAATCTTATTATCTCGATTTTTAAACTATCTGACCCATTAATGACCATTTGACAGGAAATTAAATCGGATTTATGTTACTCGTATTGAGTTGAACGATCATGAGCCACTTTGAGCAAGTGTTTCAGTCCTTTTCTGACAGGACCGAGACAAAAATACCGACAGGCTCAGTTTCCTCTGGTTAATGATCCGTATCCAGGCTGTGTGCACATAACTGACAAAGATACCATACATAAAGAACACGGTTATACAACATCGAGAGTTTTTCATTACCGTTACAATATGACACTCGATGTTGAAAGTGACACTGCAGCGACTTGGTGTTTGAGTGAATGAATATAGGGTTTAACGGCACACCAACAGGTATGTGTTATATGACGCCTACCTTGGTGTTTGAGTGAATGAATATAGGGTTTAACGGCACACCAACAGGTATGTGTTATATGACGCCTATCTTGGTGTTTGAGTGAATGAATATAGGGTTTAACGGCACACCAACAGGTATGTGTTATATGACGCCTATCTTGGTATTTGAGTGAATGAATATAGGGTTTAACGGCACACCAACAGGTTTGTGTTATATGACGCCTATCTTGGTGTTTTAGTGCTCCACACTCCTAGGAAGAGCAATGTTGACCATCACTGACTAAAATGCATTACGTGAAGAAGTGTTCTTTGTCACTACAAAGAGTGACCACTCGGATGTAATAGTGACATATGTGTCAGTTGTCACATCTGGTTATTGGCGATCGATAGAATTCAGCAAAACAGTGAGAGCCAGGCCGGTAACTATCATAACGGAACTCGGATGGAAATTTGACGTTATGAAATTTGACTCGAACCCATAAAAAAATTGCATTTAGAGATTGAGTAGTACCTATGCATAGAAAAAAATTGCAGACACTTCTGTTGTGTGGAGTAGATCAACACCTTAAAATCGATGAAATTGTATTGAATAACAGAAATCAATTGCAGACAGGATTTATTAAAATCCATTTTTGTTCCCATGTTGGAAGTGATAACTGTCAAGCAAATTAACCTACCCCACCATATGGGGCGGCACATCAATATACATACAGTTATTATAGTATTCCAATCAATAACGAGAGATTTTAGAAGAAGGCATTATGGTACTGCTTGAGGCAATAGTAGCAGTCATTCTGCTGCTTTGCGTTGGCGCCGGTGGTGCTGTGCAACCAACCCTTGAAGCGTGCCTCGTCTGCACCCAGAACCAGGAACTGACCATACAACTGAAAGGCCTGTTAACACAGATGATGGGGCACAGGTGTTGTGGAAATACAAGTGTGCAGTTGCAGAGGTGTCTAAAGCCATATTTGCAAAGTACCATAAAACTAGGAGTTTGGAGCAGTCATAGTATTCAATAACGAATCAGAAAACAAAAAAGTCTCACAAAGTTGAAGCCAGCCTGTGTTAACCGTTCTCTAAGTACAGGTCCAATGCCAGCAACCATAATGACAACTTTTTCTACCATGGGCTCAGCCACAAAGTTACGATGCTTCTGTGATGTGGACGACATGGCAGACGGACTAAAAACAACATAAAAAGCAACTATAATTAGACCACAAAAAGGTAATGATATATGATGATGATACAGAATGCCTGAGCATGAATCTGCAATACATGATTTGATGGAGAGAGGAACGAAAATCCACTAATTTTACTATTGGTGTAAACTTTTGTTATCAAGCCTCAGTGCTAGGGGTGTTCAGGCACTGGAAGTTATGCCACAGGCAATCTATGCCTGGAAAATAGCCTATCACAACTTGGGTGGCAGTAGCTCCAGCAGCAGACGTCAACAGACTGACTTGCTGGTGCTCGAGTTGTGGCCCGGCGAGGGAGCACTACCTCACTGCTGGTAATCATTGACAGGAGTGCGATGCCACATGCCTCGTGAAAATTTTGACATGATAAACTTATGTTACAATATTCTGTGAAATTATTACATTGTATTACGGAGTTTACCGGTCAGTTTGTGCCAGGTTAAATTCCGCTATTTATAGACCGATGAGATGGCTCAGTGCTTGGAAGCTGAGTATGGCAAGCTGCAGTATTTGTATTGGTTGTCATAACCTAGACCTTACTTTAAGGTCACTGACAAAATAGCATTGCCTATAACTCGATAACAACGATGATGACATCAGATACGCATGATACGATGTACATCAACTTGTTTTACTATGGTTAACATTGAAGTATAAGATCAAGGTGAAGCAATTGTAATATTATTGGTACAAATCTCAGTATATCACTCAACACATTCAAATAGCTACATGTTCAGTTACTTAGTTGAGGAACAACTGAGTAAAAAGAAAGGAAAAAGTCTATTTCAAACGGACGAAGAGTAGGATGAGGAATTGTTTATCGATAAAGCTGATCGACCAAAACATAAACGGAACTCTTCAGTTGAGGGCGATCATTAAAGAGGATGTGACTCGAATACACTCGAATGCGGTGCGAGGTGAGATATTACAACGTGGGAGTAGATATATACTACTATAACACATTCTGCTTTCAATACAATGACGAGGAAATTATAGGATACACCTCACATTCCGTACATGACAACATTAATTATGCGCACTCCTATTTGGGTGCATTTGTGTTGCAAGTAAAAAGTTGCCCAGATGAATAATTGACATCGATCCTTGTCCAGCCCCTCCCCCATAACATTTATATGCATACTATACAATTTTACGATTCGATTTGCGCCTCCCATGACAACAACTGACTCAAGTTTATGACCATTGGACTTTTATTTATGATTTTATAAATGCTTGATAGTTTTAATTAAAAGCTGAAAAACGTTAAGCGCGAGAAGCCAATGAGTACATTATAGAAATTGTCGGACTATATTAGGAAGTTTTAAAACATTTCAAAATCGGCCCATAATTGACATAGTTTTTATGGATTTATGGATGATCTAAAATTTCCTTCGATGACCTTAACCTTAGTATACAAGGTTAGGGTTAGGGTTAGAGAAAATATGCTGATACTGGTGACGACGGTACCAGTTATAAATGTCTGGGATGTATTCACAATGTAACACACTCAATGGAGTAACGCGGACCGAGTTGGCAGAGAGCCAAACAAAGCATGCGGCAGATAACGCATGCGTGCGTGGTTTACCAAATTTTATAGTACCAATAAGCCATTATATTTTTTAGCTTAAGTAGTTAATCGCTGTTCGTTGGCTTAGAACCAATTTGTCCCTTTTAACATTAACAAGCCTCTTATTCATTTAGAAATAAAGACATACATATCGGCAGTAAAAGATTGATTATGTAAGCATAGAGTAAACTCTATATCCTACATACATTTTGAAAATCTATTGGACTGGTCCGTACTGCGACTTGCCGGCTTCCCGCAGGCAGCCCCTCCTCGCAAGCCGAGCGCGGTGCCGCGGCGACATTTGTGCAGCGCGACAGATCGGCTGTTGCTATAAAAAGCCAGCAGAAATGGCACCCACTGTACTTCAAGCTCACTTTGTGGGAAAACTGTCTTATATTTAATGCAGCAAATTTTACATCGATGTTCAGAATTGAATGGGCTTCCTTCGAGTGTAAACAAATTCACGATACGACCATTCACGACGGACGAACAACGCGATAACTTTAGATTTCAGTCGAATTTTAACTTTGATTCGTTCGTGACCGGAAATGACGTCAGCGACTTCCCCAAAAGAATTCGGTTGACGCTCTCCATGACTACATTTAACCCACGTTTTATGACCGTCAAACGCTTATTGTCGATTTTATAAGCGATCGACTATTTTTTGGCCAATTTTAGTTGTTTTACGAACTTTTATCTGCGATTCGTGAGAAAACTTCGCATAATTCCTGCTGATATGCGGCATACGAAATAATACTAGAAGAGTTTTATTAAACATTTCGGGGTGTAAATGCTTTTTGGGGGGCGTTTTTGTGCTTTTAGCTCAGTTTGTGAGAAAACTATTACAGATGTACAATAAGATGAATGAGTGCATGGGCTATCTTCAGGCGTAAGCATTCTAACGATGGGACCATAAACGACGGAGAAATGACGCGTTAACTTCCGATTGCACAGCTAAATTACGTTGTTTTACTTGTAACCGGAAGTGACGTCATCGACATCCATAAAAACATTCTCGTTCGACAGCCACTGCCCCCCACAATATTCGACCTAATTTTTATGACCATCCATCGAATATTGTAGATGTTATAAGCGATTGAAAAGTGTGGTAAAACAATGCCACAATTTTCGAGTGGGGGCTATGCGGAGAAATATACAAATATAACAAAACGAAAAAATTGCTGCCTGCATCGCGGATCAGAAAATCACTCAAACATCCATACAAAAGCGACTGACCAAGGAAACTTTTGGATACCCGCAGCCACATGGCGAGTGAAACTGAAACTGCGTAATGTGACGTCATATTGTAAAGTGGGAGGTTGCCTTGAACAAAAGTTTATGTGACAATCGCTAAATAATCACGAGACAGTGGATAACCAAAATAGTGTTGGAATAGAGATATTAGGTAACCTGATGAACGAGGGTAGGGCTCCGAAACGATCTCGTGCAGCTCTTCTTTTGTTTGTCATGATGTATTCTTAGGAAAGAGTGCAAAATATCGAGCGTTTAGGCCTATCCCTGTGGTAACATGTTTTTCTTGTTGCATAAGTTATTCAGCCAGTCACGATAGAATCTGCTGCACATTCGCTTGTGTGTTTAATATTTGTTACAATTTACCACCACATGCATCTTACACCTCCAGCGTAAAATCTTACCCCTTTCAGCGCCAGATCTCCCAGCCTACCATTGTTTCAATTTACCACCACATGCATCTTACACCCGCTGGGATTCAACAAGCTAGGTGTTTCACTCGCATCTCTCAGTTCAACCTCTACGTATACTTTCTCTTCTGTCAGATATTCTACTTCTTCCTTCAATGCTTTTACACAACTTTCAGCGAAACTTTTTTAAGCGCCGTATGTATTCTGAGAGATCATTCTTTAGCAAACAAACTTTGTTTCTTCAATAGAGCGCAGTCTGGCTTGGTAATTTTAGCATACAAATATACATCGAGTAGAAAGAAACTGGTTCTAGGATCAAATTGGTGCAATAAAATGGAATAAAAAGATGCGTTGAATCATTGCAAATTGCATAAATATTTCGCAATATATCCAATGGATGGCTCACAACCCTCCCAGGCCTAGGAAACACATAGCCGTAAGCGACCTGGGCTACTTACTGTAAGTTGCCCCTCCAGGAATTTCAGCGACCCCGCGCTGTAAACAAGCTTCAAGTCAGACCCGTAGAATGTCTGCGCTATGCGTCAGAGTTTTTTGATTTAAGACTGGGTCACATGAGACCTACAGGTGCTTATGGACCCCGTACGGACGTGAGGGCCGTTGTGTACGCATGATTTACGAGAGGTCTGCGGGGATTTTAGGGGTTTCTAATATATTCATTAACGTGTCTTAGATATATTAAAATACTATTCTATATCTCATGCTTTACGAACAGTTAGTCAAACACAGTCGGCGATATTTAGTTTGGACTATATCTCGCGAAGGGCTACATTTCGCACCTAGAAAATAACATATATCAAGAGCCTTTACAAAAAATAGACCTTTCGCTCCAAAAAACTTACCACCACTCGACGCTATTCTTCAATAAATGCCATCGATAGTTCGTTTCCGAACAAATCGCGATATGATGTCTGCCATTTTGGAAACTATTAATTCTCGCGATTTCCCGCATTGCCTTAGCATCCCAAGTGGGGGGGGCACTTACCCTAACTCGGATAGGGGTGTGCCGCGGGGACCTCGAAAACCTGTACCCGTTGTACTCGTTGAGAATGAGAAAAAGTATACTCCATCGTACAAGGTATTATGCGAATGTCTAACCCGTCGTAAAAGTCGAGATGTCGAAAAAACCACCCACTTCGTGCGGCACATGTATACTATATCATTACACTTAAGTGCCCCCCCCCCGGGCTTAGCATTAGACTTCGTCATGCTGCGCATGGGCAATGCATGTGGTCTTGAACTTGTAAACAAACATGTTGCTGTGTTTCTGACTTTTACCGCTTCCCAAATTGATCGAACTATAAATAATTACCATGGATGAAATCCCCCCCGAAAAGGGGATAAAATCGTCAATAAAACATCATTGCATTCTATAACTCCATCACTTGTGTATGTTTTGTGCTTGGTAGTTGTCTGAATCGATCTAAAAATATTCGCATTGCGTTGTTTCGAAAAAAGGTAAGACGTCTCTATAGATTTCAGTAAACACTTACTTCGCTGTCAAATTCTGAGCGTCAGAAATGAGTTAGGGACAACTCGTCCCCAAACCAACTCGTACCCAGACCAACTCGTCCCCAAGTTTAAAGATTAATACCGGACTTGCGTGTGATTCACTTATGTACTATATCGTTGAGTTTAAACATAATCAACATAAATTTCCATTATTTTTACAAGCAATGTGGTCATCCTAAACAGCTTAACTACTCTCGGTGCCGACGCACCATGCCTAGCCTCCTAGCTCGCCAGTCACAAGCGGCCAGAGCGCGGCGGCCTGGGCGTGGCATACGGGGGTTGCGCTTGGGTAGGGTAAGGTAGAGTAGCGTCGGGTAGCGTTGGGTAGGGTAGGGGAGGGGAGGGTAGCGTCAAGTAGGGCAGCGGCAGCGTAGGGTCGGGTAGGGTAGCGTCGGATAGGGTAGAATCGGGAAGGTGAGGGTAGGGTAGCGTCGGGTAGGGTAGCGTCGGGTAGGGCAGCATCGGGAAGGTGAGGGTAGGGTAGCATTGGGTCGGACAGCGTCGGGTAGGGCAGTGGCACCATAGGGTCAACCAACTCGTACCCAAGTTTTAAGACCAACTCGTACCCAAGTTCTAAGATTAATACCGGACTTGCGTGTGATTCAATTATGAACAATAACGTTAAGTTTAAACATAATCAACATAAATTTCCATTATTTTGGCAAGCAATGTTGTCCTCCTAAACAGCTTAACTACTCTCGGTGCCGACGCACCATGCCTAGCCTCCTAGCTCGCCAGTCACAAGCGGCCAGAGCGCGGCGGCCTGAGCGTGGCATACGTTGGTTGCGCTTGGGTAGGGTAAGGTAGAGTAGCGTCGGGTAGCGTTGGGTAGGGGAGGGGAGGGGAGGGTAGCGTCGAGTAGGGCAGCGGCAGCGTAGGGTCGGGTAGGGTAGCGTCGGGTAGGGTATCGTCGGGTAGGGTAGCATCGGGAAGGTGAGGGTAGGGTAGCGTCGGGTTAGGGTAGCGTCGGGTAGGGCAGCGGCAGCGTAGGGTAGGGTAGCGGCACCCAGACCAACTCGTACACAGAGTGTATGTATGTATAATATATATATATATATATATATATATATATATATATATATATATATATATATATATATATATATATATATATATATATATATATATATATATATAGATATATATATATATATATATATATATATATATATATATATATATATATATATATCTATATATATATATATATATATATATATATATATATATATATAACTATAATCTTGTGTCTGGGGATACAGAAACACTTGAATAAAAACGGGCGGAATTATTCAATAATATAACAGAGGGGTTCTGTATAAAATTCAATTTAACAATATGATCGGCAATATATGCTACTACATAGGAGTGCGTGAAAATACATACAGTCAGCTTGTTCAGAAAATTCGCATTGTATGGGATCTTGGATGCATGACACTGTTCTTAAGTGCAATATGTATGAATAATTAAACGATGGTAAGACAGAACGACATAGCGCACGCTGCTCGCTATATGACATTATTTGCGCCGAGCTTGGACATTCATCGACTCATCAGATTGATTCCCATTTAATTAACTGATATTAGCACGTATATGAGAATGCTGGTGTGTTTTTTTAAAAGTGAAAGATCATCCTAACTGAACATATGTATGCAGGAAATCATTTCAGAGTCGCCATTATAAAACCATGCATAAAAATGTGTACTTTGATGTAAGGGAACATGATTTTTGGGGTTCCATTACGCCTGTTTCTGGAATTATTTGCCACACTTATATCAAAGTACAAGTTCAAGCACAAAAGGCGCAACGTTGGCGATAGCTTTAAAGACGCGCGCAGGCGCCCTGATCGTGCGACGTGAATGCGGAACGCGCGACAGTTTTTTTGTTCTTTCTCGACGTCTTGAGTCGCTCAGTGAGTTCATTTATGAGTACACATCAAAGATGTAGCCGTTTTGGGTAGATCCGGAGTAGTTCTAGCAGTCGGCATAAAAAGGTGGCACTCATGTCGACATGTCACATTTGCTTACTGCAACTCAGCACAACAACTACTACGATGTATACTTGTATCAGCTGTGGACAAGAAGTCCGCCCGCGTCAGCAAGCTCTGGAGTGTGAAGGCTGTGGTCTCTGGCAGCATAGAGTTTGTGACACAGGCATCACCCAGACCCAGTACCGCATGGCTGTTAAAGGTAAACTGCGCTAAATTTAACAATTAATCTACATGTTTTGGCATTAATGCAGTATTGTATATCAATGATATATTTGCGGGCTGTATTCCCGCGTGTAGCGGTGCACGGCTGCGCATTTCACTGGGCTCAGGCCGTCTTCAGGAAAGCACAGGAGCTGGGGTTGAGCGCGGCCTATAGGGCAGGAGGTGGCGTGAACAGGCTGGCATGGAGGATACTAGCGCTACCATTCTTGCCAGCAGAACACATAATTCCAGCATACAGAAAGCTGTCTGAGAAGACCACAGATCCTAGACTCCTGTGGGATGTCTCAAGCTGGTCAAGCTTCATGAGGGCCACGAGGACGAATAATGATGTCGAGGGTTGGCATCGGAGGGTAAATGCCCGAGCGGGTAGATCCGGTATGCATTTCTATGCGCTACTCCGTCTGCTTCATCAAGAAGCAAAGCTGGTACCGATTCGTGTATCTTAGGTGTCTGAAGGAAAATTGCGTCGGCAACAGCGAGGATAGGTTCACAGCTTCTCCAGGGATGTAGCAGAGTATATAGCCCTGTCTAGCTTGTGTATTAGGTGTATTAAATTTGAATATAACCCTGTCCGTCTGGTGTTGTGTAAGTTGTATATATGTTGCTTTTATATATTAAATATCTTCCAGAAGTTTCAGTGGTTTCTGATAGCATGCAATCACCATGGACGGAGCTTTGCACATTCACCCACACCAAGCAATGCTTTCATTTTACAGGTCACTCGGGTCCTTCAGAGTTAACCCGATCCAGTCAATGAGCCCCACTCAAAATTGGAAAGTAATTAACGTCACCATCACCCTCCAATGATTCAACGTCGAGTCCTTTCACGTCCTTTCAGTAAATCTCACGATGTGCGATCACAAACATCACATTACCAACTATGTCCAGCCCCCATTTTCCACTATAAATACAGCGACAATTTTCATACTGACAGATTCGATCTCTCACCGCATACACACTCATTCAGTCAACACATGCAGAACTACGCTGAGCGAAACATCAAAGGCATGTACAGCGTACCAGGTTCTGAAAATAGAGATTATATCCAAATTTTTGGTTATATTGTCAAATAAGCGCATTTCTCGCCATCCCCAAGTCCAGAGCAATATTCCACACGGTCACAGTAACATAGTACAGTATATAACTGATTTTTTCTGACATTTTATTCCTGACGAATGCTCTCTCTAGATTTGGAGGGATGATAAACTAATTAATCTATTACTAGTAATATTACAATTTAATAATTATGTCTATGATATTGGACAACAGTTATTTACTACCACATAACTAAAGACATGGAATAAGTTATTTGCTAACCCCTCAATTAGTTAGCAATGATCAAAATGTTTATGACCACTAACACTCTACGTCATTCACAGTGATGAATCTCAAGATAAAAAAGATATCGTCGATTTGGTCCCGTAAATATAGATTTTAATGATTGATCCAACCCCAAAAGAGCATTCTTAGTCAGTATCTACAGAATCTCTACTGTCATGTTTTCCATTTTATCCTTGTTACAATTGGACTACTTATTTTCCATAATATCACATAATGCATGCATACGTACGCACATACATACATACATACATACATACATACATACATACATACATAGACACATACATACATACATACATACATACATACATACATACATACATACACATACATACATACATACATACATACATACATACATACATACATACATACATACATACATACATACATACATACATACATACATACATACATACATACATACATACATACATACATACATACATACATACATACATACATACATACATACATGTGTATGTTCAAATAACGTAGGTACAAACATACATACATACGTACTTGCTTACGTATGTATGTATATTTGTACCTACGTTATTTGAACATACACAATTGAACAGACATGATATTGAGCGGTAGATATAGCTTACTATCACACCCGACGCTTCCCTTCCCGATTCTACTCTCCCCTACTCTACCCTACGAGTTGGTCTGGGTACGAGTTGGTTGACCCTATGGTGCCGCTGCCCTACCAATGCTAGCCTACCCTCCCCTTCCCGATGCTACCATACCCTACCCTACCCCACCCTTCCCTACCCCACCCTACCCTACCCTACCCTACCCTACCCGACGCTGCCCTACCCGACGCTGCCCGACCCGATGCTAGCCTACAGAACTTGAGTACGAGTTGGTCTGGGTACGAGTTGGTTGACCCTATGCTGCCGCTGCCCTACCCCCGACGCTGCCCGACCCGATGCTAGGCTACCCTCCCCTCCCCTACCCTACGCTACCCGACGCTACTCTACCTTACCCTACCCAAGCGCAACCACCGTATGCCACGCCCGGGCCGCCGTGTTCTGGCCGCACCATACCATACCCTACCCTACCCTACCCCTACCCTACCCCCCACCCTACCCTACCCGACCCGACCCTACCCGACGCTACCCTACCCTCACCTTCCCGATGCTACCCTACCCGACGCTACCCTACCCGACGCTACCCTACCCGACCCTACGCTGCCGCTGCCCTACTCAACGCTGCCCGACCCGATGCTACCCTCCCCTCCCCTACCCTACCCAAGCGCAACCCCCGTATGCCACGCCCAGGCCGCCGCACTCTGGCCGCTTGTGACTGGCGAGCTAGAAGGCTAGGCATGGTGCGTCGGCACCGAGAGTTGTTAAGTTGTCTAGGAGGACAACATAGGTTGTCAAAATAATAGAAATTTATGTTGTTTATGTTTAAACTCAATGTTATTGTACATAATTGAATCACACGCAAGTCCGGTATTAATCTTAGAACTTGGGGACGAGTTGGTCTGGGGACGAGTTGGTTTGTGGACGAGTTGGTCTGGGGACGAGTTGGTTTGTGGACGAGTTGACCCGATCCCGTCAGGAATATAAACCGGAAGTTGCAGGGGCACTCTGGGATACCGTCCTCCAGGCTTGTATTTCGGAAGGGAAAATCCGCGGTAAACTTGGAAAGTTATCAAAAATATACTTATCCGCAGTCAACAGGAATGTAAATCATTATCATGAACCGAACTAAATAATAACTTGCGACACTGATCGCTTGAAACTCATCAGAACATGCATATTTCGTGAAAAAAGTGGTGTGTTCAGGGTTGATCGAATGCATCAACAACAAAATTAGGGTTTTACTGTTGGACTGACAAGGTGATATAACCTGACATTGGTCTTTTGGGCTAGCTGACACCCCTACCTTTGAAAAGCGGAATTGGGTCAATCAGAGTCGGATATTTGTAACAACCCTAGAGGAACTGTTTACGTCCAAAAATAATACTCCACCCGAACGAATATTGCCTGTTTTTGGGGGTTGTTTGCACCACCTAACCACAACACAGGCTCACTTATTGGTTAACGCAGACAATCTCAGATACTTCCTCCCTGAAATTTCGAGAATAATCTCAACAAACGATGTTATCCGCACTGTTTTTACAATGTCAACATTACAACTCAAGCCTAAAGTAACAAGTGAAAGTTATATAATGTGTTGAGAGAATCTTACATGCAATTACAAATTAGGGTAAAACACATCAAAAACAGGCCTCACTATTTGATATCTGTGGAAGGAGAAACCAAACACGTGTGACCTGGTTTAGCTTTAACTGTGTCCACAAACCATGGAGCTCCTGCTGTCAGTGTTACCCAGATGGCACGGGATGACTTCCTCAAGCATTATGTTTGTGTGAATAACAAGTGTAAGGGACTCATTCAAGATGCAAGTATCATTCAGGATAATCAGGAAGCTAGTGTTATGTGTTAATGCAACTGTGGATGTGGTGTGTTGTATCACTGGAGCTGCTCAAATTTCAAAAGCATTGAATTGGAGAAGGGTGAGGAGTTGCCAGAGTGGTATTGTCCAAAGTGTGTGAGGGCATGTGACATATGCTACTGTACAATTGTTCTTGTTTGACAAGTTTATTGAAATGTGTTTTGATGTGATGAGATTGTTATCAAAATGTATTTTGGTGTGATGTGTAGTGTATAATATTAGTATGAGATTTGTTGTGACACTGGTAGTTGAAATGAATAGTGGTATGACTCAGGTTAATGCAAACCAGCTGGGTCACTATCGGAGCTCCCATTCATGATTGCTTCCGCCACCGACCGCTCCCTCCAACTTAAGAATCGGCCCACTCCTTATCCCTACTTCACACAAGTTCAGTGCCATATTGCTGTAAAGGTGCTGTTACCAGTGAATTTGTTATGTGGTCTCCACAGGAAATGGCTGTTGTCAGTGTGGATTTTGATGCAAGTTTCCGGGCATCAGTTCTTGCAAATGCTTCCTACTTTGGCAAGGTTTTCCTCATCCCCCACATGTTGGCTGCAGTGTCCACAAACCATGGAGCTCCTGCTGTCAGTGATACCCAGGGGGCACGGGATGACTTCCTCAAACATTATGTTTGTGTAATTTAATATTAGTAAGAGATTTGTTGTGGCACTGGTAGTTTGAATGAGTAGTTGTATGACACAGGTTAATACACTAAACATGTATAAATAGTGTGCTGTAAGATTGACATGTGTTAGTATCTCTGTCAGAATAAAATTTAAGTTAATAAATATAGGCTTGCATTACTTATTTTTTCCAGCCTATCTGATGTTGGTTACAAAGCACTTTAAATGGCACTTTAAAGTTATTATATTGTATAAATTAAAGAATTTATAGTATTAATGAAATACGCAAACTACAGCTAGGATTGTCAAAAATAATTATTTGCAAAATACAGCAAGACGTGCATGAAATAATGATAACAACAACATGAATATAGATATTTTTAAAGAATAATTGAAATGACGGAATGGTGTACCCTGTACACCCCAAAAAAATCATGTAATGCCTATTGACAGCTAATATGGATATATACACATCTTAGGAAATAAAGAAAGTTGAAAACAAGTCTGGCTTGACATGATTCCAACCGACTGTTATTTTGGAGCTAGGAGCTTGTGAGAAGTGGCAAGGGCACAACCTGTGATGTTTTTTAGGTGACCACAACATACAATAAATTTCTCTGTCATGCTCATCTACAGCAAGCCAGCTGACAGCTATCTTCCAAGTCTTTCTCCAGTGTGGGTTGCTGGGAGAGGAATAAAACTTGCACTCCGCATATGAACTCTTGTGGGCGCAACCCACCGCACCGATAGCAGCCGGCTGTGTATTGAGCGCTGTTTGGTGGATCACTTGGCGGGAGGGAAGGGTCAATTGATGAGAGCGGAAACAATGTCGTTTTGCCTCTCACAGCGACCGCGCCGTTTGCTATCCTCGATGTTCAATCAAAGATTTTGTAAGAAGATCTTTGGTTCAATGTCCGCGCTGTAGGTGGTGATATTAGATCGTTGACAACCGTCTAGAGCGTTGAGTTTATAGATTCAATAAGCTCTGGGGGGTTATGAAATTACATGAAATACACCGTCGTCACAAGCGACGATACCAAGTAATTAATGACGCATGGGACTGTTGATCAGACGTCTCGGGTTCGGCGTCTGTTAAAGACGTGGAGTCATCTGATTGATCGAGAATTCCACGTGGTTTTAAGGAACGCTCTGACAAAGCAACACACGGCGGCTCACAGGTGGCGCGTTCACATTTTTGCCAGGCCTGAGGATTGAGTGAACCCTCTTAGCGTGGTTAGTAACTATTGGGTACAACCTAATAAGGGGCTAACAAGAAAATCCGTATCTGGCTCAGTTAAGCGTTCACAGCTTACGCCGAACTTTTGCATGTAAACACCGATCAGCTGATCAGTTGGCAGCAACCAAATATAAGGATTTTAGGCTTATTTAGACCGAATAATCACCTAGAGGCAAGTATAAAAGATTTATTAAGCATAACCAGGCAAGGCATCATAAACCCCATCAAATGACTTTTGTAGACCAACACACCAGGCCAAATTTCAACTTGATCCGTGGCGATTTGAATAGAGTTGATTTAAAATCTAACATTCGGCCCTAGGAGGGGAACCCCGAAGAAAGTAACTGCAGGGTAAGATACGAATATCTAGAACAATTTTGTTGAATTTGTGTATATTGAGGCCGTGCTAAGACAACAATCTCATTTTGGACCCATTGAAACAAAAATTCGGGGAAGGGAAATCCCAAAGAGAACTCTTGTCTGGTACCACTGAGCTACCCACAAATGTATTCAGTAATCCCTCATCGGCTGAATAACTATATGCACCATTTAGTGGACTCTCTGAAACAAAATTCTTGGAGGGAAACCCCAAAGATAATTCTTGTCGGGTACTATGCAACCTTTATGCTACCGAAAAATGTATTTAGTAAATCCTCAATGCGTTACAACTGTCTAGAACCATTTAGTGGAAGTTATGTATATTGAGGCCACGTTCAGTCACAAACTCCCTTTGGACCCACTGAAACAAAATATCTGGGATGGAAATCTAAAAGATAACTCATGTCTGTTACTATGCACCCACTAGTCTATCCAGAACGATATTCAGCATACTCCTATTGGCGTTATAACTATCTGGAATAATTTAATGGAAGTTTCTTCAATAGCGCGCAGTCTGGCTTGGCATTTTAAGCGTGTAAATATACCTCGAGTAGAGTAGCTTCCAGGGGCAAATCGGTGCCAAAAAGATGGAATAAAAATATGCCTTGAATTTTTGCATATCGGATAAATATTTCGCAATATATGCAAGGGATGGCCCGCCACCCTCGAAGGCCAAAGAAAATACATAGCTTTAAGCGACCTGGGCTACGGTAATTTCAGCGTCCCCTCATAGTAAACAAGCTTCAAGTCAGACCCGTAGAATGTCTGAGCTATGCTTCAGCGTTTTATTTTATGACTGAAGGCTGAAACCTCGGGGTTCTAAACTTTGGCGATTATATATACGCCTCAAGGACGCAATAAAATTGAGGTATTGAGTAGTGCGGGGCCCGTACGTGGCCCCATAGTAGCCTGCACGGTTTTTGCTTACAGGCGCGCCACGGGCCCCGCAAAATTGCCCACGGGGGCCGTGTCTGAAAGTAGTATGTTCAGCTTTTGGCCACGGGCTCTACGGGGGTCGTATTGGCTCAAACATATTTTAAAATACGTACGGGAACCGCACGGGGCAGCACGACACGTCGTTCAAGAATAGAAAATCAAACGAGACATACCTTGGTAAAGTTGAAGTTTGATTAAGATTATACCTCCTCATTTAAGCATGATAGATCATGCGAGTGAGCGCATTTCGTGTAAGGAGTATATTCGTAAAAGAGTGGCCATGTGAGACAATATAAAACAATGACAACATCCCCGGGTGGTCGCTTGATCTCTCATGCTTAGATGAGTGGGTAGAATCTTAATCAAAATTCAACTTTACCAAGGTGTATATCGATATTCCTCTTGCCAAATCTCACAATGAAAGAAGTTGAGTTTATTAGTAAATTTACTATGGATCAAGGTGAGAATGACACATGGAAAGGCTCCCACAAGGGAAGAATCATATCGTCCAATCATGGGAAAGTAGCGAAGAGATTTGATACACTCATGACCGTCAACAACAGGAGCAAGGACCTGTGCGAGTGTTGTGGGCTAGAAGTAGTGGAGAAAAAGAGACGGTGTTGGGGGTGCAGAAGCCGTGTTGAAATTTGACTGCTCCGCCATAAACAGTTCGTTACCTTTGATATCACGTGACCGATAGAAACGAATTGTTTAGGGTGAAGCTGACCGCTTTCAATGCACTGATATATCTGTCCACTTAAGGTAGTATTTAATCGCCTGTTGGGCTACGTGGGATGCAAAAACAACAAGTCTAACAATCCTGATCTTACATTTTATCTTAGTTTTATGGTACTGTTTACTTTTCTGCACTTTGATTGTCTTGCATTATCGACCACATGATTTCTCAATTATCTGCATTAAGGTATTGTTTTTTTTGCCAGTGTCAGACTCAGTGTAATCAGAATATTTATAACAAAAATGGAATTTGAACTTCATCAACTATGATAGCACAAAGGAGTTGGGATTAAATAATTTCGAATATATTTTCCTACAACTGACCCCATACACACTCTTACTTCGATTGACCTCTGACCCTCAGACGGCCTTGAAAAGGCCATACATTCTCGCGATACATAACAACTTTAATTCAATAATGACAGAATGTTATCACCATTCACATTAGCAGCCGGCCGTCTTTAAAATACAATCCTGAAATGTGTACAGAGCCAGATGCAGCCCTTGTGCTATGTGGTTTATTTAATGTGGAGTTGATTCGAGCAGCACCAGTGTGAAGCTGGCGCAAATTAGTAGAACCAAATAAGAGCCCGACGGGACACGCGCAACCTGGTACAGCGAAGCGGAAAATAGCTTACGCCGAACTTTAGCATGTAAACACAGATCAGCTGATCGGTAGGCTGGAACCAAATAAAAGGATTCAAGACTTATTGAAACGAATGATCCACTAAAGACAAGAGGAAATATTTTATTTCCTTTCTTACATGAAACATCAACTATAATTTAACATAATCGGTAATCACAATCCCCTTCAAATGAATTTCGGCAAACAAACACGTCAATTTTGAAATTCAGCACGATCCGTGACGATTGAAAAAAGTTGATTTGAAGTCATTATGCATTCGTCCCGAATCGACAAAAATTTTGGCAGGGGATCACCAAATATAACAATTGTCTGGTACAAAACACCTACAAGGATACCTTAAATGTATTCAGTATACCGCCATGTTGCAGGCGAGAATATCTCGGAAATATAACATTATCTGCAATAATGTATTTGCTTATTTTCGATCTCGCGAGATCTCGTCTTTTATGATTCTACTCTTTTGCGCCAGTTTGACACTGGCGCAACAATGTGCATTATTTTAATGTTGCAATTTTCATTTTTATACTGGTAATTTTGCCCAAATGTTGAATACGACAAGAGCGCTGTGATAGATAATAACCAGTGCATCTACAATCACCCATGTAGTTGTTTGCATTCATGATTAAACCATATATCATATGTAACATTAGATTTGAGCGATATCGAAAGGTTTTTTGTGTGCTATCAAGTCCATAATAGGACTACCAAGTTGTAAAACACTAAATTCGAACACATGATATAATGAGGTCAAATATGATAAAAAAAACCTGTTCAGAACGCATGCTGATCAATAAAAATTTGTTCTCTCTCTTCAAAGAAAAAATTCAAAACTAACAAGTTTTAAGTCCGTCATTCGGAAGCTCGATGGTAACATGCTGTACCTTCGTCCCAGCGGCGTGGGCTTCGCAGCCCGGTCAGGGCAACAGGTTTGTGCCAAGTGGGCACTGGCACTTAAGTAGAGCTGTCCAAGGATCACAATCTTCCTTATCCAACAAAGTAGCGATATCACCTCGCTGCTCAAAGCGAAATTAAACCTCAATATTACCATTAAGTCTTTCATTGCATTGTCCACCACTGGCACAATGATATTACTTTCCCATTTGCCATGCCATAATAATCCAGGTCTGAGAGTCTGTCATTCAATGTAATAATCTGAAGAAACCTACTCCCCACCTCCCCAAAAACCCCATCCGTTAAGTGATAATAGCAATAAATAATCTCACACATTCCAAACAAATGGGAGGAAACACCAACGATGGTTATTTCCCAGCAACAAAAACCCACTAGATTATCTAAAACGGTGTACAGTATACCACAATCAATGTTTTCTATGTCTAGAGTAATTAAGTTGAACATGTAAATATTGAGTCGATGTTACGAAAAAAAATCTCATTCTCATTTTCCCCATTGAAACAAAAGGTCGATATTGCCACCCAAAAAAAAACATTGAGCAAACAACAATTAAATTCTCTTTACCCATATTGGTCTTATAACTATTTAAATTTGATAGGTGGAACCTACGAATATTCCGTAGCCTTGCTTATAAAATCTCGCATTGGTCCCAATGGAACAAACATTTAGTAGTGGAACCCCTAAGATATCCATATTGCTGTAAAGTTGCTGTTACCAGTGAATTTGTTGTATGGTCTCCCCAGGAAATGGCTGTTGTCAGTGTGGATTTTGATGCAAGTTACTGGGCATCAGTTCTTGCAAATGCTTCCTACTTTGGCAAGGCTTTCCTCATCCCCCACATGTTGGCTGCAATGTCCACAAACCATGGAGCTCCTGCTGTCAGTGCTACCCAGGTGGCACGGGATGACTTCCTCAAACATTATGTTTGTGTAATTTAATATTAGTAAGAGATTTGTTGTGGCACTGGTAGTTTGAATGAGTAGTTGTATGACACAGGTTAATGCACTAAACATGTATAAATAGTGTGCTGTAAGATTGACATGTGTTAGTATTTCTGTCAGAATAAAATTTTGGTTAATAAATATAGGCTTGCATTACCTATTTTTTACAGCTTATCTGATGTTGGTTACAAAGCACTTTAAATGGCACTTTAAAGTTATTATATTGTATAAATTAAAGAATTTATGGTATTAATGATACACACAAACTACAGCTAGGCATGTCAAAAATAATTATTTGCAAAATACAGCAAGCCATGCATGAAATAATGATAACAACAGTTAAAGAATAATTGAAAAGAACGGAATGGTGTACCCTGTACACCCCAAAAAATCATGTAATGCCTATTGACAGCTAATATGGATATATACACATCTTAGGAAATAAAGAAAGTTGAAAACAAGTCTGGCTTGACATGATTCCAACCGACTGTTATTTTGGAGCTAGGAGCTTGTGAGAAGCGGCAAGAGCATAACCTGAGATGTTTTTTAGGTGACCACAACTTACAATAAATTTCTGTGTCATGCTCATCTACAGCAAGCCAGGTGACAGCTATCTTCCAAGTCTTTCTCCAGTGTGGGTTGCTGGGAAAGGAATAAAACTTGCACTCCGCATATGAACTCTTGTGGGCGCAACCCACCGCACATCAGTGGTTACCTGCTGACTTGACCAAAGACATAACGATATTGGAATATACACTTGATTCCCCTTGCACGTTACGTGCAAATATGAATTTGGATTCGCTTCCATATTGACGAGTTATTCAAATCGTGGCCTACACAACGCAACGCACAATTTGTACTCACGTTCGTTCGTTTAACCTTTTGTCTATAGTCGCATTGCGCACCGGGCAGATCTGTCAGAAAGCAGACAGCCTGACAGCTGGGTTGTGAGATCGAGCGCGTCAAACCGGAAGTCAACAGAAGTTAGTTCCAAAAAGCTCACCAGGATGGCGCGCACGACTACCAAACAACCGAATTGATCGACCAACCTATATCTTCTATGTATACAAACCCTTTATGGTTTATGTATACATAGAAGATAGCAGCCGGCCGTGTACTGAGCGCTGTTTGGTGGATCACTTGGCGGGAGGGAAGGGTCAATTGATGAGAGCGGAAACAATGTCGTTTCGCCTCTCACAGCGACCGCGCCGTTTGCTATCTTCGATGTTCAATCAGAGATTTTGTAAGAAGATCTTTGATTCAATGTCCGCGCTGTAGGTGGTGATATTAGATCGTCGACAACCGTCTAGAGCGATGGAACTGGCCCTGGGTAGACATTGACACATAGAGTTTATAGATTCAATAAGCTCTGGTGGGTTATGAAATTACATGAAATACACCGTCGTCACAAGCGACGATACCAAGTAAATAATGACGCATGGGACTGTTGATCAGACGTCTCGAGTTCGGCGTCTGTTAAAGACGTGGAGTCATCTGATTGATCGAGAATTCCACGTGGTTTAAGGAACGCTCTGACAAAGCAACACACGGCGGCTCACAGGTGACGTGTTAACATTTTTTCCAGGCCTGAGGATTGAGTGAACCCTCTTAGCGTGGCTATAAACTATTTGGTACAACCTAATAAGGGGCTAACAAGAAAATCCGTATCTGGCTCAGTTAAGCGTTCACAGCTTACGCCGAACTTTTGCATGTAAACACCGATCAGCTGATCAGTTGGCAGCAACCAAATATAAGGATTTTAGGCTTATTTAGACCGAATAATCACCTAGAGGCAAGTATAAAAGATTTATTAAGCATAACCAGGCAAGGCATCATAAACCCCATCAAATGACTTTTGTAGACCAACCTCAGCTATCATATGTTCAACATATCGACACGTGCCCATAGGCCAGAGTGTCTACACCACCTGGAGCTATCCACCGCTTTGAGTCAAAGGGGGAGAGAGACACCTTGTTAACGTGGAGCCCATATATTTTATGGCAGTCACTCCTGAGCATGTTCATTCCGTGGCGAAACTGCTTCTGGTCGAACAGTGACTCCACGTACTGAGCGTGTCGTAGATGCTTCTTCACCACCACCTTCTTCACACCCTTAGCTCTTTTTATCTCGCCCTCATCAGACATCAGGATAGAGTACATCTTAGGGCGCAAACCAACGTACTCCTTGATGGGCACGCCAGCGCACTCATCCTTCATCTTACCCAGAACCATTTTGTTTTTGTCACTGTGTAGGGCATGAGAAGGGTCAAAGTTACTAGTGTCAAAGAGATGCCCATCCTCCCTCATATCAGCATAGACGTCAGTGGTACGGATCTCAAGCATCAGCCAGTCTGTGTCTGTGTAAAGCAGGTTAATATTACTGTCATATCTAGCCTTCATGGTATTGTAGTAAAAGTCATACATCAAGTGCTTGGAGAGGTCCAGAATGCACATGCCAATGTAGACCGGGCGGTTCAGCACTAAGCGAGTCTTGTGCATATGCAGGGCAGCTAGATCATCGTCAAACACTTTTTGTCGAGCATAGGCGGGGCTGGCAACAAGCCCACGTATTTTTTCTTTTTCCGATGAGCGCACAATCTTAACGTCGACTCGCCTCCGGAGATTCTCCATCGTTTTACCAAAGACGGAGTTATTCATAAGTTTATAGAGATCCTTCTCAAAGTCGCTGTTGGCGGCCTTGCGCAGATCTGTATTCATCCTTATGTAAGGCTCCATCCATGGACTCTGGTCAAAGACAAGCGCACGATGAATCTTGGTGAGTCTCAACCCCAAAGACAGATATAGCTTGAGGTTCCTGTAGTGTACCACATACTTCTCCTTGTTCCGCAGGTTGGGCACCAGCTTTTCAACTCCATTTCCGGTGCTCCCCAATGCACCTAGGAGATCTTTCTGGTAGTCTGACAACCACTCATTTTGCACAAGAAGCCGCTCCGGCGCTAGGGGGTAATCGTTGTGTTCGTCATGAAGCGCAGCAGGATACTCCAAGTCAACCTCAAGTATATACCCCGTTTCAGCATCATCGGGATGGTCCTGGATCTCTAGGTTCTCAGGCCGTTCCACCCACTCAATACCCGAAGTAGGTAGGGCTTGGCTCATCGCCTACCCATACAGGTTGTTGGCATCGAGGTACTGGATATAGCTCGCTGGCTTATCCTGCTCAAAGCCCTCCACGTATGGGTTGTTCGCTTTAGCGTGGCGATGTGATACCATGCTTATCCCACCGCGCAGCCCCTTCTCAATAAACAGGTGCTTGTCATAATCGGTGAGAAGCTCGAGTTTCACCCCTGTGCTCTTAAGAAGCGCATCCCACGACAAACCGGGGCTGGTATAGTAGTGGGCCGGATCCAACCCGTATTGCTTAAGACAGGTTTTGCGGAATGTTTCAAACACATCGGCCAGGAGCAGTACATCCGTGCGTAAGTAAAGGTCATGGTAGTCCCCCATGTTTTTACAACCGAACGCATTCCAGACTTTCTGGGCGTGTTCATAGTCTGCAGCAGATATACCCTGTTCAGAGAGCTTGCTGTAGAAATCATGGATCGGCGGCAGTGTAGCATCAAACTTATCCCAGCCATCCATGAACTCATAGGGATACACTCCCTTACGCAGCAGCAAGCGTCGCTTCATCTGGTCTGGCTCGTATTCCGCCGTCACAGCAAAGGCATCTTGGTTGTTAGCAGACACAAGCTTGTCGAGCGAGGCTAGGAGGAACTGTGCACTGTCAATGAAGCGCAACTGTCCAACTGACAGGGAGATATACTTCTCCATGTTATTTGGGATGCAGTTGATATTGCCCTCCACTTTGCTTATATCCTGCATCAAGAGATGTGAGTCGTAGCCCCGCAGGTTATGGAACACCACAGGGATGGGTGTTGTCTTGGGACTCAGCCGAAGTTTCAGGTTACACACGTTATGGGCTGGCCCTCTGTACAAGCCTGTTATATGGCAGTGATCGCGAACAGAGTCACAGCCCAGTTTTTTCTTGCACACATGACAGTGAGTTGCAGCCTTATGTGCCCTTCTATCCTCCCGAGTCATCCGCATAGGGACAGGCTTGGACAGAACTGCTTTGATCTTTTGCTCCTCCTGCTGCAGAGCCTGTAAGAACTTCTCCACAACATCGCTTCCTCTATAAACCACAGGGGTTTCTGTCTGCCCATCACATCGGACAACCACATAGCCGTAACCACATGGCTCATGCTCCTGTGTTCTCTGCGTGTTGCTCTTACCAGGATTAGGCGCAGGTCCCGGAAGCTTCACTGTGAGCGCCTCAAAGTCGGCATAGATAAGATAGGGGGCAGCAAGCTGTTTCTGCCAGTTCTGGAAGGATAATATGTTCTTCCCTTCCTCAGGCATGTCAACTCGCACAGCAGTCTGCCCGATACCCATGCACTCAGGTTTGTGCGCCAGGAGCAGTTTCTCAGTGGTGTATCCATGCAAGCATCGCTCGCAGAAGAACTTGCGGTGCTCGTACTTACTCTGGTCATACAGCAGGCGGTTCAGGTCTTCGATCTGCGTGTAATGAAACCTACCCTCCTCCTCAATCAGCATGAGGTTTATACATGGACCAGGCTGTCTGCTGATACGGTGAACGATGGTGGCCTTTCCATCCCAGCCAAAGACATTCAAGCCGCCTACTTTAGCATGTTTTTCTATCTTCTCAATCTGCGAGATAGGTGTTGGATAGTCCACGCCTTTTCCTTCTAAGAGTCTTAAGAGCGGCTTAATGTTATATTTCGATGGTTGCTGCGGGTTCTTGGCAACCGGGTGCAGAGCCGCTTCAATGGAATATAGAACGCAGTGTGGGTCATTTGTGTTTTTTACGTTTCTAATTGCCTTCTTTACCGCCAGCTTTCTCGGCAGTTTCAGGTAGGAGCCACCTTTCAATGGCTGGTAGTTGGCAATATCAATCCACAGAGTTGTGACTGCCTGAAACTCCCAGCCAGAACCTTGGTTGGTCCACTTCTCCAACCGCTCTTGGATATTAGCATTGCACTGGTCCAGCTCATCGTTAATATCTTCTAGGGAGAGAACCACCTGCTGCTTATTACGCAATACAGGCTCAAAATACTCAGTACTGTCATCATCTGAGTGCTTGGAGAGTCTTACCTTAAGGGCAAACTGACACTTGATTCCACCTAGTTCTTCCAGCTCACCAGTCAAAACTTTATGCATCTTCCGACGCATGCCCTTAAAGAACATCATAAGGTCCGAGCTAAGGGGGTGAGACTCGTTCATCACCCATCCACGCAAATAGTTTTTAACAGCCCACTTAGTCTTCTTGAAGGCAAGACGCGCTGTGGGGACTGGGGACTGGGTTGTGGGGATGCGTGGGGCAGGGACAGGTCTGCGTGGGGCAGGGACTGGTCTGCGTTGGGCAGCAGTGTGGACAGGGATGCGTGCCACCCCAGCCTTTAATCTAGCAAACATCTCCTTGTATGTACGGTCATATTCATTACGCACTTGGAGTGCTTTGAGTGCAACCTTAGAGTGTGGATAAGGAGGCTTAAAACCGTAATCATTTTGGGCTTCACGTGCTCGCTGAGTCATGTTTACTATACAGTTCCATTAGTCTAAAAGGGAATTCGTTGATACACAAAAGGCAACAACAATACAGCGAGCGGACTTTGACCTATGCAGTAAACACCCGTCTCTGACAAGGTGCCAAGCTTCGTCGCACATAGCCGACAAACCATGTTGTTGACAGCGCCACAAGATTTCTATTTTTATACAGTGGGGAATCCCCGTTCAGTGGCGCCGACTGGCGTGTCCCCAGCCATAGGCCGTTGTGAAACAATCTTTTGGGCAAGACGAAGACGACTGTGGTTGACTTTATCGAACCCACAATCCATACACAATCCTACCTTATTATTTTTTATAGCCTTCTGACAACCCGTACAAAGACGATTAATAACACCATGTTTTATCTTATATCTGTGTAAGTTACAAAACTCTTGCTCTTGCGTACAGGGCCTGTTACAGGGGACTTTCTTTCCGAGCAACATCCATGGGCACTTATTGTCAAATACTACCATTGTTATATATAGATATCTATTAGTCTAATTGATAATACCGTCTGGCGGCAACTGGGTATCAGACGGCACCACAAGCAACTCCTCCTTTACAAAGCCACGGAGAGGTCCATCCAGCAAATAGTATAGTACAGGCTCACCAGATTTAGTGACAGAGCTTCCAATCCGGTAAACATTGAGTGACCACACAGGGTCAGTGGCCCGCCGCCGGTGGTCTTGCTCTGCCTCACCAGGCTGGTAGAGGTAGCGAACGCCAACATCAGAGGGAAGCTTTTGCTCTTTGACCCCCAGAGGACGCCCTGGTACGACTGCCGAGGGCTTTTGTGCAACTCGTTTTGCCTTTATAGCATCTTTAGGTTTTTTCCCAGTCAAGCGGGTCACCTCATTATTTATCGCAGAGACTACAGCCTGCAGTCGAGAAACCCACTCAGTCGATCGTTTTCCAGTATCCCTTAACTCTACGGCATACTGGTGACCAAAGAGTCGTTCAGCAAGGGTTCGGTTAAAGCGTTCCACTATACCCTGGTCTCGATGGATATTCACATGGCCACGCCTGACTGATACTCCATGTTTTACTAACAGCTGATTCGCTGCACCCATAAACTCCCGTCCGGGGTCCACCTGAAGTAGTTTAGGCCAATGCAGCGGTCCTCGTTTGTATATCCTCTCAAGTGCACCTGCGACCTCCTTAGCCTCTTTTGTAGTCAATGGCTCAGCTGCTTTGTAGCGCGAGGCCACATCAACCAATGTTAGGGCATACTTGTAAGTCCGGCGCTTCACAACGTCATGAGGAAGAAATAAGAGATCGGCTTGGTGAACCTCATTGGGGACAGGGACATCAAACTTTGGCCTGGGAATGTGTTTTGGCACTGGCAGGTAGATTTGCCATATAGCTTGCTTTGTTAGCCACCCCCTGGCAACTTCCTCAGAAACCCTCGCTTCTGTCGCAAGCTTCTTGATAGCAGTAATGCCTTTCCAGTATCCCTTAGGACTATAGTAGATCTCTTGCATGCGACGATCCATATACAGAAAACGTTCGAGTCTCCAAATGACCTACTTAGCAAGCCTGTATGCAACCAGCCCAGTCGCAGCCATACCCAGTATAATGAACGCCACCTCACGCCCCCTCTGTTCATCTGAGGGCTCGTAGAAGTCTGAAAGTTGCGGCTCAGAGCCCAACGGGTCGATGGTTTTATTCGTAATCAGGGAGTACTCACGCATAGCCTCGTCCGCATCCCTAAAAGTATGCTCGGCATGTCCCTGCCGGCGTAGTTGCTCATTGATGAAGTCTAAGCGCTCAGTTCTCTTCTTGGCCCATGCTGCCTGAGCATATTGAAGCTGCTCGATTGCCATATCATGGCGTTTACGTTCCGCGTCCACTTGGCTGCCTCGTAATTTAGAGAATAAAAAGTTGCTCCCAGAGAATGCAAGGGCGTTAACAAGAGCACCCCCCACAAGTAGCGCGAGTGTGGCCATTACTTCAGTATATCAACTGGTAAGATTCCTTGTTTAATTAGCATATCCTTTGTGGCCATAGCTAGTGATACATCGACAACAGCCATAGCCAGGTCCCGTGGGGTGAAATCAAGACGTGGCACCCCACCACCCAGAGCCATCTTAGCAAGCTTGGCATAGCCTATTGAAATACCGGAAACAACTACACCGTGGTACAGAGCGTTTACGAGCATTTTTCCATCAGTAATTGGTGTTGTCATCTTATTCCATATAAAACGGATCCTTTAAATGAGCGTCTGGAGGCTTTTGTACCACAACCTGTTTAGGGTGTGAGGCTACCATCTGGTGCCTATAGCAATACAATGCCAACACGCCAACACCGCCGACAACTTAAGGCACAGCCCATATTGGCCACGTCCACCTTTCCATAGGTTTGCTCGTTGATATTGGCTCGACAGCTTCGTCTCTACCATCTGTAAGCGCTGCCTTAGCCTCTCGGAGCTCTCTCAGAAGCTTATTTTGATTGGCTTTTCGAGCTGCAGCACCCTTTCGTCCTGCCGCAACCCTTTTAGCGTTTTTTGTCACTGACGTTATCTCCACCGGTGTTATCTCCCCTTGATTCGTGTTCGTTTCTTCCTTGTTTACTTACTAAATTTATTTGTCCAATTGACAGCTCTTAGTAAGCACCTGTTATAGCGGAGTTAAGCACATGCTATAGCGGAGTTAAGCACATGCTATATCAGAGTTAAACACATACTATAGCAAGGAAGTGGTGTCTTCCTCTCCACCGGCCCCTGTTGTTTCGGTGCTTGTTCTTCCAAATTGACACTGCTTAACTGTTGTTAAAGCCGCAGTTAAGGGAGCTAAAAACATACCATAGTGATGATATAGCTCACAAGTGGCAGTGCTTAGCGCGTGTCCAACAAACGGGTCCGTCTCGAGGTCAGTAATTAGCCTTGGCTGGTGTTCTGGTGGGATTGGTAGAAACATACAAGCAATACCTGAGTACAGCTGTAGCAGTGTCTGACCTAGAGTACGTGTCATGCTGGCACCTAGCCGAGCCTCGTATCTCACATACAGCTTTATGATCTCTTCATCAGACATTGATTCAACCTGGTCAATTGTAAGGCGCTTCAAACCAAGGTACTGACGGGCCTGACCGCCGGCTATGACGGCAACAAGCCTATCTCTCTTAGAAGACATATTTACACTAGGGGTGCAACTAGGTTCAGCTCCCCCAGACTTTGTCTCCACTAAGCCAGTCGAGTCCTGTTCAAGGAGTTTATCAATAATGGTATCAGGATCCATGAATATACGTATACGCCTCCGAGCTTCAAAATACTGCACCGCTACCCAGATGAAGAAACCTAAATTGATTACTGAGGCAGCGGCTGCTATCAGGGCCAATATCACTTCAATCGACGGCATATGCAGTAGGATGATCAGTCTTCAGCAGCAGTTTTGCGTGCTTGGTCTTTGCTAGTAGTTGGCGTACTGTGGCACGTTCCTCCTTTGTTGGAATTACATCATTTTCACGTAAGGCGTCTTCAAACGAGTCACGGTCCTTGGTGTGAAAGAGCACCATCCAGCGAGTCTGCTCACGTAAGTCCTTCAGCACAGAGTTGTACTTTTGGGTGAGGACCCAGACACTTTGCTGCGCATGGCGGCCGCTAAAGGCCAGTTCGGATAACATGTCTTTCTTCTTGGTTAGGGCCTTTGTTGCCGAACAGTCATCAATAATGTACAGGGTTGGCTCGCCCTTAAAACAATGGTAGAAAGCCCTCAGGTGGTCATGCAGCCGCTCCCCTGGATCAACCACGTACACCTCTGAATCATCCCACACCCATGACCGCGTCCGATAGGCCTCGTTGAAACGTATGGTAGGGCAGAGGATTACAATATGCTCGAAGGCACCAAAGAAGGGCCCTTCAAGTAGGTCGAGGATGAATGCGGTTTTCCCACATCCTGTCTGCCCACAAACAATTGCCGAACAGGGACCATCTGGAAATGTAAACTTAGTAGACTGCGCTGACGAACCTGCCATCTTTAATGTTAAGCTGTGCATCCATTACAATATACATGTAAACGTTCAATGCGCCGGCCGCCTCTGCCTTTTTTGTGATCTGTATGGTGATGCCCTCAGACGCATTCTCCACAGCCCTGCCACTACCGCGTAGCTAGTCGTCATCACTCGTCCTTAAGTCGAGCCACAGAGCATACTTGGTGGTTAGGTACTCTCCTAGGGAAACGTCTGACAATGACAGGTCTTTTAATGCTATTGCTACACTGGGGTCTCGTTTACTCGTTGCTGCACAGGCCTTCTTCACCTCGTCCCACTGCTGGTAGCCACGCATGCCCTGGGAATAGAGCTGATTGGGGATGCCCTCAATGGTCACCTCGACCTTCGTTATCTTTGGGTTGTAGAACGACTCTGTTTTCCTGGCGTATGAGGCGTTGGTCGGGTCTTCAAAGAGCAGTAGGATGCCCTTCATGCTGCGAGCCGGCACGTTCAGGTTGATGTTCCACAGTGTATCTCTTTTATTGTATACAAGCTTCCTGTGACGAAGCACCAGTCATACAGAATCGAGAGCCGACTTGTGTAATGTGTGCGTATCATGCGGGCCAACTCTGTGTGGGTAACCATGTCATACTCCAGCGAGATGCCATCAATTTTGTAGTTTGCAGCGGTGTCGCCTTTTGCGTGAATCACGCGGTTGTAGTCGTTGAATGTGAGCTCGTATTCCAGTCTGTCACTAAGCGCACTCTGGTAGAATGGCATGTGGCTCTCGAGGAGTTCAAAATCAAGCGGAATGTAGAACCTGTTACTATAAACATCGGCTACCGCCTTGTCCTCTTCCTCGGTATCAACCTTGTCTCCTGCCCCCACTCGTATCTTAGTTGCGTTTCTGTCATCTGATGTGTCAATGCCCTGATACTGGAGGCCCTGTCTCTCCTGTGCAGTCCGCCACAAGTCGTGGTAACAGTGGTACACATCGCTGTCATCAATAGACATGACCTCATTGCCAGAAATCTTGATTGTCAATTTTTTAACCACGGCGCGGCCCAGGTTTTGCACAACGCTGCGGTTAACATCAGTCGAGGTCAGCGTGATTGTAAAGGCCAGCCGTGCTGTCCCTGAAACAATGACGTCGTCTGCGCCTAGATTGGGGAAGCGAACCAGCAGTTGTTGGTTCTGGTCAATAGTGCTTGGATTGTTTGTAACGCATACAGATTGTCGCACGCCCTTTACCCCAAGGGGTTCGCGTATCCGGCGGTGTGGGTTTAGTTTGCGCCCGTAAGTACTCGTCATGTTGAATGTTTAATTACAATTATATCTTTAACACACAGACATGGAGTTTGATAACCCAGCATTTGACGACCCAGAAGAGGAGGGGGAGTGGGAGAGGAATGACACTAACTTTGATGATGAGGAGACTCTCCAAGAGGCCACTCTCCCACCTGTTACAGAAGGGGACATTGGGATGGATAGGTCTATACCACCGGAAGGCCGACTCGTTATAGGCGCTGTCAATGATTATTACGATGCATTAGCTGAAAAAGGCCACACACCCTCCCTCGGCCGCGTTTATACAAAATTTGAACTTGTTAGAGGACAGTTACGTTTGAAGGACTACCCTGACTTATGTATTACAAATTATCGTACTAAAGCCCCGCTTTCACTTGGAACAATAGGTAAAAGTAGAGGGGGGGGGGGCTAAGGTTGTCCGTGATGGTTTGGGGTTCACTGAGTGGTCCTCAAAAGTGGTGTCACAAAAGGAAGCAACAGCCCTCCAAAGCGTTGACCAAGCAGCTGCTAAAGCCGCAGAGAAATTAGAAATGAGGGGCCCTGAAGCCGTGACAGAGCAAGGTGGTGTGGAAGAAACACCAGCAGGGTATAACAATCGCCTCCATACTCACTGCGATTGGATTGGCAATCTCGACCCTTGTAGTTGCTTTGACGGGCGGAGGGAGCACCAACGCCGACACCAGCTGATAAGCCCGGTGTAAAGGAATGGATTAAAAAACAGCTGAACTCCTTGGCAAACGTCCTGAAGAGCCTAGCCGGTAAGGCAGCAGCTGCCCTTCCAGGAATCATTGGCTCCATCGTATCATGGCTGCTTACGTCAGCTGCAAAGATGGCTGGTTGGATGGCAGAACATGTATGGGCCGCAGTTGTGGCGGTGGGAGGAGTTATCCTCCTGATACTCCGTGACTTGCTACGTAGCAAACCAAAGCACAGCTAAGCCTATAGCGATTCCGCCTATAATAAGAGCGGTTTTCTCATCCTCGTGCGCCCCACGCAGACCAGTCTCGGCCATAGGGGCGGGCCCTGGAGAGGAGAGTTCCATATCTGTATCTGTATCTGGCGGAGGGTCAAAGCTTCCTCTATCTGGAACAACCGGAACCGCGTTGACATCAGTATTGCTGCCGATCTGCTGCTCCTCAGTTGCGATAGTAATCAGATTGTTGTACCCAGCAACGTCTCCAATGGCGAGGCTCATATCTGATGGAGCCATGTACAGGCCCGTTCCAAACACGTAATCAACCTTTGAAGAGGCATTCTGGAGGACGTTCTGATACCGTCGGATAGATGACGGAATATCCACTGGGAGTTGATGGCATCCTCAACGTTGGCCTGAAATTGCTTTTGAGCATCAAAGGACGTTCCAACACCTAGTATCTCTGAGCGGGTCTGCGCCTGAGCACTAAGAATGGCCCAGACATAGGTCCGAATGCTGTCGTTAATTCGCTCAACGCCGGTCTGTGTAAAGCCCTCAGACGTGTCCAGTATGAAGGTACTCCAGGCCTCGTCTGCTTCAGGTCCCTGTGAGAGATGTAGAACAGCACCCATTCTCTCCTGAAAGGATTGTAGGTTTTTCGCGTGAGCAAAACCTGGCTTTGTATCCTTTTCCGCCTCAAAGGCCATCCGTGTAGGGTCATAACGAACGTTTCGACCAGCAACCTTGACGACACTCCCGTAACCATACGCATCATGTGCATATAAGATACCAAGACCACTATTAGCTACGGTTGCCTTCTGGCGCCAGTCTGTGTTTGGTTGAACACCAAAGTTAGTGCAGAGTCTCTCATATGCCCTCTTGTCATATGTATTGTTATAGGGGTCATAGGCATGATCCTGAGGTAGAGGCGCTTGCAGTTCTGCTAATAGGCGACGCAGTGTGTAATAAAGGTGAAAGGTGTAGAGAGCTTTCACGAGTGGAATCCCACCCTCGAGATGGTCCTGGGAGGACACGCCGCAGCCGGCTGATGCACACCACACTGCAAAGTTTAACTGGTTCTGCCAAAACTGCATTGGATTTGTCAACCAGTCTTTTACTACTTTGTCCGCTGTTACCGGCGGCACCTTATAGTTACTGAATAGATCAGGAAACTTTGCTGTGAATGTACCACCATTGTGAACAACTTGAATTGTTTGTCGGGTTAGTTTATCTCCCACACCATATGTGGCTGGATACACCCCGCCCGCACCATATGGGGTAGCTTTTCTATTGAAACTAAAGGCTTGTTTATTCATAGTGCTATGTATCACACTCTGTCAAATGTTCAAAGCGGCGGCGCTGTGTCCCTGCAAAAACCTATTGACAACACTGCGGGCGATCTATGTGTTGGCCTAAGGTCAATCACGTATACTGTGGGCTGGTACAATCTAGAATCAGACGAGAGCATTGCATGGCGGTCAAGGAATTCAGAACAGAGAGGATATGCTGCATTAAAACCAGGCCTCTGGAGCTTCAGCCTTCTTCAGGAGCATATTACACCATTAGGTATCGGTTTGGAGGTTGATGCTGTAAATGGGGTTATTACCCTAACAGTTCCAGACAATGTGGGTGCGCACATAACAGGCGGAGTGTTAACAATGTTGGGTCTTGACGGCCTCAGTGGGGGGTGAATACCTTCAGGTACTTACATAGGTGACCGGCCCATCAACTTTAGCATCTTTAACACAATTTATGTTCACCTCGATAAAGTCAGTACCACACACAACATGCTAGATGGTGCGCCCACTACGCTTCTTGAAGTTGTTGGCTTAGAGGGTGGCTTTTTCGGTGATATTATAACCACGAACATCGCTAATCCTGTCTGTAAGCGTGTTACTAGCGGAACAGTGCATGAGTTAAAGGTTCAGTTATGCGATAATAAAGGAAGGCTATTAGATAACCACGACTTACCTGTTAGCGTTGTTCTTGAATTTACAAGATGTCAATAAAAACGAGTATTTATGGACCTAGGCAAAAACCGTCAGGCACTGTTCAGGGCGCCGACCTCTCGGAATATGCCACAAAGACCTATGTATCTATTGGTGACTCAAACAAATGGATAAAAGTGGTGGTACTATGACTGGAGACCTTGAAATGGGAGATAATAAAATCGTTGAGTTGGGAGACCCGATTTCACCGAAGGATGCTGTTCATAAAAAGTATAGTGATGCTGAATATAGACAGCAGAACAGGTACCTGAGACGATACGTAGATGAAAAGACGAAACCACTCATTACTATATGGGCAGAAGCAAGTGGTGCTCTGCGAAGAGGATATGAGTGGTCGTTTGGCCATGGGGCTAGGGGTCGAGACTCACAAGACTCAAGCTGTGGATATACCATGTTATGTAATGGCAAGATCATTCGTATGGGGTTGTCTTCGGGTGTTGGTGCTGATACTGCTCCAATAGCAGTCGTTCCTGTTATTAATGGAACGAATCAAGTGGTAGGAATAAGTAAGCCTGCTAACCAACGGGCTGTTGTAATAACTTTAGACCAGTCTTTACAGCTAGAAGAAGGCAACGTTATTAACTTTTATACAACCACACAAAACCGAGGGACGACTTGGTCTGTAGCTTCACTCCTAATTGAACTTGATATATAGACTTATGTATACAAAGACAGTATGAAACAACAACCAACGACTGCACCGTTAAATCCAGAGCCTCCTCTATGTGGTCTGGGGCACTCCTATCGGCTGAATGAGATCAGTCTTAAGAAGCAATACCTTGAGAAAGAAATTGAAAAATATGGTGCTATGTACAAAAAATATAGGTGTGCAGTAAACTCAGTGGACGCTGTAGACACTGCTTTAGTTGCTGTGGGTATGTGTCTTGGCGCAAGTGGTGCAGGTGTAATGTCTACAATAGTTGCCATTCCTATTGCCACAGTGTTGGGTGCTACTGGAGCCGCTTGTGGGCTACTTGTAATTGCTGGAAAATTCATCAGTAGGCGGCTGACCATTTAGTTAAAAAAGCATGACAAGATCCGCGTTCTCGCTCAGAGCAAATTGAATACCATTGCTGACATTGTATCGGCGGCGCTTGAAGATGGGTATATCTCAGATGATGAGTTTAAGCTCGTTTCGGTTGAGATCATGAAATATAGTCAAATGAAAAGTGACATTAAAGCAAAATGTTTGAAAGCGGCAGAATCGCCCCCTAGACCTGCTAAGGTATGACCCGGACAGTCCATTTGAAGTGTGGGGGTTGCTAGATATAATGGAGGCGGCGATAAAATCTTTCTGCAACGATCATACTGGAGTCAAACAAAATACGGACCAGTGGGAGACCATGAGGAAGGGCTGCGTTGGAGGAAGTGACTACTCCTCTATCATAGGGCAAAACTACTTCAGCAGCTATAGCAAGAAGCTGACAGAAAAAACTAGCAACGGGGGTGTTCGCTTTAGGGGTACGACTTTTGAGGAGGTTGCAATTGCGGTATTGGAGAAGGTGTACGACTCCAAGGTCTACGGAAATAATATCTATATTGATGGCGGCGCGACGGCCTACTCTCCGGATGGCTTTTGTGTGCTCCCAATCCGGCAGGCTGGAGTGGATGCTGTCTGTCTGGGGCATCCTGAGTAGGTTGTGCTGCTCGAGATAAAATGCCCCAACACTCGGAGTCCTGGGAGGGTGATTCCGAATATGTATAAGCCTCAGGTTCTGTTGGGGTTGCACCACAGTCCGGTGGCGACCATCGGGGTGTTTGTCGACTGCGTTTTCAGGTTGTGCTCCTTTGAGGACCTGGGGAGAGCTGAGACGTATAACCAGGTGTATCACAAGGATCAGAAGAAGTATAAGGAGACGGTGGCTTGGGGGTGGGCGGGGGTGGAGGGGCTTGAAGACGGCGACTATAGTGCGAACGGGAGATTTAATAGTTGCCTGGGCTTGGAACAGGAGCATCACGGTCCTTGGTTGGGAAGACCGAGTGGGACCATAGAGAGGCCGACGGGGGCTTTCTACTGTTGGAAGCTCTTTACGATGAGATTGATAACCGCTCGTCCTGATCCCAACTTTATCGAGAAGAACGATGCTAAGGTTGCCCAGTTTATACAGGACCTCAACCGCGTGAAAAATGGAACTTACAGCGACGGTCGCAGATATTTATCACTCAATAACCTCTACGGTGACTAACTACTGGTGTGGGCCTATACCATAGGGGCTGGAAGGGCTGGGCTCATATGGTGGTGGGGAGGTGCGAGCGGTTCGCTGGCTCATGTGAGTCACCCTGTGTGTTTTCTGGGTTGCACCATATGAGACAGGTGTGTCAGAACCGCTCGCACATGTGAGTCAGCCTGTGTGTGTGTGTGTTTTCTGGGTTGCACCATATGAGATAGGTGTGTCATAATCATGTGAGACTGGTGTGCCAGAACCGCTACTCCCTATACTACGTAGAATGTCTGAGCTATGCTTCAGCGTTTTATTTTATGACTGAATGCTGAAACCTCGGGGTTCTAAACTTTGGCGATTATATATACGCCTCAAGGACGCAATAAAATTGAGGTATTGAGTGGTGCGGGGCCCGTACGTGGCCCCATAGTAGCCTGCACGGTTTTTGCTTACAGGCGCGCCACGGGCCCCGCAAAATTGCCCACGGGGGCCGTGTCTGAAAGTAGCATGTTCAGCTTTTGGCCACGGGCTCTACGGGGGTCGTATTGGCTCAAACATATTTTAAAATACGTACGGGAACCGCACGGGGCAGCACGACACGTCGTTCAAGAATAGAAAATCAAACGAGACATACCTTGGTAAAGTTGAAGTTTGATTAAGATTATACCTCCTCATTTAAGCATGATAGATCATGCGAGTGAGCGCATTTCGTGTAAGGAGTATATTCGTAAAAGAGTGGCCATGTGAGACAATATAAAACAATGACAACATCCCCGGGTGGTCGCTTGATCTCTCATGCTTAGATGAGTGGGTAGAATCTTAATCAAAATTCAACTTTACCAAGGTATATATCGATATTCCTCTTGCCAAATCTCACAATGAAAGAAGTTGAGTTTATTAGTAAATTTACTATGGATCAAGGTGAGAATGACACATGGAAAGGCTCCCACAAGGGAAGAATCATATCGTCCAATCATGGGAAAGTAGCGAAGAGATTTGATACACTCATGACCGTCAACAACAGGAGCAAGGACCTGTGCGAGTGTTGTGGGCTAGAAGTAGTGGAGAAAAAGAGACGGTGTTGGGGGTGCAGAAGCCGTGTTGAAATTTGACTGCTCCGCCATAAACAGTTCGTTACCTTTGATATCACGTGACCGATAGAAACGAATTGTTTAGGGTGAAGCTGACCGCTTTCAATGCACTGATATATCTGTCCACTTAAGGTAGTATTTAATCGCCTGTTGGGCTACGTGGGATGCAAAAACAACAAGTCTAACAATCCTGATCTTACATTTTATCTTAGTTTTATGGTACTGTTTACTTTTCTGCACTTTGATTGTCTTGCATTATCGACCACATGATTTCTCAATTATCTGCATTAAGGTATTGTTTTTTTGCCAGTGTCAGACTCAGTGTAATCAGAATATTTATAACAAAAATGGAATTTGAACTTCATCAACTATGATAGCACAAAGGAGTTGGGATTAAATAATTTCGAATATATTTTCCTACAACTGACCCCATACACACTCTTACTTCGATTGACCTCTGACCCTCAGACGGCCTTGAAAAGGCCATACATTCTCGCGATACATAACAACTTTAATTCAATAATGACAGAATGTTATCACCATTCACATTAGCAGCCGGCCGTCTTTAAAATACAATCCTGAAATGTGTACAGAGCCAGATGCAGCCCTTGTGCTATGTGGTTTATTTAATGTGGAGTTGATTCGAGCAGCACCAGTGTGAAGCTGGCGCAAATTAGTAGAACCAAATAAGAGCCCGACGGGACACGCGCAACCTGGTACAGCGAAGCGGAAAATAGCTTACGCCGAACTTTAGCATGTAAACACAGATCAGCTGATCGGTAGGCTGGAACCAAATAAAAGGATTCAAGACTTATTGAAACGAATGATCCACTAAAGACAAGAGGAAATATTTTATTTCCTTTCTTACATGAAACATCAACTATAATTTAACATAATCGGTAATCACAATCCCCTTCAAATGAATTTCGGCAAACAAACACGTCAATTTTGAAATTCAGCACGATCCGTGACGATTGAAAAAAGTTGATTTGAAGTCATTATGCATTCGTCCCGAATCGACAAAAATTTTGGCAGGGGATCACCAAATATAACAATTGTCTGGTACAAAACACCTACAAGGATACCTTAAATGTATTCAGTATACCGCCATGTTGCAGGCGAGAATATCTCGGAAATATAACATTATCTGCAATAATGTATTTGCTTATTTTCGATCTCGCGAGATCTCGTCTTTTATGATTCTACTCTTTTGCGCCAGTTTGACACTGGCGCAACAATGTGCATTATTTTAATGTTGCAATTTTCATTTTTATACTGGTAATTTTGCCCAAATGTTGAATACGACAAGAGCGCTGTGATAGATAATAACCAGTGCATCTACAATCAACCATGTAGTTGTTTGCATTCATGATTAAACCATATATCATATGTAACATTAGATTTGAGCGATATCGAAAGGTTTTTTGTGTGCTATCAAGTTCATAATAGGACTACCAAGTTGTAAAACACTAAATTCGAACACATGATATAATGAGGTCAAATATGATAAAAAAACCTGTTCAGAACGCATGCTGATCAATAAAAATTTGTTCTCTCTCTTCAAAGAAAAAATTCTATACTAACAAGTTTTAAGTCCGTCATTCGGAAGCTCGATGGTAACATGCTGGACCTTCGTCCCAACGGCGTGGGCTTCGCAGCCCGGTCAGGGCAACAGGTTTGTGCCAAGTGGGCACTGGCACTTAAGTAGAGCTGTCCAAGGATCACAATCTTCCTTATCCAACAAAGTAGCGATATCACCTCGCTGTTCAAAGCGAAATTAAACCTCAATATTACCATTAAGTCTTTCATTGCATTGTCCACCACTGGCACAATGATATTACTTTCCCATTTGCCATGCCATAATAATCCAGGTCTGAGAGTCTGTCATTCAATGTAATAATCTGAAGAAACCTACTCCCCACCTCCCCAAAAACCCCATCCGTTAAGTGATAATAGCAATAAATAATCTCACACATTCCAAACAAATGGGAGGAAACACCAACGATGGTTATTTCCCAGCAACAAAACCCACTTGATTATCTAAAACGGTGTACAGTATACCACAATCAATGTTTTCTATGTCTAGAGTAATTAAGTTGAACATGTAAATATTGAGTCGATGTTACGAAAAAAAAATCTCATTCTCATTTTCCCCATTGAAACAAAAACACCTGTTAGGTGAACCTAAAAGGTCGATATTGCCACCAAAAAAAACATTGAGCAATCAACAATTAAATTCTCTTTACCCATATTGGTCTTATAACTATTTAAATTTGATAGGTGGAACCTACGAATATTCCGTAGCCTTGCTTATAAAATCTCGCATTGGTCCCAATGGAACAAACATTTAGTAGTGGAACCCCAAAGATATCTCTTGTCTAGTACTAAGCACCTACTAGGCTACCCTAAAATGTATTCAGTATACCCCCATCCGCGTTATGATTAACAAGAACTATTTAGTGGAAGTTATGTATGTTAAGGTTTCTTTGAACCCAAAATCTCACTTTGGACCCGCTGAAACCAAAACTCTGTGAAGGAAACCCCAAAGATAACATTGTCTGGTATAGACTTTGGACGTGGCAACGACCGCTGAAATTTCAGATAGGCCTCAATGGACGTATCTCGTTTTGTTTTAGCAACAGAGGAGAAGTTATGGGCCTGTGTGTGTAAATCACAACCACCATGTAACGTATGTAGAACACATTCCTCTGATTGATTATTTATCGTCTTCGTCTGATGGTAGTGCGGAACACAGGTACTTGTTTAGTTAAGGATGTCATCCAACGAATCTTTTTTCTCTTTTGGATCTTGTTGTCCCATGTCACGGAGAGATGGAACACGGAGACGTTTACTGCAGTTGCGGCAGGCATTTTACCAGTCAGCGTTTGTTTGGGTTAGATGGAAGCCAGTGCTACATACTCTGTGCATTTCTTTCAGCTTGAAGTCACCCCTTCCCCTGGAAAGCAACCCCACTCAACGTTATGCTCCTAGTTTTGTTCACATAGTCCACTACCTCCTCCGACACGCAGAACTGCATGATGAAGTCACAGGCCTCCAATTGGCGATACATGGGATAGGCACGAGCTGACCACACTTTAGCAAAACAGATCTTCCTGAGGTGAGAGTGTTGTCCTTCTTTGAGGCACTTGGTTATGTAAACAAGAGTCTTTCAGTCCTGTTCACTTACTTTGGTTTATTCAGAAAACAGAGGTATATCAAAGGAGAAGGCTTTGTTAGGAAAGTCACTTCCTACAGATTCATCCACATTACCAGAATGATGCTTGCTGCCACGACCTTTGTCATGATATCGGCTCAACAGAAGGAAGACCTGCCATATATTTGAGGATATGTAAAAACTCCCTTTAGCAAGATTCAAGAACAAATCAGTTGACATGGATATCTAGCCAAACTGGAGATTGACATTGACCTAGATGAGAAGACCTACAGGACATACAAGATCAAAATGCAGTAACCCCCTACATAACTCCTTTCCAATTTTGTGAACAAAACAGATGTTTCAAATAGCCCAGTAATACAGCTACATCCCATGTTGTTTTTTAAAGTGATGAACTTGGCCGGGACTGGAGAGCTCCCTTTAAAACCGTATGACAAGATGATGACTGCATACGTTATGATTGGAGTCTACAACCGAGGAAAATGCAGCACGAGCTGCATTCAATCCGCTGTAACCTAATCCGCTGTCATGAAAGTCAGTTAGAAAATCCAAAATATCCGAAATATTTTGGCCGGAGTGGATCTATATGCCTTTGGACGGAGATAAGTTCCCAATTATTCAGATTAACTCTATATTGTTTCCGAGTACCAGCTACCCATGAGCACAACAGAGAAAATGGCTATGGAAATCCATAACATCAGTAGAACAGAACATGTCAAAAAAAAAACAAATCTGAACATGACATATCTATTAGGCGACATTGCGCGTAACATTCAATGTTTTATCAATAAGGTCACAAGCGTGGTTATAAGAGCTTTTTGATGCACATTGGGTGATTTTAACCCCCAAGAAATTTCTTTTCAGTATTATTCATCACATTTCCAAGGTATGGCGAAACCAATGCATGCACAAAACTGTCCCAATGAGTCCCTAATATGATAATCATCATCATTGTAATTCGTATGAACGCATGATACATTGTCAATTTTATACATTTGCTTACAGATCGTCACCACAGAACCCACCACAAGCTGCCTCGTACCAGAGATGAGCCTCGACTCAGAGTACAGACACAGTAACAACACAGAAGCGGAACAAGTATAATCAGCCTCACGGCACACACCTAACCCCGAAGCTCACTCTGTCCCTCCTCCATCCCGTGAGATGGAGAAGGCGTGCCGGACTCAGCATAAAATTTGACTGCTTCCGACAAGAGTGTGACGACACCAGACGTGAGCGGGATGAGCTGAGGGAGTGCCGCGACAGTGTACGGTTATCGTCCAAGTGTGTGCAGGTGGACAATCACAATTGTCGCTATTACACTGGGTTGCTGTGGGAAGTGTTCTCGGCTACCTTTACGCACTTGAATGCAACCTCTTCCTGCAAAGGCATACTGTAAGTACTACTCATCGACCACTTTGTTCTCACTTTGGTCAAGCTGAAACACAACCCCAAGTTTGAATTTCTAGCATGTCAGGCAGGACTGACCCACCCCTTCACAATGATCGACTACTTTTGGAAGTGGGTGGACATCATGGGTCTGGACTTTCTCATCTCTTGGCCTGACCGGGAACACATTTACAATACCATTCCACCCCACATCATCGACTTTTACGAAGTCTTCATCAATCGCCAAGTCAGCGACTATAAAAACAACACAACCATTAAGATCCTCATCGCGTGCAGTCCCCTCGTTCAGTGACATTCCTCTCTTGGGTATACGGGGGAGATAAGTGACATCCACCTAGCGAGAGACTGCGGATTCATCAGCCCTACCCTCCATTACCATGGAGACCAGATCTTGGCGGACGTGGCTTCACCATGCAGGACGAGTTGGCAGGCTGCCTCGGGTTGACCTCAGAATCCCGTCTTTCCTCTAAGGCCGGCTGCAGATCTACGGAGAGATGGTTTAGAAGTCTAGTTAAAAGTCCTCCACCAGGTTCCACATCGAGCCTAATGACTAATCGGATCGCAATCCTCCAAGGGGTACTCCCACTCCATTTTGTCAAATCCATCAAGGATGAAGTGGAGGAGGCTGACTTGACCAATGTGGACAAGGTGGCCTGCGCTGTGCTATGCTAGCAAACCTGACTAGAAGCATCGTCTACACGAAAGTATGCAAACACTAACAGTTAATGGAATTTGTAATCTGAATGCATATGCGCTGAGGTCTGTGGCAAGGCCACGAGGTGGTTTGTGCTGAAGACCACGAGGGTGCTAGTGCAACATTGTCTGGTTGTGCACTCAGTGTATGTAAAGAGGAAGTTTACACAGAGTTTATAGACTGAATATTTTAACCATTAATGTTCTTATGTGAGCAATGAATAGCTTTAATCATGTCTTGTAATCGTACTAGACATCTACTCTTGTCAGTGCTTATTTCGCCGGCTAGTACCTCATTGACAAATGCAACTTGTTGTTTACCTAACACACCCAATAACTCATTGTTATTTTAGTTATCGTTTGAGGATGGGAAGTATAAACACACTTAGAGCTTCCTCTTCTTACTGGGCTGGCAGTGTGGACAGTACCACGTCCTTTTTCAGCCGGCGTGTTGAGGGGTCGGGGGTTTTGTCTAGTTGGGGCTGGGTCGGCCTGATTTGTGTGCAGCACCGCGTGGACTGTGGAGCCTGTCATCTGGTGCCACATGAGAAAGTCACCCATGGACCTGGTGTGCTCATCCAAGTAGACGATCTGTGCCTAGATAACCGTGATGTCTGTGTATGTCTGGTGGGGCTGGACTGGGGAGCTGTAGGCAAGCTCTTTTTTGTTGGTATTTCCGTCTTAGAAATGATGTTGTTCATCCCGTTCTGAAGCAGATTGGTCACTAGAGTAGCCAGATGGGAGTCAATATTAGGCTCGGTGTTATCAGCCTCCCAACAAGTCTCTGCAGAAAGCTTAGCTTTGGCTGATTAGCTGGAGAGGGATAACGATCATACCTTCCCTTCTTCTTCTGGCTCTGGGGCATCTTCAGTATCGAGGTCTGTGCAAAGAAACTCCTCAGTGCCATTGTACCAATCGTACAGGGGTAAGCGTGTTCACAGCGAACGCCATGATGCTGCCTAAGAGGTCAGCGCTTGTGTCTTTTTGCATTTCAGTTTTATTTTGAAATCGTCAAATTGCCTTGTAAAACAAGTATACGCAGTATTTCACAAGCTTAAGTCAGAACAGAAAATTCGAGGAATGGTCCAGTAATTATAAAAGGCAAATCCGAAGACAATTAACACGTCTGAACTCCAGAAGGTTTTTATGCATAGATAGACACAGCCGGTGGCGCATGCCTTCTCTCTCCCACAAGGTCGTTTTTTATACTCTCGTCAAGCCGGACGCCACTTCGTCCATTAGCCGCGGCATCGCATGTCAGCCTCAAATGCAGATACCTTGGCTAGGATGCGAAAATGCACACTTTATGGGATGTTCTCTGATGGCTCATCTTTGCCACTGATTACGGTGCACCTAATTTTTAAATGAAATCGGTGTGAACTTCGTCTCATCCGCGCTGTATTAGCGAGTTATTTTGTCACATGGTCAATGGTTGCCATGGCGGGGGGCTTGGTAATCGCGATGGATATATGACTTGCAATTGTGTTCAGCTCGTTGTCGGTCAGGACTTTGACTACATTGTGCTTTTTTGCTTGAAAGAACAGCTTGCGGGTAATAAACTTCCCAGTCACTGATAGGCTGCAGCAGGTCACGGCTCAAGAACAATAATAGGCGCCATGACAATGGTGGACACAAGCAACCCACCTGCCACACCCATACCTACGCTGACCGACACGAGGGCGCCATCCATAAAGCCTAGAGTGCTAACCCCACGACCATATTTACTGTAACCAGTAGCTCGTTTATCTCCCACATTCTCGAGCTGTCTTTGCTTCCGTGTAATCTCCTCTAAGACTTAATAACGGAGCTTGATCAGTAACTGGGCCGGTCTCATAATGTAGCTCAGTCACTGGCTCATTAGGCAGCCGAGGATATAGGGGTGCCGTCACTTGATTCATGTTTAGTCTATAAATCTACAAGTCAAGTTCAATTAGGAGTGATGCAACCAAAAAGGTCTTTTCCTCTGTCTGAATTTCTGATTGCATAGGTTGGAGCCTTTTCCACCTCAAAAGCCATCCATGTAGGGTTATATCGGACGTCACGACTGGCAATCCTTATGACGCTCATGCGCATAGAGGCCGCCGTTGATGGCAGTTTTCCTCTGGCGACAGTCCGTTGTCCATGGTACACTCTATTCGTTGAAGATGTAGAGGGCTTGGCCTAGGATATCTTTGGCTTCGAGGTGATCGTGTGATGACATGTCCCAGAATGTGCTCACACAACATACTGCAAAGTTTATCTGGCTCTGCCAAAACTGCATTGGCTTTGAGATCCAGGCTTGCACGGTCTGATCCGCTGCTACCGGTGGCATCGAACAATAACTGAACTTGTAACGTCGTTGTTATTAGATTCATATGCCGACATAGTTAACTATGTATCAGACTCTGACAAATGTTCAAGGCAGCGAGAGCGTTGTCTCACTGCAAAATGCTATTGACAACAGAGCAGGTGATCTATGAGTAGGCATCAGGTCATTCATGTATACTGTGGACTGGTTAACCTTGAATTGTTACAGGGCGGTCAAGGACTGCAGAAAAAGGAGGAGGTGTCCATTTTTAAGAGCGCAGGTTGTATAGGTACGATTATACAATATGGTTAAAAAGAAATGGCCCCGCACGCAGAGGATATAAGTGGTCGTTTGGTGATAGTGCCAGGGGTCAAACATCACGCGACGATAGCTGCGGATATACTCTGCTATCCATTCGTGTGTAGTTATCCTCTGGTGTGGGTGCTAATACTGATGCTATAAGAGTCGTTCCTGTTATAAATGAATCAAATCAATTAGTAAGCCTGCCCACGCGACCAATCCACAATAATTTCGGGAGAAAATGGGCGTCGTCTTGCACCTAGCACAGGGCTCTGAGGCACACGAGGCCTGGAGTATCATCATACTTGACACGTCTGAGAGCTTGAAATAGCATTATGTGAACGGTCTCAATGCAGCACGAAGCTCAATGACGCGTTGTCCTCCTTTGGGCCGGATGACCGCAAACAGATTCCAAACTATGGAACAGAAGAGCAGGCAATTACCCAAGACACCATGCCAGGGCAACTTTTAGGCATCCCTAAGTTATATTATCAGAATGCCTCTCTGGTTAATGCAATCCAATTCGCGCCCCAGACCTGGCCAATCTTAACCCGGGGCAAAGGACGACGCCCTCAAACCCTTTAAGGAATGTATCAGCCTCAAGCCTTAAAAAACGCGGGGTCGTGATATGCGAAAATAGTGATTTGGTACAATTGTTGATTTACTACCATACCATAGGGTTCATGTTACAAAGCTGCAATAAATTGAGCAGACACTTTTGTCATGGTTTCAGGCCTGTCGGATTGGCTCTATAGTTACTATTCGCACCGACGGTGTCTCCATTCATGGCAATATCAGGATGTCATCTATAGAAAGCATCTTAAAATATCTCATGATCATCGATTGGCCTAGTGGCTTTACCCTTTTGCTGGTAAGTGAATCCGAGCCGTGTGGGAGTCATCTAGCGAAACGGGGATATAAACAGAATAACCAAGAGTACTGTTGATATTCAGCACATTCCTACATCTGTCCAATTTGCAGCTTGAGTTGTCGTCAGCGAGATATAGGCCCATGTTTGTTTTTCATTTATTTATATTTACCATCTATAATCTTCGGCCGAAATAACCTGGTAGCAGGGTTGATATACTATGTCGCCATTAACATCAAACGGTTTAGCTGGAAAATAACAAGGCAAACTTTCTAGTTCTAACCAAAGGCTCGGGATGTCAGATCATGTGTGTGTCTGATCACATGTATGGCGATCTATATCACACTACGACCGTAAATCAGCCTCATCGGGGACGTTGGGCCACAGATGCAACAGTTACAGTCACAATATGGGTGCTATGACTACAGGGACGCTTTTTTAAACCTCATCAGGGTTGTTTGCGTAAATGGCCTTCATAATTACACAGACATAAAATACAGGGACAATATTGTTTCAATTGAAGCAATTGCCGTAGCAATTCCACTTCCTCAAAGGTGATTCTTGTTATCACCATTCAGCATAATATCTGACAATTTTTTTGTTGCCTGTACTCTCACTCGTGAGTAAATCTGCAAATTGTATCCATGTGCTCTATCCGAATGCAATTTAGGGATAATACAATCAGATCGAACGTGTTGGAAACTACTACATTACTGCAAGTATGCAAATCATACCTTGCTATGCCTGCTTCGTACGATACACTGTTGTACAACCAACACCCTTTGATGTGTAGATCACCATAAACGTATTGACTTATGTCTGCTTTTACAGTAGTCATGCAGCACTCTTATATTACCAAAAATGGTACAGGAGCAATGTTATAGCACATCCATAGCAACGAGTAAAATACACGGGGTGGCAGGCAAATTCGCCCCGAAACGTTAAAATCCACCACCGATATATCGATAATGTGGTTGACTTGTTCATGGGTAGCCCCCAAGAAATTTGGAAAACCAGGAAAAGAAGCACCCGAAGTCTCATTAAAATCTGCATAATGATTTACTCCCTTCGTTTGTCTATTGCTAGTAATTGTGATGTTGGACTTGCCTTTCAATAACAACTCTCTCTGTGTGGATATATGGGGAGGGAATAGACGTGAACGACTCGGGGTGTGATGGCAGTATGGTTACTTCTGACACATATTTATCCCCAGATGCTCTCCTCAATGATAGCATAAACCCCCTAACCCACATTATCCAATGTAGCTGGAGTTGTTTGTGATAACAAAGAGTCATGAGTGCTATTAAGATCAATATGTTTTGCACGGCCCTTGCAAGTGCGTTTCATAAAAAGTCGGTTTAAAAAAATAATCATTAACAGTAATGAAATCCACAAATTCGAATCCAATCGGTGACCCCATTTATGTTAATCGCGTTTGTATAGATCGATTTCTTATTTTTGACGGGACGTGAATATCAACCGATGTATGCCACATGGCAGACGCTATAATATATCCGTTTGAGCGATAACACCAGAAAATAGCAGAGTTGGGCATGCGTAGTTACAGATTTCTTGCAATGTAAACATTGTATTTCGACAGTCAATACCAGTCCTCAGAGGATACCAACAACATACAGTAATGGTTTCATAAGCATTGATAAACATTCATCGCCACGATTGTCTAATGTTTATTGCAATGTATCTGTCTCATAACGCATCGCAAACTCCCGAGTGACTAATTTGTGATACACAGTCATTCTGCGCTGTGGGACGTGACTCGAATACCGTCCTCTAAGATCACTGATTCCTACATGTACAATAGCAATATCTGGGCTGATGATTGACCCAACACCGCTATGTGGCAACTGGCAAGCCCACGCGTCATGTTTCCTTCCAATCAGTGAGTTTCGGACCACAGGCAAATTAACGAGTTGTACATGCAGCCAACTACTGGGTCACTAATGGAGTAAACAGTGGATTTGACATTTTTATGTATAATATATTGCAGCAATAATGTCTTTGTATTCTTATGACTAGTCAGAAAGTTGTACAATGAGGATGCGTTTTGGCGTTTTGTGTTAACTAGCGGGGTGTAAGTATCGTTTTACCGTTTTACAATAATATCTGTTCACGTTCCCTCTGGTGACTCTGTCTTGATAACATGATTGCTTTATAATAAGCGCATGTACACATTGTGGAAACACCGTTTGGTATCTCAGTGACAGAGCGGCAATTTAGGTGAGTAAACATTTATTCACCGACTTGACATTATCATTATTTTTGATGTCCCTGAAGCCCACGTGTTGACCGAACGCTATATTAGTCGGTGACCATAAGGGGATATTGACGATCTACCTTCGCTTAATGAAGAGTTAATTGACAACGTCGCGGCAGGCGTCTATTGTGATTCCGTGGCTTTAGCGTCCGCATCATTCTGTTAGCGTTTACATATTTGCATTGGTTGGTACGGCATATATAGGATGCCATTAAGTTGAGACTCAACCATCCATAAAAATATAAAAAGGTAGGCATTCAAATGAAAATATATCGAATAAGGACGGAATGAGCAGTGATTGTTTATCCAATGGATTGTAAAGACTTACTGCGATCATTGATTTAGGTGCTGGTACCTACTGAGCTGCATGTTTAGAGTAAGCCAACTGGACATTCTAGAGCACTTTGAGAGCATGATCAGCATGGGTAAAATGATCGCACAATTGTAAGGGGCCCATTGTGTATGCAAACACTTAAGACGGGAAGCAATGGAACATCTTGATGCTTCATGCTGGTCAATTGGTATGAAATCATGGTTTTCTCCACGTGATTAAGTAAATGTGCACGACTTATATCACCATCACCGCTGCTCACAGATAACCATATTAAAGATATTGAAGATTCTTGCAATATTAAATCAATTGCTAAAGCCGCAACTAATGTAATGACCTGTACTGGTTAATATTGATGTAGCATCGGGGTAAATACAACGACTCCTAGCTGTGACTTTTACCTACATCTTATCTTGACTGTATCTCACGATATACCGTTATTTTCTCGTCTTGAGGTTGCAGTAACGAGTCAGAATATTGACGTATGAAGACAGCTCTTAATTGACTCCGGTAAGAGTTTTGGCCGTACAATCACATGGCTAATTCTCACCAGTAATTATGATGAATACTGAACCAATTACAATGCTAGAGCATGTGCCACCAAATAATTTTACAGCCCAACTCGTGATGTGAGTGATGCTCTTAACAGGCTGTTGTCAACTTATCCGTTAAATACTTCATCATATGTAACTGTATATTGTTGATCCATTTAAAGACATTACCTTCAATAAAGGATAAGTAATGCTGTGGAGGATGATGTTACACAACTCGTCCATCTGCATGTACCAGAATCTGTCGTGGTGCGTTGTGGTTATGGAGGGACCAGCCGTTGCACTATGTATCAATACAGCAGAGAGCGACGCGTATGAGGAGCGGGGACACTATCGAATCTTCAGATTATTAGCATTTCATTGATGAACTATCTGCTGATAGTTCCTATGAAATGGGTTGCCTAGATAATCTCGACATTTGTGAATAACTCAAATCATGACTGTGCATTCAGAAATTAAACAATATTCGCAGCAATGTGCCTTCTGGGCTATATCTCTTTTGTATCGACCCATTTACTATACAAACCCCTAATATATATAAGCCAGTATTGCATCTAAAAGCTCTGTGTATGCCGATATTCATCAAGCACATGGAATTAAAATATGTGTTCTTTTGTCCATTCTTCTTTAAGGCTGAACTGAAGCCTATATCATTTCGGGTTCATAGTACAAACCATGTTGATATCATATGTTTGTGTTGTGATGAATTGGATTTATTATTGGACAACACAGGCGGGTGAGAACTTGTCTGCAACGCTGTGGTTAGCTTCGTGTACATATGTCATTAAGAGAATAAAATGTGAGGTCATTTGTCAATGAGTTGTTGCTCAATAAACCGCAGGGTAATGAAAACACCAAATAGCATTACTAATCGTAATGAAGATGTAGGGTCGTAAAGAAATCAACCTGGCATCGATTGGGGAGTGAGGAATCGACTATTAATGTGTCCAATTACGCAAGACATTAATTGTTAAAAAATCAATCAAGAGATTTCATACCGATGTATGCATAAATAGTGTTAGGTCACTAAAATCAACATTCAAACACTTAGCAAAGATAAAATCGTCTTCAGTAGGTCCAAACTGGAGAACCGATAATGTTGCGCTACCATTCGCAATGACTGTTTAAATGACCACTTGTAACCACCTTTATGAGGATGTACCTCTGATCAAACAGATTACAGCACGAACAGTTGTTAATGTTTCATACCATGCTCATACAGAAAGATGGTCATATCAACTTTTACAATATTACTTTTCAACCCCATTTCGTCTCATGTCACGGAAGCGCTCATGATTACTTCATAGTCCAATGATATTAACCTGAGAAGTAACTAGGCCGGGAGTCTGTTGGCAGCATTTGGAAAATTACATTGGTAAAATATCTTCAAGGTAGGTCCAGCATCTGATTAAATCTTGCAACAATCTTACACCTCCGTTAAGATATTTTCCTTTCTTGACTATGATGGACATTTTAGTGAGATTATTTGCAATTATCGCATCTGTCGAATATTGGCCCCATATTTCCCACAGTCAGTTTAATCAACCCCATGCCAATATTAAAAGTGAATTCTGTAGCTCCCTGCATTGTGTACATATCTTTGGCATCTGCATTACTGCGTGTAAGAGATTCGCAAATGTTCATTAGACTAATTTCAATCAGTTTGTGTTAACAATGGGTAATAATGACTCTTTCATCATCATCATCCGCCATCTTAAGCAATAACCGACTGTTCAGAGCGGTGCTACGTCGATCGTTCTGAACACGACGGGATATTGTAGCAGTGCACTTGGTTGCTATATGATATAGTTAAGAATGGTTATAATACACCACAGTATTTGTATAACGACCTGCTTCTCATGAATAGCGCTTCATTCATGAAAACAGTGATTTCGTACATTGGTGTATTGACTATCATGCCATAGGGTTCATGCTACAAAGCTCAAATAAATTAGGCAGACATGTTAACTTTTGTCATGGTTTCAGTCCTGTCAGTTTGGCTCTATATTTACTATCCGTACGGACGTTGTCTACATTCACAGCAATCGCAGGATGTCATCTGTGAGGAACGCACCTTAAAATATCTCATTATCATCGAGTCATTTAGCGAAACGGGGATGGATAAAACATAAGCAAGTGTACTGTTGATATTCAGCACACTCCTATATCTATCAATTTGTAGAATGAGTTGTCATCAGCGAGATATAGGCCTATGTTTGTTTGTCATTGGAATTGTTCCATTTATTTATATTAACTATATAATCTTCGACCGAAATAACCTGGTAACAGTGGTTGATATACTAAGTCTCCATTAACATCAAACGGTGTAGCTGGACAATGATAAAGAAAACTCACTTTCAAGTTCTAACCAAAGGCTGGGCATGTCAGATCATGTATGCGTCTGATGGTATTGCAAGCTATATCACACCACTACCGTCAATCAGCCTCACTTGGGACGATGTCTTCAAACAGACCTAGGGCCATAGATGCAACAGAAAGAGACAAAATATGGGTGCTATTACTACAGAGACTTATACTCTTTCTGGCAAAAGGAAATAGTGCTAATGTGTGCGATGCATTAAATGAAACTACATCCACTATCGAGTAATATTCAATATAGCATAACGCTTTGTTAAACCTCATTGTGTAGCTTGTTTAAAGAAGCCATCATACTAACGCAGACATTAAATACAGGGACGATATCGCTTCAGTTCAAGCAATTGCCATCACAATTCCACCTCCTTACTGGCAATTCTTATTATCACAATTCTGCTACTTTCCTTCAATTTATTTGTTGCTTGTTCATCCACCAATAAGTATCAATGCGCTCAATACAAATTCAATTTTGGGATATCACAATCAGATCGAACGTGTTGGCAATAACTACACTACTGCGATTATGTAAATTATGCTAGCTTCTTACAATCCACCTGGTACAGCCATCAATCATTGACGGGTTGATCACCATTAACGTCCACTATTCATTTGTGCCTACTCACGTAAGCAATATCATGAGTACAGCTGGCAACCAACACTCTTACATTGATTAATTCATAATGCGGTGAATTCATTTACGGCCATATGTAATTGTACTAGTCAAAAATGGTACAAAATCAATTTTATAGCTTATCGTCGTTAAATGGTTAGATTATAGTTAATGGGTTTTAGTTACATTTAATTGATACAAGCCGCTTAAAAGCCTTGCCTGAGAAACTTTATAATGAGCTCGAGTAGCCATGTTTATGAACAAACAGTCAATAGAGTACTACTGTTCGGAATCTCTGGGAAATGAAACGATGCAATAGGTTTTCTAATTCCTCTCCAACGACTTTCTTTTCCACTTTGTTTAAAATGTGTTTAGAATACTCTTGATGGTGGAGCCAAGCAATGTTCAGCAAATAGAAAAGGCAGAATTAATTCTTGTTAATCTGTTTCTCCTGAAAAAACATTGATGTTAACGATACTGGATTATAGCATGACAGAATATAGATTGGAAATAAATTAATAGCAGGGAAAGATGATGGTGCAGAAAATGCAAGAAACTTGAGATAATTGCGTTTGATGTGATTTGGGAATATGTTTATTTCACCTCCAGTTGAACAATCTATGTTCCCATTTCTTTGATAAGTGCCACTGCAAGAAGCTACTAAAAGTAATTCCTATAGGATGGTTGGCTATACTCAATTGGAATACTCACGGCCAGTTATACAATTGGATCAGACACAAGTGGATGGTTATTCCTCGGTAAGAGATGATCTACGTAAATACTAAAACCTATTGGCTGTAAATAAAACTTCAGTGCATAGAACCTTCTTGGCATTGTTTCCATTCACAGGAAATATTTCATCATTGACCGAATGTGAAGATCTATTGTATGGGGAAAGCTATATTTCTTTATTCACAGAAAAATTTCTGCCACGGAGAATGGCCATTGTGTAGCCCTATAAAACGGAAGTTCACCCCTGTCCTTAGAATCTGGTGGCTTTAACACCAATTCTGTATTGTGTCACAGTACAAAATAACTACAACAGCTCGCAATAAATCAAATCGCTTAAACAATACGTTTATGGTTTCATTTGTATTTATGACATATGCTATAGTTTTTACGATGTCCCCTCATTATACAATGCACCTTTATAATAAACTTGGTTACCTTAAAGCCGTATGACCGAAAATATCCCATTTGTTTGGTATTGAATCGTAACATCCGCTATAGCAGTTAAATAACGATCATCCAAGTCGTACTTGCAGTGTTTTATATTAAACCTCTTCATATTTGCACCCTTCCTCACGGTGATCAAGGACCAATCGGGCAATATGAAAAGCGTAGCGCATTATAAAAGCTGGGTCATGTTACAGTTACAGTCGTTGGCGACTGTAGTAGCAGGGCGATCCTATAGAAAGAATCTGCGTTGCCGTATTTATTCCAAGCACAAACCGCTAATCGTTGCGTGTTGCTTAGGCGACCTATTCCTACCAATGGTTCGAGTCAGGCTCGACCTAACACAGCACATAAGTTGCCTAGTGCGCATCAGAGTGATAAACAAGATATGATAGTTCTCGACACGGCCTCCTCACTTGTAACGTCGCATTTTAATCAATAATATGCAGCAATCATATGTATCATAATGGTGCCTGAAATTAAGAAAACAACCAGGCTTATAAATATTTGAGATAATTTAAAAAAGTGTTGAGATTTAAGAGGGGATGAACAGAACGTTATTCAAGCAAATGTCTACACGCCTGGACGCAAACAGGGTGTGCTTCAGGGTAACCGGGCCTCAGGGAATTGTGTTGTGAAAATCTGCGACATTTAGTGCTATCAAAGACGCTGTTCATCTTGATACCTGTAAATGCGATTGAACTGGCTGATATTTGATCTTAAATGGTGTCACTATGGTAGCGGACTATCGTCAGTTTAGGTCACGCTACACACCAGCACAGGCAATTTTGAAACATGTCTAGGGCTGTTGTATGTATTTGCGTTATCGTTCTGTAGCAGCTGGCCATTAACAGGACTGCTGCAATGACTCTTGTGGCTCAGAACATCGCCTTCAACAAAAGGCTGTTGCTTCAGAATGTGCATGGCGAGCTATTGCCATTATTTTTCTAAGGGGTTAAGTCACTATAAACACGTACGAGTCGCGCACATATTGAACGTTGTCTTATTGTTGTGTTGAAGTAGCTGGCTTGTGCACTGTAATTATAGATTACATATAAGTGGTCGATATCACAGCAAGCAAAGGTCTATAGAGATCAGAGTAGCTGATAGTTGCTATCTTGAGGCCTAGACGAAGTTGCCATATGACAAAATGTGTTGAAGTTAAATTTCTAAACAATTGCTGTGCACCCCTTTTTAATCACAATCTACTGGCATGTACTGTAGAATTATCGATAAAGCGTCCTTCCAAATGAGACGACTCTTTACGACGACTTTCACTCCTATATCTTCATCATTATCGTGACTGAATCTCACAGTTCACATCTGTTTTTGTCCCCAAGATAGGAAACCAGTCATCTTGAAGTGAAGGTGAAAGGTCAGAATATTGACTATGTAGACAGCTCCTAAAAGATTCAAAGAATAGCTCAGTTGTTCATTTACGTGGCTAATTATAACCTGCAATTGAGTTGTTGTCTTTAATAACTAACATCCGAATCGTGTCCAAACCGATTACTCCGCTTGTAGCTAAAGTTAAACTTAAATACTTTCAGTGAAGGTTAAATTATTTTGTATACAATGATGCTACACAGCTCATTCATGAGCTTGTATCAATGTCAATCATATTATCCTGTAAGATGGGCCAAAAAATCTTATATACGCTGACAGCCTCCTGTCGAGCAGATGCAAGACATTCATGACCAAATTAATAACTCATACATTTCTATATTTATCAATATTAACAGCACAGTACCATGAGGGTCAGAAACACTAGAATGACCTTATATTAACCCCTATATAAAATCCCGTTTAAGCTGATCATGATCGAGTATGGTGTCGAATTTTAATTTGTCCATTCTTGTTCAACACTGAACGGATGGATGGCTTGGTCATTGCTGATATCAGCATGGAACTCTTGCATCGCATTACAGAACATGTTGATGGAATATATTTGTGATGTGGCTAATTAGGGAGTTTATGAGGTAATGTAAAGGAGTAGGATGAGAACCTTTCTGCACTACATTGTACACATATTGGAAGAATAACATATAATTGCACATAACATGACTTGCATTATAAGGCTAGCATTTGCCTATAAACTGTAATACAATGAATCATTTAATATGGAAGCGGTAATCTTTATGGCATACTCTTCTGTGTTTTTAATCTGCATTCTAGATGCGGAGTATCATAAATAATTATCCTTCCTCCTAGGTTGGGCATGCACGACATAGAATATTTGTTCCTTTGTATTGTGTACTGAGCATAGCCAGCCAGTTGACTGACAGAAATGGACAAGTACAATTGACATCGCCTTGGTAGGGATACATTTGTACTCACGAGAGGATGTCAGAGTACGTTTCGTTTTGCCACTCTCAAATCATGATTGGAAAATTGTTGGCCCTATTAGCGTTTTGCAATATTGTATTTAAAACACATTTCCGCATCTGTCACACAAGCACTGAGCCCATGTTACCTCCTTAATTCGAATGTTATTAGTTTGGAACGAAATTGTATTGGGTATTATTAAATAGAATCTCCGTCAATTTCGTGTAGAGGGGTCAAACAAAGATGGAAACCGACAGCCTTTGTCCTAAACGTAGAGTAAGTCATTTGTGCCGCACAACATTAACAAATTAATAGCGTATTGGCAGCTCAAGAAAACCCATCTGATTGATAATGAAACTCTGAGGCGCTTTTATCGTTAAATGCATTCTGATTCTCGTGGCTTTGCTCCTGAGATCATAAGATTTTATAGGCCTTGTTATTAATATTTTTAAAGCCAAATATCATCTCTTGTGACCCATTGGGGCCGCCTCTTACCTGCTAATGCACTCGCTTGTCTTGTCTTTGGCAAGTCTATAAACATTTGTCCAGCCCATAACGTTATGGCCGATGAAGATAGAGATATAGCTATCAATATGCTCGCACAAATTTCAACTTGTGACTTTGATAAATGCAGTAAATGAGGAAACAGATATTAGCAGTGAAGACATAATGCTGTCTTAAGTACAGTAATTAATTTGTTTCTTGTTTTGGATTTTTGTGTGACGTGCACATTGGACTGCTTCATCAAAGTGCGCATCTGCTTGGCCAAAGCATAGTATGTTGTGAACTTGTTATTGATGGTCTTTTGAGGTTAGTATAAAAACAGATTGTATATAGTTTATTTTGCAGGTTCTTCTGTGAGTATTATGACGTTTAAGCTGGTTGCTTACATCCTATAAACATGCTAGTTAATTATGGCATACTGTGAAGGTCTCTATCTAGCAATGCCATTAGGCTTTGCAAGTCGTCTAATAGACCTGCACATGCCTACTTAGCATTGTAGGTTTCAGAATCACTCATAATTCCTGAAACCTGCAATGCTTAGTAGCGTATGGTCCCCACCTGACAATACCACATGGAATTGCCATACAAATTATTCTGTATTTTCTATTAAAACAAAAGGTGTCTGCTTACACGAGAATCTTCGGCATGCACCTATAAACATGTTTATTATGACCATTGATGTACCGTGTACTTTCTTCATTTGAATGACAGGAAAATCGGCCTTGGTTGGTATCACATCTCCCAGGCTACGTCTTTGGTCTACCAATACAATTCAATA